>OX104044.1:66681545-67931545 GCA_944470415.2 Schistosoma rodhaini
TAATAATAATAATCCTGTCCCAGGAATTCTGTGGAGCTATGATTAATGGAGTTAAATTATAACAAGTATGAGACATTCATCCAACAATGATACTACATTATCACAATACCATGAACTGATTGAAGCTTGCAATGTAAACTATTAGATGGCAACGAAGTGAACTAAAAATGATGTGCTTGTCGTATGTTTAATAATAATAAGTCACGTCCTATTGTGGGACTCCTAAGCAGTGCGCATCCACGATCCCGCCTCGCGAGATTCGAACCCAGGGCCTACCAGTCTCGCTTCAGAGCGTCTAACCACTAGACCACTGAGGAGTCCCACAATGGGACGAAACGGTCGTCCAGTGCTTTCAGGTTTTTTCATGGTGGTCTAGCCTCAATTGACTAATGATTTCAACTATGAAAAATACTGAAATCTCCACAAACCCCCTTCTGATAATAATAAGTTAGTCTGTTAATTTAAAATACTTTGCCACAGTGAACTAAACACTTGACTATTAGTATACCAGAGTGGGTTGAGAATTATTAAATTAATACTGGTGTTACCGTTGAAGATGTTTCTTGTTCTTCAACTCAACTTTTTTTCTCGATTCAGTCAATGTGTTTAACTAGTGGGACCAAAGGCCTAGGACAGAGTGGGTTGGAGAAAGCTGGTCGGCGACCTATGCTCCATTGGGAGTAACAGGCGTAAGTAAGTAAGTAAGTAAGTAAGTAAGTAAGTAAGTAAGTAAGTAAGTAAGTAAGTAAGTAAGTAAGTAAGTAAGTAAGTAAGTAAGTAAGTAAGTAAGTAAGTAAGTAAGTAAGTAAGTAAGTAAGTAAGTAAGTAAGTAAGTAAGTAAGTAAGTAAGTAAGTAAGTAAGTAAGTAAGTAAGTAAGTAAGTAAGTAAGTAAGTAAGTAAGTAAGTAAGTAAGTAAGTAAGTAAGTAAGTAAGTAAGTAAGTAAGTAAGTAAGTAAGTAAGTAAGTAAGTAAGTAAGTAAGTAAGTAAGTAAGTAAGTAAGTAAGTAAGTAAGTAAGTAAGTAAGTAAGTAAGTAAGTAAGTAAGTAAGTAAGTAAGTAAGTAAGTAAGTAAGTAAGTAAGTAAGTAAGTAAGTAAGTAAGTAAGTAAGTAAGTAAGTAAGTAAGTAAGTAAGTAAGTAAGTAAGTAAGTGGGACCAAGCCATGTAGAGGGTTTGAGGAAAACACTGACCGAAGACATTGGAAGATAATCGTGCGCTGTCATGGACTGACTGAAGTTATATTTGTACACCACCGGATTCCAGTTCAGTAGTCTACAGGTTAAGTTTTTGTACCTGAGGCCAACGATTTTAAGTTGGGTTCCCGCTTGTGGGTCGTTGGGGCCCACCACTGAAGAGTCCCGTACTAGGACGAAACGGCTGTTCAGTGCTTCCATGTTTTCAACGGTGAGATAACTTTGATCGGACTATGGCTTCAATGAAATATTTTTAACTCTTCGAA
Organism: Schistosoma rodhaini; assembly: GCA_944470415.2. Taxonomy (NCBI): domain Eukaryota; kingdom Metazoa; phylum Platyhelminthes; class Trematoda; order Strigeidida; family Schistosomatidae; genus Schistosoma; species Schistosoma rodhaini. Next base: position 66,683,005 of record OX104044.1, read on the forward strand.
CAATGGAGTTAACTGGAAAAACTCGCTAATTTCCGTAGCTTTGATCAGTAAGTTCAAATAAAGCCAAACTACTAATAGGAAATCAGGTTTTATGAAATGCATATTGTACAAATAATAGTGATAATGATAATAATAATAAATGTAAAAATAATATGAAAAATGTTTTTACAGTATTCTTTCTCATGACAAAACTATTAAACTGTTGCCATTCTCTTTCTTTAAAATAAGGAACTGTATTTCTTTTAGGACTAAGCCGAAATGTTCCATATAAACAATCTACTAAAGTGTTACGTATGGTTTACACTACTAACAGTGGGGACTATATGATAATTAGACAGACCAATAAACAGACAGGGACTGGTATTATCAGGCAGACAGAAATAGTACATGTCTTTAAGTAAAACCAATTTATTAACATTACTATTACTTTATTAAAAAGAAGTTATGAAAAAGATAGGACAACGACAAGAGGAAAACCAGACAGAGAATACCAACATTGTTGATCTGGTGTGAAAAGAGAACAGATTGGCAATATACATGAAAAAAACTGGTTGATAATAACAATCTGGAATCGGACCCAGACATAAATGTTTACGTGTGTGTCTATGTATATAGATACTTCTATATACATAAATACATACATACATACAAGTAAGTAGACGATATTGATAATGACGACAACAACGTCAAAAAAACAATAATCATAACAACAACAAGTCTTTAGAGCACAGCAAAACACAAGTCGCAACAACTGACAGTCTGTCTATGGATAATAGTTTTAATTATAATAAACCAAATACAGTCTACGATGATGATTTGGATAAAAAAAAGTTCACTATCACTATTAAACAAGTAGATAATTATTAAATGTAAATAACCGTTAGGTAGATAGACAGCTAGGCAAGCAGACGAAACCAAATGGATAAATAGATAGATAGGTAGAAAAAAAGTTGAACAATCTCTCCTATTTTTTACTGATACACACAAGTGAATATACACAGGATTTCTCAAATGTTCTGCGTTCTTACTACTTGTTGATATATAGATATATGTGTACACATACGATTGAAGATGTTGTGATATTACAAATAAATGCATAACATAATAAGTTGATAAATTAACAAAAGTCAAAATCGACATGAGTATCAAAATAATTTAGTGAAAGAAAAAAACAAACAAGTAAAATCTAGACAATCAGGCTACGTGTACCAGATAATAACGAAAATTTCTTCAGAGATGCACGAATATATATGAACACACACACGTCCATAGGAACGTAAAGATATACAGACAGAGAAGTCAAACTGCGTAACAGAACTATTCAACAGAAAGAAAACAACAATTATCCGTAGAAAGAAGAATAGCAAAGGAGATCAATGAAAAGCAAAGATTAAGTCGTGATGAAGTGAAAAATGTGAGTCAATACATTTAGCTGAGTCATACTGACTCGCTCCGTTGACTGGTTTAGACACAGTATAGTCAGAAACATTTATTTGAACAAGTATAATAAATAAAATGAGTACGCTGTCTAAGAATGAACAAGCTATTGTGGTGGATAATAATGAAACGTGACTTATTATAATTTCCAGAATATATATATATATATATATATATATATATATATATATATATATATGACTGACAGAAGCTCAGTAGTTGAGAAATTTCATTTCACTCAAAAATTAGTTATCCCAGTGAAACTAAGCATAACAATCAATACGAACGTAATTCTATTTTTTTTTATGAAGAGGAAAAAACTCCGTTTTGATTGACATTGAACTGAATTTACTTATTTTCCTTCGTAATATTCATTAAAAAGCTTGTTGGTTAATAGTAATAATAAACTGAAATATACTTAACTATGAAATTAGGAAACATTAATTACACAGAACACTTCCATTAAGAAAGTTGACATTTGTTTTTTTTTATTATTGTCAAATAACTTTTCGGTACGGTATACGTGAAGGGGGTCATCTTAGGTGTAGTCATTAGTGATGAGCTTCAAACTCTTTATGCTGCCTTCATACGAAATATTTATCCAGTAGTCATTTATGAAAAATGTTTTCAGATTATGTTGGGGATGTCAAATCCCCAGAACTTGCTTGGTAAATGGCTTAGTTTTGTAATTTTATTTTGAAAATTTGAATTTAGCTGTTTCCGCGCCAAACGCGGAAACTGTCTTAAACGCTATTGGTCCATTGTTTCTTTGTGTGTGCTATTTACCAATGATGCTCAAGGACAAATTGTTGTTGTATAAATGCGCTTGACTTTTTCCCTTATTCGATTACTGTGCTTCTGGCTGCTTACGGAATACATATATATTCCCCTACTTGCCTTGGACTTCTTCATCTAGTTAGCGGGGCCTGGGACAACCGATTAGAATAGCTTATCGTGTCATTGTGTCATTGGCTTTCGTTCGTTAACGCGGAATCGATTCAGTTCAAGCATAACAGATTAAAAGGTCGTTTGTACAAAAAACTAATTTACCAAAACAAAATCTGACATCAAATAATGATATTTTAAAGCTCCATGTTAGGTTAAATGAAGTGTGGGGTCAATTTATAGTGAGTAAATAGGCTAATCACTCAAGCATAGCCACCGTCTACCTGTTCTCATATAGGTATTAGCTTACCAACATAAATATCTGCATGACTGATAGAAAAATACTCCGTCCATTATTTAAAAATATAGCCACCTACGCAGTTTAATTTTCTTTTTTATTTCTGTTGGGCTGATTATGACGATTAAAGAGTTTGTATATTATAGCTAAATTGTAGACAATACTATAAACTGTTTAGTACACCTTGTATCAACATGATTTAATAAGTAAACCAATTGATTAACTGATTCTTATTAATGTAACACTTCAAATTAACTTTAGTGATAAAAAAAGATATAACTAGATAACAAATGTCAAACTGACAGACACATGATTTACCATAGAGAAGTTATTATACACAAAAGCATTACCAACACACATACATCATAGGGAGAGAGAGAGAGATAAGAGAATTGTGCACAAAACAGTGCAGAAAGACAGAATGAGACAAAACATTCAAAAGCATACTTTGTTAAAGATGGGAGGAAGGGCAACAACAAAAACGGCGAAAATGGAAACGGAACATATTGGCAAGAATAAAGTACACTTCAGTGAGGAAAATTGAATTGTAAACTACTATTTCACTAACGGAACACTTCTCTCTCTTCCTCTCTTTTTCTTAAATCGCTGACCGTTATTTGATTGACCTCATATAATCAACATTTTAAAAAGTTAAACAGGATTAAAGTCCAGTATAAAATATGTGAATCTTTAAATGAAAGAAATAAAATAAACGACTCAAAGTTAAGTGAAAGCACTGAAGATGTTCACAAAATAATTATCAAATACACATCTTGATTGTTTTTTTAAGTAAAGTCAATGTTTATGTGTCTGGTAAAAAGCGTTTTATTTTAGAATATGGGAATTATTAATTGCGCAAGATCATAGACATTATAACATCCTTAAATGTTAACTCAATAGTTTATAGATTAAGTATTCCTGGGTTCGAATCTCGCAAGGCGGGATCGTGGATGCGCACTGCTGAAGAGTCCCACAATAGGACGAAACGGCCGTCCAATGTTACCATGTTCCCCATAGTGGTCTAGCTTCAATTGACTCATAATCTCAACTATACAAAAAATCTTTACCGATTTCCAATATTACTCACGTTAATAGTATCATGAAAATTAAAGGCAATTTAAAGAAACCTTAACAAATAAACACTATATATATATATATATATAAGTAAATAAATAACTCCAAACTTACCTGCACCGGATCTAGCTCGATTTAAACAAGCTAACTCTTCCCAATGATCCTTTTCCGGATCATAACGTTCAACTGTATTCAAACGTTTCTCACCATCAAAGCCACCAACAGCGTATAATAAGCTAAAAATATTTTTTTTTTAAATAGTATGTAAATAACACAAACTCTGTTCAATAAATATGAGAGTAGATTTACATATTTCTTATCTCTGTACTAATTCTATTTTATAATTTAGAAATTAATAGCACCTTAAGAAAAAACTTAAAGTTCTTACGAAGATGGGGTAGAGATGTTATATTCAGCTCTTGTCAACGATTTAGACTGATGAACAAATAGAGTAGTGAATAAACACCAAATTCTAAAAAAAGCTTTCAGAAAACTCATCAAATGTTGAGGACTGCTGATAAAACTTAATCTACCGAAGAAGAAAAAACTCATCACAAGTAGATCAACAGCTTTAGTAGTGCTTAGTCCTACGTTATAACTGACTGACTGGTGGGTGTTGGTGAAGAATGAAAAGATAATGCAAGATCGAAACGTCTGCTAACAAGGAAACTTGAAAGTCAAACTTCTGAAGATTTTCCAAGATGTTTTACGAAATCAGAAGGGATACAAGGCAAGTGCGTCGTAACAAACGGGAAATATTTTAAAAGGAACGGTCGGTGTATTTTATATTTTAGAATCATAATTCAATTTTTTCACTGGACAAAGTGTACATAAAGATTGATACCAAAAACTTTTATAGTTTCATCTGTTCATCTAATTTTAGTTCTCAATTAGAGTACAATCTTAAAAAATAATAATTAAACAATTAAATAATTAATTCTAAATAAGATATTCATCCTTAAGGTTTGTAAGCACAAATAATCGTTTAGCATAGCTCATTAACAACACTTAGTGCAATTTGAGAAAAAGTGATTGTATCTATTAATAGATAGTCAATATAATAAAAACGATTCTCCTAATGGAATCAGACTCTGAACTGATCAAAGAGTGATAGAAATAAGAATTGTAGTAATCCACACTGTGTTATTCATTTTGAAAATTAAGTTAATGTTTCTCATTTACACTGATTACTTTAAAGTTTAATAACTTTTAAATAGTCCCTGGTAAAGGCTATGATTTAAGTATAAAGCTAAACACGGCATTTATCAAATCAACTTGATTTGATCTCTTTCATAAATGTTGTGAAATCATCTAGTCAATTCAAGTAACTACACTCATAATCATACAAATATACACACGTAATATTCATTCTGTTAATACATTCACAAAGAACATTTCCCATTGACAAAGTTTCATCAATGATTATAAGCATTCTTGTTATGTACATTATAACTGTATGATTGATGATCTGGAATATGTAAAGTGTTAATCAAATAAATATTATGAAATGTTTAGTTTAGAAATAAATACAAGTAGATCAGCGAAATTCACAATCAAATTAGTCAATATTTATTTTCAAGAAATACAAGTAAACAGAATGAAGAAAATTCAACAAGAAATCATCATGTCTGTCAATTCACTGATCCAATCCTAACAATCTATGAGTGATGTCTATCAGGAGAGATATATTTGTTACGAAACGCCCTAGTGATAATAGTGCATGTTTTTGTACAAGAGTTGAAGTCAAATTCGATGTATCTCATTCTTCGTCCATACCAGTACGGATTGATGAGTTCAAATTATAGTTATTGAAAACGTATCCAATATGCCTACCATGTATTGTGTGATGTATTACCTCCTACTAATTAGTTGATAGTTAACATTTTTGTTATATGGAAAGACTTCAATGAATTTAGTCCTGTACATGTGATTCTACGAATTTTCACAAATATACCAACCACTTTTTTATTGAACATGGTTTTTATTTGATTACAATCAGTCAAGTTTGTCATACATTGATGTTTCGATTTGTATCAAAATATGAGAACTAAATATATTCTGACTGTATTTTGAAGCATATTACATACATTAGATGTCATTTCACAATATCAACAGTACAATTCATTAGTTACGGACTACATATTAACCTCTATAACAGAATAATTAAAGATAAATTAGTTGAATGTCACGTTAAGTTGGATACCTTATGGTGTAAATAGTAAATAATTTATCACAATACACTCTGAATCATTATTTATACATTTTATTAAATTAAAAGAACTAGACACAGTTGGGTAAGAAGAAATTCTCTTCAAAAAAGTGTTCTGGAATTTCTATGTGGACGAAATACTATGCTTAAAAGACAAAATAAAGAAACGAGAAACAGAAAGAATTATATGGAATGTAAACAAACTTCGTAATAATCATCTACTTACCGATTAAGTACAGCAACACCTAATCCAATTCGTCGACTATTCATAGAAGCTATCGGTATCCATTGATCCATATCTGGATCATATCTACAATACAGAATACAATTATATATATATATAAAGAATAAATCTGCCGTTTATCATAACAATACTGATAAATCCAATGATTTCATACACTAGACTGTAGACCAAATCAAATCTATCTATTTTTAATTATTATTAATGAGAAAGCTTACTGTAATCATTGGTAGTATAAACCATGGTAGGTGAAATTATAAAAAAAACTAAGGTAGGTCAGCCGTGTACATTATAACAACATTTTTATCGTATGGGTTTATGTAATTAGCCATAATCTACGCTACATGATAAGGTTTAGCTATACTACACGGATTTGTGGTTAGGGTTTATGGGTTAGAACTATGAATTATACATAGCATAGATTAAACAATTTAAATCCTAAACCTTGATTCTAACAGTTACAAACTCAAAGTATACTTGAAAATTCCATTAATTATGTAAAATCAACATATCACCGGTAAACTCAGATTTGCTGTTATCTTATTTAATTAAGAGTTATAAATCCCAAGGTTGCTGGACAGCATACTTTAGGTTTATTATATTTATAAACATGACCAAGGAATATTTCCTCCTTATGCATACTGGTAGTACAGATCTACGCAGTCAACATTCAGTCACATTACTTGTTGTGAAGGTTAGTGAAACACAACCTGGCTGCTGTCTGTACAAACACATGAGTAGGTGTTGTGGGGTTGGAATTTGTGACCTAGTCAAATACTGGGCAAACGAATCAGATTATTATTTTTTTTGATTGAGATCATAAATTGATTGATATTAGACCACCATGGAAAACCTGGAAGCACTGGATGGCTGTTTCGTCATAGTACGGCACTCCACAACGGCGAGCATCTACGACCCCGCTCGCGGTATTTGAATCCAGGGCGTTTGGTCTCGCGCGCGAACGCTTAACCTCTAAACCACTGGGCTGGCATCCAATAGTGTTAATGTCTAACTTCAACCAATCCATGAAATTGCGTGACCATCTTCCATTGTCTGAGGTAGATACCTGTCTCTACCTGACATGGATTAGCTCCACTGGTCACGGCTTCTCACTAGAATTCCCTGAAGAAGCTATTCACTAGTGAGCACATAGTAATTATCAGTATGAGGTTGTGGAGATTGTTAAGTTTTTGACTGAGATCATGAACCGATTGATTTTAATTTACTACATAGCTAGAATTTCGGGGAAAATCATCATTACTGATCACGGTCACAACACAATATGTTTTGCACATGTTTTTATTAATTATACAGAAATGCTCAAATGATTTATATATACAGTAATTTGGAGTGCTGAATTGTGATGTAAAATTCCTTTGAAAATAGACAGAAACACAATGAAAGCAAGCAAATGTACTGTAATCATCATTATATATACTTTATCTAGATACATTCAAATTAAATGATAACGTAAATGAGTAGACAAAAGAGAATAGAATAACGGTTATCAATAGGCCGACAGTAAAAAAATGTAGACTAATCTAAAAATATATACATAACCCAGAAATTGCATCGATTAAAGGAAGTCGAAACTACACAGGTTGAATATTTTACTTTTCAATGAATTAATTTGATCATATTTTAACGAATCATAAATTACGATATGGTAGTTAAAATCATGCATTTTTGACAAGGCGAAACTATATGTCGATTTATCTATCTATGTTCATGTTTGCATCGGTCTAAACATGAAAAAAACCTGTCCAAGGTCATATGATCTAAACACGTATGGACTAGACAAAGTCAAACATATGAATCCACAGGAATCAGACAGTCGACAAATAAATGCATTCATTGGCATTCACTGGTAAAAAATTTACAGTTTGTCTGGAAAATTAGAGGGAAGAGATTTATTTATTTATCTGAACACATAAACATCGGTATAAGGGGGTACTAAATACATATATGCCATACAATAACAATGAGGCCAGTAGTAGTCATCATGGATTTGCGTTGGGGCTATGATATTGCCCGGGTGCCCAAACCGCAGCATGAAGAGGAAAGAGAACTATGGAAATGACCACCGATATATAATAATATTAATAATGAGAAGAAAAGTTGTTCAGATTGTGAGTATAATCGCTAGTATATATATATATAATTGTATTTTACTTATTGATTGGAAGTGTAAGAACTTGTAAATCAGGTTAAGGAATATTTTTCATTTGATTAATAATAGTAACTAACATTTAAGAATGAAATTCGAATAAGTATCCAATGTATATTCAAATTATAAAAATTAAAAATAAATTCAAAGGAATTTTTGTATCTATTTTTTTTAATTTCTGCTAACTACTTGAAAAGAGTATAAGAATAATATGTTTGAATTGTTTATGTTTTAAAAAAAAATTATTATCCCTAATTGAATATGTCCAATTAATCTTATCTAACTGAAAATAAATATACATAAAGAACTACAACTTAATATCTTGAACACTATCCATAATGATATATAGATGTTAAAGTATGTTACTAATTTGAGTAAAAAATAACTTGTGACAGGAGTCTAACTACTAAAGGGTAGTTTAGTGGAAATTGTCGAACTTCAGTTTTTCACTAATGACAAGGGATAATGATCGAGTAATATTGCAGTTTGACTGAAGTTAGAAATCTAAACTATTGGATGCCAACTTAGTAACCGAAAAGTTAAGTGCTTGCCGAGGAACATGAAAGTCTTAGGTCTAGCCCTTGGTGTGATTGTGGTTGCGCACTACTAAGTAGCTCTATACTAGGACGAAGCAACTGTTCAATACTTTCTGGTTCTTAATGGATTTCTAATATCGGTAGTCCAAATTTCATGATATTAACATTTACAACTGATTGAGTCAAAAGTATTTGAGTTATGTGTCACTTAACATGATTATGGTCATTTGAATAATTGTCAGGTTTGCATTAGGATTGATAATATAACAATACAAATATAATACAATAAACAATACACTATTAATTAAGTGTAAAACTATCAGTTAGAAAACAAGCTTTACTAAGTACTTACTTTTCAGAGCTTTTATGATGCATTGTATTGGTTGAACCACCAACGGCATAAATCATATCGTCGACAACACCAACAGCAACTCTATTACGAGGCACTGACATAGGAGCACATGTAGTCCAACAATTTTTTCTTGGATCATAACAATCCATGTGAGGTGCATCTATATTTCCTTGTTCATTATTATTTCTACCTCCTACAAGATAAACGCATCCACGTACAGAACAAGCAGACAGGCCACTACGTGGGCTAGGTATATCTGGTAGACGTCTCCATTTATCTGTAAGTGGATTGTAACATTCAAATGCACTTAGTGAATAACGCAGATAACCACCAGCTGAGTAAAGAATCTGGAAAATAAGATTATGTAACTAACTAGTCATCACAAAAGGAACTAGCAAAAAATGTCAAAAATGCAATTCAGTGATTAAGTATCAGTTTATGTACTAGAGGGCAAAACAAAAATTAGAACTCCAAACTTACTGGTCAAACGTTTCAGATCAAAAATCCACAATACTACTATTCATAATAACTAGAAGTGGGTTAATACTACTACCTAGTTTCCGAAAGCTTTTACCACAAAAAAATATGACGTATAAGCCTAACTGCACAGTTAATAAGATATCCATAATAAGTTGATTGGTGAAATCAGCAAATCAAAAGGGATGTAGGACCATGGATGAATATGTATCGGTACAAGTTCTCACAACTCATATCAACAGACCGAAAGAAATCAATACAATAAACAGAGAAGAGGGAGATGTTAACTACCATGGAAAGTTGAACACAGAAAATTTAGCTAACTAGTGGCCATAGAAGTATGTTCTTCAAGACACTACAGTAGAGACGGGTTAATTTAAAAGATAACACTCACAATAGAGGAAATCAAGCTATTCGCAGTGGGAGCTGACTGATAAAATCTCAGAAAATGAATACATTTTAAGAGTCAATCTCTTAATTTGACTTCAATCGAAAATTCGGGATATGGCTCGACGGCTATTATGAAAGAAAAGATTTAACTACAAATAAATTGGCTGAACACAGCAGTGGTTCAAAAATCTATTCTAGTGTCAAGTAAACATTTACATATAAAAATAGGTTTAAAAAGCCAAACAGAATTGTAGTAATGATAACCAAAATACCTCCATTGACCCAGCTGTCCGTTTATTTATTGAGATATGACGGTGTTTAATAAGATCATCTAGAATATTTTGTAAATGAGATTTTGCAGGAGTGAAACCTGCAAGAAGACTACAATTTTTTATTTGCCCTTGTATAAATGTAGGAGGAAGTGTATAGCATCTGACGGCAGACAAAGCTTCAAGCAGTGTAGATGATCTTGAATTTCTATTATGATTTACCCATCTGATAACAGCGTTATACACTTCCGCTTCAGTTCGTACATTTAATTCATCACGTTTAATTAAAGTTAAAAGTTGGTTAGGATGAAGTCCTAGAAACTCGTCATGTTTTACTATCTCGCTAAAATTTTGATCAATAAACTTTTGAGCAGCAAACGATAATTCGGAACAATTATTTGACTGTGCGAACTCTTGAATTCCAATAGCATTTGAGGGATGTAGTTGCTGCTTTAAAAAACTACAACAAGCTTGGACAACGTGAGACATTTGAATCATAGAAGCAGCTATGAGTAATTCACATACATTCCGTTCACTTATTTGTATTCTACCGGTATATGCGAAATCGATCAACTTTTTTAAAGCAGTTGCCGATATGTAATGTAATTTGATTTCATGTAAAAGTGCTTCACGCATTTCACCAGTGAACATAGCTCGGAAATATGGTGAAGCACCAGCTAAAACAATTCGATGACATTGAATCGATTCTGAATTTACACATAATGTGACATCAGTTAATTTTTGAGACTGAAATAATTCATACATAGTATTCATAGCCTCTTTTAAGTAGTGATTTAATTCGAAATTCATACAAGTTAAATTATCATTTGATTCATTCGAAGAGCATGTAGGTAGAATGTAAGTAGGATGTGGGATATACAATTCTGAATTGGCTAAATCAGGGAATGATGATGAAATATCACGATTTGTAGATGATACAGAAAGTTCATCCATGGGAAAATCTTCGACATTTTCTTTCATTATCATTTTTTCTTACTATGACTGATTAATTCGTACGAGATTAATCATTTAAAATTGATTCCTGTAAAATCAATGAAAAAAAAGCTGTCGAAAACAATCATTACAAAAGTCAAGGAACTAATCAACTACGTTAGAAAGACGTCATTTATAGATAGAAAAAATTCTCGATTTGAAACCAGTGCCCGTTATGTGCGGTTTGTCACAGAAATAAAATGTTGTACAGTTGTACGAATAAAAACAGTCAACCAAGGGAAAAATAAAGAGACAAATATATTAGTGCATTAGAAAATAGAAAATAAGATCGGATACGAAGAATACAGGGGTCAAGCGCTAATGCAAATCATTCGCTCATAAAGTAATTTTAACTGAACTGTAAAAACATGCATTCTAAATTTTTCAAGTCTTGATCTCCAACAGTGTTTGAGAAGCCTCCTACGAGTATGCGACACAAGTTGCAAACATGGTATTTCGGAGTAATGTATAGTCTAGACACAACCGTCAAAAGTTTTATAGTTGGATGCTTTTTTACAATGGTAAATACCATAACATTTTCAGTCAACGAAAATTATTCACAGCATTCATGATGATAACGCCCGTAGTTACACATGGTTCCTTAACACATGAAACTGAATCCTTTGGAGCATTTGCCAAGCCTTTCTCTGAATTAATAAGCAAAGTGGGTTCGCCACATACATATATATTTCGTTGAATGTTTATCCAGGATCATTTCGTCTGACACAGCTCTATTTTTGACTTGTGCAACGTAACATAAATAGCCACTACCCACTAGTCTTACTCAGTCAGTCAGTCATAACGTAGAACTTCGTACGTACGTACATCAGTTCGAGTTGCCATACCACATTAGCACAGAGATGCAGTTGTCCATTCAAATCCCATAGTGGTAGAAGTAGTAGGAGTATAATCAGAAATCCAAAAGATTAGGGTTTGAAGAAATTATTGAAGGAGTATAGTACAGTGAAATAAATTTGGAAAGAGAAAAAGATAGAGACTTGAGGAATTCAGAAGTTGGTAGAACACAAAGAGTGGATACACCTTCGCCATTGCAAACGATTTTGAGCCATGTCATTCAAGGTCTCTAATCATCGGTTGCTATCATCTGGCGCATCCCAACCAGGTAGTCTACACCTACCAACATGGCTCAGTCCAATTGTCAGTGACTTCATTGATTTGTGCCATGTTTTGGTCTGGCCACCCCTAGCTTTCTTCCAACCTACACCATGAAACATTGCACGTCGGGGCAGTTGGTGGTTGAGCATACGTAACACATGTCCCAGCCATCTCAACTGGTGAAGTTTCACTACTTCATCAATCGACTTGCCATCCCTACCTAGTACTCGTTTCCTAACAACTGCATTACTTACCCGGTGGTCCCAGGATATACGAGCAATGCGTCGAAGACACCTGTGATCAAAAACTAGTAGCCTACGAATATCCTCTACTCTTATCGGCCATGTTTCACTACCATAAAGTAGGACGGAGCGAACTGCTGCACAGTAAACACGTCCTTTGGTTGCTAGACGGTTATCTCGCCTACGCCATAAATGACGCAAGTTGGCGAAAGCTAGACGTGCCTTCTGTATCCGTGCTGAGATTTCGTCACAGAAAAGACCACAAGGGCTGATGGGACTCCCAAGATAAGTGAAGTGGTCTACATTTTCAGCTACTTTACTCCCTATCATTAGTTCAGGTGTCGATGCAACCCAATCCTGAAGTAACATTTTGCACTTCGAGGGAGAGAATCGCATCCCGAACATGCTTGCATAGTTGCTTATAGTGGTCAGAAGACTCTGTATGTTGTCAGCGTCTTCACCGAGTAAAACTATGTCGTCGGCGTATTCTAAGTCAACAAGTGAGCCTCCCGGTAAAAGTTCAACTCCTGGAGGTTTAGCTGATGAAAGTGCTATCTCTAAAAGTATGTCAATGACAAAGTTAAACAAGAATGGGGAGAGTGGACAGCCCTGACGAACACCACTTGAGGTAATCAGTTCTGATGACAGTTCGCCATAGGCTCTAACTCGACCAGTAGTGTTCGAGTAGAGAGCCTTTATGAGGTTAACATACTTCTTTGGTACTCCTATCAGTGACAAACATTGACATAGAACCTCACGATCCACGGAGTCAAATGCCACCTTAAGGTCAAGAAATACTACTATTGTGGGACGTCTGAATGTATGTTCATGTTTTAGGATCTGACGTAGGGTGAATATCTGGTCTACGCAACCACGTCCAGGTCGAAAACCAGCCTGGTTTTCTCTAGTCTGCTCTTCACGAGCTTTGGTTAGGTGACCTAGTATTATTGAAGCTAATATTTTAGACACTATATTAGTCAAACTGATCCCTCTGTGATTGTCACAGGAGGACTTTTGTCCTTTCTTATAGACTAGCACAATCAGTGATTGGGACCAGTCAGATGGAATTACGTCCAGTTCCCAGATTCTACCTAAAACCTCAGTCAATCTCACTGCTAGTACTGGACAACCATTCTTAAAAATCTCAGGGATCAACCTGTCAGGGCCTGCTGCTCTCCCTCGCTTCAGATTTCCTATAGCTTTTTCAACCTTGCAGAGGGTTGGAGGACTTACATCAATTTGCCATTCAGGACGACTGCGGATCGTGGGTAACTGAAGTGTAGCTGAAGGCCAGTTGAACTGGTCCCTAAAGTGTTCTGCCCATCGATCCAATCTCCTGGATTGAGAATGAACGATATGCCCATATTTATCTGAGATAGTTTCACTGATACTTGGGTTCCTAATACCGGTTTCTTTAACGAGTCTGAATAGCTGCCTACTGTTACCTATTGCCGCTGCCTTTTCCATCTCTCTTGCTTTCGCTACCCACCACTGTTCACGATCATTGCGTAGGCTTCTTATTAGCTTGCGCTTAAGTTGACTCCGCTCTTCGTAATGTTCGGAGACAGATGGTATGAGTTTTCGAGCATCTATCAGTGCGGTAGATGCTGCCGAGATCCATTGTTTCTCCCTAACCTTATGGTTTACCTTACTAGCGGATATCACTGCTGATTCCACAGCCTTCCGGATGTCATTCCACGCTGCCTCGGGGTGGGCATAACTTACATAGCTGTCTAACTGTTTTTCTAGTTGTTCCTGAAATATATTCTTAGCTGGCCTATCATTAAGTAGAACCCTTAGAGGCTTCCCTGCAGTGTCTTTCCTACGTCCAGTAAGACGCAGACAGATACGTGCTCGCACTAGAGCATGATCTGAATCTAAACATGTGCCCCAGAATGAGCGACAGCCTTCTATCGAGCCCCTCCATCGGTGGCTGATAGCGATGTGATCTAATTGGGTTCAACGTTGGGACGAATTCGGGGGTCGCCAGGTCAAAAGATGTTTTTCCTTATGCTTAAAGTTAGTATTTGCAAGAAATAGGCGGTTATCTGAGCACAGCTGCAACAGACGGTCGCCATTATCTGTTCTTTTGGCCACGACACCATAAGATCCACCCAGGTGTCTTTCCCTTTCACTTAGTTTACCTACTTGAGCATTAAAGTCGCCAGCCACTATTACTACATCAGAACGCCTAGCTTTTCGGAGGTCAGAAAGTTTCCTGTAGAACTCATATTTTATATCGTCTGAGCTGCAGACAATGGGAGAGTAGGCAGAGACGAAGAAGAGGCAACGACGAGTTTCCCTATCTTTCCGGGTCCTTACTGATCCGTTTAGTCGGACAGAGCATAGACGACTGTTTATTGGGATCCAGTCTAAAAGAGCTAGTTCTGCCCTACGACCTAATGCTATACCTACTCCAGCGAGGCCACGGGAAGCAGCATCAGGGCTTCCAGATACACGAAGCGTGTATCGAGATGAATCTTTATTTTGATCAGGTGCGGTCAAATGAATGACACTACTCGGATCTTGTATGCGCGTTTCGGAGACGCAGCACACATCGATGGTGTAAGATTCTAGAGTCCTAGCTAAGGAAGCCTGTTGTCCTATTTGGCACAATGTTCGGACATTAAAAGTTCCTACTTGTAGTTTAGAGTGTGGTTTCAGGAGACCAGGAATAACGTTCCGTGTACTCGAATCGTTTGCCCTAGCGGTGCGAGGTGATAAAAGGACGTGAGAAGGGTTAGTTGTAGAGATAAGAGTGTTATTAGGTGTTGGAAGGATTTGAAAGTGACCAACTTGGTCTCGTGTGCAGTTATGGGTATGAGGGCTAATATCACTTCCCGGCTGCCCACACCGTGGAAGGGTATTTCTTGAGGGACCTGAAAAAGAAGTTGGATTAGTGTTGGTCATAACGACCTGGGAGCGTGACCGCAGTGCCCAAGGGACAACTGCTTGAGGCCGGTCACGCACGGCCTTTTTGTGGGTAGTTTTTGTGTTAGCTCCGTTCTTCAAAGGACCTTACCGCCGGAGACGGAAATCCGTGGGATAAGGCGAGGTGTGCATTTTTAGGGTCGACCTTTTCTAACCCCACCCCTCCTTGTGGAAAGGCAGCATCGCTGTCATGCTGGTTGTCTGAAGGAAACACCTTACTGCTGTCACACCTCTGTACAGTCAGCAGTACGACTTCGCCTTCGGACCTTGGGATTGCTGCTTTTAGTCTCACCGCTCTTCAACCGACCTGTCTGGCATGGTAAGACCTTGAGGAACGATTGTTCCAGCCAGCATAGCCCGATTGGATCATCACGATAGGCAAGCCCGACAACCACGTCAAGGTAGCAGCAACGGTCGGGACTAGTCTTACTACATATGAGAGATGCTTCTGTTTACATGTGGTCTTGGCTAGAAATTTGGAAAATACCAACACTATGGAAAACAAAATGAGTGAACGCAATTATTGAAAGCATAATAATTTTACTTCACCAGTACACCTTTAATATCTCCCAACTAATAAGTAAACAAACTGGCCTGGGGAAAATCTCTACCATTGAGAAAAACAGCACTTTTTTATACAGACTATCTTTTCGGTAACCAATAATATTTCAGTATGGGGATTTACGGAGATCGTAGTAGTTTAACAGTTGGATTCACGAGTCGATCTAAGCCGGCTGAGTTATCTAGAGGTTAAACTTTAGCGTGAGAGACAGAAGGTCCTGGGTTTGAGTCCCGTGTGCGAAAGTCCCACACTAAGATGAAACGGCCGTCCAGTGCTTCCAGGTTTTCATTGGTGGTTTAGCTTAGATAGACTTGTGAATCCAACTGTTAAAGTTATATTGAAGTAATCATAACGTAAAACGAACTTTTAACCAAGGAAATCAAAATTGAGTGAATTACAAAACAATGGTCAGAATGTGACAGAATCAATAAAAAAATTCTTCAAAATATGACCGAATGTTAATTACGAGATGATTGCATTGAATTAATCGATAATCTTGCGCATATTGTTGGAGATGATAGATCTCCAGAAATCGCTTGATAAACGTCTTATTTTTGTAATTTTGAGATAGCAGTGAATCAATCAGAAAAATTGTGAACAGACATAAGACCAAGAATCAAAATAATGGGAGATACAATCAAAATAAAGAAGTAAACGACGACAGGTTAAAGGTCAGAGATAACCAATCAAGATCAAAGTCTACAGGAAAAGCTGCAAGCCATATGTGGAGAAATTTGAACACTTAACTTCTACCTGAAGTTTATGCTGATGATGCCGTTCAGGATAACGATGAAAGCCCACGACCAAACCATCCAGCTCAAAGAACAAAATGCTACCAAAGATTTTGTTGTGGAAATTTGGATTTCTTGTTTCTTTTAACCATCAGATTGTATTTCCACTTGGAAAGACCTTAAATATCATTGGTTCGTTGCCTCTTTTAATATGGTATTTCGTGACGTTCCGCAAGACTTCACACCATATATATATATATATATATATATATATATATATATATATATATATATATATATGCTTGAATTGTGTGCTTGAGTCGTTCTTGCTTCTGGTCGGTTGTGGGATATACCTTTCCCTTATCTGAACCTGGTCTTCTCCCTCTAGTTATCAGGGCTCAAAGGCCTTGCAATAGTTTAGCTTGTCTTGTCGTTGTGTCGCTGATCCCTCATTATGTTCGCCGATTTTGGGTGATATCGTAATCTCTTCAAATATAGCACTTATTTATTTCTTATTTGGACACGTAAACATTGGTATAAAGGGGCACCAAATACATATGCGCCACACAATAACAATGAGGCCAGTAGTAGTTACCATTGATTTGTGTGAGGGCTATGATACTGTCCAGGTGCCCAAACCGAAGATGATTTTCTAAGGGGGCCACACCCGGAGTCTTTGACCTAAAGGTCTGATCCACAAGACAGTGGAACAACGTAAGGAGATGCAGTCTCATGGTAGCCGGTGACCAACGATTGGTTCATACACCATTTGTTCCCTCAGGATCGCGGAGTTCATGTGCACCATTGGTTTGGAATGAGGATTTTCCAACTCCCTTGGGTGGATTCTCCATATCCACCAACCCGATTCAAACGCTGGACATTCGCTTTTCGTCCTCTCAATTTTCTAAACAACACCCCTGCCACGAGAAGGCAGTGAGTAAGGCTTTCCTAGCAGTGGTTGTTTGCGCATGGTCACTTGAGAGCATTTCGAGGAGAGCTGACTCTGCCTGCTCTCGACCGTACCAGGGCATTTGGGGGCATTGTTCCATAAACGTTCTCAACGCATTACTATTTAGGCTGATGAGTGATTAGCAAACTTTTGGGACCGAATAAAGAAGTTTCTTTGATCTACTTTTGATTCTAGAACAGTGGGGACTATAGAGAAACTGTCAGCAAACAAGAGTTAAGAAGCCTGTACACAGCTGAATGACAGCACAATATCAAACCCGCTTTATATACTTGCAGGGGATTTAAAAAGCACCATATATGTCAATGATATAAAAAACATGACATGTAGATGCTCCCACCCAACACTAATAGTCATAAGATCACCAAAGTTTTAAAGTTGGTTGTTATAATGCATGTTCTGGTCGTTGAAATATTGGACAGAATTATGAAAGGTAGATGGTACGTGATGATGCGACGGGGTTGGTCAATAATTGGTTATGAGGTCGCATTTTAGTGGCCAGTTAGTCAGTCAGCTACAACGTATGACCAGTCACATAAATACATCGGTCCAAGTTCACATACCTCATCAGCACAACAAGATGAATAACAAATTCATAGACTCAGTTACTTCAATGATAGTTAAAAAAAACATTTCGTATGAGGATACGATACAGGAAATCAGCTCGTAGAAAGAAAGGTATTAAGTAATTTTAATCTCACAGTTAAAGGGAAGATAAAGTGTATACACCTACGCCGTTGTGACTGACTGACAACAGATAGGGCTGGCTATGTCTTTAGAAAGTCTTGATGTTTGTTGTCTATCCGAGACCCGTATTCAAGACTCTAGTGAACTACTACAAATTCGCTCTCCATCTGTCGCCTCGAAAAGCTTGTTTCACGTGCGCTCATCCGGGGACTCTGTGGCATCTTCGTCCGGTCTTGCAGGCGTTGGTGTTGCACTAAGCGCTAGAGCTGAGACAGCACTAGTCGATTAGATCCCCATTAACAGTCAGTTATGTGCTGTTAGATTAGAAATTTCCACCAAAGTGCGAAGAAATTGGCGTGAGAAACGGTGTCTTTTCGTCATTTCCGCCTATGCCCCGACGGATTGCAGCCCGGATGCAATCAAGGATGAGTTCTACCACCAGTTAACTGTTCTTCTCTAGAAAGCGCGTTCGACAGATATTGTAGTATTAGCCGGAGACTTGAATGCACAGGTCGGGCGTCTAGGCACAGAAGAGAGTCGTTTAGGTGGCCGATGGGGACTTGTTGGTCGCAGGACAGATAACGGGGACCGTTTGCTGCAACTGTGCACAAACCACAACCTGTTTCTGGCTAGCACTAACTTTTGGCACAGTCATCGCCGGTGTGCCACCTGGCGTCCTCCCTATGCATCCCAAGCCTGGACTCAGATTGATCACATCGCGATCAGCTACCGTTGGCATGGTTGTGTACAAGACTGTCGCTCCTTTTGGAGTACCTATCTGGAGTCTGATCATGCTCTGGTCTGCGCCAATCTCACCTTACTTTTCAGTGGCCGAAGGATTGACCACCACCAACGGATTGATGTTAGTAAACTGGCTGCAACTTCTGTTGCAAGTAAGTATCGAGCCGAGCTAGCTTCTAGGCTAGCTACCATACCACCGAAAAGTATAGATGAGCATTGGTTGCATCTTCACGACGCCATGAAAGTGGCGAGTAAGGTCGCTTGCGGCTTCGCGAAACGTCCCGCTTATAAGCACTGGGTTTCTTTTGGCTCCTTACAACTGATCGAAGCCCGTCGGTCTACTCAGGGTGACCGTGAGTTTGACCACAAACGAAGGCTGTTACGTAATGAAATTGTGCAAAGCTTGCGTAAGGACTGAGAAGCCTGGTGGTCGGAGAGTGCTAATGGGATGGGAGAGGCAGCTGTATCTGGTAACTGCCAAAAGCTCTTCCAACTCATCCGAGCCACTGACAGCAAGTCTGGTGTGAAAATGACGGGATGCCAATCACTAACATCTCTCGACGTCTTGGATGATGGCGGAATTCAGCGAAGGGCAGTTCAACTGGCCTGCTGCTCCGACAACATCGACCAGTTTGTCTTGTCCCCCGTGGCCGGTGACGACTGATCCACCAAACGAGGCGGAAGTCCGCAAGGAACTCCAACTCCTGAAGCACTGCAAATCACCGGGCCCAGATGACTTACCTCCGGCTCTTTTTAAAGATGGTGGTGACTTTCTGACTAAGGAATTGACTGTGTTGTTTGCAAAGGTTTGGGAGCAAGAAAGTGTTCCAACAATCTGGAATGAGTCGATAGTCGTCCCTATCTTTAAAAAGGGTTCACGTTGTTCCTGTAACAACTATCGGTGGATAAGTCTACTTCCGATTGCGTCCAAACTATTGGCTTCTGTCATTCTTCGTAGGTTGTTTAAAACCTGAGAACGATTGACTCGCGAGGAGCAGGCTGGTTTTCGTTCTGGTCGAGGATGCATTGATCATATCTTCACCCTTCGCCAAATGTTATAACACCGCCATACTTATCACAGGTCAAAAATCGTAGTGTTTTTTGATATCAGGGCTGCCTTCGATTCGTTGGACAGGACTGTTCTCTGGGATTGTCTATTGAAGAAGGGTGTGCCTGAGAAGTTCATTAACATCTTAAAGGCCCTGTATACGAACACCTCAGGCAGAGTGACGGCACACAACTATCTCCCTTGCTCCATTCAAGCAGTGGGGTTAGGCAGGGTTGCCCGATCTCACCATTCCTCTTCAACTTTGCCATCGACGACATCCTGGAAACAGCTCTGATGGACGTAAGTAATGGCGGTGTGGATATGCTGCCTGGAGAACGACTTCTCGACATGGAATATGCGGGTGATACTGTCTTACTGTGCGATAATGCCCAAGGCATGCAATCCGCACTTAATCAGTTGGCAATCAGTGTCCGCAGGTACGGCATGTGCTTTGCACCCTCCAAGTGCAAAGTACTCCTACAAGACTGGCAGGATTCTCATCCTGTACTCACCCTGGATGGTGAGCAGGTTGAAGTAGTTGAGAAGTCCGTGTATCTAGGTAGCTACATAAGTGCTGGTGGTGGCGTGAGTGATGAGATTGATGCACGTATAATGAAAGCCAGAGCAGCTTATGCCGATCTGGGTATCTTTGGTGCCTTCGTGATGCTAGTCTGGCTGTAAAAGGTCGGATCTACAACGCGTCGGTGAGAGCAGTTTTGCTCTATGCTTGTGAAACCTGGCCTCTCCGAGTTGAGGATGTTAGACGACTCTCTGTGTTCGATCATCGTTGTCTCCGAAGGATTGCTGACATCCAGTGGCAACACCATGTTAGTAATGCAGAGGTTCGGCATCGTGTGTTCGGGCGCAGAGACGATAATTCAATTGGTGTCACCATTTTGAAACACCGACTTCGGTGGCTTGAACATGTTCTACGAATGTCGTCCCAGAGACTTCCACGTCGTGCATTATTTGCCGACTCTGGGAGTGGTTGGAAAAAGCAGAGAGGAGGTCAGTGTATGACATGGTGTCGTGGCATGAAAGAAAGCTGCAAAGGACTGGCTTCTGTTGGTCCTTCATGACTCCCTGGCTGGGGTCCGAGAGATGGTGCAACACAGTGGCTAGAGATGTTATCAGATATGGCTCAGAATAGAAACCAGTGGCGATCCTGCTGTAACCTCCTTTTGCCTTCTTCATAAAGAGTGGTTCTAACTTTCTTAACTGAAAGACTCTTCTGGTTGTACATTTCAGTCCGCCTTATCTTTTCATCCCTCCTCTTCCTACTTTCATTATTTTGTGTGGCGCATATGTATCTGGTGCCCTTTTGTACCAATATGTATGTGTTTAAATAAATAAATAAATATAAATAAACTCCTTACGTTGTTCCACTGTCTTGTAGATCAGACCTTTAGGTCAAAGGCTCCGGGTGTGGTCTCCTAAGAAAACCACCTGCTTCAGTTTGGGCACCTGAGCAGTATCACAGCCCTCACACAAATCGAATGAGATTTGTGCGGCGCATATGCATCTGGTGCTTCCTTGTACCAATATTTATGTTTAAATAAAATAAAACAAAGTCTGCATCTATCAGAATGGCTCAGACCAGAGGTCGGTGGCCTTATGGATTGATGCCATGTATTAGTTTTGCGGCCCCCAACTTTCTTCCATCAGTCTCCAACACAAGTTGGCATTGCGCGCCGTGGTAATCGATGGTTGGGCATAAACAATAAACGGCCTAACAATCTCAGTCGATGTAGATCCACAGCCTCATCAACTGATTTGCCATCATTCCCTAATACCCTGAGTCTGACCTTACCATTATTTACCCAGTGATCCCAGCAAATACTGGCAATATTTCTAAGACATTTGTGATTAAGTGCTAGTACCTTACGAGCATCCTCTACCATTAACGGCCATGTTTCGCAGCCTTAAAGTAAAACAGAACGAACCTCCGCGCAGTACATTTGCCCCTTAATTGCTAGACAGTTAGTCAAAGACAACAAAGGACTTAACACAGGTCCATCGGTCCAAATTATCACAATCCTTGAGCACAAAGATAATTTTGTCAAGATAAATAATGGTGTAGTAGTATGCGTAACTTTTTAATGAAATTGCATTTGTTTCTGTAAAACAATAGTCACATACAAAATGTCAAAAACAAGAATAAACGTGACCATAAGTTATTTAACAAACGGAGATTGTAAGTCTCAAGTTTCGTAGACCACTTACGTTTCAAAAAAGAAAAACGCTCATAAACATTATTTTTTGTCTTAATTAATGCCAAGCATATTTCCTATTTGACAATAATTGTACCATCCACGCTGAAGAGGTTTGAAGATTTCAAACTTTTGTGAAAAGAGGATAACCACAAATAAAACCTCGAATTATGGATGACATAGAAGAACTTTTTGTTCTGTTGTAGACAAAGTGCAGTGTATATGGCATACGTTGTGCTAAGAAGAGGAAAGTTTTTATCCTTCCCTTAAATTAATAAACGTTATCGAGAGATAAGGGTGGCAATCTAAACATTATTCAACAAATTGTTTGAGAAAAACTAAGTTAAATTCAGTAGAACGACTCATAGAAACCAGGATAGTGATTCAAAGACGGAGAACACGAACCAATAACTTGAATACCTGGACGGTATTTTTAATTCTTATCCAGAAATTTTCTAGCTTTATAGCAAAACTTCATAGATGGGGACGAACGTTAAAATTTTACTTTTATGAATAGTAGAAACCTTCAGGGTGAACAGTTACATTAAACAAGGACTTTGACGCCTGATAAAATCTGCAGTGTGACTTAGTATAAACTTAATTTTTCAACGCCCAAAGATCCATAATAAATAAGCAGGGAAAAGAAATTACTCAGTTGTGATTGCGAAGACATTTTTAGAGTTTTAACAAGAGCCGTCGAAAACAAGGTACACTGCTGCGGAACAGAATAGAGAACAAGTGTAGCAAATATAATGTTCCAGTAGTGACTTGTCCCCTGAGAACAAGATTTACAAGCAGACGACATACCTAATTGAAGTCACAAAATAATCAAACTAAGCGAAGCTAAGGCTACTTGAGAACCAAGGTTCATACCGAGACCAAACCAAGGATGCGTATCAACCCAATATTTCACATTTATTATTGCGATAAAAGTGAGTAGGACAAAATGAACCAGCAACACCAACATACCTAGAACCCCGGCTTCCGCGCCACTACTAGCGCGACCTTCATAAGGTTGTTTAAGACTTGGTTACAAAGTTTAACAAGATTGAACGCTATAGTACAAATGAATGGGAAAAGATTCGTCGCATCCTGTCAATTTGAACCGTATTTAGCCAAAAGTTACTCAAATATGGCTCATATGTTCTTAAATCAGAAACACAATAAAATTTACGACCGTATGTTGAAACAGACTTCACTCTTCGGTAGTAAAGATAAGAGGCCAGTCGACTTATATCAATCCATGCAATTTATCGTATTGTGGAGGTTCAATCATGGTTGGTTGTATCGAGAGTGGGTGCTGACATGACTTATTCCGGTAGAAAATCCCAGTACTTTCACTACCCGGTGAAAGAAACCGAACTCCAGACGCAAACAGTTGGGTAGCGTTATCGAAATTTCTTGAAATGTGCTCTCAGGTGATCGGTGTTGGATGCGAGGAAACGATAAGACACATTATCACCGAAGTTCATTCTCGGTATACGGTAAGTCAGTACTAGATCACCTCGTAACCCACCGTTTTATGACGGAAGTATGTTCAGGTGTCTCAGTCTGTCTTCATAAGATGGTCCATAGAGACTTTTAACCAACTTGGTTCCTCACCATTGAACTCGTTCCAGAATGTCCGCCTCACAGCTGAAACAAGGACTCATTTTGTGAATCCTATATTCCAGATACGGGTCCAAGTAATTGAATGACTTACTAATAGCCTATAAGACCCTGGTGCATGTGTTAAAGGCTGCCTTGAGCTTATTCTTAGTTATGAAGTCATTCCTTACTAGGACTGTCAGATCTTTACGGGCCAAGGAACTCCATATATTGTGTAGTGATGTGAATTGTCAAAGTCATCTATTTGCATCTCCACGTTCTTGTTAAAATTAACTTCTAATGACCAATTACATATTCACTCAACAAATAAATTTGTAATATTGTCCTAATTGGTATAATCTGCATGTGTACTTAATGCCTTTTAAAGACTTCATCGTGCCACATTCCTCTCGATCTGTAGTCTTCTGTCCTTACTGAATGTATTTCTATTATTAACCGCTTTACATTCAATTGAGGTCCCAGTAAGATATTATTACTCGGTGTTTTCCGACCAGTTTCTGCCTCCCCTTTTCCATTTATCTCGCAGCTCGGCAATACCCGGAGGATTCATATTAATCTTTTGGCAACCTCCGGCGCGCAACTACTACCAACATGTTTGGTACCGATTCAAAAGGTAACTGAATCTGGTGGGGGGGAGAACTGTAGGCCCAGTGAAATGTCACTGAGCATTCGCCAAATCATCCGGTAGTTGGATCAGTGAATATGAACAGATCATCTGTCCCTGCCATATTCAAGGACAACCAACGCGCATCAGTTAATCGTACTCCATGGACTGGCCCATGAGGTGGTGGTCACGCTTTCGCTGGTACCTGCTTTAACTAAAATAATGATAATAATTTATTCTCAAATAACAGTTTGTTACATGAGGCATGCCGGTTTACAAGCAAGATCAAATTGTTACAGAAGTTACAACTTTCACTGTAGAAAATTACTCTGCTGGGATGATATTGTATAAGACATTAGTGTAAATGGATTTCGTAAGAAACATATCAATATCACACTAGGTGCACGTTGTGAAGGTAGCGTTACAACACACAGCTGATAGTCGATAGTAGATACATGCGAAGTTGGGGGCTTTTAGAAGCTTCGACCTTATATCCCTCCGGGATATCTGAGGCTTTAATAACGGTGTAGGACGAAGTCACCCGTTCCATATCTGTTTTCGGTGGGGTATCTCCAAAGGGCTGAAAAAGGTGTAAGGAAAAGGAAGGACGAAAAGCAGAGCACACAATATTCGTGGAGGAATAGTTAAGGTATAACCATTTAGTCTATTTGTCTGTTACTGAAGTACCTATTAGGTAAAAGCATACTAATGTGCTAAAGAAAAATAAGTGTGAACAAGGTATAAGTGGATAAGGAACTGTATAAATGAAGGTAGTTCAGAAGGGAGTATGGAATTGTGTAATTATAAAATAAAGTTCTGAAAACAGAATTCCGATACAAATGGCTGTCTACTTTTTTTTCGAAGCTGTTTGAAATCTCTTTTTTGTTTTTAGATTTTATAGGGCATAGAGTGGGCTTCGTTTTTAGCCAATTGTCTAGTTTGCTTGCAATAGGATTACTCGTTAGGAAGTGAAACCAATTCAGCTTTTTTTTAACATGATTCAAAGTGGAATTTTGCATGAATAATTTCGCATCAATACCGTTGGTTTGTGACATCCCACTAGACATAAGGAGCCGTAATTAATATGTTCTGCCCCACAGACACGGGTGGATTAAAGTTATCTCCCCACCATCATGTTTGCTGGTCAGTAACGCCACCCTCCCTCCTTTTATGATGTTAGGCTCTCTAACGTTTGTGGTCAGTACGAATATTGCTTTAATCAAGGACCATAGCTGGAATACACTGTCTCTACAAGTTCCATGTTACAAGCAAATCAGATGGTAATAGCATTTGTATTATGGGTTAGATATCCATTAAATATATCGTGCTGCTATGAAGATAAATAGTGGTAAAGGTTATAAGAGAAAAGTCAGATTATATGTGGTTATGAGATGGTAAGGACTAATAGCAAACCACAGGATATGAAAGAGTAGATTGTAAAATTTTCAGGGTTAGAAAAATAAAACATTGAACAACTCACAAAAATTTAGGACATTTAAGCTTCTTTTGATCGGCCTTAGTTGGTCAGCATCCATAAGATTAGTGAGTTATCTGTCTACTTGTAATAAAAAAACAAAAGGACATGACACTTAGGAAGAATAATTTGAATTTATCAATTAGAGAGATTCGGAAACCGAAAATGAGGGTTAGGAGCGGAAGGCCATGGTCAATAATCAATAAATAGTGGGGGAGGATAAAGCATGTTTTCTTTAGTTTAGTTATATTCATACTAACGACAATGGGGTTCGTTATATTCTTGTTCCGTCTAGATATTAGGCGGTCCATAATAAAGTGCCTCATTGGTTCAAGGAATAGTTGGTGAAGTTTGTTAGAGTTTAGTAACAGGGTTATTAGCCTTTTAAATTTAGTAAAGGTGTCACAGTCACGGATAGGTATTGGCAGCCTGTTCCACAACAAACTATACCGAACTGCAAAAAACCTACAACGCATTTGTTTTTGGTGTTTTTCGGTAAATAGTGTATATGCATTGTTTCTTAGTCTATAGGCTCGGTCATTGATCATAGTTGGGCAGGAGGTTAGGAATGACAGTCAATTTATTGCTTTTTACAGAAATACCAGATTATTCCTTAACCTACGGTGCCATAAAGGTTCTAAAGAGTGGTGCTTACATCTACTTGTGTAATCGAGAGTGGAGTCACTTCCTAGCAGTTGGCGTGTAAAGCGTCTTCGAACATCTTCTACCCTTATTTTGTCAGTGGTATTCATATTAGAGAAGATAAAAGAGCAGTATTCTAGGGAATGTCATACACATATTTTGTAAATGGTAAGCTTAGCCTCTGTCGTGAAGAAATTTTTCGTTATGAAGCCAATTAGAGGTCTGGATTTAGAAATAATAGAGGAGGCATGTGCTTTAAAGTTTAGGCCTCCTGTGTAATTTATTCCTAGATCGTGTACTGAATTAAGTGTCTGGACCTTACTTTTATTTAAGTAAAGTTGGGGTTCATAGGGGTGCTTTCCAAAGTGCATGATCCCTCATTTGTGGAGGTTAAATGGTAATTGCCACTTTTCGCTCCAGATAGTTAGGTTATTGAGATCATCTTGAATCAGGGCACACTTTCACTTGGAGCCTCAGGCTTATAGCTGTATACTATTTCGAGATCATCAGCATATAAGTATGGTTTCCCAGATTTTATGATGTTACATAATACACTTCCCTGGATGACGCCACTAGTCATTGGTCTAGGTAATGAGAGACAGTCGTTGTACTTTACCATTTGTTTACGTCCCTTTAAGAATGAAACAAACCATGAATAGAGTGGGTTGTTGATTCCGAAGGACCGTAGTTTGGCTAGAAGCCTTTATTTCTAAGACTATATTTCTGCAATAACGTTCTTTGTGTTGAATGGTCTTCAAAACACCCATAGCACCTTGATACGACGAAGGGGCAATCCTCGTTAAATGCTGAGGTGTGACTTCACCGGTATCTGTTGATCACGCCATTCCCGTCTAACTTGAGTAGGCCCTTAATCATTCAACAGAGATCATCAGCGCCAATGATCTACACCCAGGAAAATTTCTCGAACTGTTCACGTACCCATGGTTGTGTCTACGTAGTGCTTAGCATGGCATAGGCGAGGGGAGTAACTTAACTAATAGTACCTCTAAATGTAGACCATATTTCTTCAATTGTGAAGCTAGCATTTACTGACCAGTCCGTCGTTGATGCACGCTCCCGAATGAGTGATGTTTTTGCTTTTCATACATTTGGGCTAGGTTTAACCTAATCACGTATTTTGTCACAAGCCCTAAACATTAGTGATAAAACAGTATGATAGCTATTTTTCCACGGTAGGAAAGTATTTAAGTAAGTAATATCACTGGTTGCGTAAGTTATCTTTGGTTCAAACCAAAACGTATGGCTACGGATGCAATCTGTACTAAAAAGAGCTCCATTCCCACCATCAGTAGCCTACAATCGAAAGTCTTCAGATCTTGCGGTGGTCACTTATGTCTAACTAATATCAGATGCATTCAAGTCTCCGAATATCATGCATTTCTTATTTTTACTTTACAGCTAAGCAGATCGGGCTACGATAGGTGGCATCAAGTCTAAATGTACAACATTCAGAAGCGAGTTCACCACTAGTGACTTCACAAACCCGCTTTATGTAATCAAATACAGTTTGTTTTCGCCTTTATCCTACCCCTGTGGTACTAGCTTATTGTCCAGAGTGATGAGTCTTTACATTGTTTTTTCATACTATTTTCTCTATCATTCTTGTTTTCTCTTACTCTCCATTTCTAGTCTAGTTGACCTTTTTTTGTACACAAATGCTTCTAACAAGTGTATTTATGACCTGATTTATTGAGGCAACATATCACTTAGTTCTGATAGTCTTCATCCTCTTATTGCACCATTCGAATTTATCAAAGGGACTAATTTTTCTGAAAATCTCTTACTAATAATGTACTCATAGACCTTATGACGTTTTACCTATTAAATACGCTAATCGGAACAAATGGAAAGAACTAAGATAGCGAAAGTCGAGTATTTAAATAATATTTTCCTATCGTTGCGAAGAACACGTCTTAACTTGGATCCTCATGAGGGGTCGAGAGTTTGTTGAATTAAGCTGAAATTGATATGATGAGATTGTGTCTCCTTGTACTATGAGTTTCGGCCTATTTTAGAGACGGCTAGAATAGTATGACTGCCCAACTAATTTGTACTACATTGTGGTCTCAATAGCTAATAATTGCGTAACTTGATCAATTCGAAGTTGGTGGTTAGATCATACTGCTCAATTCATGCATCCAGAGGAAATTCTATGATAGTTAAAAGTGCTTGATTTACTTTAAGAGCTAATAATTCCAGAAATGGTGAGATTTAAGCGAGATAAAACTAGATGGGCATAAACGAACGTATTGTATTTACAATCCGGAGTCAACCGGAGACTCATTATTTCATACAAACGCCACAACCACCACAGATTAAATTGGAATCTTAGTTTCTGTAACCAATTCTAACTCTTCTCTTTTATGACGGGAAATCAAGTGAAAACGTCATTCATAAGGCCGTTGCAAAGGTTTCGTACCGAATCTACTCTTATGAAAACATGTCAACGGGTAGATAACACTCGAGGGAGAGCGATCTTTCGATGTTGCATACGAGTTGACACCGGAGGCAGTGTTCGCATGAACTCAGACAATCGTTGGACATAGTCTGATTTGCCGAAACTGTTACTGCTTCGTGGTGTGAAAAATTCCCCAGGTAGACGCATTATCGTGCCGTAAGCAAGTTCAGCGGCGGAAAATTGAATATATGCCTTTAAGCTCGTTCTGATACCTAAGAGGACGAGCGGTAAGATTTCGTACCAGTTGTCATTTTTGTGTTCTTGAAGAGCACTTTTAAGTTGGCGATGAAACCGTTCAACTAAACCGCTTAATTCTAGGTAGTAGGCAGTAGTGAGTATGCGTTCCGTACCAAGCAGCCCGGTTGGCGAGGAGAATAATCCGGACTCAAATTGTTGTCCTCGGCCAGTCGTGACAGTCGAGGGACAGCCGTACAGTGTTATCCATCGTTCAACGAACAGGTGAGCGACTGTCTCCACAGTAATAAGCGTGATGGGAATAGCTTCCAGCCATCTTGTTAAAGGATCAATGCACATGAGTATGTGATCATATCCGTGCGATGCTAACAATGGTCCCACGATGTCTATGTGAACGTGACTGAAGCGAGCATCAGGCGTAGGGAACGTGCTGATAGGTGTAGCTACGTACTTGTGCACTTTTGATCGTTGACATTGTAAGCATTTCTTTACCCACATACGGACGTCTTTGTTCACGGACGGTCAGACGTATCGTGCAGCGATGAGGCGTAATGTTACTGCTATGCCTGGATGAGACAGTCCATGCAGGGCATCGAAGACGAGATGATGATAAGCCGAGGATACGATGAATCGGGGAAGATCAGTAGAAGTATCACATAGGATAGTACATGAGCTAGCAACTAAGGGTACTTTCCGGCATTCGTAGGAACTCAAACTAAAATGAGTCATGATAGGGGTTTTCTCGATATCTTCAAGAGCGACTTGGATCTGACGATGTGCTCGTACCACATCAATCTTAGAAAAGATAGCCGTGCCCCTGAGTGATGCCGTGATGTAGTGCATGTGGTGGATTGGGTGGCTATCAAAACGTGTAGCTACGTTTAATGCTCGGCAGTCGCCGCATGGTCTCCAACTAACCCCGTCTGTTTTGCGAACCATGTGTAGAAGTGAGGCCCAGGGACTGTAAGAAGGACGAATAATACCAACAGCTAGTAAATTGTCAAACTCATGTTTAGCGAAAGATAATTTGTCCGGTGCCAGTCGGGAAGGTTTCGCCGTGACTGGGGTCCGCGGGTGACCATGTGGTGTACCACACGATTAGTCACCGATGGGGTCTCCCAAGAGGTTTATTTAATTAGGGGAATTTCTGAAATAAAGCGTGGAATACATGGTCACGTGAAGGAACTACACTTGTGATTCGGTGCACATTTGCTTGAGCTTTAAAGATCACGAATTTGCTGTTCGACGAAGTATCGATTAGCTGCAGCCTACGTGAATTGACTAGGAATTTATAGTGCTGTAGGAAATCAATATCGAGTATGGCCGTGGGAACCTCGACAATGATGAACGCCCACAGATACTGTCGTCGGTTGCTCAGGTTGACCGCAAGCTGTCGTGTACCATAGGTAGGAATGACTGAGCCATTTGAAGAGCGTAGTCAAAGCATCGTAGCTTCAGACTTACTGTTACCAATCGGTACGATGGAAACTTGGGCACCTGTACCCACTAGTTACTTAGTGTTAGTGCGATAATCGTGCACCTAAAATAAACGGCCAACCTGAGGTAAAGGGCCGACTAATACGGCCACATTTACTCGCCGGTTCGCGAGTTTCCCACCCTGTATGAGCAAGGGGCTCGACAACGGCGGGGACTGGCCTCGAAGGCACGGCGGAACCAGCACCAACCAGAACTCGCTTCCAGAACCACCGTTTTGCGTGGCTTGAAAGGTGCCCGCTTAGGGCGAGTTGTTGTGGCGTTACCTGGCTAGAGTGCGAGTCCTTGCCAATATCTTATCTGACATAAGGGCCACCTGGTAAATTGAGGTGTCTTCGAGCAGAGCTGTAATCGTTGGTTACATATGTGCTGGTAAAGATTCAAGCCATAATTCTTCAACGATTTCGGAATCGGCTGTTGTGGGTCCTGCGAGAGATTGCAGGAGCGTGAGTTGATGGCACAGTTTAGCATAACGCAGGGGGTGACTTGCTAATAAAGTTCTCAGTCGTTCTTACCTCGAAGGGAGGAAATGTCTAAGGATTGCCTCGTTGAGACAACCGTAAACGTTAGGTGCATTCACGTTAAGGACAACTTTACGAATAGCAGCTATGTGATCCCCAGGTAGCGTTTTCAGACCCACATTTCATTCTAGTAAAGACAGGAATTATGAGTATTGTCCACTAATTTTCCATACCTTTGTTTATCCCACTACAGACCGTCAAAGATTGTTAAGGGTTCATATTCGAACGCCTTGGCTTATTCTAATTCCAGGTTTTCCATGGTGGTCTAGCTTCAATTGACTCATGATCCCAACTCTATAAAATTATTCTAATTCCGTTATTCACTAACGCGATTCAAGTCGGGATGTGTAAATCAGTAACAATCATTCATACGATCGAATTGGAATCAGGTATAAGGCCACTTAAAAATGAATCTGGACTGAAAGCCCCTGTTTAGAAGGTGAATAGTAGAAACAGTACGGAGGGCAGCTACCCGTGCAATTCTAGAACCCTGGGGTTGACCATACAAGGAGCGGCTTGAGAAGCTAGACTTCTTTACTTTATATTACCTGTCTAACTTTCAAAGTGATGTATCCTCTGCGTTTTCCTACCAGACCAGGATAACTCAGAAGGCATACAAGGCAAGTATAAAAACCAAGGACGAAAAAAATACTCGAGGTATACAACTTTTCACAGCGAGTCAGCAATCTATGGAACCTGTCACTTTCAACTGACTTATTCACGAGAAGACTAGATACTCTCAGCATTTTACTAGAAAACGGCTAAAACAGGCCATAGGCCTTCTGTCCTTAATACACAAAGTTGAATCTGATGCACTAATCGTTTCCCGACCGTTTGACCTTTAGATGCTTGCAATCCCCAACGCGATATCATTTCAGAGAGGTGAGGCGTTTCCGTGCTTCTTATACATTTTTTGGGTACTTATTATAATCATTAGAAATTGTTTGTGAAGTAGATTTTCACAGTTCAGCTTTAATTTCTATGGCGTATATACCTGTCAACACTATGTATCAATCGGTTATACAAAAAATCGAGAACTACGACACTATTATAATAGTGTCTAGCTATAGCTAGATCTTGTGTTAGGAATGCCTAATGGGATCTGGTTTGTATGTAGAAATATGTTGGTTTTAAATTATCAGCTGGTCATGACATGACATTATCATTCTATCGTCAAAGTTTCACTTAAGCATATGTCTAAAGTGACTTGATTCGTTAGTTTGATGATCGGATTGAAGAAAATAATAAGTAATAGAGATTCGCACCTTGAGGTAATCGTATTTTTATTGTTCCAAACATCACATAACATTAGAGAGACCAATAAAAAGCTTATTCGTTCTATTTTTCACTGCATTAACCTTGTCTCAATTAAAGTGATATTTGGTCGTTTGACCTATGCTAGTCCTTCCAGATTGACTCATCCATATTACTGCATAGGATTTTTCTGAACCTGCTTCTGCTTCAATCTAGTGAAGCTAAAGTTCCACTTTGGAAAGGACAAGAAGCTACATTGCCTGGGTTAGTCTGGCAATTATGGTCTCTCAGTTGATCCAACTTTCTTTTAGAAGCGTTGACAGATGGAGCTGCAGTCACGTGTTGAGTTAATGAATTCCATTGGTTGATGGTTCGATGGGAAAGTCGATAGTCATCTGACAAGCAATTTATTGTGGGCTTGTGAACTTTCTCAGTGTCCTCGTGAATTCTCTGTTTTAAAAGACAAAAATGGTGAGGGCATATTAGGTACAAATTTATCATTAAGCAATTTAAAAACTATGGTCAAGTGTTCTCTGTTTCTTCTTCAGTCTTCAGTAATAAGGATAGTAGGTTGACGAACCTGTGTTAATCCTGACAGATTTCCTTCCTCTTCGCCACTTGCTTGTTTGCTTCTGTGTACTCTGCTTGTGCCTTGACTTTCTCTGCTCGTGTTCGACTGTTGTTAATTGCTGTCTTCTTGTTCTTCCTTTCTTGAATCTTGTCTAGGGTTCTCATAGAGATCCATTCCTTATGATGATAATTTCTTGCAGTCCAGAACCTCCTGACATGTTGAAGTTAGTGTTTCTTTGATCCCTTTCCAGTTGTCCTCCATCGTAGTTTCTTGTTCTTTTAGTAGAACCTGTGAAGCTTGGAACCTGTTATTGAGAATTATCTTGAATTCGTTGAGTTTGTTAGTATATCGAAGGAAGACTGTATTGAACCTTTGTAATGCTGTTTATCCAGTTGTCCAGTGTTTGTTTAGTTTCAGTTGCATCTCGCCAACCAACCTTTGGTGGTGATCTGAAGCTATGTCAGCTCCTCTACTGGTTCTCACGTCTTTCATTGACATTCTGAACTTTTTACTGATGCAAATATGATCTATCTGGTTCTCTGTGGTGTGGTCCGGTGAGATCCATGTAGCTTTGTGTATGCGTTTGTGTGGAAATATTGTGCTTCCTATAACCAATTTGTTGAATGCACATAGATTTACGAATCTCCCCTCATTTCCGTTTCTCTCTCTCAGTCCATGTCGTCCCATTATATCTTCATATCCGGTGTTATCCATTCCGACTTCGGTGTTTAGATCTCCCATAAGGATAGTGAGGTTCTTTCTTGAGCACTTTGCTATGATCGATTGCAGCCTCTCATAGAACTGACCTATATTGTGGTCCTTGCTATCATTGATGGATACATAACATTGGATTATATTCATAGTGATTCCCTCCGTCTTTGTTTTGAAAGATACTTTGATTATTTTGAATCCATGAGATTCACATCATACAAGTGCATTTCGTGCTTCTTTGGACAGCATTAGAGCAAGTCCCTGAGTGTGTGGAGCGTTTTCTTCCTCTTCGTGATCGGAGTACAGAAGCATCTATGCGATATCTAGCCTTTGGTGTCCAGCTTGAGTCCAATGGGTTTCGCTGATTCCGCTTACTACCAAGTTACTTACTTACTTACTTACTTACTTACTTACTTACGCCTGTTACCCCTCGTCGAGGAGCATAGGCTGCTCACCAGCATTCTCCATCCAACTCTGTCCTGAGCCTTCCTTTCCAGTTCTTTCCAGTTACTATTCAGCCTTTTCATATCGGCTTCTATTTCCCGGCGTAGTGTGTTCTTTGGTCTTCCTCTTTTCCGCTTCCCTTCCGGATTCCAAGTTAGGGATTGAGTCGTGATGCACATTGGTGATTTTCTTAATGTATGTCCGATCCATTTCCAACGTCTTTTCCTAATTTCCTCTTCAGCTGGAAGCTGGTTTGTCCTCTCCCATAAAACGCTGTTGCTGATAGTATCCGGCCAGTGGATGTTGAGTATTTTGCGTAGACAACTGTTTATAAATACTTGTACCTTCCTGATGATGGCCGTAGTAGTTCTCCACGTTTCAGCTCCATACAGTAGGACTGTCTTGACGTTCGTATTGAAGATTCTGACCTTGAAATTAGTTGAGAGTTGTTTTGAGTTCCGTATGTTCTTCAATTGTAGAAATGCTGCCCTTGCTTTGCCAATCCTCGCCTTTACATCTGCATCCGATCCTCCTTGTTTATCAACGATGCTCCCCAGGTACTTGAATGTTTCCACCTCTTCCAGAGTTTCGCCGTCAAGTGTGATTGGGTTGGTGTTCTCCGTGTTGCATTTGAGAATCTTGCTTTTTCCTTTGTGAATGTGGAGGCCTATCGATGCAGAGGCTGCTGCTACATTTGCTGTCTTCATCTGCATTTGGTCGTGTGTATGAGAGAGGAGGGCTAGGTCATCTGCGAAGTCCAAATCATCTAATTGATTCTGAGCTGTCCATTGTATTCCGTATTTCCCTTCAGATGTCGAATTCTTCATAATCCAGTCAATCACTAGGAGGAAGAGGAATGGGGAGAGTAGACAGCCTTGTCTGACTCCGGTCCTTACTGGAAATGCACCTGTCAGCTGTCCTCCATGCACCACTTTTCACTGTAATCCATCGTATGAGTTTTGGATAATGTTGACGATCTTCTGAGGAACTCCATAGTGTCGAAGAAGTTTCCATAATGTTCTCCTGTCCACGCTGTCAAACGCCTTCTCATAGTCAATAAAGTTGACGTATAGTGATGAGTTCCACTCAACTGATTGTTCAACGATGATCCGTAGTGTCGCAATCTGGTCTGTGCACGACCGATCCTTTCGGAATCCAGCCTGTTGATCACTAAGTTCGGCGTCTCCTGCGTCTTTCATCCGATTCAGCAGCACTCTGTTGAAAACTTTTCCTGGTACTGATAACAAACTGATGCCTCTGTATCGTCAATAGAATTCATCATTTCATCTGTAGTTTTCACATTTGCTCAGATCTCCTTTCTTTGGTATCTTGATGAGATATCCTTCCTTTCAGTCCGTTGGCACTTGTTCTTCTTCCCAAATCTTTTTGAATAGAAGGTGAAGCATGTTTGCAGTTATTTCAATGTCTTACTGCAGTGCTTCTGCTGGTATATTGTCAGGTCCTGCCGTCTTCCCACTTTTGATTTGTCTGATGGCCATCTTGACTTCTTCGATCGTTGGTGGAGTGATATCTATTGGAAGGTCTGTGTGGGCTGCTTTGATGTTCGGTGGATTCAATGGGGCTGGTCTATTCAGCAGTTCCTCGAAGTATTCTGCCCATCTTTCCCTCTGTTCTTGAATCTCAGTGATTGTCTTTCCTTCTTTGTCCTTGACTGGTCTCTCTGGTTTGCTATATCTCCCTGCCAATTTCTTCGTTGTGTCATATAGTTGTTTCATATTCCCTTCTCTTGCAGCTTTTTCCGCCGCCGTTGCTAGTTCTCCCATGTATTTCTGCTTGTCGGCTTTAATGCTTTTCTTCACTTGCTTGTTTGCTTCTGCGTAGTCTGCTTGTGCTTTGACTTTCTCTGCTCGTGTTCGGCTGTTGTTAATTGCTAGTTTCTTGTTCTTCCTTTCTTGAATTTTGTCCAGGGTTCCCAGAGAGATCCATTCCTTGTGATGATGCTTCTTAGGACCAAGAACCTCCTGACACATTGAAGTTAGTGCTTCTTTTATCCCTTTCCAGTTGTCCTCCATCGTAGTTTCTTGTTCTTTCAGTAGATCCTGTAGAGCTTGTAACCTATTGTTGAGAGTTATCTTGAATTCTTGGAGCTTGTCAGCATCTCGAAGGAAGACTGTATTAAACCTTTGTAGTGCTGTTTGTCCAGTTGTCCAGTCTTTCTTAAGCTTCAGTCTCATCTTGGCCACAACCAGGTGGTGATCTGAAGCTATGTCAGCTCCTCTCCGGGTTCTTACATCTTCCATTGATCTTCGGAATTTTTTGTTGATACAGATGTGATCTATCTGGTTCTCTGTGGTATGGTCCGGTGAGATCCATGTAGCTTTGTGTATGCGTTTGTGTGGGAATATTGTGCCGCCTATAACCAATTTGTTGAAAGCACATAGGTTTGCAAGTCTCTCCCCATTTTCATTTCTTTCTCCTAGTCCGTGTCGTCCGATTATATCTTCATATCCTGTGTTGTCCACTCCAACTTTAGCATTTAGATCTCTCATCAGGATGGTGAGGTCTTTTCTTGAGCACTTTGCTACAATTGATTGCAGCCTTTCATAGAACTGATCTTTATCATCGTCGTTGCTATCATTGGTGGGTGCATAACATTGGATAACGTTCATTGTGATCCCTTGCTTCTTTGTTCTGAATGATGCTTTGATTATCCTGTGTCCATGAGATTCCCATCCCACAAGTGCATTTCTTGCTTCTTTGGACAGCATTAGAGCAACTCCCTGAGTGTGTGGAGCATTTTCCCCTTCGTGACCGGAGTACAGCAGCATCTCTCCTGTACCTAGCCTTTGTTGTCCAGTTTGTGTCCAATGGGTTTCGCTGATTCCGAGTACTGCCAAGTTGTATCTCCGCATTTCCATTGCTATTTGGCTGGTCTTTCCTGTCTTCCACATTGTCCGGA
Source organism: Schistosoma rodhaini (assembly GCA_944470415.2). Taxonomy (NCBI): domain Eukaryota; kingdom Metazoa; phylum Platyhelminthes; class Trematoda; order Strigeidida; family Schistosomatidae; genus Schistosoma; species Schistosoma rodhaini. Next base: position 66,720,485 of record OX104044.1, read on the forward strand.
CGTTCCATGTACCTATAAAGAGTGTTGCTCTGGTTGTTAGAAGGGGCATCGATCTCGTGACTTCCGAAGAATTTCGGCTTTCATCATGAGACGTCATTATTCCTTCAACTGCCAGAGCAGAGTTTAAATGGTTTGAATTATTTTTTCTGGTTAGCGTTTTTTTAGCGAGTTAGCTTTTCTACGGGATGGGGTCGCTAACCCCATGCCCAACCCTCCTCCTTTACCCGGGCTTGGGACCGGCAGTAACTCTAGAAGAGCTACAGGCGGAGTTTTACTACCAAGTTGCATCTCCTCATTTCCATTACTATTTGACTGATCTTCACGGTCTTCCACATTGTCCGTACATTCCGTGTACCTATAAAAATTGTTACTCTGGTTGTTAGAAGTGGCATCGACTGTTAGTTATGTCCATAAATAAACAATCAAATCGTTGCTTAAGCTTCCATCACGTTAATCTGGTATGATTTGTCTGTAAACTATCCCTGTTGCATGTGACCTACCAATTGAAAAACATTATTATCCTATTATATTGATGTGACTCATAATTTTTATTCATTTCGATAAGACACGCATTACTAGTCGGTATGTTTGTGCGTTTCACTTAATGACTGTAGTTGTTTAATTATTGTACTAATCTAATTGTTTTTATGTTCAGAAACAGATAAAGTTTAAAGTCAAGTTGTCCTTGTTCTGACTATAGCTTTCACATAGACTGTGGGATCGCCAGTATCGCGTTTACAGTTTTAGTAGTATATCTGTAAGACAAATTAAATCCCACAGCGGCTTCGTGACTTCCAAAAAACTTGCCTTTCATTATGAGGTGTCATAATTCTTTCTCGAACTCGGAAGGCAGAGTTTAAATGATTTGAATTATTTTTTCTGGTTAGCGTTTTTTAGCTAGTTAGTTTTCTACGGGATCGGGTCGCTAACCCCGTGCCTGATCCTCCCCTTTTACCCGGGCTTGGGACCGGCAGTAACTCTAGAAGAGCTACAGGCGGAGTTTTACTACCAAGTTGCATCTCCTCATTTCCATTACTATTTGACTGATCTTCACGGTCTTCCACATTGTCCGTACATTCCGTGTACCTATAAAAATTGTTACTCTGGTTGTTAGAAGTGGCATCGACTGTTAGTTATGTCCATAAATAAACAATCAAATCGTTGCTTAAGCTTCCATCACGTTAATCTGGTATGATTTGTCTGTAAACTATCCCTGTTGCATGTGACCTACCAATTGAAAAACATTATTATCCTATTATATTGATGTGACTCATAATTTTTATTCATTTCGATAAGACACGCATTACTAGTCGGTATGTTTGTGCGTTTCACTTAATGACTGTAGTTGTTTAATTATTGTACTAATCTAATTGTTTTTATGTTCAGAAACAGATAAAGTTTAAAGTCAAGTTGTCCTTGTTCTGACTATAGCTTTCACATAGACTGTGGGATCGCCAGTATCGCGTTTACAGTTTTAGTAGTATATCTGTAAGACAAATTAAATCCCACAGCGGCTTCGTGACTTCCAAAAAACTTGCCTTTCATTATGAGGTGTCATAATTCTTTCTCGAACTCGGAAGGCAGAGTTTAAATGATTTGAATTATTTTTTCTGGTTAGCGTTTTTTAGCTAGTTAGTTTTCTACGGGATCGGGTCGCTAACCCCGTGCCTGATCCTCCCCTTTTACCCGGGCTTGAGACCGGCAGTAACTCTACAAGAGCTACAGACGGAGTTCCTTTTTGGATTAAGTCACGTAAATCTGTATGGTTTTCCCATCCCCTTTCTATCATCTTTATTAGTGTGTGCTAGTAATATTTTAGTAGTTATTTTTCAATGCTTTTCGCATATCATTTATTTTCTGAAATTTTACAACTGTCGAAGTCATCGTATTTTGATAAAGCCAAGGCTCTACTCAAAAGACTTGATTTTTTAAATAATTTTTTAGATTATATATCGTTCTGCTCAAAACCCCTATAAATTGGCAATGACCGTACTGGGCCTAGATAAAATTCTTTTAGAAAGTTTCGCTTCATGGGAACCTTTCTTTCTGAAAGATACAAAAGTTGTTGTGGACACTGACGACTTAGTTGGTTTTTTACATGATAAGTTTTCTACAGGACTGTATGGTGGTGAGAACATTTCGTTTTACGTGGCTGTGCGTTCGTTCTTTTTGAATTTGCAATGCTCGAATGTGGAGCCGTACTTCATTCTCAGAGGTTGCTGTGACATGAAAGTAAGGGCTTTTTCACAAAAGTTAACATTAGTCCTAATCCTCCCTTACAAACACGTTGCAAATTGCTTTTATTTATGCTGTGAAGACGCATCATTCCCTAGCATTCTTGATAAACATCTCAAGATTAATACGCTTATTTGTTTAATTTGTGTAGTGTTCCTAAACTGAAGTACTTGACAAATTTGTTTTGCTAAAACCCATCAACTGCCCCTTTCCTAAATTACAGTCAAGAGTTTCAAGCTATCTTGGTCAATCCTCATGTAACTTTTTCGAAACACCAGTCGGAAGAAATATTTTTAGGATCGCTTTTGTATATCGTCAGCAATTTAACCGGTATTAATGTCAGATACTCCCATGTAGCCTAGGATTAAGTAATCAGATTAATTAACAATCATCCAAACCATAAGTTCAGAATTGTATAGGAACAGTAGTGTGAATTTTTTTTATCATAAGCATAATTTCATAGTCACTAAATTTCAGAGATTTCGTTAGAATACAATAATAGTAGATGATATATTTTTTGAGGCTTCCAATTTTCTCTCTCCGATTTGGTTGGGTATATAAAAAACTGTCCATAGTTGGAACATTTATGTATAACGATCTCATACCTAAAGATAGCATAGTATGTATGATTGGGAGCTCGTTATATCCCGAAATACGGTGTATAAAGAAGGAAACTAATCTTAATTTCGTATGTCTATGTAAGGCTTTTTTTCAGTCAATTTCAATGCATTCTCGTTGAACTAGAGTAAATTCTATTCAATAACTTTCAGTGTATTTCCAATTGTAATCAGTTATTTGACTTTCAATCAGTTTTCCATGTATCGGTTATTTAACAGTAATTTCGTGCTTATTGATGATTGGCCAGTTGGTAAAATTCTAAAATTAATGGCAATTGGTTATATATATATATATATATATATATATATATATATATAACCGAATTAACTTGACTGTAAATCAGTCTTCTTTGGTCTCTCCCGATAAATCTTTCTTAACAGGAGAATTTTATAGACCTTTATTCGACACTACGGTGTACCTGAGAATATTGTAGACATCACACGAAATTCGTACGACGGACTACACTGTGGAGTCGTGCATGAAGGACAGCTGATATGCATTGCAAGTGAGGACCGGTGTCAGACAAGACTGTCTACTCTCCCTTTCTTTTTCTTCTGATGATCGACTGGATTATGAGGACCTCCACATTTCAGATGAAGCATGGAATACAATGAACAGCTTGGATGTGACTGGACAATTTGGACTTTACAGATGTTATAAGTCTTGCTAATTGAACGCTATACTCTGATCCTAAGCTAGTCTCGTAACCCCAAGCTAAGTCTACGCAGTGACTTGAACACGAGAGAAAAGGCGCAAAATATGTGAGAAGCACTTTACTCCAAAGGTTCATTTATGTACAGAAAATACAGGGCTTTTATAGTATTTTAGAAGTCCTTTGGTTTTCCTGAAAATTCTGGGATGCTAATAAACATAGTAGGAGTGTAGTAATCAGCCATTCAGAAACCGTACATGTGACTTTTCACTTTCGAGATGTTTCTAGCAGAACTTCTAGTCAAACGCTGATTGGATAAAATGCTTCTTAATGTTTCCCGAGTCTTTCTTGTCTACTGCGAGAAATTTTCGGAATCGCCCCAACAAGATGGCCGAGCTCTTTTATCTCATACAAATCAACAAGTGCAGGTGAAGACAACTAGTGTAGCACCAACCTCTGTAGCTTTAAACATCAACATACACCAGAGAAAAAGCAGGATTCTGAAATACAACACGGTAAATAGCAATCCAATCACACTTGATAGAGAAGGTGGAAACTTTCACGTATCTAGGCAGCGTCATTGATAATCTAGGAGGATCTGATGAAAATGTGAATGCAGGTATCAGCAAAACAAGAGCAGCATCCCTACAATCGAAGAACATGTGCAACTCAAACAACTGTCAGTCAACACCGAAGTCTCACTTTTCAATGCAAACAAACGAAACCTAATCTGAAGTGAAAATTAGAAAAAGACTCTGGAGGAGAATAGGACATCCATTGCGGAAATCATCAAACTGCACCACGATGCAATCCTTGACTCGGAATTGTGAAGGGAAGAGGAATAAAGGAAGACCAGAGAACAGATTGCGTCGGGAATCGGAGGGAGATATGAATGGAATGAGGAGAAACTGGAAACAACTGGAGACGTGCGTCCAGGACAGAGTTAGGTGGAGAATGCTGGTGAGCGTCTTAAGCTCCTTCATGAGGGTTAACATGAGTTAGTAAGTAAGTATTTAGAATGAAAATGACAAAGCCATTAGAAGCATCTGCGAATCTGTTATTTATAGCGGAAAACAGAACTAACTATCTAGAAGACTCAAGTCGTTTGGTGTCATTCATTTCATTCACAGTCTTTTGGTTTTTATGGTTTATGATACAATGTCACTTCCTAAATTGGGTGAGTTAGATTCAGACTTGTTTTATAATGTCTTCTTAGTCTATAATTTTTTGATATCTTCTGCTAAATATTGTCATTTTAAAAAGACCCGTTATCTGTTCATAAGTAATTGACTTTTAGTTCGTAATGGGCAATGCATATTAATGGGCTACGATCATTTTGGGTTGTAGTGTGTAGTGAGAGGCAGGTGGTAATCTTAAAACTTATATTAATAAAAGCAATAACGATAATAATACTCGTAGTAGTGATAATTAATCAAAAGTACTTTATGGATGGGGTTTGTGAAGTTGGACCTTGTCGTAAAGGAGACAGTAATTGACCGACAGCATTGGATTGCAGTTGCGTTACATCGCAAATTGACTAAAGTTAGGAATCTGAATTCATTTCATTGTTATTGTGTGGTCTAAAGATATTCTAACCACCATGAGGTATTCGGCTCTATGCATCGTGTGATCGTAGATAGTAACTGTTGAGGAATGCCCAGAATTGATAAAATAAGCTGATCAGTGCTTTATCGTTTTCAATAGTTCTCCAGCTTATATAACTTCGTGACAAAAAGTCACTTTCAGCATAAATTTACATTCAAACTCTTAATTAGTGCGAAAAAACGCTAGTCCTTGAAAGATAAATTGAAATATCTTATTTAGTTGCTAAACTAAGGCTTACGGCTAGTGTTGTATGAAGTGAAGTTATTTCAAAGACTTTCTATATTGTATGGCGGAAAAATTAATCTTTTCATGAGAAAATTATTGGAAATTGCATTTCCTTGATCATAAGGAATCAACTCAAACTGTGTCTACTTGTTATTTAAACATACTTAATGTCTTATCATACTACATAATGTTTAACTGACAACGGGTAAAAAAGTCTTTTCAACGAGAATGAGATGTTTTAAGATTATTGATAAAAATGAAAAAAAAATTCTAGTTATTTTTAATCATATAAATAATTCTATTTGCTATTCATTTCTTACTAACAGAATCAAAAATTAAAGTATAAACAAAGGATAGAATTTAACCTGTTGTCACAACATATCACGGCCTTAAAATTAAATGCACCGGATAAAGTCCCCAAAGTACTCAGTCTTTCAGCCAAAAAAGTATTTATGTATGCTTTAAATGAATTCCAATTCAAGTGCATTAGAGTTAAATCTTTTCCTACAACTGTTTGTACCGCTATTGCTATAATTTTACAGTGTCCAGTTATTGGTTTATCATCTGATTATTATATACTTATGTCGAAGAGACAAAATATTCTTAATAATTTAATTTCCCAACCATATTTGAGTCCGACATTTCTTCCACTTCGTCTGGCCAATTTAAATTTGAGTCTGTTAAATGACTCCAGTAAAAATAATGGTGAAAAAGCTATGCTGTTTCACAAATTTATTCCTAAACTTTCAATTTTGGCGAAATCTTCAGATTTTCATTTGCCTTTTTTAGCTGTGTTACTTGGTACAGATGTTATTTCTAATGTGAGACTTCCATTAGAATTACAAGAAAAATTACAAACAAACAATTCAACAATAAAATACGCACAACGTCGATTATCTGTACTCCTTGAGTGGTTTTCACAGTTCGATTCAAATTCAATTAAGCCGCTAGAAGATGTTATTAACTGTTATCCAGTTGAACAGCGCACTTCTATAATAAACGATATGATACATGGCACTTCTCGTTTTGTTTGCCCTCTCGAAGAAACTAAAAATGTTATGAGTCTATTAAGTGATGAAAGTTACTTTAATGATACTTCAACTATTAAATCGGCGTTCAGATCCAATGGAAGTGTTGAGGATGTGATTGATTCACTAAAAGGTACCAATGTAGCATACTTATGGCATGAAGATTACACAAATGGGTGGCCTCCTCGTCTTCTTTATAATTTCAGGAAGGGAACAGTATTTCCGAAACCATCTATCTATTCATCTCGAGGTGTTTTCCTCAAGACCGTAGTTGAAGATCCAAAATGTCCATTATCAGTGTATGAAACATCTCTCTTAATTCGAAGATTAGATTATCAAATTCATGTATCGTTGGAAAGCAGTTTAAGTATGGAAAATAAACTTGTTGGATTAAACCCTGATGTTATTGAATATGCGAGACAAAATGATAAATTAGTGATGTTTCGAATCCCAGTCAAACAAATTCCTTTAGATTTCAGCAAAGTTAGCACAGATGAAATTATTAAAGATAATCTGAATTTTGTCAAACTACCGGAAAACAATTTAATCCCTAATTACCTTTACAGTTTGGCAGTTGTTTTATCATTTTGGTTTCAACAATTAAAAAATACTTCTATTGAAATCCCTTCTGTGTTTAGTGAGTCGTCTGTTGGACTTGCTGTAGCTTCCTGTGCTGTCGCAAATATATACAACGATGGCTCATCTATTAGTGAATTGTGTGAATTTTATGATAATTTAAGCACGATGCCCGATCAGTTATTGACTTCGGGTAGCAAAACTACTAATTACAGAGCGGATGTTGTACACAGCTTTAATGCTATACAGTCAACTTTTAACAGTCTTGAAGGTGTGATTACAACTCTCAACTGTCTTGTACCAGAGAATAAACAGTCGAATTACTTCACTTTTGCACAGCCTTGGACACTGTTTCCCTCTGGAAAGCTGGTACATTTTTTAGCTACTCAGTTAGATTCTTTAGAGCCCTCTAGCAGACGCTATTCAGTCATTAGAGTATGGCTTCCGAAACTTCTCCTTATTAAAGAAAGAAATCCCGATGCAACATCTAGGCTAACCAAATTGATAAATACTTTAATAACTTTTATTGATCTTTGTGATAAGATTGAAATCAGTCTTCCATCATCTTCAGATTCATTTTATAGCATCCACGAATTAGAAAGCAATTATGTCCCTAAAACGGTGCCTACGATTCCTAACCTATGTGATCGAAACAATACAAATCTAGTTGGTAAACAGAGTCATTCAACATTTAATGTAATATTTCCTCGTGGCTGTCGAGAAAAAAGAGAACATAGAATGAGTAATAAAAGGATTTATAATAAATCTTCAGTTGAAAATGTTGGGCATAGTGCTCTAGTAGGTTATCATTTCCAAAGTAATTTCCATTCAACCTATAGAAAAACCTAGAACAACGACATACAAATCATCTAGTAACATAAGCTGTTAAGAATATTTTAGAAATTTTAATCTTGTTCACGTGTAACAAGTAGTACACTGATTTTTAACAAATTAAATACGTTCTTTTTCGTGTTTAAATCATCAACAGATGTATTCATATTATCAAATGAAAGAATATCTCTATTTTTTACTCCATACTTTTCTAATCTCCATTTATTATATATTCATGAGTCCATTTGACCACTATACCGGTTGCCTTTTTTTCTATCTAATTTCATATTGCCAGATATGATTTTTTCTCAAAGAATTTAAGTTAATACTACTTCCTATCTTTATATGATTTTTCAGTCTGTTGGTTTCAAGCAGTTGGGTATCTAGTACAAGTATATATTGATCAGAGTTGCCGCACCTCTTAAATTAGCAAGATAGGGAAAAGTAGAGTATAAGTAATAATAATATCAATTTCATTAGAAAGCGAAATATGAAAATATAATTAATAGGAAGGAACTTGACTAAAAAATTGAAAAGTAATAAAGTGACACTTTTTATTTATTTAAACACATAAACATCGGTATAAGGAGGCCTTAAATAGATATGCGCCACACAAATCATCTGATCTGTGTGAGGGTTGGGGTACTGCCCGGATCCTCAACCTGAGGCAGATAGTTTTCTTAGGGGGCCACGCCTCGAGCCTTTGATTTTAAGGTCTAGCCCGCAAGACAGTGGAGCAACGTAAGAAGAAGCAGTCCCATGGTTTGTTTCCTTAGGATCGTGGAGTTCATGTGCACCATTGGTTTGGAATCAGGATTTTCCAACTCCCTTAACTGGACCCTCTATACCCACCAACCCGGTTAAAGCGCTGGACATTTGCTTTTCGTCCTCTCAATTTTGTAAACAACACCCCAGCTGCGAGAAGACAGTGAGTGGGACTTCCCTGGCAGTGGTTGTATGCATCAGGCTAAAAGCTTATGAGATAAATAATGAATGCAACTGTGTTACTATGGTCAGTTTCCGTATCGTGACTCCGTTACCTGACTCCGATTTGATCGTATGATATGATTACAACAAAATGGATATCCCACCAGCTCTCTTTTATATTTACTGTCTTAATTCGCATTAGTGATTAACGGAATAAGTGAAGCACGAGTAGGGCTTTTTATATGTATATTTCATGCAATCGTTACCGCAGTTAGACAACGGGAGAAACGAAACGTAGAAGGCAAGGATCTCAACTCGATTTGATAAAGCAAGACTCGCCGTTTGTACTCAGGCAGAAAAAATAAGCTAAAAATGGGTAATGATCAGAGTAAGTGGTAAGCAAAAAGTATGCTCATATAAGGACAGTCGAGGTTATAAGCGAATAATTGACAAGATCGAAATATATGTGGATAATGACTCGAAACAGATGAATTAATTGGTCTGCTCAAAAGCCATAATAGCCCATGTAGGCGTGTTACAGTACTAGACGATGTATGCCCCCATGTTAACCTATATGTAAAATAGTAATTTATAATTATAGCATTGCTCCCCACTTATGTGGTTCAGGGTGGTAGCCTATAAGTTCGTGGACTAATATCTTGTGTTGCTTTGGTCGCTCTGGTATTCTTTTGAAATACTACGCCGACTGGCAGCGCATGCCATCGTAGTAGGTGGGAAGGCCTTTATTTTGTCGTTACAAAAAATCGCTGAATATACATGTTACAATAAATACATGACTGAATCCGCGTTGAGGAATAACGGAGTTAAATAAGTCAAATACGAGAATGGATTTCGGATACATATATTTTGCACATTCATTGATCTGGACAGGAAATCAGAGGGCTGAAGCGAATTGAAGATCGAGAAGCAGAAATGACACGCATTGAAGATGGCGAGTAAGCCAACTCGCTTTAATCAAGCGTTAATCGATATCTATATCAGATGAAAAATTATAGAAATGTGATGAATAGGGAAGGTATTGTATACACAGATACATACGCTCATATAAAAATAGGATTGATAAGTTAATAATTAACAAGGTCAAAACGTTACTCATGATGGGTAGATAAATTGTCTTGTCCAGAAGCTAGAATAAGGTATATCAATTTAACCTATCAACCGACACTACAGACACTTGTAGCACCACTACTGCATTTAAAATCTGTTAACGTTCAGTTTGTCAGGCCCTTCAATTAACTTATTTGGCAGACTGGTATTGGAAACAGTAACAATTTGATAACTCGGTGTTAGTATTGTTACTATCATGTCTGTTGGACGTATATGCTTGATCACAATATGGACAGCCTATGCACATACCCCTTTTTCTTACTTAAAATTTAGTTGCCTAAACTACTAATCGAATTCATTTTGTTTGCTTCTAGCTTAGTGATTCACGCTGTTCAATAATAAACTGTGGTCGATGCTTCGTATTGTCTTCTGAAATTTATACATCGGTAGTATTTATTTTATAGAGGTTATTAGGATAATTGATATGTGAAGCCTAAGGGATTATCTCGAAGATAATCTAATACGTCCTTGATATCAAAAGGGGATTTTGTGGGGATTTTAGTAATTTTATAGTTGAAATAATGAGTCAATCGAAGCTAGACCACGATATTTAAGCAGAAAATTTATACTATAAGGAAAGTGGGATTGTGTATTATGGATATGAAATACTCCATTGGGAGTAACAGGCGTAAGTGAGTAAGGATATGAAATGTATAATACGGTGTATACGTTTACGATTGATTTAAGTAGTACACACAAGTATGTCTTGAATAACCAGTCAATGTAAACGATGGGAACGGTAGGTCATTCGCATTGGTAAAACCACATTCAACAGTATAGGTTAACAATAGACTGCAGCTTTTACGATTCGTAAAATGTTTATGGATTAACACATGACGATTGATAGGTTGATGTTTACATTACTTATATTCAAATGCACAACTAAAATCTACACTTAATAATCTTCTACTTGATCTCATACTTCCTATCAGGAAATGGAGAATTGATTAACTCACACACCACAGGTGTGTTACACATAAGACAATCGGTTCAACTACTTTATGTCGAATTATATTGTTCAGAAAATTTTATGTTTAACTTTTCAGTTATTTATCACTCATGTGATTACAGATAGATTATTAACTGAATATAGGTTTACGTTACAAACTCCATAAAATGCAGTTTTTGTTTTGAATTAAAAGTTTACTTTAACCAAATAATCTTTGAAAATGTAAATATTGACTGACGAATTCATTTTGTAATTTCACTGTTATCACAGCAGTAATTTACTTTGCAATATAACTTATCGGATCAATTCTTACTTATATGTAATACGTGGAAGGGTATGTAGAGAGTGTCAAGGATAAAGTAAGACGTATCGCTCTACAAAAATTACATTATTTTGATGAAAAATGCCTGAAATTATAGAACACAACTATGAAATTGTCTTTAACATTCAATTTATTGACAATCATTGATAAGTGCTTGGCAAAGTTGTGTTTCTATTATGGTTATAATCGTCTAGCTTTGTTGTATAATTTACTGGCCTTATTACAGCGTTCTTCCTGAAGATATTGCACTATCCAAGGACCATCATGGAATTAGACAAAAGATGAGCAGATGGGAAGATATCCTTAAACCTCGGCAGCTTTAACTCATGTTATAATGCAGTTAGAAATAATATGTTAGCGGCAAATCATATGGTTCGCAATCTTAAACCTATAACCCTCGTGAAGGAGCTTAAGACGCCTACCAGCATTCTCCACCTAACTCTGTCCTGGACTCACATCTCTAGTTGTTTCCAGTTTCTTTTCATTCCATTCATATCTCCCTCCGATTCCCGACGCAATCTGTTCTCTGGTCTTCCTTTATTCCTCTTCCCTTCACAATTCGGAGTTAAGGATTGCATCGTGATGCAGTTTGACGGTGGATGTCTTATCCTCCTCCAGAGTCTTCTCCTAATTTCCTCTCCAGATGAGGTTTAGTTCGTTCTCTCTCACAGTAACTTTTCGCTGATGGCATACGACAATCGGACAGTGGGTATCTTGAGTAGATAACTGTTTACAAATACTTAAACTTTGTTGTTAATAGTTGTAGTAGTTCTCCAAGTTTCAGCTTCGTACAATAGAATTGATTTGACGTTTGCATTGAAGAGTAAGACTTCGGTGTTGACTGACAGTTGTCTGAGTTGCACATGTTCTTCGATTGTAAGGATGCTGCCCTTGTTTTGCTGATACCTGCATTCACATTTGCAATCAAAAGCAGATGTAGAAAAACAAAAGTGTATAAAAGTCTTAACAAATTTATAAATACAAAGCAAAACAAGATTCCATCTCAAAGCACATATAAATTTAGATAGTACTAGGAAGTTATGGCTTTCTACTATGAAGCATCTTAGATGTATGCATTCAAGACCTCAAATAGGATATAACGATATACATTTGAGTCTTGTAATACTTGTAATATTGTTCCACTAAAGAGGTTTTATAGTCGACAAAATTAACCTCAACTGGAAAGTGAATATCAGTTAGGAGGAAATGAAGCATTGAAAGACATTACAAAATCATTTGAGACAAATATTGTCAATGTCAGTGGACATTAGTCACGTAATTAACTTGTAATTTTTGCGGTTTGTGTTTTGTGAAAAGAAAGGTTTTATTGAAATAGCATATTCTCATCTGTCTAAAGTATTTTGTTTCAGTAGAATTGTCCATTTATTATTTGTCTCAATGAAGACGAAATACAAAATATGAGAATATTCTGTTTGATGCATAAAAGAAATAATATGTCAAAATTTCTCTACTCAGTACACTTGAATTATTTAACTGTGTACTCGTTTTCCGTAGACTTCATTAAAATACTTAGTATCTTTTTAAGCAAACAGAAGTTATTTGGTTAGGAAGTTTTTATTACAAATTTAAAATGTCAAAGAAGTACAATGATATTAAATTATATGTCTAATGTATAGAAATAACAATACATACACTGAATGTATATATACATGACAAGAAGTTATTTATGTAGCTTATTACTAGATCACTATTGAAAATAAAATCGTTTTGTGACATTGATATTAGCCGTGTTGTACTAATAATAGAGAGCTTTATTATTACAAACTAGTTAACAGCGCTATGTAAATATTTGCTTCGTTTCAAAAGAAAACTGTAGTCGTTGTTCTTCACAAAGTAAGTAGGTTGTAGGAAGTATGTTCATTTTGTCAGTATCTACATTTCAATCAGTTGAGTTGATCTCGGATACTATTAGGGGGGCTTTCAGCTCGAATATATCTCATCAATCAAAAATTCAATTTCAAAGTCTCATTTATCATTGATTAGTTCAAATCAGAGACTTAGTCATTATATGTGAAAATTATATTTGAAATAATCTCAGCGATTGGAATTTGAATAATTCCAACGTTTCATCCAGTGAACTTGTCAGGACTTCTTCAGAGTAATAATCAAAACCAAGGAAATATATACCGTTCGATAATCAAAACAAATCAAATCTAAACTGTGCTAATCCAATCATACTTAGACGTTGACTTTAGTAAATAGGATAACATGAGTCCGTTAAATGCGAATCATATGAAAACTTCACGATGTGAAAATAAATGACTGAATGAATTGTGTGTATGTTTGTGTAAGATTGATTTATTAATAGTTGATATTCAAAGTTAATTTTTTTTGTATGAAGGAAAAAGTAGAAGTGGAAGTTGAAATTTGAAAAATTGTTTCTGAATCATCAATGTACATGTAAAATGAGAATCATCAAACACACAATTGTGTTTTTTTTTATAGTTAAAATCATGAGTTAATTGAAGCTAAACCACCGTGGAAAACCTGGAAACACTGGACGGCCGTTTCGTCTTATTATGGGACTCTTCATCAGTTCGCATCCACGATCCCGTTCTCGCGAGATTCGAACCCAGGACCTACCAGTCTCGAGCCGAAGCCCTTAACCGATAGACCACTGACCTGGCATCCAACGGTGTTAATGTCTAACCTTAACCAATCCACGAAATCGCGCAACCAACTTCCAATGTACTGAGGTAGATACCTGTCTCTACCTGACATGGATTAGCTCATTCAATCAATAATTCCATAGTAGGACGAAACGGCCGTCCAGTGCTTCCAGGTTTTCGATGGTGGTTTAGCTTCAATTGACTCATGATCTTAACTATAAAATTACTAAATCTCCACAAAAACCCCCTTGTGTTGTTCAAATAACCAACATTAAGTTCGGTCAGAATAACGATGCATGTAAAATAAACAGGTTAGAATGGAGAATGGGTTCAATTTCTTGTTAATGAATATTTACCAATCAGTTGCTAGTTGAACACTATCATTTCTATTCAGACTGTTCTTGCTCGCCCATATATAGAGAGCTTCTGCTGTCAGTTTTATTTTATGTACTTTAAAACATTTCTGAAATATTTCGGTCCCTTCAAAATTGATCTTGTATACTGTTTCCAACGCATGTAACGCTATCGCTGACCTATTCTCAAGTTTCTTTAGATCAACTAAGGATTCAGGATCATTTTTCAAACGTTGTTTGTGTTTCTTCAACTTCACATTCAATTGTCTAAAAGTTTCTCTCATATAAGCTGTATTACAATTATGATAGTTGATCTCATAGACAACATTCCGTTGTTTTTCCCTTAGGAACCTATCCTTAATTCTTACTAATGCTGATCTTAAGGTATCACAAGCTCGAAAGCACACTTTTATATCATGATTGTTTAGAATCATCTTGATTTCTTCCGATGTTTTCCTATGGTATGGGATGACCACTGTGGACTACCAATCTTTCGGTATACATTCTGTTTTGGTTTTTTCTTTCATTTCTAATAATCTTCTTTAAAAACTCTTTAAAGTAGTTGATAACCCTGAGTGTAGACAAAACTCTATTCAATTCAACCTGTTGGTCTTTCTTATCTGTAACGAGATTAGTACCTCTGTTAATTTAAGTTTTTACCAATGTGACTTTCGTAAAAACGCATGAGTATAACCATAATCTAAGTATCTATCAGAATGTGTTGATTTCCCGAATACATTTATTTTCAACTTATTATTATGTTTTCGTTCAACCAAACAATCGGGAAACGCTAGTTTGTGGTCACTGGATTCTCCTTCCTTTGTTAGCTTAATGGTCTTCGAAATGCTGTTTATATTTTCAAGCAATTTTTCTAAACCATTCTATTCAATGATAAAAATGTCATCTACATACTGTAAATAGACTTTTGGTGGACGTACACATCTTGTGATCTCGCTGGTTTCTAGGGAATGCATGAATAAATTCGCTACAATCGGAGAAACTGGTGAACCCATTGCTACAACTTCTTTCTGCTTGTAAAGGTCACCAAGCACTTCATAAAGTCAAAGGATCTAATGGGCATCGTAAATTCAAACCTGAATCAGATTCTAAACAATCATAAGTAATATCCAATCCTCTATTGATGGATACATTAGTAAAAAAAGAAGATAAATCAAAACTTGCCATCATTTCTTCCTCTTCTATATAGATGGTATCAATATTATGCTTGAATTTCATAGAGTTTTTAATCCCATGATTAATTAATTTGTCGTATGGTTTAAGTATCCTAACTAAGTAATTTGCTAGATTGTATGTCGGTGAGTTCGTAAAATTAACCATGGGTTTTAGTGGAGTTTTATTCTTGTGAATCTTTGGAAGTTCGTAGAATCTACAAGGGATACAACTCTTTAGATATAATGAGAACCATAATGACGGTCTTAGTTTGACCTTTATCGACTGTAAGATTTTACTGGTTTCAGCCTTAGGTTTGTTAAGCGTTGTCCTACTTTCTGTTTCCTCTTGTAGATATTTCCTGGCTTTTTTCTCGTAGTCTAATTTGTTCATAATAACTATCATGTTCCCTTTATACCAGCGATTGGAACTATTTAAATTTCAAACGCTAGGATTATTTTAAATATAATTTTTACATATAATGACTTCTCTATACTCCGCGCCCAATTTTTTTCAAACTATTCGTTCTAATGTTAACGAATATTTGTATAGACTTAAGCATAGTTATTTATTTTGAATTCTCAACTCGCTAGACAGTTTTAAATTTATAATCCAAAATAAGATTAACTATAAAGTGATAAATAGCTAACATTACAGAGAATGTCAATGTACTAGATGATAACAATAATATGTGAAGCTGAACTGTTGTATTTTCATTTCATTGAATATCATAAAAGACAACTTTTATTTATGAATCCGATGACCTGTTTATTAGCTGTTAGTTCAACAGTATATCTTACATAGATACCTTCCAAATACCGATACTATAATTAGGTTTTAATATGAAAACAGTAGGAAAAAATGGTCTCATTTATTTGAAGTGAAAATAATATATCGACATTTTTAAGTTCCATAAAAGAAAATATTCCACTCATTAAGATCAATTAAATTAGTTATTCTTACAAAAACTATATATACTTTCGTATTGTTTGTTTGGATCTTCCTATTGATGTTTAGGACTGCAACTGGTGAGTCTCATATTGACCGTATGTGCATACTATGCGTAATGCCTCGATATAGCCTAACCAGTTGCAGTCCTAAGCATCATTGGGAAGATACAAACAAACAGTACCAGGTGAATTTAAACTTCATCCCATTGCACAAGGAAGTGGCTATCAGGACTCAGTAGCTAAATGGTTAGCGCGATGGTGTTTTAAGTGAAGGGTATTGGGTTCGAGTACCAGAGTGAACATCAAGTCTGAGATGCAGGTACATCCAGATGACGAGTCCCAAATAGAACGAAACGCGAGTCCTGGATTCCACTGCTAGCCGCTATCCATCTTTGCTTATGTATACTTTCATTCTCATCTGTTATTTGAAAGAATAATTATCTATTCCATTCTAATTATTCACAAGAACTCCCACAACAAGTTCAATGAAATACCAACTAAAGTTAACATAAAGCAAACAATTTATTTTAAAGGTTATATAATACATTTTGATTCATATTCTCTAACAAACACTATGCTTGTATAGTATTATTTAATATTTAGAATTAATCAAAAGCTCAGTTTCTAAAGAAGATAAATGTCATATTACTACATCTCAACAAGGTACAAGTATTTATAAACAGTTGTCTACGCAAAATACTCAACATCCATTGGCCGGATACTATCAGCAAAAGCGTTCTATCGGAGAGGATAAACCAGCTTCAAGCTGAAGAGGAAATTAGGAAAAGATGTTGGAAGTGGATCGGATATACATTAAGGAAGTCACCAATGTGGATTACAAGGTAATCCCTAACTTGGAATCCAGAAGGGAAGCGGAAAAGATGAAGCTCAAAGAACATATTACGTAGGGAAATAGAAGCAGATATGAAAAGAAAGAACTGGAAAGGAAGGCTCAGGACAGAGTTGGATGGAGAATGCTGATGAGCGGCCTATGCTCCTCGACGAGGGGTAACAGGTGTAAGTAAGTAAGTAAGTAAGTAAACATCTCAACAACTGTGTTATATCCTGAAAATGCATAAAATCATATGGAACAATAGATGTTAAAATAATCTTCTTCATACAAAAAAGTTATATAGACAGTAAAAAAATATATAGATGATAATATGAAACAAGTAGACATCATTGTAGTTTGTTTTTTTTAAAGAAATTTACCATAACTTATTAAAATATAAAATGAGAAATATGCACAAGAAAAAATATTCACAATTTTCAGTATTTTGTATTGAAAAAACTCAACACAAACGATTGACGATTGAAAATGGATAGATTCCATTGAAATATCATAAATTATGATATGTACACAATATTGGATAATGTGAAATAATCAACAAAAGGCTTTTTATTACAATAATTGAATGGTACGATGAAAAGAAATTCTTTAGATTGTGTCTTCAAGAAATTTTGCTTTAATGATAAAAGATAAACAAGTTCTATCATCATCATCAACATCATCATTATACATGTGCTCATGACAAAAAATAAACAAATAGATGTTTTCCCATTTATTCTCAACCTGTGATATATGATTAATCGTGTAATTGTGTGTTATTTGTTATGTAATTGGTAATTTATTAATAACATTAAATCAATAGAAATTATTAACAATTAAGTTCAAAAGTAGTGAGACAGATGCTTTAGTAAATATGTCTTGATGAAAAGATATATTTGTTAAATGATCGCTGGTAAAAATTTTCACTGTCAGTAATCGTATCAGAGTTATCACCAAATCTCGGTATTAAATGTTTTTTTTTTAAAATCCTAATTTTGTTTATTCTCCTTCTTTCAAATGTATAGAAACATTTCCAAATCTTTTGAAAAAAAATTGACGAACCAATTTTCAATAAACACGCTTCATTTGAATTTGAAAATCAAGCTCATTGTATAAACCTATTAAAACAACAGTTTGCATATTGAACTATTTAACAAAATCATATCAATGTAGTTTATTTCAGATGAGTAACATCAATACAATGTATTTTTGCAATCATTCTAAATTATTGGTAACAATATGCTCAATATACTAATCATTTTGAAATTATCATGTTGCTTCTTTCTAGTCGCATCGATAAATCCACATGAACAGTTTGGATCTATCAAGACAAACAACTGAATAGGACTGTTAGTTAATTTGGATATCAATAGAGGTATAACGTTTAGCATAACAGAATTGTATAACACTAATGCTAAACATTTTGAAATCCTTCTGTTAACTCAAGTTTTAGTATAATAAATTTGTTCGATATAATTCTGTCAGAATGAAGAGCTAGACACAAAGTACTACTCAGTTATAAGAATCACTGAATGTAATTCAGTCGTACAGAAGGCCAGCCGCAAGACAGATAACTCATTAGTAATATCTTTGACCGTAACAATGTGTAACACTGGTCTCAATCCTATTTAGTATAAAAACTCCCTCAGACTGCAGACACATCATGTTGGCAGGTGAAAATTAGTATTTATATCACCACTGTGGTGTATACTACTTATGTCGAAAGATATAAGTAGTATTCATCTCCAATCGGAAGTGAAATTGTTATGACTCGTATAACAATTCGTTATTGTATATGAAACGTGCAATGATACAGAAAATACGTACGAGCAGTCTTGATTGCTATTCGGTCCTTCCTAACTGCCTAGCCCAGCCAGTTGAGTCCAGAACACAAATAACAGCCTCGGAAATATGAATCATTATTCACAAGCACACTGGGTTATATATACTAACCAAACAGACCCAATTATACCAAAAAATAGAAAAATAACATTTGTACAGCAATTGGCCAATGTGGCTGTAGCTAGGGGGAAAGTAATCAATAATAATAGTTCCAAGGTCAAAATAAAGGTTATGATAAGAGGAACACGGAACGATTAGGTCACTTATTTAACAACTATCCAATAGGGAATAGGCATATTATATTTGTCCATAAATAGACATCAGATTTAGGTTACTCATTTAACAACTATCCAATAGGAATAGGCGTATTACATTTGTCCATAAATGGACATCAGATTTATGATTCATAATTCGCCAGGGGATACAACAGAAATGCCTGAGAGCAGAGTGTCGAAGGAATTGAAACTAAGAGAATAATAACAAGAATGAACAAACTATGAAGTTTGTAAGAGACGACTGGTTGGAAGTGTGCAAATGATGTATATAATCAATAATCTTCATATTTCTGCTGGGTAGCTGTGTGATCGTGCACTAAACAATCGATCTGCTTTCCCTACAATGTTTTGTTCCCTACATTGCTACTAATACTACTCTGTTTTAACCAATCATTAAAAATATGTATGAACATTAGTGCAATACATAGAGGAAGCAAACATGTATTTACCAAACTATTTCTGAAATTAAACAGTCAAATGAACGCACATTAAGTCTTGGTGATACTAAAGAATTATCTATCTATAAAGTGTTTCTATGATTTTTAACTTCAGAAATAAATTAAATTAGCTTTTTTTAATATTCATAGTTTCCTGTGAAAATACAGAATGACAGTTCTGACTACTTCTAGCAAAAAACAGAAGACATCTGAGAAATACGTATTTAACAATATAGTCAATAATTCAATTGCCTTTTCTAAACTATCCTCCAGTTTAAATTCACTTGTTTGAATCTTCCCATTGATGTTTAGGACTGCAATTGATCAGTCTCTTATTGGCATATGTGCATACTGTGCGTATAGCCCCGATATAGTCTAATATACAAGCATTATAAGCAAAAATGGATAGTGGGTAGCAGTGGAATCCAGGATGCACGTTTCGTCCTATTTGAGACTCGTCAGCTGGATGTATCTGCATCCCAGAGTTGATGTTCAACTTCAGTCCTAGACATCAATGGGGAGATTCAAACAAACAATACTAAATGAATTCAAACTTCACCCCATTGCACAAGCGAGTGGCTATCAGGACTCAGTAGCTGAGTGGATAACACTATGGCGTTTGAAGCAAAAGGTACTGGGTTAGATTCTCAGAGTGAACATCAACTCTGAGATGCAGGTACATCCAGCTGACGAGTCCCAAATAGAACGAAACGCGCTTCCTGGATTTCACTGCTAGCCACTATCCATCTTTGCTTATCCTCCAGTTTGTTCTTACTTCGATCAATAAATATCTAATTTTTTCCATATGCTTTCAACCACTTTATTTTTGATACAAAGATTTGCTTTTCTCTCCAATGTTTTTTTTTGATTTTTTTATAATAATTTATATGGAGAAATAGAGTATTAATTTAAAAGAGATTCGAAAGTGATATGATAAAATTTTCTCCAAACAATACAAAAGATCATGTTTATGAAAGCTTAGACACAACTTACTTGTACATTAAATTATTACTACTTGTTAGGATGTATATCAATGGAAATCCAATAAATTAGACCATTGTACATTGATTTCGACTGAGTTACAGTATACTTCAAGCTGTTCAGTCCATCACTTTTAAATCGACTCTCTGAAGTTTTTAACAACTTGAAACTAAATGCATTTGAATATTGGGAATTTTGTTAAAAACGAAAACGTAAGTTAATTATTGAAGTTATCATGTTAAAATGTTAATTCAGAGGAGGTTTTGTGGAGAATTTAGCATTTTCACAGTTGAAATCATGAGTCAATTGAAGCTAGACCACCATCGAAAACCTGTAAGCACTGGACGGCCGTGTCGTCCTATTATGGGACTCTTCAGCAGTGCGCATTCACGATCCCGCACCCGTGAGATTCGAACCCAGGACCTACCAGTCTCGAGCCGAAGCCCTTAACCGATAGACCACTGAGCCGGCATCCAATGGTGTTGATGTAGGTCCTGGATTCGAATCTCACGGGTGCGGGATCGTGGATGCGCACTGCTGAGGAGTCCCATAATAGGACGAAACGGCCGTCCAGTGCTTCCCGGTTTTCGATTGTGGTCTAGCTTCAATTGACTCATGATTTCAACTGTGAAAATGTTAATTGTTGAAAACTACATACAATACGATAGATGAGCTTAACTAATCATAATCTTTAAATCTTAGTCATTATGGTAACCTCTGATAATTAATTCCTGAGATGTATCCAATCTTCATTTAAAATGTATAACTGCTTTATTGTCTCTTACCAGTGAAACCTTATTAGTGAACTGAAAGAGAAAAAAAATTACTACTTTTTTTAACTTAACAAGTTAAACAAGTTTTTTGATTCATATAGTCAACTTAGACATGAATAATGATTTTTGCATCTATATAACCAGTAAAATTCGAGTAGTTAACCAAAAATGTATCAATAAAGTATTAAAAAAATAATCTTGGAATCATGCTATTCAGTCTATCATAAATCAAAACCTTACTTGACATTACTTCTAAATTTAGGCTCTACAACATTATAGTTTCTCATTTTACATGTTTCTTATATTTCAAATATTTTGCTATTTAGAAATATATATGTTAATGCCAAGTAAAATCAATTCAAACGGAAGATATAGAATAAGGTGTATACTTTGAGTAACTTAATACGTAATCATACCAAAAATGGATGCAGTTAGAAAACAAACACATTCAAGTTAAATTATAAATCAGTGAATCATGATAACACTAACTATTTAACTGAAGAGATAATGACTTACATCGAGTAAGGAACTATGCAGTATTTAGGAAAAGAAGAGCAAGGATTGCATCTGTGTTACTGTGATTGATTACAAATCATATCAGTCACATATTGTCTTTAGCAACCGATGATTTTGTAGCCTAAGAGAATCCATTCACTAAATCTTAAACACTATACATCACACTGACTATAATGCTTCTATAAAGTCTAGATGAAAAGCTAATCTGATAAACTTTAGGCTAAAAATAATTATCTCGTACAATAAATTAATAATAATATCAAACATAATTGGTTATGACTAAACTTGTTGATGAATAACAGTCAATAGAGCACCTAATGAATATCCATGATATTGCTAAATCCAATTTATAACATTCGATGTCGTCTTGTAGTGAACAAGAACACGACTGGGGACAACCGAATTACAGACTAAGTAAATTCTGATAACCATACAGTAAACAGTTAATTAGCAAAATAACAATCAATTGTCTTAATCTTAACTGTTCCTTCTGCAAATATCAGTCTGTCTTCTCCGATTTCATTGTTCATGCATTCTCATACCGATTGTGCTTCATTCCTGTTCTTTCCTTATCGATCTTCTGCCAAAATACATTCTATGTCTGACCATCATCATATACTACTTATGTGGATATAAGTGGCCCACACCACAGTCTTACGATTTCAACTATCACACAAATATTAATTTATAAGAAAAATATTATTCAAATAAGTTTTCACTCTGCTTGTTTTAAATATGACTTAGAGAATATGAAATGCATATATACATAATTCGTTAATAACGAACCGTTCTGGATTCTTTTCATTCAATTCATCTGTATTATGACTTAATGCATAATAACGACCAGTTAATACATTGATTCGGCTTAAATTATATCCAGATTGTTCAACACGTAATAAAAGATCATCATCTTCACCACCCCATCCTTCATATAAATTTGAAAAACCATTAATCTTAAGATATTGATCACGAGTAAATGTAACAACACCACCAAAAAATCTTTCATAAATTAATCTGTGAAATGAATAATAAAATTTTTATTATTTATTTTTTTACAATGAAATTTACATATGTCTTTAACTAAAACAATTTAAGGATTTTGTATAAACCTCCTCCTCCTCCTGTGTAGCTCTCCTAGGGTTATTGCCAATTCTAAACCCGAATAAAGAAAGGCGAGTTGGAGATGTGATCAGTAACCCTGCCCAGAAGAAAATAAAACTGCAAAAAAACTCTAACAAATAAAAAAATTTGTACCATCCAAAATCTGATCTGGAGGTTGAAGGATCTCCATTTACAAGAATTATGAGGCCTCATTGTGAAAGTTGAAATTCTTCTGAAATCAAGAGGCCACTGACCCTTCTAACAACCAAAGCAACCATTATTATTGGTAAATGGAGTTTCCGGACAATGAAGGAGACTGGGAGGATCAGTCAAAAAGCAGTGGAAATGAAGAGATACAACTTGATGGTTCTCACAATAAGTGAAACCCATTGGATGCAAACTAGATAGAATAGATTAGATTCAGTAGAGATGCTGTAGCATCTTGGTCATGAAGAAGAAAATGATTCGTACACACAATGACTTGCACTGATGCTGTCCAAAGAAGCATGAAAAAACACTGATGTGATAGGAATCTCATGAATCTACAATTATCAAAGCATCCTTCAAAACGATGAAGGAGGGGGATCACAATGAATGTTAACCATTATTATGTATTCACTAATAGTAGAAACGACGACGTTAAAGATGAGTTTTACGAGAGGCTGCTGAAACAGAAGGAAATATGGAACAACTATGTGACACAACGAAGAAACTAGCGGGGTAATATTGCAAACCAGAGAGATCGTCCGGGAGAAAGAAGGAAAGACAATCACTGAGTTTCAAGAACAGACCAACGGATGGGTAGAACACTTAAAGGAACTCTTGAATAGACCAACTCCGTTGACTCCCCTGGACATGGAAGCAGAACACACAAACCTTCCCATAGATGTCACTCCACCAGTGACTGAAGAAATCAAGATGGCCATCGGATAAATCAAAAGTGGGAAAGCAGCAGAATAATACAACATAACAGCTGAAGCACTGATGTCAGACACAATGGTAACTGCAAACATGTTTCACGTTCTATTCAAGAAGATTTGAGAGGAAGAAGTGCAGACAGACTGGAAAGAAGGATACCAAGGATATATCGATTTAGCCGTCAGAAGCGGCTAAAATAACTATAATTACCAATGTAGTTTCTACTGTCGAGTGAATGTAACTTAAAACCAAGAATTTTTGCTCATTATCTTCAACCATGTGAAATTTATGTTTCATTAGTACAAACAAGATTTGAACCAGTGTTTTTTTGGATTTCACACATGTTCTTATGACAGAACATTCCAAAAATTTATTCAAAATAGAACTAACTTGTAATTAAAAGTACTTAATGAAGCTGACAAATGTGTTGGATTTGGTCCACATGTATAAATAATTCGATCGTCTTCTGGTAGTTTATCTACATCATGTAAAATGAAACAGCCATATTCTTTGAATTTGGAAACTTCAAGAAATCCAGCATTTAATAAAGCACCACGATTAAATTTTCTTTCACCGATCTAAAAAGTCAAATAAAATGTATGTATTTAATTAAAAAATTGTTAGAGGTCAACAGACAAACAAATTATAATTTAGCTTTTGAAAAGCTGTTTAGAAAATGACTTTATCTAGGCAGTAGTGATTAGGTAAACAATGAGTTCTTGTATATTTTGGGAACGAGACATACGTATTCAGAGTCTATAAATCATTTCCAACAGATTTACTGATAGATTTTATCAATTTTAAGGTGATGCCTAAATTCAGGAACAAATAACGGCCAATTACCAAAATTCGATATGGGAACATACAGTGTTGAGATGGTGGAGAAGATTTGTAGCTCAGGTGGGTGTAGCCCATAAACCAACAAAATCCCTCCACTTAATCTTATGCAAACCAAAGGATGAAATGGCAAAAGAAGACAAAACAAACATCATCTACAAGATAAATTGTACCAACTGCGACAAACACTACATCGGACAAAGCGAACGCTCCATGCATCTTCGCCTACATAAACACCAATTAGCAGTCAAACGCCACGACATTTCTTCACTCATATCAATACACGTGGACAACTACGGACATACATTCGACTGGAAAAATGTGCAGATTTTGGGCAGAGGCAATTCCAAAAATACCAGAGAATTTTTAGAAGCTTGGCACTCAGGTCAATCAGCAATAAACAAGCACATTAAAATCAATCCAATTTATCAACCAATCAAGAAGATTATGCAGGAAGATAGGAACAAAGATCAAACCAATAGGAGACACAACCAAAACAAAGACAGATTTAAGGTCAATAAGAACCAATCAACACCGAAGTGCACAGGACAAGCTGTGAATCACATGTGGAGAAATTCAAACACTTCACTTCTACCCGAAGTTTGTGCTGATGATGTCGTTCAGAAGGAGGATGAAAGCTCCACGACCAAACCATCCAGTTCAGAGAACAAACCTACATCAACATACAGTGTTTTTCCCTGTGTTAGTAAATTTAAAATATCTAAACTGATTGGTGATTGAATACTTTTCTTAACTTGTAAAATAAAACTAACGTTTCAAGTCTAACAACTGAAGTAGCTCGTACGTTACAAAATAATAAAGGGATTTAACTAAAATCTAAAAAAATATTATAGAATGAAATATATTTGCACTAAGTAAGAACGATAATAATTTCAGAATACAATGAATTCAATGTGTTCCATTGAATGGATTATTTTAAATGTAGGAAAATTAAGAATCAAATATTCCAACTTTTTAATTAGAAAAGAAACAGGCTTTTGTTTGTCTACCGTTCAAGGGTTATCAAATCATGAATAATATTATTCGAAGACTAAGAACAGAATTAAAAAGTACATTGTCCGCTTAGAAACTGGTTCCATTATACACAACACTATACTCAGTTATATAAACAAAATAAGATAAGTATCGGATTTCTTCCACTTCTAAATGAATATAGCGTATATACGCATACAAAGGCATACACCTCAGATGAACATAAAGACAGGGCTCTACTAGTGTTACTGAACATATTCCCAGTAATTTCATCTTTCAAGGACAAAGCATCTATCGTAGTAGATAGTACATCACCTTCAAGACACGGAGCATAACGTTGACAAAATTATTGTATTGAGAGTAATCAATAACCAGTCCAGTTTTATTGTATTAAATTTCACGGAGGCCACAGTAATCATTTCGTTTAATTCTGACCGCTTTATTAACATTGTCAGTGGTTAATTTTCAACTGTTTTAATAACAAAATCGAAATAAGCATTTTGTCACCTTCTTATTCCTTGTTTTTAACTGATTGTAATCATAATTGACTGGTTCACACTAATACGTCGTTTTCTTTCTACATTTCTGGGAATAAGTGTTGTTTCGTTTTACAATAATAATACTATCTCAATTATTCAAGAATTGTCACCTTAAATAATAATCAAAAACCTTTTGTGGAAGTTTTATTCTTAATTTTTCTTTTTTTACATTTAAAATAATCTATTCAATCAAGGACAATTCATTTGTCAGATTGGACATTTTGTTAATGATTAGAAATAACTTGTATCTAGGTAAATAGAAAGCAATGGAATACATTGAATTCACTATATTCTATAAATATTATCATTTTTATTTTGTTTAAATTTTGTAATATAAATCAACTGTATGTAAATATTAATATTAACTAATGTGTAGATGTTTTAGTGGCCTTTAATCTAACTCCAGGTTGATCATGTAAATGATTGTTATTGAAATACACATGTTGTATATTCTTGTTTATAATTATCGACTTAATTCGCGTTAGTGAATAATAACGGAATCAAATAAGTAAAATATGAATATGGATTTTGAATATGTATATTTCATGTACTCAGTGATTTGAACAGGGAATCAGGGTGACGAAACGAAAAGTGAACAGAGAGGCAGATTAAAGAAGGCGTATTAGCCAACTCAATATAATTAAATGTTAATCAATATTTACTGTTAGAACAAAACTAAGATACAACAGATATGTGATGATTGGGTTAAGCAACTAACACATACATACAATCATATAAAAACAGAATTATTATTAAGTGAATAATTAACATGGTCAAAATATGACTAAAGAAGAGTGAATAAATTGGCCTATCCGGAAGCTAGAATAAGCTATGTGGGCTTAACATAAGCGCTGAACTACAATTTGTAAGGACATATGTAGCATTTAGAAGCCTGATGCAAATAATCTGAAATCATAAGCTTGTATATTGATTGGTTTTCAGAATGAATTCAATTTGTTTAAAATCTCTTTAAAAGTATTTATTCAGGCTTTGAAATACTTTGACAATGATAACAAATAATATGTACACTTTTCTGTAATAAACGAAACTCAAAAGGTAGATACTATAAAATATAGTATCTGAGTATTTACCACTTACCTGTTCAATAATAAAAATGGTATACGGTATTCTTTGATGTCGTAAAAATCCATGTAAATGATCTGTTAATACTCGTAAATGTTGTATTCTTTTACGATAAGGAATAATGATAGCTGACGACAGACTAGGTGAACAACCTAATGGAGACCATATAATTGGTGTAGTATAATTGATAGTGTTATTTTTCTTATCAATATTATGTCTTAAATTGCTATTTGGTTCAATATAACTACTTATTTTTGTAGCATTATACTTGGTATAAAATGATCCAAATACTTGTTGTGGCTTGAAATTTTTCACTGATGAATAAGGTGTAATAAAATCTACTGATTGAGGTAATGTATATTTATATTGTATCTGTGGCCAAAATAATACTTTACTAGGCGTTTTCACGTGACCAACTGAAATATCAAAAAATAAAGAGCGAAATCAACAAACTTCTATTTACAATTAAAATTTAAACTTGACTTCCAGGCATTATCATAGTTGCAAGCGTGAGTCAATTGAAGCTAGACCACCAAGGAAAACCTGGAAGCACTGGACGGCCTATCGTAGGACTCCTCAGCAGTACGCTTCCACGACCCTGCTTTACAAGATTCGAACCAAGGACCTACCAGTCTCGCTCCAGAACACTTAACCGATAGAACACCGTGCCGGCATCCGATGGTGTTTATGTCTGACTTCAACTGATCCACGAAGTTGAGTGACCGTTCACCAATTGTCTTCAGTGAGTTCCTATCTCACAACAGACGTGGTTTGAACTTCACTGGTCACTGCTTCTCACTAGAATTCCACGATTTACCTCACAAACTCAGTCACTAGTGATCATAGTTATTTGGATTAGTTATTTGAAAAATTTATTCAATATGAATTTATCATGACAACAATGAATCATTCTTTATTTTTGGTAACATGAAACCAATCAATATTAGAAAGAAAACTAGAATATGTAGAGAATGTATATGTGGGTGGAGAAGCTAAACATTATTTAGATGGAATTTGTAGTTGATTGAGATGTAGCATTTTTTTGTCCTCCATTGAATACTAATTGAAATAACTTATCAAGAATTTTTTTAGTCATTGAGACACCTATGAATTATTGAATATTTGATTTGAAGATTTAAGGAGATTGGTACAATACAAAGTTGATTGTTTTTATTTGAAGAAATATAGAAATATTTAGGTCACTGAACATCTAATCTGTTCTAATATGGAATTCCTCATCTGATTATATCCTTCTATTTGGTGGTGATCTGTGGTATAAAATCACTGTTAGCTTGATGAAGTATTCACATTAAAAAAGTAGTTGTCTTATTATTTATGTTTTTCAAGGTAGATTAATTAGGTTCTAGTGAAATCAGTGGAATCCCATCAATAATATTAATGAGTCAATGATTCACTTATGGGATGAGATGATTATTACAATAGATTTCAAATTGAATAAATCCAAATCATTGATCATGACAACAATTAAGCCTGAAGAGTTTAGATGTAATCTTTAGGGAGTTTTTAAATTAAGAAGAAAATACCGTTTAAACTAACATTTCAGATGAATTCGGTCCATGATAAAGATCAATTTCCAAATTCTTAATATTATTCAAGATCGAAAATTATCATTTACAAATATCCATACAGTATGACATTCTTGGCTGTCATCAATTTACTGCTGTAGCTAACTTATGAGATAACTTTTTCTTTTCAAAACTATTTAATCATTACCTAAGAACGTATGTAATCACTGAACAGGATGATTAATATTTAATCAGTTTACTAATATTCATTCAAGTTAATGTTAAGACTGTCTTACATTCTCTATCGTCTATCACTTCCCCTCGCCGTTTTTGTGTATTGTTTTATACTACTTATTAATACAGAGTAACCAGTTGTTCCCCTAAAAACCACTCGTATGTTGTAACGAAAGTTTATCGCGTAATATTCTAAAATATTTACCTATACTTATAACATATTGTATTTATCATTGTAATTACTTTCTATCAATCCTTGCAGAAGTTATTTGCAGTTTTAAGCAATCGTTTGATTCTTTTTTTAAATGTAACTGTTTCCATATTGTTTACTTTTGGTTTAGTTTTTGCTTGTTGATAAACTGTTATCAAGTTTAGACACAGCTAACAGCTGTCATTTGCACTATCGTGTGTTGTAATTGCTCATTATGTCAATAGTACAGGAAGCCTTTTTTTATTTCAAACTTACAGACTCAGTACCTACTTTATGTATATTATTCAATAAAGAACCGTTTTTTCTTATACAAATCGTTGTTTTGTGAACTTTGATTTCGCGTTTATATCAACTGGGTGGTTTAGACGCTTCGATAAATTCAAAAGTTAAACTAATAAATAGTGAAAACATTTTAAAAAAAGGATTTTCAAGATAATAATTTGAGATTACCTATGAAAACAACTTGCCTTGTGTATATTTCAATCTGTTACATCGTAACTACAAATAAAAAATAAAGTGGGGTAATTCGGCATGTGCTACAAGGATGGTTCATTCAAATGCTTTTTTAAATAAAACTTGTATATCGAATACATTAAAGTTCAGAATATGACTATAATTTTAGGATTAGAAAATTCATCATAAACGATTGTTGATGGGATTTTCCTTAGCTTACGTACATGTGTACTTACTTACTCCTGTTACCCCTCGTGGAGTAGCCCAGGTCGCCAACCAGGATTTTTCATCCAACTCTGTCCTGATCAATCCATTCTAGTTGTTTCTAGTTGCTAATCATCCTTTGAATGTTAGCTTCCAATTCTTGGCACAATGGGTTCTTTGGTCTTCTTCTCTTTCATTTCCCTTCACGATTCCAAGTTAGTACTTGCCTCGTGATAGAATTTGATAATTTTCGTAATGTACGTTCTATCCACCTTCAACATTTTTTCCTAATTCCCTCTTCAGATGCAGTTTAGTTTGTTCTCTCCCACAGTAGCTTGTTGCTGATGGTATCCGGTCAACGGACATTGAGTATCTTACGTAAACAATTGTTTGTAAATACCTATACTGTATTGATAATGGTTGTGGTCGTTCTCCAAGTTTCGACTCCGTACAACAGAGCAGCCTTGACGTCCGTATTGAAGATTCTAACTGATGTTGGCTGACAGCTGTTTGAGTTACAGATGTTCTTCAACTGTAGGAATGCAGCCATTAATTTGCCAAACCTTTCTTCTACGTCTACATCCGATCCTCCTTGTTCATCGATGATGCTGCCCATATATGTGAAAGTTTCCATTTCTGCCAGAGCTTCTCTGTGTTCTATTTCATCATCTTGCGTTTTCCCTTGTTTATACTGAGGCCTACTGACGCAGACACTTCTGCTACACTAGTTGTCTTCACCCTCATTTTTTGGTATATATGGAATAAAAGGGTTAATTCAACTGATGTTTTTTTTAACAATTTCCAAAAAAATATGTCCGCACGACTAATAACTAATCGCATATTTATAGAAACACACATTATATAATTCCTTAGTGACGTGTTCTTTATCTTTTCAAAAAAGAACAAACTGAATTGTTATCATGAAACGTTTAACAGGATATGTGAAATTCATATTTTATTTTATTGTGTGGATAAAATGTCAATTAGCAGTTGATTCAATTTTAAAATTACTGTTTTAAATGTATAAATCAATATATTATTTTATGTGTTTCTCCACGCAACCGAATGCAGATTAGCCATACAGATAGACATTCAAAAAATAGTAAATCACTGACATGGTTAGACATCAGCCGGACAAAAGAGACAACAGTAACAGGCTATAAAACCTGAAAAGTC
Organism: Schistosoma rodhaini; assembly: GCA_944470415.2. NCBI lineage: Eukaryota > Metazoa > Platyhelminthes > Trematoda > Strigeidida > Schistosomatidae > Schistosoma > Schistosoma rodhaini. The sequence continues at coordinate 66,751,612 of OX104044.1, forward strand.
ATGTATTTAGAAGAAGAGTCACTAGAAGTGACTAATTTAAATTTTGTGGAATATTCAGAAAAAGCATTTCTACATAAGTGGAGACCAATGATACTATCCATAATGAAAACGATAGCTTTGCAATTCAGATCATTTCAGAAGATAGATCACCCTATCAAAGTAGTGTTTAATTTGGTAGTTCAAAGCGACTGGATGAAAAACACGGACCTAAGTTTCTACCGTGATCCATATAATTCGATAAGCATAAAGCAATAAACAAACACCACATTGAATTCAACTTAGTATTGCTTGTTTGAATCTTCCCATCGATTTGTTAGGACTTCAACTGGTCAGTCTCTAATTGGCATATGTGCATACTGTGCGTATTGTCTCGATATACCTTAATTCACAAGCATGGTTAGCAGAGATGGATAGTGGCTAGCGGTAGAATTCAGGACGCGCTTTTCGTCCTATTTGGGACTCGTCCCAGAGTGAACAGCAACTCTGAGATGTAGGTACATCCAGCTGACGAGTCCCAAATAGGACGAAACGCGCGTCCTGGATTCCACTGCTAGCCATTATCCATCTCTGCTAAACACCACATTGGTTAATACTCATTTACTAGTCATTGTATATAATCCAATCCAATAGAAGGTCATTCACAACCGGAACAGCTATATGGTGATGTCTCTGATTTTGACAGTGAGTGAACTCAAATCGCACGGGGTACATCATTTCTTCAAGACTGTAAATACTTTTTGCTATCAAGCGTTAACTCAGATGAAATCAGTGTTCAAACTATCAGTTAATATCTAAACATAATCCACATGATATCCGGTCACTCATACTAGTGGTCATATTGTAACTTGATCAATATAATCTGACCAAAACTATAGTATAGGTAAACCCCTCAGCAATCAGTTGGCATGAAAAGTAAAGTGTCTTTACAGATTCAACAACTTATGTGATGCACTTTTCTATTTTATCTCTCAATAATATCACATATACATTCTCTTTTAGGATTTATTTGAACAAATTATTTAAAATTAGTAAAAAGAAAGGGAGAACTACAAAATTTGCTGATTATAATGATCTTAACATCGTTTATCGGATATAGTTCATTAAACTTATCCAAAAACGACAAAGACTGAAAATATCACCGTTCTCTTTTTATCTAAATTTTTCAAGCGATCAGGATGTATAAGGACTACTTATTCCTATGAATTTTTTTTATATGGAAATCATAATATTAGTATGCTAAAAAAGGATGGATAATTAGATTGGAATACTTTTTTAAAATACATAGCATGTTAGACAATTTAGTAAAGGGTAAACCATACGCTGTATATGATCATTGGCTGACTGCACTATCATGGTTTGTTGAAATGATATTATTATCGTGGTATTATAATCCACTTATCTTTTAAATCAAACTAATGAGGGTGAATGAAGTTTCAGAAAATAATTCATTTCCGAAAGTATAATTCCAAATTAATCTGTTATTTCACTTTTTTTTAAAAACTGAATGACATTATTTAGTGATTGTGAATATCACAAATAGCACAACTAAATGTTTATGGTATAGATAACTTAAAAATAACACATACAATTTAAAGAGAACACCTTGATTTAATCATTAGAGATTAAATTTAAACTATCAAGTTAATGAGTTCAAAAGTTTAAACATCTAGTTTTATCTTTTTATAAGTAGTTATATATGAACCAATGAATCTTTGATATCACGAAGAATTCTTATATGACTCAAGTCAATAGTAAGCTAACTCTATACTGATTATCGGTCAAGAATTTCAATCATTTACATAGTCTATAAAAATGATAATTTTAATCAATGGTTGTAAATTTCGATAAATCATAACTCGTTATAGGCGTGATATAGTTTTACCCATACTTTACTAAACATTTTAATAAATGCTTACTCAATTTATTTTTTACAATTAAGTAGTTGTGTTGGATACAGTTTTACAGAAATCGCGATTCTTTCATACTTAAAACCAAGAGCAAAAACATGATTTATTTTTAGGGGGATGATAAGAATCAACACTTTTCTGTTTGTTTTTTTTAAAAAAAAATACTTCCAAAGAGTTACTTCATTTTCTATTACATTAAGGTTGTGAAATTCATCCTGATAATAATCCATTCTTCGACATTCATTCTTTATGTACCTAGAACTCGAACTAATTAAAAGTTGATAGTTTTCTCTAGTAACAAAATTTCAGTCAGCGGTTGCTTTCGATCGATTTAATTTTATTGATATTTGTGTACATGGAAAGCCAAAGTATGACTTTATATCAACTTATTTGAAAATAAATTTATAACATACGACATCTAAATTCACTAGTAACTACATCGAACAGTGAAATGTATTATCTGTTTATTAATCCAATGAATCATTTGTGAAATCAAGTGGTGATCATTTGCTTGTTTAACTTTGTACTATGTATTCATCTGCAATCATCATTCAAAATAGTTACTCTAGGCTTAATAATACAACAAATCTAGGAGCTGATTTTAATGATCAACCCAAGGTAATCATACTTGTAATAATCATCAAGATACCAGTAAAAAGAAGCAATATTCAAATATTATGAATACTTTCTGTAAAATCCAAATATAATCTATGCACATCCATAGAATATATTCGAAAAACAGAACAGTAACAAAAAACAGATTTTTAAATAATAGTAATACTAATAAACAAAATATAAACAAAGAAATGACCCAAATTTACCTCACTGAATGGATTATCAATCGATGCATAATTAATAACAAATACTGGGTTATTAGTTTCTTTAAATTTTCCACTCCATAAATAGAATACATAAGTAGTACCAATAAGAAATAATACAATTAATAAACATTTTGATGGTGAATTAATTAGTGATGTGAATAACATTTTGATAATTCTAAAATTAAACAAAAAAGATAAATTATATTAGATATAAGAACTTTTGTTTAAATGAAAGCGAATGGTTTCACAGTATATGGGCGCCAAGTTGATGTAAGACATTAAATAGGAAGAATATATATTTCCTTGAAAAAGCTTGGATCACATAGCCAGGTGAAACGTTAGATTTACTTTAAATTCATCTATTTTCACAAAATCCATCGATTTATGTCAAAACGTATGTCAAAAGCTGTACCTGGTAGTGACGATGAATACATCATTAGATTCCAAAACGATTGAAAACATTACGTAAAGTTATCTGGTAATCAATTTATTTAGTATAAGGCTGATCCGTTTGCTTGAGACTTTCGTCTAAATTAGAGCGAATAGTTTTACAGTATTTGAGCGCCGAGTTGATTTAAGACATTCATTAGGAATAATATATATTTGTAAAATCTTAGCGAATGAATTTGTAGTAAGTCCAACGTTTCGCCTGGCAATCTGCTTTTCCTTGAAAAAGCTTGGACCAGATTTATTTTATTTATTGAAAAGAGAAACAGACCATCCCAACATGAAAGAATACCTAAATAATATGTATCATATTACATGTATCAATGAATAAATTAATTGATAAGATCATTTATTAGTAATAATTTTAGTATAAGAATGGGAGTCCCACAATTGGATGAAACGGCCGTCCATTGCTTCCAGGTTTTCCATGATGATCTAGCTTCAATTGACTCATGATCTCAACTATTGAAATAATCTTAGTGTTGATATATTTTGTATTGATATTGATAAGGCTTATTAAACTAGTTCATCAAATAATAAATTGATATACATACACTAGTTTACAAAACAAAATCTTATCAAGTTTGTAGCCTATTATAAAGTCATGTTTTATTTTATGAGATAGATATTATTTGATTAGGGAATAAAGAAACGTGTAACTCAGTAATTTAATTAGATTTGTTTATTAAAACCGTTCGTCTATTGATTTTGTTAATCTGAATTACTGATCAATACAATAAATAATTAATATATGATCAGTTTTATGTATTTAAATCTGACCGTTGATCAGATAACGGATCATATTTTCAATATATATTGATGATCAGTTCGTGGATTTTGTACGTAATGTATGATGTAGTCTTAATCTACAGTTTTACATCGGTCTTGTCCAGTTATCACAAGTAGCCATGTCTAGTGTTTTTGTTCCAATTACTACATACTTCATTGAAAATTACATTTGTATCTAGATGTTGAAAATAATGACGAATCTGTAATGAGAGCCATCTTGAAGTAAACCTCTAAAAATTTTGAATATTGATTAAAAAAATAATTTCAAAAGTCATAAGTTATTGAAGTGTAGGTTAATTTTAAACCAAACGAGTCAGCACAACCAATCAGAATGAAAAAAAATTAGATAAGAACAAGATAATGTTGAACGATAGAAAATAACAATCCTACGAGATCATAAAAGGATTGAATTTAAAAACTCTGATGAGTGACTGAGGGTATTCGTAATGTATTTGATGATGAATTAATGTGTTGCGACCTCGTCTTGAACCTTTCTGATGTTACTCTCGGTCAGAAGCTTCAATAAAGGAGGGAAATAGAACGTGTAGTTAACAACCACATATCGTAGGAAATAATTTTTTCCGGAAAAACATCAACCTTATAAAATCATTTCAGCCGCATACAATTTACTGGAAGTTCACTGAACTTCATATAGAAAACTTATAATGTATGATTTATTTATTGGAACACATAAGTTCAGATAGAACAAAGTTTTCACCATGGGAGAGCTGCTGTATGAGTTGAAACACAGGAGTACATGAAATGGAAGTAGAGGAAGATAAGTGACCTAGTATATAATAGTATATATAATAGTGTATATAATAGTTAATAATAGTGATAATAATATAAATGAGTGTTATCAAGTGAATATGAATTGTCTGAATCCTAATTGAAGTGAGAACAGTATTTCGTGAAGTAATTGTCATCTCATTAGATTTGTGTGAGGGTTGTGATATTACCTGAGTGCCCAGATCGAGGCAGTTGGTTTTTCTAGGGGGACAGACCCGGAGACTTTGACCTAAAAGTCTGATCCACAAGACGGTGGAGCAATGTCAAGAGATGCAATTCCATGTTGGCTGTTGACCAACAATAGTTTCATACGCCATTTGCCCCCTCAGGATACTGGAGCCCATGTGCATCACTGGTTTGGAATCAGAGTTTCTCAACTCCCCTAGGTGAACTTTCCGTGTCCACCAACCCGGTTAAAGCACCGGACATTCGCTTTTCGTCCTCTCAATTTCGTGAACGACACCCCCGCCAAGAGAAGGCATTGAGTAGAACTTCCCTGGCAGAGGCTATATAAGCGTGACCATGTGAGAGCATTTTGAAAGAGAGCGAGAGCCTTCTCCACTCTCGGCCGTACCAGGGCATTTGGGGACAGAACACTCATAAAGCCTCACGACAAAAGCATAAATTTTCCGGAAGCAGCAATGCTTCACTTGACAACAAGAATAACAATCAATGTAGTTACATGAAATGTTCAAACATAGTGAGAATTCAAGTGAGTAGCTTTAGGAATAAGAAAATACAACCTGACCATGTTTCAGGTAAGTGAAACGTGTTAAACACAAGCCGAAAAGAGAAGCTTTGTTTCGAGAGAAACTTTGTTGTCAACGTTTCATGAAGAAGAAAATACCAAAAACATGCTAGCACTTGCAGTGAAGATGGTCGTGAAAATATAAAAATCTCTAATAGGGTGAAAATTTTATCAATTCACGATTACCGAAATATCCTTCAAAACATAGAAGGAAGAGACTGAGACGAATGTGCAATGGGCTTGTCATGATATCGAGGAAAAGTACAAAGATCAATTTTCTGATAGACTAGAGTTCATTGTGGAAGTGTTCAGCGAGAAGGCTGACCATTCCGAAGAGAAACCTGAACGGTGAGACTATCAGCAGTAAATAACTGTGGGAGTAAACCAACCAGCTTCCAGATGGGGAGGAAATTAGGATATGATGTTAGAGATAGATTAAAAATACACTTTAAGAAATATGGTAAAATTTCTCGAAGACATATAGCTTAATATTAGGACTTTTTATTGAAGCATTATCAAAAATGTTTTGATGCTAGAAATTGTATAGTGAAAATATAAAAACCAGTCCAGAATGTTGACTTGATTTTCAATCAAATAGTCTGTTAGGAATCCGTGAAATAACGTAATAAGCTAATCACACTACTTTAAATTGCCCACCTTTTCTTACATGAAGTACTAAAAGTCATTTTTATCAAGATATGATAAACATAGTTTATTCACTTAAAATTCCCACTAGAGGTCAATGACAAATGTAAAGCATTGAAATAGTTAACCTCATTTATATCACAACACTTATGTTACTAATTCTTTTTAAACAGTACGTCCTAAATGTAGTTAGTTTTATATAATGTGAATTACTCCAGATAATACTTCACACAATTTGTGAAGCCATATTGAGGAATGGTTGTAAATCCTAGAATCTATCTACTATCCATTATTAGCCGTATTAAATTACTTGCTTTTCTTGCTACATTATGTTAGTCATTCAAGTTATAATACGTATTATATCTATCGGGAAGAAAGTTATTTTATTGAAAAAATAAGTACCAAACAATAAGAAATAACTAATGTGTTCTTGATTATTCAGTCTTGATAGATTGTAACAACCTCATTGAAAATATATGAATGTAGTATTTATTACCCTTAAACATAATGATTTATCTATCTAATTATATATATGAAATAAGTATTATACCAGTGATTATTGAACTACACAGGGAGACGAAACTCTAACAGTAGTTGGAATGTATTAAAACGATATTGTTCAATTGAAATCATGAACCGATCAATATCACAACATCATTAAAAACATAAAACTACTCGAACACCGTTTTTTCATATTAATATGGGATTCCATAAAACTGATCATTCATTAACTCGAACTATGCAATACAACACAACTCATTCCGTCTGCAGTGTAAATAATTAAACTATCAACCATTAGGTCGGTATCCAACTGTGTTAATGTCTAACTGTATTCACTTTATTCATGTTATTGCGTCACCATCTCACATAATGTTCGATGAGTGACTGATTCACATCCGATATATATTAGTTCCACTGATTATGGATTCTCACTAGAAGTGTAGAAATTTTCTCAGGAAGCTAGTCATTATTGAGCATATGATAACTATCAATATAAAGTTATGAAACTAACCATAGTTATTCAGTGAAAAAAATTACCATTAATTTCTTACAAATTACTTTACAATTAAATGACTTCACTATTACTTACATTTTTCCTGAAATAACATGTTTAATTCATAATATGATTAAAGTTTAAAAAGGGTGTAACATAATATATATAGTGTCTTTTTTCGTTGTGACGATTGAAAAAAAGGTGTTGTTTGCATTATCGATCTAGATGTAATCTGTCTAAGTGCACTTTTAGTGAGTCGATAAACAAAGAAATTTACTTCCCAATACAATTATTCTACTTATCATTTATTTAGGCCTATAGATTAATTTATGTTTATTTATTTGTATGTGGTTATTATTGAACTACAAATTAATATAATTAGAGTAAATCTAAGATTAACAATTAGTACATGTTGAATATACTTGTAGGATCTTTTATGTTTTTCAAGTGCGGGATTTATGTGATTAACAATAGTATATGTAGTAATGATCCAATTAAATTAAATATCGATTATTTATGCCCCTTAGAATGTAGAATTTCATAAACTATACTACTTCTGGTTAGCGTTTTTTAAAGAGTTAGTTTCCTATGGAATGGGCTCGCTAACCTCATGCCCAAAACTCCTCGTTTATCTGGGCTTGGGACAGGCAGTAGCCTACGGAAGAGCTACAGGCGGAGTTATATACTGTACTAAGCGAATTAAAATTTATATAAAATATACTAGATTGCTTTAGCAATCTTATACGATGTATATGTGTGTTTGCGTGAAGTTGAATATGTTCTCAGACCTAATATATATTACGAAATGGTTCTTTTTTTATTTCATACTTTTTTGCTTGTTCGACCATAATTTATGGGGGATTTCAATCGTACGTGATGAAATCAATAATATACAACTGTTGAATGTTTATATCTCAAATTTTCATTTTCAACGAAATAACTATCCTGTTAACTGTTTGAAGGTATCAAACAAAATATCCTGGGCCTAGATTTTGTGGTAACTGGCACTCATTAGCAAAGTGCATCTGTAACCATGAGGTAAATAAATCTCCTATTCTCTTGTTCAAATTTGGGTCACTAACTTTCACAGTCTTAAACGTTATGACTGAGTTGTTTGGGCCATTAGTCAATTAATTTACTTAATTTGTAATTCAATAAAATTCGGTCAATATTAAAAGATTAGACAAACTTGAAGATGTTTCGTACTCAATGATCAATAAATTGTGATTAAAATAATCAAATGTACGTAGTTTAAATTTTCAACATACCTAAAATTCTATGATTGAATTAAATTGTTTTATTCATTAACTAATCAAGCTATTTGGTTAGAGATGGAAATAACTCATTTCTTGAAAGTAAACTATTAAAAACTAAAAGAAAGATCAGTGAATATTCCCAACCATGGTTATGACATGATATCTTAGAGTTAATTCTACGATAAACAGAAACACTCATAATAAAAAAATATCTTATAGAAAGAGTATATTTATATAGTTTAAAATCCTTACAGAGTATCCAAAAATTAATGAACTTTTAAGTTTTTGATGGACTTTTGTTCTCTGAGCTGGATGGTTTCACTCGTGGAGCTCTCATCGTCCTTCTGAACTACATCATCAGCACAAACTTCGGGTAGAGCAAAACTCCATCAAAATCACCCACCTGAGCTACAAATCTTCTCCATCATCTCAAGTTAATAGTTTTTTTTTGAGATAACATACATAATCAGAATCACTACAGCATTAAGTTAATAATCTGTGGTTAAAAATCATAACTGTTGCGAAATTCCATTAGTTTTAAATATATAACATTATCTAATTGATCGATTTTTGTATGATTTTTTTTACGATTCAATGTAGTAAAATAATCATAGATTTATAATTTCAAACTAACTGATAATGAAGTTAAAATTGACTTCGTATGATTTATGGATCATAGTATATGTAAGAAGCAATTTCCTACAGTGGTAACTTTAAGCTATTCTCTAAACTGTCGAATACAGAGTCTTGGTTTCGCCAAAGTCAGAACAAGTAAGCTATTTGGCTTAATAAACTTTATCTGTTTCGAACAGTAACTGGAGAATAGGAAAAGTGAGTCAACAAAACGAATATTGTTTTAGAATGAACATAAATTGTGATTGATGGATAAAACAAAGACATAGTAATACAAGGTCAAAGAAGTTAGTGTGGTGGTTTGCGTTTCACTCATCATTGGTGTGTTCACTTATCGATCTCACTTTACACTCCCCCCGAAACGCTCACCACGTCGATCGTCCTGTGTCGTCGCCGTTGCTATCAGATAACCGGCTTCTTCCAATAGGCATAGGCTACGAACATCCCGAACGATTTCTTCGTTTGCCGTTCTCAACCTTGCTGTACGAACTCGTCCATCAGGGCCGTAGCTTACTTGTTCGACAATGGCTTTAGGCTATAGACTTCTGCTCGTTTCGACGTTGCCCATAGGAATCCCGGCCCTTGTAACCATTCCCTTATCTTAGCTTTATCATTTAGTAATAGTCCACGTGACGCGTGATCAGCGGGATTTAATTTACCTTTCACGTATCTCCATTGGTTCGGCGTGGTCAACTCATGTATAGTTGCAAATCTGTTACTCACAAACTTTTCAAATCGTTCAGTCGTATCTTGTATGCAATGAAGCACAATTAACGAATCCGTCCAATAGATGACCGATGAAATAGGAATATTTAACTGTTCCCTTGCATGCTTTCCAATCTTAGCACACAGAACACAGGCTGTTAACTCCATTCTAGGCATAGTAACAAGTTTTAGGGGAGCAACTTTAGACTTAGCTAGCAGAAATGAGCAATGAATCTGACCAGAAACACTTTCATAACGAATATACGCAACAACACCATACGCAAGCTCAGAAGCATCGACAAAACAATTAATTTGAGCAGATGATGGTTCAAACCACCAAATATTCCACTTCGCTTGACAATCCTTGGGTAACTCTGCGTCCCAATCTAACTTCTGCCGACAGGTATCTTGTAAGATCACTTTGGCTGGCAGCATTATTGGGGCTATAAACCCAACTGGATCAAAGATAGATGCTACGTACGACAAGATGTTCCTTCTGGTTAGGTTTCCATGGAACTCATGAACTTTAAAACATAATTCGTCGGTCCTGACGTCCCACTCTATTCTTAGCGTTCGCTTACTCGTCTCATTAGACTCACAGACGGTAATGTTTCCTCAAATACGGTCTTCCTCTGGAATGAACTCCAACACTTCAATATTATTACTAGTCCATTTGGTTAAGTTAAATCCTCCCAAACTCAGAAGTCCTTTGAGGTGTGAATATATCAGTTTGGCTTCTTCTGTAGTATCCACACTTATTATTAAATCGTCCACATAGAACTGCTCCTTAGCTAATTGCATAACAATTCTGGGAAATTTATCTAGATTATCAGAAATCGTTTTCTGCAAGGCAAACGTGGCACAACATGGCGATGAGGTTGCTCCGAACAGATGGACTTTCATTCTATAGATCTCTGGCTCCTTTTCTAAGTCCCCACCTGGCCAGCACAGATACCTAAGAGCATCTCGATCGTGCGCCGGAACTACTGCTTAATGGAACATGGCTTCAATGTCCGCTGTAAGACCTATCGGTCGTTGTCGAAACCTGGTAAATAAATCTACTAGGTAATTGACTAAATCAGGTCCAGAATAAAGATTTTTGTTTAAAGACGTTCCAGCATACTGAGCTGCACAATCAAAAACTATTCTTAACTTGTTAGGTTTCTTAGGATGAAAGACAGGGTGATGAGGAAGATACCAAATTCGTCCATCAACTTGGTTATCGTTTACCTTTTCGGCATAATCTCGTTCTATATACTGAGTCATAGCGCTCGTATAGTCTTGGAGCAAATTTGTATCCCGAATAAGTCGACCTTTCAAATAGCTAAGTCTACGTTCTGCTAATTTTTTATTATTAGGTAACTTGTGTTTATGCCTCCAACCGCATCCTTTAACATCGCATGACCTCGGTGATCGACAGTTTTTCGCTATATGGTTGGCCTTCAGACATACATTACATAACTTGGGTCTAAGAACGAATTCTTTCCTTTCTCTAACATTCTTGTCTGGAAACTTCTGACACTGATCTAAAGAATGATTACCTGAGCACTCCAAACAGGATGAACTAAGTAAAGGGACATTGTCATCATTAATACTCGCATAAGATATCCTTGCTGCATTGTAATCTGCACTAATTCTACCCTTTAGAACCCCAACATCCCTATTGTCACTATTACTACCGCGATTGACGAGTAATCCATATTGAGTATTAGCCATATCGGCTTGTTCCTTTACAAAGGCAGTAAGGTCGGCGAACAGAGGCTCACGACCTCCTCTGATAATCTTATAAGCTGTCTTTAGCCACTTTTGTTGAACATAAGTCGGTAATTTCAGAACCATAGCTTCAATAGTTCTGGTAGAGTTCAGGTCAGAAACGTAATTCATTTGTTCGAGAGTCAAACAGCATGCTTGCATTTCCCGGGACAATTTTCTTAAACCATCTGGTTGGTTCTTTTTTATATTGGGAAAATTTAGCAAGTTGTCGATGAACGTGCGTGCTATTACGTGCTTTTGACCAAAAGTTTCTTCTAAAAGCTTTAGGGCTTGATGATAGCCTATCTCTGGTTCTAGTATAGCACAATGAAGAATGGCGGCTTTCGCTTCGCCGTCACAATATTGAATTATGTAATTTAGTTTAGCTCTAAATCTAATATTCTCGCATCCGATGCATTCCTCGAAATTTCTAATAAAATTCCAGTAATTTGTCGGTGTACCATCGAATCTTAAGATTTCCCTTTTTGGTAAATACAGATTTTTTAATATTACATCCTCGCTGTTGTTTATTGATCGACCTGAACCCTCACTCTTCTGGCGGCGTAACTTTTCCAGCTCAATTTCCTTTTCTAACTGAGTTATACGTAATCTAGCTAACTGTAATTCTATCATGCTATTAGTTTTGGGTTTGTCCTTTTCAAGTTGGTCCTCATCATAAACTCCCATATGATGTGGTAATAACTGTGGAATCTCATCGGAATCGTAGTATTTATTAGAAGTCATTTTTGTAAGTATATCTACGTTTACTGTTCAAAACTTTGTAGGAAGCAATTTCCTACAGTGGTAACTTTAAGCTATTCTCTAAACTGTCGAATACAGAGTCTTGGTTTCGCCAAAGTCAGAACAAGTAAGCTATTTGGCTTAATAAACTTTATCTGTTTCGAACAGTAACTGGAGAATAGGAAAAGTGAGTCAACAAAACGAATATTGTTTTAGAATGAACATAAATTGTGATTGATGGATAAAACAAAGACATAGTAATACAAGGTCAAAGAAGTTAGTGTGGTGGTTTGCGTTTCACTCATCATTGGTGTGTTCCCTTATCGATTTCACTTTACAGTATATATAAGTAGTATATGATGATAGTCAGACATAGAATGTATTTTGGCAGAAGATCGATAAGGAATGAACAGGAATGAAGTGCAATCGGTATGAAAATACATGAATAATGAAATTAGAGAATATGAATTGATATTTGCAGAAGGAACAGTTAAGATTGAGACGATTGTTATATTGCAAATTAACTGTTTACTGTATGGTTATCAGAATTTACTTAGATAATCTGTAATTTTTGTGTCAAGTACATTCGATTGTCCTCAATCGTGTTCTTGTTCATTACATTTGTTATTGTTGTTGTTAAACTATCATTATTTGATACTCAAATCATTCTCTTTTTAAAGTGTTCTACTTTTAATCAATAATTCCAATAATAAATATATACATATAATAAAGTTTATTTGTATCTTAGGTAAAAATATTAAAAAAAAAGTCAGTTACTAAGGGTATATATATATATATATTTGATTTAATAATACAATATGGAATAAAATGAATTATATTAGTCAATTAATTACATATTATCTTCAATGTTTGTATATATATGAATGTAACATATATAGAAACTCACATCACACTTTTTTTTTCTTTTTTTTCCCCACTTATATTCCATACAGGAAATGAATGATTAATTGGAAAGAAAAATTATTGAATTAAAATTGACAAAAAATTTTTTTTTCATTTTTCTATAATTAATCATTAATTTTATTAATTCATTATTATTTATATACTACTAATAAACATGAACAATAAACATAATTTATGTTCTTATATATGTCACGTACAACTATGCATGCAACAGGTCTTCCAACGAATAGAAAGTTTAACTATAATCTTCTTTTTTTTTAAAATTTTTTATTAAAAAAAATGTTTGTCTTTTTTTTGAGTCCATTAATAGCAAATCGATATTGAGCACATTGAAAATAAATAAATAAATACATGTATAGATAAACCATTTTGTTTATTCAATCGGAATTAAATCTTAATTATAGAAAAAAACTATTTTTTTTTATTTAAAAGGATCAAAACAGAAAACACCTGTGAGTGTGTTTATAAAAATTGTTAAAAAAAAAAATAAAAATAACACAACTATTGACCATTGTTTGTTTATCAAAAAGGTATTGTCAAATATATAGATTAATTAGTTCCACCTAAATTATTTGATGGTAACCTATTCACCTTGAATTATAAAGATTTTAAATTCAATCTTTAATGAGATAGTAATGATTTACTAATGTGAAGTTTTAAACTTGAGGAAAACTATGGTTTATTGTTTCTTGATTTTTGATAGTTCCCACTCACCTACCACTAAGTTGTGTGAATTCATAACAAAAAAACTGTCTACATATTTAAAAGTTAATCTTTACAACTTATTAAACTTACCTAACTTTTTAAGCAAATATGGATAGTGGTTAGCAGTGAAATCCAGGACGCGCGTTTCGTTTTATTTGGGACTCATTAGCTGGATGTACTTGCATCTCAGAGTTGATGTTCACTGTGGTACTCGAATCCAGTACCTTTAGTTTCAAACGCCATCGCGCTACCCACTTAGCTACTGAGTCCTGATAGCCACTTGCTTGTGCAATTAGGTGAAGTTTAAATTCACTTAGTATTGTTTGTTTTTATTTTCCCTTTGATGTTTAGGACTGAAACTGGTCAAGCTATATCGAGGCAATACGCACAGTATGCACATATGCCAATAAGAGACTGACCAGTTGCAGTCCTAAACATCAATGGGTAGATATAAACAAACAATACTAAGTGAATTTCAACTAACTTTTGTTTAGGTTTTTATATTGCCTAAAATTCATAATATTATTTGAACAAGACTTTTTGAGTTATACTTAATTTATAATGTGGCCAAACATTTCATTATTTACTTCAGTATACTAAATTTCAATTAAACTTTTCAAACAGTGAATTTGTTTGTTAAGCGATCAACATTTTCATATCAGTTTTACATTTTCTGAGTGAATTTTACTGGTTACATTTAATTTATCTACTTGATCATTGTTATTTTGACTAGAAGATGCATTTAAAGACAGAAATTCTAATCAATCTCCACAACCCTATATTGATAGTTATCATGTGCTCAATAATGAATAGTTTCCAGAGACAATTTCTACACTTCTAGTGAGAATACATGATCAGTGGAACTAATGTGTATCGGGTGTGAAGCAGTCACTCATCGAACATTATGTGAGATGGTGACTCAATATCGTGAATAAAGTGAATGTAGTTAGACATTAACATTGTTGGATACCGACTTAATGGTTTAAAGTTTAATTATTTACACTGGAAATGGAATGAGTTGTGTTGTATTGCATAGTTCGATTTAATGAGTGATCAGTGTTATGGAGTCCCATAATAATATGAAAAAACGGCGTTCGAGTGGTTTTATGTTTTTAATGATGTTGTGATATTGATCGGTTCATGATTTCAATGAAACTTCTAATCAAAGCATTTTCTGTTGACCTCCGTTTTACTTTATCATGCTATCTTTTCTGAGTGGTAATTACGTATTCAATAAAGTCGTTAGACAATAAATTTAGTTCATCAGTAACGGTGATGTTATTGAAGCAACTTATAATATCGCCATTAATGTATGCTCTATGAAGAAAATTCAGTCCTACCAGACAGATCAGAAATTACTTGAACACTGCCGTCGAATTAGAATAAAAATCGTTGTAAACTTGAAAATACCTTTGAACATATTCATGAAATACTAAGAGTTGTTTATGAATAAAACTCATTGAAAAAAATAGCTCTTTAAGTTAATTTGCCATTCTATTTAGGCTCGTGAAAAATTTAAAGGTGAATCAAACGTAAGATGCCTACTTATATTCTGCATTAAATTAAGTATCAATCATGTGCGAACTTGTTTGCTTACCGATTGCTAATGATTGATGGTGACTTTAGTTTAAGAAAATAGTTTACTTACGTTGTTGTAGTTAAACATTGGTAATCGAAAGTATCATGTAAAACGATATAATAACTTAGGGATATAAATTCAGAAAAATTCTAGTAATATTTCAAATAATGAAAATCGATATTGGACAAGTTCAGTATTAAAATCAATGAAAGCAATAAGATTGATGTACCATAAACTACTTAAAATACCGATTCCATAATTTCAGTTCTCGTATTCGTGAAAAACTACGTAGTTAAAACAAAATCTACATTTATGCGCTTTTCGTTTCGATGATAAACTATCCACCCTATTATTATTCAATGTGTTAAATTCTCCTATTTATGCTCATTGGATAGCCAATATCCTACAATTTCACTGAATTTGTTGCCATTTTTGAAGATCGTAGGAGCAATTATTAAATTTGGCTTAGCACACATAGTAAAACCAAAGCATGGTTCTTGAACTGCACTGGTAACCACTGTGAAGTTAAATAATCGTCAGTCTATATTCTGTCGAAACATCCGTTCAAGATGTCCGAATCCTATTAGACTGTTCAGTCATGTATTGATAATTGTAATCTTTCCAACAAATCAACATCATTTTCGTGTTAGGAATAAATAAAGTAATTCATTCTACATCATTAATAATTAATAAAATGGAAATGGGTCGTGGTCTTAAGATTGTGGCTCACTATTACCCTTAAGTCATTGTGAGACAAGACTAAGGGTAAAGGCGCATATCCCAATACTGTAGTTAATTATCTTCGTATCTTCAATACAGGTGTTGTCACAGCGCGTTGACAGACATCAAAAATAATTTATATCCGCTAACCAGAACGTCTAAGTCGGTCTAAAGTGCATGTGGATGTGTATCCACCGTTACTTCTCAATGGATTTTGACGCCATCAGCCTAAAGCAGAATCTGAGACCTAAGAATAGGTAGAAATTCATTCATGTACACTATAGACAGTAAAGGGGCTAAAACAAAGACCTGAAGTTCTTCATTAATTACTGGTTTCGATGAAAAAAGATTTGGAATTTGTTTGTACTTTCTGACGACTCCCACCAAAAAGTCATTAATCCACATTAAAATAGGTACAGTGATGCATGGATTTTCCAGTTTTGGAAGGAATCTGCTATTGGACACTATAGAATGTGCCAGTAAAGTCATTATAGATTTTTCGTTATTAGACGACTTCATCTATCTTTCTATTACCATAAGGAGATTAGTTTTACATGACAATCCTTTTCTGAAATCACACTTTCCACTTTTTAACAAGTTGATGGTTTCCAGTAAGTTCGTAACAGCCTTCTTGATGATTCATTCCAGCCTTTTAACTAAGACACTAGTAAGGCTAGAGAGTCTTTTATTTGATGAGATCTACCATACTCCTGTCATGTGAACTGGAATGACTGTAGTATCAATTCAGTCAACGGGTAACATTTTTGGGGTCAGTAAAATCCTGAGCGAGCTGAGTAGTAATGTATACTATGCTCTCTCTCTCGAGATTTTAAGGTATAGTTCATCCAGTTCTATTGATTTTTCTAGTTTTAGAGAACTTAGTGCATTTTGTACTTAGCCTCGGTTGAAGTTAATAGTGAGTAACTGACTTAGTGATGTTGCTTCTGGTCCTCATCCATTGTTCAGAGGAGGCTCATGAATGAGGATCGTCCCGAACTCACCAGCCATGGCTGGTGCAGAGTCGTGGATGCGCACTGTTGGGGAACAGTCTCACACCAGGATGAAACGCCTGCCGAGTGCATACAGGTTTTCAATGTTGGTTATGCTAAGCTCGGTTTTTGATTCAAACTGAAAATATAGAACTGTCAGAAAAGAAAACTAATAGAAATTTAGAGAGGAAGATGTTCTTGTCAGCGAAATCATGTGCTTAAACTGTACATTGATATTTTCAGTTATTTGGTAAATATATGTGTCTTCATAGAAGGATAGAAGAGACTTCATCACAAAGCGACCCAAGATTTCAAACAATAAGAAAGTTTGAGTATTGATCAAGAGGTTAGAGAAGAATATGGGGATGAAAATACGTTACGGTCAGAAATCTATGGGATATGAAAAAAATGAAGAAAGTCATACCATACACATAGTTCTCTTTACCAAGAAGAGAGGAAGAAAGATAGAACATTTCCTGGACACAGGATTTGAAGTTGATACCTTCTAATTTTTCAAGGTGATTGGCAAGCAGTCAAGCTCGTCTTCTGAGGTTTCCTGAAGCCGTTTCTATCAGGCCTCAGAAACCTCATTTATGTGTTCGAAAGGAGATGGTTGATAATTTTTCTTACCCTTGGTGATAAATACCCCTTCGTTATATCATAAGAGATTGTTCAGCTCTTCCTTTCATTTAATTATATCATTATATCTTTTTATTTCTACTGTCTTCTAAATTAGTAATCGTATTTTAATTAACTATGCTTCACTCATTTTATCCTTACTTGTTATCAGCGCTTAATTATTACGTAATTACTTTTTCCATACAACCAGAACCCTTGATAAATTTTAACAGAGCAAGGACAACAAGGTTTGCAGAATACAATGAATTCATTCTATTTCACAGTTTCTCATCAGCTTTATAAAACTTTAAATTAATATAAATATACTTATTAAAATGCTACATCAGATATGTTGGTGATACGTTCATTATCTGTAATGATATGGACCACTCTTCTCGGTTACTTATTCACTTCAACATCTCTCATCCCAACATAACTTTTATAATGGAATATGAAAGAGATAAGCAATTTAATTTTTTAGATTTTATTGCAGGACGGAAAAATGATGGAAGTCTAGAGAAAAGTATTATGGGAATGGTGGACTGAACAGTAATTGAACTTTAACAACTTTTTTCTTGTCAGTTTAAAAGATGTCTAGTCAAAACTTTCTTTAGAAAATTAAAGATTCCCATTATGAAAATTAGAACAACACATTTAGGCGACCTTGATAATCGACAGACAAAAACACTCATCTAACACCGTTTTGTAGAGATAATCACTGTAAAATGTTCCCGACCTGATCTATGTATACAGGAGGAAAGTTTGATTAGCCTCTCCCTACCATTGTGACTGGATGTTTGTCTAATAATCTTTGTTAATTTTATTCTTTCTTTCAACCCTGTCCCTAAACTTTTAATTATTTTATTATTCTTTCGTCTTCTGATGTTCTTTTCTTAAACAATTTGGTTGATGCTCACATATTAGTTTGTTTCATCATGTTATTCGATTACCCAATCAATTATTAATTTTGTTACTCTTACATAATCTCTTAATTTCCCAACAAATAACTACATATCGATCTATCCTTATTCATACGCTTGGTATCTCTTCTTTCGATCATTATGATGTTTATTAGAATCAGGGTTTATGGAGATTGTAGCGATTCCAATAGTTAAATTCATGAGTTGATGTAAGCTATACCACCATTAAAAACCTGGAAGCACTGGTCGGCCGTTTCATCTTAGTGCGGGACTCTTCAGTACTGCTCATCCTCGCACCCAGGATCTTCGGTCTCGCATGGGAATGCTTAACCTCTAGATTACTGAGCGGGCATTAAACGGTGTTAATGTTGAACTTCAACCGATCCATAATTATGATGTTGGTTACATTTTAAACATTCGTTTAATCTCGACAAACTAAATCATCCTTAACATTCGTTGATACATATATTTATATAAGTAATTGTAGTTTAAGTTTGTATGCAGCTGATGAGAATCTGTGAAATAGAATGATGAATTCATTTTATTCTCTAAACCTTTCTGTTCATGATCTATAGTTATTTATCTCTAAACATTTTGGACTTTTGTTACTACTTATACTATAGAATATTCTTTTACATAAGGTGTATATTTACTGTAATTTTAAAATTGAAATCTGTTTTTTTTATCTAAATGAACTTTGTTTAATGATTAAATATGGAATTATTTTTCATGAAATCAGTCGTAGGAAATTCAACCTTTGTTCATATTATTTTTAAATTATTAATTATAGTTTATCAATTATGATATGGGTTCTTTCATTGAAGTAATAGTTTAATAAATATATTATACCCTTCTCTATTTAATCACTAGAGTGTATATCTTCGAATCATATTAGATCTACATCATTATGTTAAAATCTTTAACCTTCATATTGATAGTATAACTCAAAATGGAATAATTAGTAAATAAGTTACATTAAATAAACTTATTTATTATTTATTTAAACACTTAAATATTGGTACAAAGGAGCACCAGATATATATGCGCCACACAAATCTCATTTGATTTTTGTGAGGGCTGTGATACTGCTCAGGTGCCCAAACCGAGGCACTTGGTTTTTTTTAGGGGGCCACACCCAGAGCCTTTGACCTAAAGGTCTGATACACAAGATAGTGGAGCATCGTGAGGAGATGCAGTCCCATGGTAGCCAGTGACCAACGATTGATTGGTTTTGTCCTAAACTAAGTTTAAAATCAAAATAAGCATTGTTTAGTTCAGATTCATAGACTCTGGCATACATATGTGTAATCGTAGTGTGTTGCGTGCCCCGGGTTAATAATGAAAATGACGGTAAAAAAGTGTGAACTGGGCTTCTCAGTGTGAATAATCTAAAAAAAACGGTTGGGTGATTTTCACTATCATAAAAATCATATTGATTAGTTGAATTCATTGTGAAAAGAACAACATCTGAAAACACATCGCGAAATCATTGGTGAGAAGTTTACTAAACGTGACTGATGGAGCATAAATTAACGGAAAGAAAATATGTTATGTAACAATCACTAATTTCTACTAGAACTGGTTTGTTATGTAATTTAACCACCATTAATGTAATATAAAATTAAAATAGAAATATAGAAGGGGTTTTGTGGAGATTTAGTATTTATCATAGTTGAAAGCGTGAGTCAATTGAATCAGTTGAAGTTAGACATTAACACCGTTGGATGCCAGCTCAGTGGTCTATCGGTTAAGGGCTTCGGCTCGAGACTGGTAGGTCCTGGGTTCGAATCTCGCTCGCGAGAACGGATTCGTGGATGCGCACTGCTGAGGGGTCTCATAATAGGACGAAACGGCCGTCCACTGTTACCAGATTTTCCATGGTGGTCTAGCTTCAATTGACTCACGCTTTCAACTATGATAAAATAGAATTGTAAACATTTCAATGTAATTATTCTAGCCTGCAGAACTATAAGGATCATGACAGTGATCTGAAATAATTAGAATCATGTTCAAGCTTTTATTGATTACATGGTATACTATTGATTGTATTTTATTCTAGTCTAAGCCGCTTATGTTTAATGCAATGAAAATAAAATCACGTTTCATTTTGATCATACACTAATTGTATTTACTAAATCTTTTAATCATAATTATTTTTTTAATTATTATTTGATATAATTTTACGGGTGAACATTTTATGTGTTAATCTAAAAACACAGTGAAATCAAGCGTTCAAAAGTAGTAATAATACAACAAGTATTAATTTCCATTATACAAACTTTCTATTTCAGCGAATTTCATCAGCTTCAAGATGACTAAACTCAACAGACGATGTTCAAATGAAATGATAGCAAAAAATAATACATAAATGGTAATTATATTTCAGATCTTTTACTAAACCAATGATAATTTAAGTCCTTACTATGAATGATAGAAAAGGATTGTTTAATAAATGTGACTATCTGACACAATTCTGGAGTAAATGTTTAGTAGAGTATTTTATTCACTATGGATTAATATACAAGATATATGTTATTCTTAGTTGACTGGATAATCATCTCTATTCTGAAGTATATATATATATATATATATATATATATATATATATATTAAATGTCACTGATAGATTGTATTCAATACAGTGTAATCTCAACTGGTGTATCATTGAATACTAGAAATCAATGGACAACTAACCTAGTGTTTTCGATGGTTAGGCATTTACCTTGATAGGTTCATAGATGCCTACTACTATTATTATTACTACTACTACTAAGAAATCTAATATTAAAACAAAACACTCATCAAATGCTCTCTAGTTTTCAATGGTCCCTTAACTGAAGCAAGTCTATCATGAATATAACTGATAAATTAAATCGATCTTAACAAAACTCATTTATATATATATAATTTATCAGAAGGGTTTTTTCGTGGAGATTTAGTATTTTCATATTGAAGCTAGACCACCATGAAAAACCTGGAAGCACTAGATGGCCGTTTCGTTCTATTGTCAGACTCCTCAGGTCTGTTGGGAGATATCAACTCACTGAAGACAATTGGTGAATGGTTGCTCAATTTCATGGATTGGTTGAAGTTAGACATTAACACCGTTGAATGTCGGCTCAGTGGTCTATCGTCTAAATACTCTGGTGCGAGACTGGTAGATCTTAGGTTCGAATCTCGTGGGTGCGAGGTCGTGGATGCGCACTGTTGAAGAGTCCCATAACAGGACAAAATGGTCGTCCAGTGCTTCCAAGTTTTTCATGATGGTCTAGCTTCAATTGACTCACTCTTTCAATTATGAAAATATAATTGAATCAATTATATAAAATTTCTATTTCATTAACTTACAATTGTTTACTTGAATCACGTTTCATTTCATTCATTTATCATTGATGAATAAATTACAGAATCATTCATTATTCGATCATATTTAATATTCATTTAATAGAAACAAAGTGTAATCCATTCGTACATTAATTTTAATTAATTATAAGTTAACTTATTATAGTTTTATATACGTCAATGGAAAAAAAACAAAGGAATGTTTATCAATGTTGTAACCATAGATATTAAATTACAAAAATGATTTTACATTGGTTAAATTAATTTTTAAATGAAAAAAAATTTTTAATCATACTACTAAAAATTGTTGAATGTGAAAATTGATTTTCAAAAATTATTATTCTATTTTTAAAAAAAAAGGGATTGAATATTTTTGAATAGAATCTGTTGATCTGATCATCAGATGAATTTAGATTATAACAGTTTAATTTAATGCAAACAAATAAATTAAGACAACAACAACAACAATAACAGAATACTAAAATAAAAACGTTTTTGAATAGTTTAAATAAACTAAATATAATTCATATACATTTCTATGTAAATATAATGTATCATATAGAGGATTATTTGGTTTGTTTATTAAGTTTAATAAGCATTTTAAAGAATAATCTTCAATTCAATTAAGAATCTTCTGATAAGCGTTTTCTAGTGAGTTAGTTATCTACGGGATAGGATCACAAACCCCATGCCCAACCTTCCTCTTTTATTCGGGCTTGGAATCGGCAGTAGTTCCCGAAGGGGCAACATGCGGAGCTCATTTGAGCAATAAACTTTATTTTATTTTCAGAAGGGGTTTTGAGAATATTATAGTAATTTTGTATAGTTGAGATCATGAATCAATTGAAGCTAGACCATAATGGAAAATCTGGAAGCACTGGACGGCCGTTTATTATATTTGTGTTTTTACATCTGACACAGTTGGACTATACTAGACAATTCCTAAGTTGGTTAATATTGAATTTGATTACTTATAAGTTAGAAATGATGCATAGTGGGATTTGTATACGTATCTTTTGTTTTTGATTAGCAGTTCGAGAAGTTTTGAAGTGATTTCTTATTCAGTTAGATCTATACATGGGAGAAATATCAACCAACGGACATTCTTAAGCAATATATACTTTCCTCAACCCATTGAGTAAAATAATGAAATCATAAAAATGTTATTAAGAATGTAATGATTCTAAAAGGTCAAGTAAGTTACTTTATTCTTCCAGTTCTCTGATCAACAAAGTTCAGTTTTTTTCACATTCTACATAAATGTCCTACACTGAATTTTAAAGAGCCGTTATAGTTATTCTCATTGCATTATCGAAATTACATGAAAAACAAATCAATGTCGGAATTCCTAATGTCAGTCTTAAAGAATTACTTTTGAAATGTACAATGAATGTTCATTTTGTCGTTAATAATACATATTATAGACAAATTGATGGTATTGCGATGGGTTCACCTCTAGGTCCTATCCTAGCGGTCTTTTTTCTTGCGAAACTAGAGAATGGACCCCTCAAAGATGTTATCCATAAGCTTGACTTCTATTGTCGGTACGTTGATGACACTTTTATTATCGTGGATCAGGACATTGGCAAAGTCGAACTACTCGAACTCTTTAACAACAAACACCAAGCTATTAAATTCACATGTGAAGAGGAAATAGATAATAAATTAAATTTCTTCGACGTTTTGTTAATAAAAAAAGCGAACGGTTCCATCAGTAGAAGTGCGTTTAGGAAAAGCTCTTCATCTAGCCAGTACACACACTTCTTAAGCTTCGTACCTATCTACTATAAAAGGAACTTAGTCAAATGTCTGGCAAATAGAGCTAGGAAGATTTGCTCAGTCGATTCTATCAACAATGAGTTAGAGGTTATCCATAATATGTTGATTGAGAAGGGTTATCCACAAGGATTCCTGAAGAAACATTTGCATTTAACAAATAAGAAAATAAAAATATCAACAGCTGCGAAGAAACCACTCTTCCTGAAACTACAATTCAACGGCGATTTAGCTGATTATGTACTACGGGATAGACTGACTAAAGCAGTTAAGAGAACGTTTAATGCAGCCGACCTCTTTCTTTCTTACTCGACACGATCTATGGTGATTCCTCAACTAAAGGATATGTTACCTGGTTATGCCACTTCTATGTGTATCTATAAATTCAGCTGCTCCTGTGGAGAAAGCTATATTGGGCGCACTACCAGACAACTGAACCAAAGAGTTAGTGAACACCTCTCTTCGTGGTTAGGAAAAGGTATGGTCAAGTCGATACGGAGCTCGATTCTTTCACACTTGATTGATAGCGGTCATGAAGTTGACAGAAACCAGTCTTTTAAAGTTATTTATCGTATTCCTACTACTTTTCCTTATGGGGTTCGATCTCGTCTCTTACACATAGCAGAAGCTATAGGAATTCGATCCAACAACCCAAGTCTTTGTGTTCATAAGAAATTTGTAACACCCTTATCCCTCCCTTGGCCTTAATAAATAATTTTATTTTCCATACTCTTTCTTCGTTTATTTTTCTTCACCCCCCCCCTATCAATTATTTACTTATTATTTTTCTAATTTTCGCTTCACCGTCCAATTATCTAAACACTTCTTATTACGGAATCTTATGATTTCGATGAATGTTATTTCACTGTCTATATTTTTCTAATCATTGACCTATTTCCCTGTTATGTAACATTGATTCAAGCCTTTTATTATTGTTATCACAACTAGTACACTTGTCATTGCACTATCAATTTGTACTTTTCACTTATTATTAATTTTGATTATGTAATCTATTCCACTGTTATCATTGACTCATAAACTGCCTTGATTGGTTTAATAATTTCGTATATGCATACAAAATATTACTGTATATTAGAGTAAAGCCTGATGAGGATCTAATCGAAAACAATATTGTTCGCTTATATATGTTATTCTAAATCACAATATGGGAATTTTTCAAATTTATTTATATTGGTAATAAATATTTTCTGTGGTTTACACATCAGAATCTTTAGGGTAAGAATTCACTGTTTTAATGAACGTAATTTGTTTGCTCATGAATCAAAGTCTTTTTTATGTAATTAACAGCTTACATATAGCTTGATGAGAACCAAATTATACAGAAGTCACCATTGAAATAATTGACTACACGTTTTTGCGATTAGTTAGAGGGTTCATAAATAAACCTATTGTTTTCTACTTGACATACACTTAGACCTAACTTGTTGATATACGAAGATGGGATTCATATTTTATATTGGTAATCTTAACAATCTGTACGTGTCCCATAATATTTAGTCTCCCGAAATTTCAACCGCTTAGCTTGATGTTGCATACATCAGGTAAATATGACATGTTTCTGTCTTATCTGTCATGGGTAGCTATGTAGCTATTTATTACTTTGTTCTATTTGATGATAAGTTTATCATGCTCTGTCGTTCAGACTATGTGGTTACTTGTCAAGTTGTACAGTATCACTTCAGTAACACTTGTGTGGGCAGATTTTGTAAGTTTTTCTAAGGATGCTAAATTAACTTATCAGTTATCAGTCTCTATTTTACACAAGTGACTTATTTAAATCCGTCCTAAAAAATCTACAATACAGTCAGATCATCACAATTTAACCATGAGAGGACATTATGAAACATTTAATCTACCTCACCACAACACTAACAGTATAAACGTTGAGTAAATAAGTATAACTAAATCAATTAAAACAACAAGGGTTTTAGCAAAGTTGTATACTAAACTGGATAAGATTTATAACTAAATTTAACATACATCATTTTTGACATATAGGGCTTTAATGTTATTTGCTTAAATGGTTCGATAGATAGATAGACAAGTGAATAATTCATCGAACCATTTAAGCGACTAACATTAAAGCCCTGTATGTCAAAAATGATGTATGTTAAAATTAGTTATAAATGTTATCCAGTATATATATATGTATAGTTTTGTTACAGTATTGTTAAAGTACTAGTTCTGTCAGGAAATGCGAACAAGGAATAATCAAGATGATGTAACAGAAAGATTATAATATTAGATTACGTAATACACATCATTACAATAGACTAAATAAGTTAGTAACGAATTAAAACGTGAATGTAGTAAGATGATTAAAATGTTTTTGTTACAATAATTAAGAGTTATTAAAGGTAGATTTAGATGTGCGAAATAAATGAAGTGACATTATGAGCAACTATTAATAAAATAATGAGGAAATGAGAAATAAGTAAAGGGAAAAATACAGTATTAATAATAATAAATTAAGGTCAAGGCAACGATAACGATAGGATGTACTTCTCTTGTACGCATAGATCTGTCTTGAGCTCATGAATGGTAAGAGCTTCGGCTTTTTTTTGGAGTTGGAACCAAAGAAATCTAGATAGATTTAGACGAATAGTATATACATCTTTAAAATCAAACTGTGGATCAGTAGAATGATTACAGTCGATTAGATGTTTATGAATGAATCTTTTAACTACTTTCCTCTCACCCTTATAGAAGCACGTTGGGATATGTCCCCGTATCCATATCATATTACTACATTCCCATTATAATTCGTTACTAACTTAATGTATGTTCTATCCACTTCCAACGTCTTTTCCTAATTTCCTCTACATCTGGAAGCTGGTTTATCTTCTCCCACAGAAGGCTGTTACTGATAGTATCCGGCCAGTGAATGTTGAGTATTTTGAGACAGAATAAACATTTAGAAAAATAAAAATATACTCTTTATATTTACAAGCTTTCGCTTTTGAGATACAATTATTGAAAAACAACAAAATACATTTTAAATAAAAGATTCATTAATTTTAATTGATAACTTTTAGAAAAGTTTATATTAAAATGAATGGCTATCTATATTTGATCCAATTTAGTATCAGAAGGGGGTTTTGTGGAAAGTTTAGTAATTTTATATAGTTGACATCATGAGTCAATTGAAGCTGGACCACCAAGGAAAACTTGGAAGCACTGGACGGCCTTTTCGTCCTATTGTGGAACTCACTCCTCAACAGTGAGCATCCATGATCCCGCCTCATGAGATTCGAAACAGCCGTCCAGTGCTTCATAATTTAATAATATTAAAAGTAGATTATAATTTCATCATGATGTCATCCTAAGTACATTGATTTATGAATGCACTTGTTTGTATATAAATTTGTTAATTAATTCAATAAATATATGACTAACTGTTGAATATTCATTTTGTTATTAACTTTATTTTTATTATCAGTGCATTTGGTAAAAATTGAATGTATTTTATCAAACCTGATAGATTATTCCATTCATAGTGTATATTATTGTCTAATAAAAATAATAATGAAATCTGTGTAGGTTGGGTATTTTCTTATGATTTTGAATTACATGTATCGGAACGAAACATTAGTATCAATTATTTATGTGTTAGTAATGATAATAATGGTCAAATTGTATTTAGGAGTAGTACATTTTTTGCTCGGGAGGCAAAATCCAACTCACGTCCTCGTCGTGCCTCCTGAATTATGGGACTGTTTCCATAAGCTAACGGGAGCGGTAACCCAGGTGGTGGAGATCAGCTTAATCAACCATTCTACATATACCCATAATCATTGCATAATTATTATTGGTTCAAAAAGAAAGAATAAATGAGCCTGCCCAATAAAGGTACAGAAAGAAAGAAAGTTGTAATAATTCTGCGTAAGCAATGCAAAAACAGCTATTGAGCCACGGTAGTTGTGCCGTGCTTTGATGTAGCATTCTTCTCTAGAAGGGCCTACTAGGCTTCACCATGTAACTAGGGGGGAGGGCACATTTTTGCTCAGTATCAGTTTGTATCTTCAATGTTGTTGCCTAAAAAATGTAATTGAATAATTATGAACGTATATTGTTAATCTAATTTTATATAGACTAAATTATTTAAAATGTTAATTTATGATAGAATTTTGATGATTTTTTCGAATTCATTAATTTTGTCTTAGTTTCAAAATACAAAACCTTGAATTATTTTTGTATATCAATTAATCGTATATAGCTTCTGCCAGGGAAGTCCTACTCACTGCCTTCTCGTAGCATTACGGTTGTTCACGAAATTGAGAGGACGAAAAGCGAATGTCCGGCGCTTTAACCGGATTGGTGGATGTGGAGTGTCCACCTAGGGGAGTTGGAAAAACCTTAATTTCGAACCACTGAAGCATATGGGATTCAGTATCCTGAGGGAACAAATGATGTATGAATCAATCGTTGGTCGCCGGCTACCATGGGAATGCATCTCCTCACGATGCTTCACTACCTTGTGGATCAGACCTTTAGGCCAAAGGCTCCGGGTGTGGTCCCCTAAGAAAACCACCTGCTTCAGTTTGGGCACCTGGGTAGTATCACAGCCCTCATACAAATCAAATGAGATTTGTGTGGCGCATATGTATCCGGTGCTTCCTTGTACCAATATTTATGTGCTTAAATTAACAAATATGAATCATTACCAAGGTTTGACTTGATGATTTTGAATAAATTGAGCATTAGATAGATTGTTATAAACAAACTAATATAATTTAGAATACCTCAATCAGTAGAAAGATTAAATTTTTCAGATGCCGACTGAAATCTTCACAAAACCACTTATGATAGTATTTACTGTTGTAGATTTTAAGTAATTTAAATGAACGTTTATTTATGATTTTATAATATGAAGAAAAATGAGGCTTTATAAAAATGAAGAATAGTTGTGGAACCTTAACTTCATCAATTGTAAATGAATACAATTATCTTTCACTATTGTTTTCGTTAATACACGCATATCAAAATGATAATGGAGTACACTTATTATAGGCATGGTAACTAGATTATAAAATACAAAGATAATAAAAGATTATTTTAAAACATTTTAAAAAGTTATCGAGTGTATAAGCCAACATATAAATCTGTCGTAGACAATGCAATCTAAAATAATGGAATCCTTAGTAAACAAAACACTACCAAAAGTATATTAATATATTTGTAATATCCCGATGAGTAGAAAAATTAGATTTTCTGACGTTTCGTGTATCAGTGTTAGCCACCTCTTCAGAGAGATAATAATTAATTCTCTGAAGAAGTGGCTCACACTGAGTCACGAAACGTCAGAAAATCTAATTTTAATACTCATTGGGATAATACAAATATGTTAATTTATTTATAACAATCTACCCAATGCTCAATTTATGCAAAATTATCACTACCAAAAGTATTCATATTTGCTATGAATATGTTTTACCAAACCAAGGGAATTCCAAACAATATTTTTTTATAATGTATTCACATATAATTTTGATAATTTCAAGGATAAATATCCAAAAAATGTCAAAAAATACTTTGGAATATGCCAGTATATTAAGAAAATATGACAGATTATTACTTCGAGCGCATACTTAATACAAAGGAATTTACCGAATAGCATTTATTCGTTTACTTTTATCTTTTGCTACTACACTCAAGAACTAATATCACTGTCATTAACAAATATATTATAGATCAGAGGGGGGTTTTGTGGAGAATTTAGTATTTTCACAGTTGAAATCATGAGTCAATTGAAGCTAGACCACCATCGAAAACCTGGAAGCACTGGACGGCCGTGTCGTCCTATTGTGAGACTCCTCAGCAGTGCGCATCCACGATCCTGCACCCGCGAGATTCGAAACCAGGACCTACCAGTCTGGAGCCGAAGCTCTTAACCAATAGACCACTGAGCCGGCATCCAACGGTGTTAATGTCTAACTTCAACCAATCCACGATTTTGATTGGTATATTATAACTTATTATTTTGAAAAGATTAGATATGAAGAGTTAACTTTAAAGCTTTACAAATGATTTCTTCGAAAATATAGTAGTTGAATGACGTTATATCAGCAAATGTCGCTACACCAGTTAATTTTTTTGGAAGTGATCATGAAATTTTTGATGGATGTGTAGTGAATTAATTGAATAGCCAAGTTCTTCCTTAAAATACTGTTATGCATGTATCTATAAGTATTCGACGAATGATATAATGGTTCATCGTGAATATTTTGATTGTAAATTGTAGGTAGTAAGTAAAGAGTTATAATGAGCCAGTTTCAACTAATGCTACGGGAAAGAAATTTCTATTTGAAGAGCACTCCTTATCTCGACCGTTTTTATAAGAAAGGTTAAGATTAATTACTGATGATGTAACAATACCTTACTGGACAAGTTACTTCCAAGCCTTCGTTATTAAAAGTCTCTGGTAACGTATTTGCCATGATTCCCTTTCGACATAATTTAATATTACATGAAGGCTCATACTTGATCGTAAGTGATAAAGTTTTGTTTTGACAACATAGTAATGGAATTTCTTAGAGTATTGTAAATATTATAAACACACATATTTTGCGTACTTTACCTACTTCTCATCAGTTGTACTCAAATTGCCACAAATGCATCCGTTGCTTCATCAAGTTGACTTATTATTTTCAACAAATGTCAAATGACTTTTTATATTTAAAATTTTCTCCATTTCTAGTCTTTTTAATTTGTTAATCTGAGATGAGTAGTTAATATCACAGACTAACTGTAGCTAAGAAATCACTGAAAAACCAGTAAATACTGTGCAGCTCTTTTGTCCTAGTATGAACTCTTTGTATTGTGTATCCACAACCCCACTAAGGATAGAACCCAGAACCTAGATGCCAGTATGTGGATGAGTGCGTCAATCTTCAGTTGTTTCCCAATGCAAATCAAAAGATTTTCAATAATTGCTTAAATAGTAATAAAATCCTAGAAAACATTCCATGATTTTCACTCCAATTACTTATAAAAGTTTGTTAAAAGTTTTAATATTCAACTTCATAACAGTTTTAAATTCTAAACAATTTATTGATGAGCTATCGATTTTTCAGTTTTCAAGTATGATAATGCTTTGATCAAATGAAATTTATTAATATGTATCCAGTTAATTCTGTCGGCAAAAGAGATGTAACATGTTGGCATCGTTGTATTTTGGCATTAAAGATTAATATTATTCCAAAACACTGGTTCTACATAAAAAATGAATACATGAAATATTTCACCAGTTAAAATCATTTATCATTAAATTGTATCTTTAATTATACAATCTATTTTTCTAAGTTAACATATGTTTGTGATAGATTACAAGACGAAATGTAGCCTCAGAAATAACAGTTTAGCTTATCATTTAAAAAATCCCTAAATAACTACTTTTGTGATTTGAGCTACTTATATCCACATAAGTAGTATACACAGATAGTCAGGAATAAAGTGTATTTCAGTAGAATATCGAGAAGGAAAGAACAAAAACAGAAAGCATTTAGCATGAAGATGCAGGAATAATAAAATATGAGATGATTAAATGATATTTGCAAAAGGAAGATTCAAGTTTGAGACAATCGATTGACATTTTGAAAATTAAGTATTTACTGTATGGTTCTCAGATTTTATTAAGACGTTCTGAAATTTTGTATTTTCATAACCCCCCACTGGTGTTCTTGTTCACTACACTTCACTTGATTTTGTGATGTGTGGTACTTTTTGTCATGATTTCAGCTTTTCTTTTCATCTGGAAATAACTTCAAATTTACTCATAAACTTATAATTAAAATGAACACGAACTGTTGTTTGATCACAATTTTTTACATTTCAAAATAAAGATTAGTTTTAGGGTTTTTTACATTTAGCATGTTCGTTAAATGCTGATTACCATCATAACTGTCAATAATTTTTTTGAAATAGTCGGTTAAGAGTGATTAGGAATTCATGCTACTGTAAACAATATTGATTAGCATACTACATAAATATGATAACTACGATATCTGTTCAAATGATTTGTAAATCGAATTCTTTACGCGTTTATTTCACAACTCAGGATCCTTTGTTTAATCAATAGCTGAAATCCTTAAACAATCATCACTTGGTTGATTTAGGCAACTACAGTATACCTATGTTGTAGAATAATGACGATGGATAATCTTTTGTTATGTTAAATAACTCCCACTCCCACAAATATTCTCCTTACTACAGGTTTTCATTTTTCACAATAATCTTAAGCTCATCAAAGAAGCTTTAATTTCATATTCATAGTGAACATTCGTAGAATTTCTCTCCGTGCTCAACAAATATATATATATATATATATATATATATATATATATATAAGTCTTGTTATCATTTACATTATGATGAAATACCAAGGGCATTATAATTCTAATATAACCATAGTTTCGAGAAACATTTCGAGCGTGTGCTGCCCTTACTTTTGTCCCTACGAATGCTGGTTACCAAAACGATCAACCTACATTATTTATTTATTCATTTATTTGAACTCGTAAATATTGGTACAACAGGACACCAGATATGTGTGCGACACACAAAAACAATGAGAATGGGAAAAGAAAAAGGTAGGGTGCGTATAACAAAAAAAGAACGATAACAACCACAGATTAGTGTATAATAATAATAATAAGAAGAATAATGGAGGAAACTGAAAGGTACAACTGGAAAGAATTCCTTTAGGCAAAGAAGTTACGGCCACTTTTTTTATGAGGAAGGTAATAGAATGTTACAGCAGGATCGCCACTGGCTTCTATTCTGAGCCATATTTGATAACGTCTCTAGCCACTGTGTTGCACCATCTCTCGGACCCCAGCCAGGGAGTCGTGAAGGACCAACAGAAGCCAGCTCTTTTCAGCTTTCATGCCACGACACCATGTCATACACTGACCTCCTCTCTGCTTTTTCCAACCACTCCCAGAGTCGGCAAATAATGCACGACGTGGAAGTCTCTGGGACGACATTCGTAAAACATGTCCAAGCCACCGAAGTCGGTGTTTCAAGATGGTGACACCAATTGAATTATCGTCTCTGCGCCCGAACACACGATGCCGAACCTCTGCCACTGTATGTCAGCAATCCTTCGGAGACAACGATGATCGAACACAGAGAGACGTCTAACATCTTCAACTCGGAGAGGCCAGGTTTCACAAGCATAGAGCAAAACTGCTCTCACTGACGCGTTGTAGATCCGACCTTTTACAGCCAGACTAACATCACAAGGCGCCAAAGATGGCCCAGATTGGCATAAGTTGCTCTGACTTTCATAGTACGTGCATCAATCTCATCACTCACACCACCACTAGCTACCTAGATACACGAAATTCTCAACTACTTCAACCTGCTCACCATCCAGGGTGAGTACAGGATGAGAATCCTGCCAGTCTTGTAGTAGTACTTTGCACTTGAAGGGTGCAAAGCACATGCCATACCTGCGGACACTGATTGCCAACTGATTAAGTGCTGATTGCATGCTTTGGGCATTACCGCACAGTAAGACAATATCATCCGCATACTCGAGGTCGAGAAGTCGTTCTCCAGGCAGCATATCCACACCGCCATTACTTACATCCATCAGAGCTGTTTCCAGGATGTTGTCGATGGCAAAGTTGAAGAGGAATGGTGAGATCGGGCAACCCTGTCTAACCCCACTGCTCGAATGAAACAAGGAAGAAAGGTGGTTGTATGCCTTCGCTCTGCCTGAGGTGTTCGTATACAGGGCCCAGATTGACAGAAGCCGCTCTGACTTTCACTATGCGTGAATTGAACTCATCACTCACGCCACCATTAGAACTTATGCAGCTACCTAGATACACGAACTTCTCGACTACTTCTATCCCGTCAATACTCAGGGCGAGTGCAAAATCAACAATCTCCACAACCTCATACCTATACTTTGTTTTCACTTACGATATCGAAAACACATCGCAGGTTTGCACAATGTTGCTCAAACTTTCAAGCATGAGCAATAACACTGTCTAGAAAAATAAGATATTGGACAGGGTAAACTCCTGCTGCTCACAATGCTCGTTAGATTGTTGCAAGTGAGCTGTTCGGGACGAATAGCAGTGTGTCTAACTCACATCGAAATAGAAGCTACTCTATTTTATCTTAGCCACATTTCTACTAGACAATACATTAAAGCTAGACCGAGTACTGGAACCACTCTGTACTACCTAATGCGTCTGACATGGTGTATAAACGGCGCATTGGAAATAAACCTTCGTAGGGAAGTGAGTTATGTCAAAGATAGTTAACACGGAGTTAAAATGAATTATCCTATTAACTTACTCATTCAATAGGAGATTTTCTCAGAATGCTAGATGTTTTTGTTAACCTATTTTTCAACCTATCATTAACCATAAAGTTTTATTGAGGTTGATAATGAGTTATCATCTTCTAATAATGCTATTTGGCAGGCTTGTGACCACATGTTTCAATGTTATGCTGAACAACCCCAGTTTCGTCAGGTCTAGCCTCATTTTCGGAGAATTTGCTACACTAATACTGTAGAGACAAAACATTCCTTCAAGTCTTACCATCTTCCTTTGAAACCTGCAACAAATAACCATTCCATGAGGTTACCTTTACGTTATTATGAACCCGAAAGGATATCTTGTGTTGACCGATAACGAGGTATGCACAGTGAGGATTGATGGAAGCGTTGTGAATGCCCAGTAACTCAGAACCGAGTATAATATTCCGTGTTCTGTCGACACATGATACTGTACTCCAACCTACTAAGATCAAGTAAAGTAAACTCTTTCACAGTGAGGCTAGGATACTTGTGACGATCAAACTTTCAGTATTTGATTTGGACGTAGAGCTAACAAACCAAAGTTCATTCAGTATAGCAGTACAAAGTATTTGTGGGTGACTCGCATTGAATTACATCAAAACGTAAACTCTGTGCTAAATTTATTCAGTTGTAATTTAGGTAGTAAAATGAATTATATCTACAGTAAACAATACCTCAAATGGTACAACCTACGCTTTACAGTCAATGATCTCTCTATAACAAAATAACGTACTGAGAACCAGTTATAGTATTCTTAACGAGGTGAGATCAAATACCTAGATCGAAGAATTTAGCTGATTCCAGAAGGCAGTCAAAGAGCAAAAGTCATCGATCAAACGCCGTTGTAACTGTGAATCGAGTAGAACACAACCTTATAGTCAATGACCTGAAAAAATATCACAGCGAAATTAGATAATAAGTGTTAATCTTAGTCAAAGTCAAATATTAAAACATCGGACAAAGAGGTCTGAAAACATAAGACGCAGTTGTGAAAGACGTGAATAATAGAGAGAATAAAAGAACAAATAAGTAACTATGTTGCCCGATAAATCTCTCTGGTAATCTATTAATTTGTATCGGTATATAAAACCCCGAAGTAAGTAGTTCTTTAGTTGTTCTACGTTATTGCTGGTCTCATTAGTTTTATTGAATCCACCCTAACTGAAGGCGCTTGGTCACGCATCTGCACCAGATTGCCTGTAGGTACGTCGTGCTACGCATTCCTTATATTGTATATCCAGCCTCGATCAAACGCTCCTCAACATGTCGGCAACCTAAATATATCCTCGAACTCACTCACTGCTGACTTCTGATTTGACTGAGTTGGTATCCTTTGATTATATAGGTGGTACAAACAGATGCGGTTCATACTTTGAATGCCTGCGTCATTGTTAAATTTAATATCATAATTATTATAGATTCAGGGTCATAATTATTCTATTTATTACTTGACTTTTTTGTTTATTTTCATCAAGTATGAATGCAACTAAAATAACTGTTTTTACGAATGGTCGCAGACTGTACGAGGAAGAAGATGTAAATAAAAGGGGAATGATGAGTTATTTGTGGAGCACCGGCTCCAGTCAGTATGGAGGTAAAATAATTTTCAGGAAGTGCAGTATATTCGAGCTTTGTACTTACTACGGAAACGTGGTGCAAATCCTCCATGTCTGATCACTCCTTGAACGTAGATAACTACCTTTTCTTTAGAGCCTATAGACTCCATGGAATAGGTGGTACAATTATCTAGTTCCTGTTGAATATTCAAGCTCATAAATTTGAGAATGAACGTCTTGATGCTATGGACGACTCCACCCAGGCTGCCATAGATTATTGACCGCACAATTATCTAATGGTAAGACGTATATACAGACAACCGCATGCGAGCACTAACTTTGTCAAATTGTTAACGAACATATTTTTCATTGATTTGCATCGACTGAATACGTTCAGAATCATCGAAGGTAATTATAACCTATCGAACATTACATACAGTTCTACATCGGTAGGAGGACGATACAACAATATGGTTGAAACAGTAGAACTTTGTGGATGGATCCAACAAGTCTGAAAGCCGACTAGGACGAATAATATGCTTGACTTAGTATTTATAATCAACATCGACACCCTCTCAGTGCATGCTAGTAATGAACTTCACGTAAGTGTCCATTGAGTCATATTAAGTATTGTGCACCGTCGAACCCCGAAGCTGCAATTGTGTACCAGAGCTGGCTGTTTGATCAACAAACCTGAAGGTGCACTGAAATTCTTATTCGATGCTTACCATGGGAATTTTATTTTGCTACAAGTAATATTGACACTGCGCCTCCCAACTTATACCAGGACCTCATATATTGCCTTGACTGTATTGCTCTAATTATCGGTCATGTGGCTTATAATGCTAATAGGGCACAAAATACTTTTAAAACTTTTGGGAGAAAGCTGAGAAAATTTAAACACTTCTACCACAAGCAACATGATGTGTGCACCTCAGAGTATGCGTAAATTGGTTGACAGAAATGACTCATCTAAACACAAGTATCTTATGATCATGGAGAATAAAGCCCTAGGTAGTAAAAGCCCATAGCTATCAATACTTCGACCTTTCAAACCTCGTTTGACATCAAATTCCCTTGGCACAACCAAATTCTTCATGGTTAGCGGAAGCATTGATGATGGCCAGGATACTGCTTGTGAACAGTTTATCCACAATTTCTCTCAATGCTACAACACTGAAACCGAAACCTCTATTAATACTTTCCCAATGTTGACATTTAGACATCTATCCGAAATTGATTTCATATCCACCGACATCAAGTAGGCCATAGCTGTCCTGAAGATGTCCCATGACGGCGGACTTGACAAGATTCCTGCATTATTCGGCAGTAGAGAGTTTCCATTATTCTGTTTAAAACTGTTCAGCCTATCCATACGTATAAAAGTCATTACTTATCACTCAAAATGGGGTCACAGAGCGTTATTGGTAGCCACAGGCCTATTACTGTGGGCTTTATGGCAGCAAGAATCCTGTGAAAAGTCATCCATGAAGAACTATTATCATGTTCGCTTTAGACAAGACTATTTAGCCCTTCTCAACATGGGTTTATGGCAAAACAAAAGTGGATTAATTCACATCGCCTGCTGCATTAACCTAAATCTGGCTCTACACAAACACAAACGCTGTAACATCTCAACACTGTTCATGACTTGGATTCGACATACAGCAACAGTTTGAACTTTTCCGAGCACATTGCTTTTTAAGTATCTAAAGTTGGATAACTCACTGGGTTCACGATGATAAATTTCAATAACATCGAGATTATAACCAGACAAAAAATGTCTTGCCCATCCTTGAATATGGTATTCTAGTTTACAGTAATTCCGGGCAGAATGACTTGACGAACATTTAGGGTGTTCAAAGGAGGTTCACTAGGGCTGTTTTGGGGCATTCCGACAACAAATATTATCACCAAAGATGTCAACAACTCAAATAAGAACCTCTTTGGATCAGGCGCATTAAATTAAACTTTGTCTTTATCTACAACCTATGCACCAAAGAAAATATTCTGGAAACTCCGAGAACCTATACAAACTTACGCCAGAATTTATCTTTTATTTGCTACTCGACCATGCGGAACAGATTCCCAGTAAACCTCCGTTACAGTGGAACTGTAACCCGGTTCAGAAGTTTCCTTGATAACTTTCTTTTCGAAAGTAGTTTGTGTCATCTATTAAAGATGAGTATGATTATCACTTAATAACGCGTGCCTGCTGGGATGTTTCCCGAATCGTTTTTCGTGTCGGTCGATTCGGAGTTCGGATAATTGCAGGGTTTTCCGCATTTTCTGGAAGACTTTACACACTGGTTATGATGCCAGCACCAGTCGGGGTCATCTGTCTCCCGTTGTCTAGAGGCAGATCGCCTACGTGTAGTGTTTCTTCGGGGGTATGTGACCGTTTATGGTAATTACGAGATCTAAGATGACGTGTGAATGTATGACATAATTTTGTAATGTCATTCTGGGTCTCTTAAGGTTTTTCTTTGACCAAAATAATCTTCGCATTAGGAGATTTAGTGATTTCTAGGATGCGGTCAGCAGATGAAGCCAGCTTGTCTACGGCGTTGTTTTGAAACGAGGTCAGCACAGCTTGCGCCTGTCGAGGTGGTTTAGACAAGAAAAGTTGTTTGAATGGGTAATCATCGAAAATTCTTCGGCCAATTACATCTCTCATTCTTAGCAACATGTCTATGGCGGAACCATGTTGCAGGTCGATATTATTAAGCAGCTTATCTAAACTTTGTCGATCGGTTAAATCTCTGCGTTTAAAAACAGATCGCTCAGGGGTTTTGTAAGTTTCCGAAACATCACAAGTAGACATACTAGGTGTGACATACCTGTTAAATTCGCACAGTAGTGCCTTGACTACTGCGAAGAATTGTGCACGTGTATCGTTCACGCCGTGCTCGTGGAATTCGGCTTCTGTGTAGCAGAGCCAGGCTTCGATGTTGTTTGGCCTGAAGGGAATTAGCTGAAATGAAGGTGGAGTCATAGTCTTTTACTTGAATACCTTAGATACCTATTCCATCACGGTGAAATATCAAGCACAAGAATGGACGAAGCAAAATATTTGTATGTATGTATCCAAAAACACAAAAAAACAGAATATATAAAAATAAGAGTAAAGTAATGATATATAAAATTCCGAAAAGGAACAGACAGTTAATGGGTTGGTGTACCAGATCATGTCGGCTCATCAATGAAGATGCTGTAGATATTGTAGTTTTGCAACGCTTTAACCAGTAACACTTTGCACTATAAATCGTAACCACCTGGTGAAATCAAAAATCAGAATGGAGGAGATTGGAAGTTATATTTGATAGGCTACCAATATATCGAGAATCAACTGATCTAGGCTGGTTAGTGATTTCAGGGGATGTTGAGCACGGCATTCCTACTCATGATCTGATGCGGATGCATGACCGAACGCCTTCAGCTAGGTGAGTCAGTTGAAACCAATGTGGTCAGCATCCAATGTCGAACACTCACAGAACTGTTGGGGATGTCAAATCCCCATAACTTACCTGATAAGTGGCTTAATTTTGTAATTTTATTTTGAAAATTAGAATTTAGCTGTTTTCGCACCAAACGCGCTCTTTTTACCTTCACGTCATATTTCCCACTTGTAAACTATCTTAAACGCTATTGGTCCATTGTTTCTTTGTGTGTGCTATTTATTAATGATGCCCAAGGACAATTTGTTGCTGTATATATATACGCTTAACTTTTTCCCTTATTTGATTGCTGTGCTTTTGTCTGCTACGGAATATAACTTCCCGCTTCCAACTTGGACTTCTTACTCTAGTTAGCTGGGTCTGGGTCGCGTCAGAATAGCTAGCTTATCGGTCCCTGGTCAGAAGTCTTTTTTCCGTTCGCTACTAGTGAATTCGTAACGCTTCAGAACTCTTTATTTTGGGGATTTATTTACCGCCATAAAGTAATGGCCATTTGTAAACTTCTTTAGTTCGGGCTGAAATTGAGATAGCCATAGTTTCTCCATCGTGATGGATAAAAATGCGGTTATTGCTGTAGTCCTTAAGTTTACATCATTACTATTTGACATATCTTCCATTCTTTTTCCGCAATATTGGCGAAAATTTCGTTGTGACCGATTCTCTAGGGATGTTCGTAAAAGGATGACATAACACACCAGCGAATTTTTCAGAAAGAGGGTTTGGGTTGTTGTCATATCATAAATATTGTGACAGTTGAGGCGACTTCAAAAACTTAAGAAAAACAATTTCGCAAAACATAAGATACATCTTGGGGGGATGAGAACCACGACTTTCAACCCTTAGCATATGAATAATTTGAGCTTTAGACGTCCAGTTTAGCATTATCAAGAGTTTGTTTCTTCCCTGTGCGCTGAGATGGTGGTTTTGACATATTTGAAGGCTTTCTACAAGAGAAACGTTTCTGAAAATATATCAGATTTAGACGTTTAGTTTATCGGTTTGTTAGGTCATTCAGCCCTATAAAATTTAAGACTTCTTGTTCACATGCGGTTTTGTTTTGTCTCCGAAAAAACTCTGTTTATGAGGCAGTAATTTGTTCACGGATTACAAAGATCACTTTACTGGGACAAAAACAGCAAAACAGAATTTACGATAATAATTTATGACGTCGACAGTGTCTCATAATGACTTACTTGTCTATGAATTCCTGCTAATCATTCAAAGCATACTTTGGGGTCCTGTGTGTTTAACACTGAGAGGTTTGTGTATTTAACCGTTATCTGGGAAAAGTGAATACTCTAATCAAACTTATCACATATTTAATATGAATCTGAATCATGCTAAATTCAGAGTTCGACAGAAGGTCACCTTTGCGAGTCTCATATATCTGTCGCTGTTCATAATTTTTCCAAAGTAAGTAGCATGTAAGAATTTGATGTTGACATTATTCATGCTACTTTTAATGAACATACCAGTCGATTAAGACACTTGATCAAGCATCCCTGCTAAGTTACGTTTCAATCCTTGACTTAACTCACCCACTCCGAAAAGTAGACAGCTTAGAAGTTAAACGTTAATATACCTCTACCCATAATCTAAATATACATCCCTAACCTCCATTTCTTTCTTCAGTTATGCAGTGAATGTTTCAGTAGAAGTGAGCAAGAGCTTTGAGTTCAGAACCGGTGTCAAACGTTGGTTTATTCAAAGGTCCACACATACAAATCATCCCTCAGGCTATCACTGGTGTCATCCTGCTCAAAGGTTGCAGACTGGGTTAACAGGTGACTAAAGGAACTCGTGTACTTTGTCGCAGAATCCTTGAGCGTATGATTTTATCTGTAGCCAACTGTAGATTACCAATCAATTGGAGGCGGGCTATGTCAAATCCTACGTTCAGAATAGGTACGAGATGTAAACCATAGAACGGTATTCCCGCAAGCTCAACCGGACTAATTGTTAAGATTCTTGAAAAGACTATTCACAAGGAGTTCTATATGTATCTAAATGAAAGTACTGTTTATCTAGAAGGACGAAACAGTTTAAGAGAAGGGTGTTTTTGTCTCACGAACTTTATTATAATTCACAAACATCTTATAGGTACATAAGTGTTGTGAAGAAACTATTTCGGGCTTCCTCAAAAATGCAAAAATACACAAGTTTCAATAATGTTAGCAATACATCCGCCATGTTTGAGAAAAGAAAGAAAAGGAAAATAAATATTAATAATAGAATAGTAATAATAAATCAGGTTCTGTGTAACTGACAAGAATTTTGAATTGATTTTAAAGAAGGAAAGGAAGAAATTAAGGAAATAGAAATAAAGGAGATGCGGAATACGTAAGTAGCTTAACACAGAACAAGAATAAACAACTATGTATGTATCGCAAAATGAGTAATAAAAAAAATAAAACAAAATAAATTATTGAATAAATAACTTATTATTGCGATAAGATATGATGTTAGGATAAGTGTTTGTGCAGTCGTAGTTTGGAGTGATGCCATGAAAATCCTAATTAAGTGCAAAAGATAATCAATATGTATGATGTCTATATGCATAGTGAAGATAAAACGAGTCTGAGAAGTTGACTTAAGCGTAACAAAAGTTATTGTCTTAATCCCAAACTTCGTAATCTTAAGAATAGTATTTATTTAGAAGGAAAAAAGGAGAGATAGGGAGAGAATAGAAATGAACACATAATGCAAGGGTCCAACCATGATAATAATGGTGTAATGGATATAGACTTCTGAGATAAACGAATAATTAAAAAACAGTAAAATAAAATAAATAAGGAAAATAAAAAATAACAATAATAGTAACAATAATGATAAACCTTTAGTGCACTCGGATAAATACATGAAGATTTATGTAACAGTATACTCAAGAAAGCAAGTGTGTTCAGAAAGGTTAAAAGTTAGCCATACGTACAGTGTTCATTGACGGTAGTGCGGTTTTCTATAAAATTTCACATGGCTGGCTGTTATCTACGTTAAGTGATGTCTAGATTTAGGGTGAAATACTCATGTGAATAAACCATTTTTAGATAGACGGAAAGGGGTCAACTCTAAGTTGCTAAGTGGAGTGTTTCAAGATACAGCTTCTAGACCAGTATATGAATGGCCTATGTATTCGGCTTTCCAGTCGACTTGTCCACAGTATTTTTAATAAAGAACTTCCATCCTTAATGTCATCCCTTTTTCTTGTCTTTTGAAGAAGTCCTGAGGCATACTAAAAAAGTGAAGATGCCACAAGTATCCGGAGTTTGACAACACCTTTACCGGTTACACCTTTTGTAGTCAAAGTATACCAACTTAGTCAAATCGCAGGTCAAAAGTGAATAGGTTCGAAGGTATATTTGATAGGCTATCGATATATCGGTAAGTGGTCAATCTAATCTGTTTAGCGCTTCTAGGAGAAGTGAGGTACGGTGTACACACTCGTGATCTGGTGCGGATACGTAACAGAGCGCCTTTAGTTAGGTGAGTCCAGCAAAACTCATGTGGTCAGTTTCAAATATCTTGGACTCACAGAACTTTATTTGGGTGATTTATTTGCCGTCACGAAAGTTCACAAGCCCAAAATCAGTTGCTTACCAACTGACTATAGACTTTATCATTAAATCGTCAATGAGTAGAATACCTTGCCTCGAAACCTGGTTAGAGCCTCTTCTATCGATGCAATTAGGCAAAATCCAGAAGAACGTCTGGACTCTAAACACTTGATTATAACGGGCGACATAAACTCCTGTCCTTACTGAACTGAAACTGAATACTAATTTAAAAGCATCTATTTTAAGTTTGTTTGAGTCATATACCCAGACCAATATGTGCAGAGAATAACGATTAAATGTAAATAGACTCAACGTCGCCTGTAGCTCCTCTATAGTTACTGCTAGTCCCAAGCACGGGTAAAGGAAGATGGTTGAGGATGGAGTTAGCTAACCAGAAAGGATAATTCAAACCATTTAAACTCTGCCTTCAGAATTCAAGAAAGAGTTATGACTTCTCAGGATGAAAGCCGAGATTCTTTGGAAGTCACAAGGCTGATAACACTTCTAACAACCAGAGCAACACTTTTTATAGGTACACGGAATGTCCGGACAATGAGGTAGACAGGGAAGACCAGTCAAATAGCAATGGAAATTAGGAGATGCAGCTTGATAGTAAGCGGAATCATCGGAACCCATTGGACTCAAGCTGGACACCAAAGGCTAGATATCGCATAGATGCTTCTGTACTCCGATCACGAAGAGGAACAAAACGCTCCACACACTCAGGGACTTGCTCTAATGCTGTCCAAAGAAGCACGAAGTACACTTGTATGATGTGAATCTTATGGATTCAAAATAATCAAAGTATCTTTCAAAAAAAGACGGAGGGAATCACTATGAATATAATCCAATGTTATGTATCCACCAATGATAGCAAGGACCACAATATAGGTCAGTTCTATGAGAGGCTGCAATCGATCATAGCAAAGTGCTCAAGAAAGAACCTCACTATCCTGATGGGAGATCTAAACACCGAAGTCGGAATGGATAACACCGGATATGAAGATATAACGGGACGACATGAACTGGGAGAGAGAAACGGAAATGAGGGGAGATTCATAAATCTATGTGCATTCAACAAATTGGTTATCTTACTTACGCCTGTTACTCCCAATGGAGCATAGGCCGCCGACCAGCTTTCTCCAACCCACTCTGTCCTGGGCCTTCTTTTCTAGTTCTATCCAGTTCTTGTTCATTCTTCTCATGTCTGTCTCTATTTCTCGGCGTAATGTGTTCTTTGGTCTTCCTCTCCTCCTTTGACCTTCAGGATTCCATGTGAGGGCTTGTCTTGTGACGCAATTAGCTGATTTCCTCAAGGTGTTTTCAATGTACTTCCAGCGCTTCTTCCTGATTTCTTCCTCTGCTGGAATCTGGTTTGTTCTCTCCCACAGTAACTTATTGCTGATAGTGTCTGGCCATCGGATCCGAAGTATCTTGCGTAGACAGCTGTTAATAATCACTTGTATCTTCTGGATAATGGCTTTCGTAGTTCTCCACGTCTCCGCCTCATACAGTAGAACTGTCTTCACATTTGTATTGAAAATTTTAACTTTGGTGTTGGTTGACAATTGTTTTGAGCTCCAGATGTTTTTCAGTTGTAGGTATGCTGCTCTTGCTTTGCCGATCCTCGCCCTCACATCTGCATCTGATCCACCATGTTCATCAATGATGCTGCCCAGATATGTAAAGGTTTCCACATCTTCCAAAGCCTCTCCGTCAAGTGTAATTTGATTGGTGCATATTGTATTGTATCGGAGAGTCTTGCTTTTCCCTTTGTTTATATTGAGACCTACTGCTGCTGAGGCTGCTGCTACACTGGTCGTTTTCTCCTGCATTTGTTGTTGCGTTTGTGATAGAAGAGCCAGATCATCCGCGAAGTCTGGATCGTCAAGCTTCATCCTGCCTGTCCACTGTATCCCGTGCATTCCTCCAGATGTTGACGTCTTCATTATCCAGTCGATCACCAGGAGAAAGAGAAAGAGTGAGAGTATGCAACCTTGCCTTACACCGGCCTTTACTTCAAACGAGTCGGTGAGTTGTCCTCCGTGGACGATTTGGCAGTTTAGTCCATCATAGGAGT
This sequence comes from Schistosoma rodhaini, assembly GCA_944470415.2. Classification (NCBI taxonomy): domain Eukaryota; kingdom Metazoa; phylum Platyhelminthes; class Trematoda; order Strigeidida; family Schistosomatidae; genus Schistosoma; species Schistosoma rodhaini. The sequence goes on from OX104044.1 coordinate 66,796,396, forward strand.
TCCGTATGATATCGACTATCTTCTCAGGCACGCCGTAGTGTCGAAGAAGCCTCCATAGTGTCGTCCTGTCCACGCTATCAAATACCTTCTCGTAGTCGTTGAAGTTGATGTAGAGTGATGAATTCCATTCGATTGATTGTTCCACAATGATACGTAGAGTTGCGATTTAGTCTGTGCACGATCTCTATCCTTACGAAATCCAGCTTGTTGATCTCGAAGTTGGGCATCCACGGAATCCTTCATCCTGTTTAACAATACTCTTTTGAAGACTTCCTGGTATTGAGAGAAGAGTGATGCCCCTGTAGTTGTCGCACTTGCTGAGATCGCCTTTCTTTGGTATCTTGATCAGAAGTCCTTTTTTCCAGTCTATTGGTACTTGTTCTTCATCCCAAATCTTACTGAAGAGGATGTGGAGTATCTTGGCTGTTGCTGCTACATTTGCTTTCAGTGCCTCTGCTGGGATGTTGTCTGGTCCCGCTGCTTTGCCGCTCTTGATTTGTCTAATGGCCATGCTGATCTCTTCAATTGTTGGTGGGCCAACATCGATTGGGAGGTCTGTGGGTGCTGCTTCGATGTTGGGTGGGTTCAGTGGAGCTGGTCGATTCAAGAGTTCTTTGAAGTGTTCTACCCACCTGTTTCGTTGTTCTTCAATGTCTGTGATTACTTTGCCTTCCTTGTTTTTCACTGGTCTTTCTGGCTTACGGTGATTTCCAGCAAGTTTCTTTGTTGTATCATACAGTTGTCTCATGTTTCCCTCTCTTGCAGCCTTTTCCGCTGTCATTGTTAAATCTTCCACATATTTACGTTTGTCGGTTCTGATGCTCCTCTTCACTTGCTTGTTTGCCTCTGTGTATTCGGCTTGTGCCTTGGCTTTTTCCGCTCTTGTTCGGCTGATATTGATTGCTGCCTTCTTGCTCCTCCTTGCTTCAATCTTATCCAGTGTACCAACAGTGATCCATTCCTTGTGATGGTGCTTCTTTTGGCCCAGAACCTCTTGACACGTTGAAATGATTGCCTCCTTGATACCTTTCCAGTTGCTCTCCATGGTAGTCCTTGGTTGGGCACTTCTCGACGATCGACTGCAGCCTATCGTAGAATTGGTCTTTAGAGTCTTCATCGTAGTCATTGGTAGGCGCATAGCATTGGATGACGTTCATTGTAATGCCCTCTCTCCTTGTTCTGAAGGAAGCTTTGATGATCCTTGGTCCATGAGATTCCCATCATATAAGTGCATTTTGTGCTTTTCTGGACAGCATCAATGCAACTCCTTGTGTATGTGGGGCATTTTCTTCTTCATGACCGGAGTATAACAGAAGTTCTCCTGAAGACAGTCGTTGTTGTCAACAAATTGGTTATAGGAAGCACAATATTTCGACACAAACGCATACACAAAGCTACATGGATCTCACCGGACCACACCACAGAGAACCAGATAGATCATATTTGCATCAATAAAATGTTCAGAATGTCAATGAAAGACGTGAGAACCAGTAGAGGAGCTGACATAGATTCAAAGCACAACTAACTGGTGGTTGACGAGATGAAACTAGAACGAGAAAATCACTGAACAACTGGGAGAACAGCATTACAAAGGTTAAATGCATCCTACTTTCGACATACTGAAAAAGTCGAAATAACTCTTAACAATAGGTTCCAAGCTCTACAGGATCTATCGAAAGAAATTGAAGAAGATCATTAGAGCTTACAAGCGAAAAAACATGGGGTAACTAGCAACGACCACGGAAAAAGCTGCAAGAGAAGGAAATATGAAACAACCATATGATACAACGAAGAAACTAGCAGGGAGAGACTGGTCAAGTGCAAAGAAGGATAGACAATCACGGAGATTCAAGGACAAGGGAAAGATGGGCGGAATTCTTCGAGTCACTGTTGAATAGGCCAGTCCCATGGAATCCTTCGGAGATGGAATCAGCACACACTGACCTACCCATAGATGTCACTCCACCAACGATGGAACAAATCAAGATGGCCATCAGACAAGTGAAGAATGGGGAAGCAGCAGGAATTGACAAAATACCAGCTGAAGCACTGAAGTCAGACATTGAAGTAACTGCAAACATGCTTCACCTTCTATTCAAGAAGATTTGGAAGAAGAAAAAGTGCCATTGACGAACTGGGAAGAAGGACATCTCATCAAGATACTAAAGAAAGGAGATCTGAGCAAATGTGAGAATTACAGAAGCATCAGTTTGTTATCAGTACCAGGAAAACTTTTCGACAGAGTGCTGCTGAATCGGAATAAAGACGCAGTAGACGCCCAACTTCGAGATCAACAGGCTGGATTCCGTAAGGATCGGTCATGCACAGACCAAATTGCGACACTATGGATCATCGTGTAACAATCAGTTAAGTGGAACTTGTCACTGTACACCAACATCATTGACTATGAGAAGGCGTTCGACAGTGTGAATAGGAGAACATTATGGACAGTACTTCGACACTATGGAGTTCTTGAGAAGATTATCAATATTATCGAGAACTCACACGACGAACTACAGTTCAAAGTGGTGTATGTAGGACAGCTGACAGATTTATTTTCAGTAATGACCGTAGTCAAACAAGGAATCTCACTCTCCCCCTTTATCTTTATTCTGATGATCGACTAGATTATGATGACCTCGACATGTGAAGGAAAGCATGGAATACAGTGGACCTCTCAGAATCAGTTAGATGATTTGGACTTGACAGATGACCTAGCCCTCCTATCCCGTACACACGAACAAATACGAACGAAGACAACTAATGTAGCAGCAGCCTCTGCATCAATAGGCCTCAACATACACAAAGGGAAATGCAAAATTCTCAAATACAACATAGAGAACACCAACATAATCACATTTAATCGAGAAGTTCCGGAAGATGTGAAAACATTCACGTACATGGACAGCAGCATCGTTGATGAACAAGGAGGATCTGATGCAGATGTGAAGGCGAAGATTGGCAAAGCAAGGATCGCATTCCTACAACTGGAGAACATATGGAATTCAAAACAACTGTCGACTAACTTCAAAGTGAGAATCTTCAATACGAACATCCAGACAGTTAGTCCTACTGTATGGAGCTGAAACGTGGAGAACTACTACGGCCATCATCAGGAAAGTACGAGTATTCATAAACAGCTGTTTATGCAAAATACTCAACATCTATCGGCCGGATACCATCAGCAACAGCGTTTTATGGGAGAGGACAAACCACCTTCCAGTTGAGGAGGAAATTAGGAAAAAACGTTGGAAGTGGATCGAATATGCGTTAAGGAAATCACCAAACTGCATCACGAGGCAAGCCCTAACTTGGAATGGTGAATGGAAGCGGAAAAGAAGAAGGTCAAAGAACACATTACGTCGAGAAATAGAAGCAGGTACGAAAAGGATGAATGTTAACTGTAAAGAGTTGGAAAGGATTGCTTAGGACAGGGTTGCATGGAGAGTGCTGGTGTGCGGCCTATGCTCCTCCATGAGGGGTAACAGGTGCAAGTTAGCAAGTTAGTTACTAGACTCATTTGGTGAAAAGTACTTCTACTTTGCCCAAAAGCACCTAAACTACCTGACCCATGTCGATAATACAGCGACATAAACTCTATGAACTAGGAGCATTAGTGGACAAATTAAGACCACTTATTGTATCTCTGACTGAAACTTTGTTAGTCTGTGACTTCGATGTCGCCCCGAAATTATCCGGATACCACTGCTTAGGAGGTGAGAGACATAGATGCAGGAAAGGTGGCGTCCTTCTATTCATAGGCAATAATATAAATATCCGCTCCTCTGTTTGCGAATCCCATGATAGTCATTAGCTGTGAGCTCACTGCCAGATGTTGTACAATTGTACTTGGTGTCATATACCGCAGCCCAATTGCCTTAACTTATGACTTTAGTTTAGAGCGCATTAAGCTATGGAGCGCAAAAAACAGATGCTTGATATTAGGAAACTTTAATGTACCTGACATTAGTTGAACTAAGATGACCACGGAAGGATCCATCAACTCCTTTAATAGTAGGATCCTGGTAACAGTAATGGAGCATGCATTAGTACAGTAGGTATCCAAAATCACTCGTTTCGGTGTAAACCGAGGTTCTTCTCAGTTATACTTGGTAATCACTCCCGCGACTGAGGATATTGCCAACCTAAATATTCTTCACCGTTAGTGAATAGCGATCACCCTTTTTTGTCATTCACGTTTATAGCTAGTGACATGATTAAGCCTCGCCCAAATGCATGGAGAGCTAACATATTAACCATTCAGGAGTATGTTGCTAAGACAGACCGGTCAGTAGATAGTAGCTCATCAGTTGAAGAAGCATAGTCTATATTTAAAGGCAAGTCTATTTCAGTCACGTCCTCGTTCATACCATACCTGGTACCAAGTAGACCGAATAATAGTCCACCATGGATAACTAAACAAGTCAAGAAACCTCTTAGAAGTAGGAGGAAGTACTGGAATATGTCCATCTCTACTGGCTTAGGACAGTTTGTAAGATTAGAAATACTTGTAAAGCGTCAATTAGTAAGATCAGACGGTCATATGAAAGAACAATTGGTTGGGGATTGTAAATATAGTCTGAGACGGTTATTCTCGTATATAAAGAGGCGAACACAGAGAAGTTATGAAATCCCATCACTTTTGGTGCAAGAAAATCCGTTAGTTTTGGCAAGAAACGATATCGAAAAAGCTGAAGCTTTATAGGAATATTTCAGCAAAGTGTTTTCTGTCAGTAATGAGGAGAGACCACTGAAATGTAACAAACTGCAAGGATTAATAAAAGACCTCCTATCCTTATTACTGAATACTGAAAACTGACCCGCGTTTTTAAATTAGGCAGCTTTCGGACTCGGTGACCGTGGGGCGTATCTGCTCATTTCGAGGTGATCGAAGTGCTAATGCATATTTGTACCTGATATAAAAATATCTTAGACTTGTTAAAAAACATTTTCTCATGGTTTTTTGCCTACATGACCTGTATTTACATGAATCTTGTTTCATATATTTTCAAAAGTGAAGTCTTGTGGTTCAGGAAACACATATTTGTATCTGAAGTTACACAGTATGTTTTCATTCATGACAGCTCCATGTGCTTATTCGTAATTCTTGACTTCATGTGGGGCAACTTTTGGTTTAACGCTAAGTTGTACAACTCTAATCCCCACTAATTAACGTTAATCACTGAGAATTATAGTTGTAAGCCGAGTTAAGTTTAACTTATTATCGACGCACCAGTAAGAACATTCGAAATATTTTCTCGGGTTCCAATGTTGGAACTGTGTTTATAGAGAGCAAGAATGTTTCATTTGTCTAGGTTCTTGCAGTGATGTATAACATGTAGACAGCTACTCATCTCCGTTACCATAATTTTGAATAGCATCCTGAAAGTGATGTACAAGATGTTCGTCAACTTATGTTAATTGGTGACTTGCTTACACTGTTCCTACACGGACTAAATAAAATTTCCGATTATCACCATTAGTCGTTTCGATGTAGATGTAGAACATTAACCGGAAGACGTGTTTACATTCTCCACTGAAAAATGTGTTTCTAAACAAGCAACTTGGTAGTTGATAGCTTTTTGTTAGATGGAATCTTTTTGTTAGAGTACGATTTATTTTTAGATTCAGCATCATTGCATGAATTCAGCTGTATGAAGTCTTGACAAATTCAGTTATGTTCTGCCAGCTTAAACTGTGGTATGTTTAGTGGCTTTGTCCAACAACTGTTCTCGTAGCATAAAGTCTGGTAAAAAATCATCAAATTATGATTATAGTGTGTTTACAACAGGCAACTTTTCAAGTGAAGTTGGTGAGCCAAATTCACCATCTAAACCGTTTTAATATTCGACCTTTAACTGTTGTTCAACAGATTTGATAAGTCACTGTATCTTTAAACCTGGCACAATTATAATTCAAAACTCAGGAAACAGATAAATTGGTTTGAATTGACTTCATTTTCATTGGCATAAACGTACATCTGTGTCTTTCATTTAGGGGCTTTTAGGATATCTCGGTTTCTCTTACAGTAGATAAAAAAATACAGATCGGTGGAACTAATTACAACATATTAAATCGGTATATCCGAGTAAAAAGGAATTAACAGTATCTAAAACTCGAATAAGGTGATAGTTCACTTGCGCAGTTTAGCTAAAACGGTTGGTCCAGTACTCATTCGTTTTGGGTGCTAAGAAATGTGTCCGTGTGCATCTTACAGTTTGTTGCCTTCTCGAGTCATCCTCTCCCGTCTATTTCTTAATCAAAGGATAACCTTTTGTGTAGATATTCATTTTTCTGCCTGTAATATTCTGTACGTTTATTCTCTCTATATAATTCAAGGTTGAAGTATGCTGCCCTTACGAGCTTTGAAGACTTGGCGACTTCAGCATATCACTCGGAAATGTTTATATACTTCGGCATTATGCTGTCAAAACCCTACCTCCAATGAACCGTTTTTAAATGGAACTTCATCCAACTATTTAGAAGACATATATGAAGCATGGCTTCGAAACCCTGATAGTGTACACAAGGTATTCAGTCAAGCTTAATAATAACAGTTAGTCATGGGACATTTATTTTAAATGTTTAGCTTCTGGAGCTGCCCCAGGAAATGCTTACGTTCAACCACCTACTTTGGGTAAAGAAGGTTTGAAATTGGCACACTTAGCCCCACAAATCACTGGACGGACAGTAGTACCGAGTCTTAAGACCATCGAAGACCACCTCTCTGTTCAGGCTATAATCCGTTCGTATCAAGTGAGTCCAATAGCTTAAATTTTATTGTTGTATACGTTTAGGATATTTTTTTGCGCTTATTGATTAGTATTTCACATATAATCACTCGGCATTCTGTGAATGTGAACAGTTTTGTGTTGGCATTCAGTAAGTGTATGTAAAAAATTTTCAATGAATATGAAAGTTCACCAATAATCGTATCATTCACGGTCACCTAATTAAAAACTTTAGACCTGAACCGCTAAAGCGTTAGTAAAGAAGTTGTTACAGAAGCAAATGTTTTATAATATACATTTTGAAGTCCTACTTACTCAAATGAATCTGGAACAATACGAAGTGCAATTGCTAGTAGTAATTTAGTTGTTTTTTCTACTGCCTTCGATAAGCTATCAAAACTTTGACGTAAATCTAACTGAAGTTACTCAACATCTATCTTCCCTTACCATGACACTGAGATAAGCAATCGTATATCAGGTAAGTATACACCACGTCATCGTTTTCTACAAACGTAGTTATTGAAGATGTAGGATAAGAAGACTAGTTATCTTCAGTTTCAAATGACTGCTTTTGACTAAGTAAACTATAACTCAACTAACACCCATCCCCCCATTATTATTATTTATTGGTACAAAGAGCACCAGATACATATGCGCCACACAAAATAATGAGAATGGGAGGAGGAGGAAGATGTGTATATATAAAAGAAGGAAAAAAAGGAAAGGAGAAGAGTAATGATGGGGGGAACTGAAATGTACAACCAGAAGAGCTCTCTCAGTTAGGAAAGTTATAGCCACTCTTTATGAAGAAAATAAAAGAAGGTTACAGCAGGCACGCCACTGGCTTCTATTCTGAGCCATATTTGATAACGTCTCTAGCCACTGTGTTGCACCATCTCTCGGACCCCAGCCAGGGAGTCGTGAAGGACCAACAGAAGCCAGCTCTTTTCAGCTTTCATGCCACGACACCATGTCATACACTGACCTCCTCTCTGCTTTTTCCAACCACTCCCAGAGTCGGCAAATAATGCACGACGTGGAATTCTCTGGGACGACATTCGTAGAACATGTCCAAGCCACCGAAGTCGGTGTTTCAAGATGGTGACACCAATTGAATTATCGTCTCTGCGCCCGAACACACGATGCCGAACCTCTGCCACTGTATGTCAGCAATCCTTCGGAGACAACGATGATCGAACACAGAGAGACGTCTAACATCTTCAACTCGGAGAGGCCAGGTTTCACAAGCATAGAGCAAAACTGCTCTCACTGACGCGTTGTAGATCCGACCTTTTACAGCCAGACTAACATCACAAGGCGCCAAAGATGGCCCAGATTGGCATAAGTTGCTCTGACTTTCATAGTACGTGCATCAATCTCATCACTCATACCACCACTAGCTACCTAGATACACGAACTTCTCAACTACTTCAACCTGCTCACCATCCAGGGTGAGTACAGGATGAGAATCCTGCCAGTCTTGTAGGAGTACTTTGCACTTGGAGGGTGCAAAGCACATGCCGTACCTGCGGACACTGATTGCCAACTGATTAAGTGCGGATTGCATGCTTTGGGCATTATCGCACAGTAAGACAATGTCATCCGCATACTCGAGGTCGAGAAGTCGTTCTCCAGGCAACATATCCACACCGCCATTACTTACATCCATCAGAGCTGTTTCCAGGATGTTGTCGATGGCAAAGTTGAAGAGGAATGGTGAGATCGGGCAACCCTGTCTAACCCCACTGCTCGAATGAAACAAGGAAGAAAGGTGGTTGTATGCCTTCGCTCTGCCTGAGGTGTTCGTATACAGGGCCTTTAAGATGTTAATGAACTTCTCAGGCACACCCTTCTTCAATAGACAATCCCAGAGAACAGTCCTGTCCAACGAATCGAAGGCAGCCCTGATATCAAGAAACACTACGATTGTTGGCCTGCGATAAGTATGACGGTGTTCTAACATTTGGCAGAGGGTGAAGATATGATCAATGCATCCTCGACCAGAACGAAAACCAGCCTGTTCTTCGCGAGCCAATCGTTCTCGGGTTTTAAACAACCTACGAAGAATGATAGAAGCCAATAGTTTGGACGCAATCGGAAGTAGACTTATCCACCGATAGTTGTTACAGGAACAACGTGAACCCTTTTTAAAGTTAGGGACGACTATCGACTCATTCCAGATTGTTGGAACACTTTCTTGCTCCCAAACCTTTGCAAACAACGCAGTCAGTTCCTTAGTCAGAAAGTCACCATCATCTTTAAAAAGAGCCGGAGGTAAGTCATCTGGGCCCGGTGATTTGTAACGTTTCAAGAGTTGGAGTTCCTTGCGGACTTCCGCCTCGTTTGGTGGATCAGTCGTCACCGGCCGTGGGGGGCAGGATGAACTGGTTGATGTTGTCGGAGCAGCAGGCCAGTTGAACTGCCCTTCGCTGAATTCCGCCCATCGTCCAAGACGTCGAGAGATGTTAGTGATTGGCATCCCGTCATTTTCACAGATTGTTTCACTCACACCAGACTTGCTGCTAGTGGCTCGGATGAGTTGGAAGAGCTTTTGGCAGTTACCAGATACAGCTGCTGCTCCCATCCCATTAGCACTCTCCGACTACCAGGCTTCTCAGTCCTTACGCAAGCTTTGCACAATTTCATTACGTAACAGCCTTCGTTTGTGGTCAAACTCACGGTCACCTTGAGTAGACCGACGGGCTTCTATCAGTTGAAATGAGCCAGAAGAAACCCAGTGCTTGTAAGCGGGACGTTTCGCGAAGCCGCAAGCGACCTTACTCGCCACTTTCATGGCGTCGTGAAGATGCAACCAATGCTCATCTATACTTTTCGGTGGTATGGTAGCTAGCCTAGAAGCTAGCTTCGCTCGATACTTACTTGCAACAGATGTTGCAGCCAGTTTACTAACATCGATCCGTTGGTGGTGGTGCCTGGGTGCCCAACCTGTGCATTCAAGTCTTCGGCTTGTACTACAATATCTGTCGAACGCGCTTTCTGGAGAAGAACTGTTAACTGGTGGTAAAACTCATCCTTGATTGCATCCGGGCTGCAATCTGTCGGGGCATAGGCGGAGATGACGAAAAGACACTGTTTCTCACGCCGATTTCTTTCTAATCTAACAGCACATAACCGACTGTTAATGGGGATCCAGTCGATTAGTGTTGTCTCAGCTCTAGCGCTTAGTGCGTCACCAACGCCTGCAAGACCAGACGAGGATGCCACAGAGTCCCCGGATAAGCGCACGTGAAACAAGCTTTTCGAAGCGATAGATGGAGAGCGAATTTGTAGTACTTCACTAGTCTTGAATACGGGTCTCGGATAGACAACAAACGTCAACATTAAGACCTTCCAAAGACATAGCCAGCCCTATCTGTTGTCTGGTCTGCATTAGTGTGCAAACGTTGAAGGAAGCCAGCTTGAACGGCGTTCGTGGTTTCAGAAAGACTGCTTCAGTATTCGTTATCGGTGGAAGCATTCACTTTCGACCAAACAGCGACTAGAGATCGTTTAGATGGAACAGAGTTTCCACCATGGGCGAGCTGCATCATAAGTTGAAAAGTAAGGTTACACAAATTGGGGATAAAAGGGGGTGAATTAGTGATATGGTAAATAATAATAATAATAATAATAATAATAATAATAATAATAATAATAGTGTAAATTGTCTTGCTTCTAGTATGAGCGAGAATAGTATCGTCAATAGAATTCATCATTTCATTTATTTGTGTGGGGCTGTGATACTGCCCAGGTGCCCAAACCGAAGCAGGTGGTTTTCTTAGGGGGCCACACCCCGAGCCTTTGACCTAAAGGTCTAGTCCACAAGGCAGTGAAGCATCGTAAGGAGATGCAGTCCCATGGTAGCCGTTGACGAACGATAGGTTCATTCGCCATTCGTTCCATCAGGATACTGGATCCCATGTGCACCATTAGTTTGGAATTAGGGTTTTCCAACTCCCCTAGGTGGATCCTTCATATCCACCAACCCGGTTAAAGCGCCGGACATTCGCTTTACGTCTTTTCACTTTCGTAAACAACACCCACGCCACAACATCCTTCCATAGGTTGCATGTAGCCAGATTTTCTTACTTTCGTTCATAAAAATGTATACAGTCAATTTGCGCGCTTTGTATTTGAACATGCTCCCGAATCGCTATGTTATTGTCGTAAACTTTTTCTCCCTTAGAGATGTCCAAAAAGATATCCTGAATAGTAATAATTTTCATGAAGAAATATCCCATCGAGATTACCGAACTATAATTTACTTCTAGGCATTCACGTTCTGCTTTTGTAAAGAGCAGTTACTTTTAGACTCCATTGTTTTCTACACTTCACTTTGTTATTATCTGGTGCACATCTATTATTGTGCGCTTTCTTTCGGTAGATTAATACTTCTTGTCATACATTTCGTCTTCCTAAGATATATCACTACTTAACAGAGGTCTGGATTCAGTTGGGGACGCAGTGTGCCACACAAAACACTGTGAAGAAATACAGGGAATATCCTCCAGTAAAATTTGCGACAGTGTTAAGAAGAAATAGACAAAGAGGAGTAGGAGGATTGGATTTGAGAAACGCAGATATTTACTTACACATTTAAGCAGGTCGATGGACAACCTCGTACTTCAACTTTGAAGAACTGATTCGACCCTTAAAGCTCTGTTTAGATTTTTGGTGTGGAAATCATCTGTGTTCCTTCTGATAGCTACAACAGTTCGTCTAGCTTTCTAGCGAGCAAAACACTTATTCTAGTCGCTAAATCAGTTTTTTTTAAAGGTGAAAATCTTATGGCTTGTAGAAATAAATTGTTATTGAGGCTTGAAGATCGCTACGATAGTCGTTTTAGACATTAATTCATCTCGAGCTTTTAGGGCGATAGCCTTTACTCCTTTTAGCATTATAAACATCTGGTTGCATTTATTCACCTATACTTTGTGAAACGTAACGAAGTCAGATAGTTTTTGCTGGACCAAATAAATTTTGGTAAGTCCACAAATATCGTATATTGTGTTGATACTTGACTAAACGTTTGAAGCGTTATTCAGTCTCTAGGTCATCGCATCGCCGATCTTGACCCATTGGGGATATTGTCTGCCGATCTGGACGATTCTATACCCCCCGAGTTGTCGTTGAGTTTCTACAACCTTGGTAGGTTGATCTTAAGAGTGGTTTTACTTATCTTTGAACGGTTTTATTTTTGCCATATTTTGTATTGATTTTTCACGTGTCTCGTATGTATTAGATGCGTGGTCATCTTGCTGCGCATCTAGATCCTCTAGGTATTACGTCTCCAGAGCCTGGCATAGCCAGATACATTGTTTATCAAAGGTACCTAGGTGATAAAAGTAAGTCTGTTAGATATGTTAGGTCAACGTTGTGCAGTCTTAGTTTGTAAATTTGTTTAAAGTTGTTTTGTGTCCGTATGATCTCTTATTAATGAAAACGAAAATATTGCATACGATTCGACTGTTTACACTTATCATACATGTTGTGTTTTAAATATCGCCGGATATTATGAAAAGCATGCTTTTTCTTTACTGTGAAGATGCATCATCCTGATAAATGCTAAGCAGAGACTGTAATTTTAGGTATTTCAACTGCTTATTCCAAATATTTAAACAAGCATCCCGAATTTGTTTGTTCGAAAGCTTATTATTACTGTTCACGCATACCAAAACTTTGGAATCTAGGTTTGTGTTTCGGGTTGGGTTTTGTAGGTCGACTCTATTAGATGTAATTTGGTTTTTTAAAATAAATAGTCTAATTTTACTTTCAAAGTACACTATTCATGAGTTCAGAAGTGAAGGCTAATATTTAAAATCGTCAGTTTGTTGTACTTTCGCCTCGATGTTGTCATATAGGTGCATGCTGTGAATGGGAGTTAATTTTGTTTATTTTCTTTTGGGCAAATGTTTGAACAATCATTATTCGTAATTGTCACTAATTTTAATCAGTCTTTTGCTGTTTGCAGGCGAGCCCGATCTGGATAAGACGTTTAGGCTCCCACCTACCACACATATCGGAGGTGATAAGCAGGAACTTACTCTACGAGAAATCATTAAGCGTTTAGAGGTAGGTTTTCAGTAACGTTATTTTGATGTATAGTCATAGCTTTCGATTCTGGATTGGTATTTTTATTATTTGAAATTATATATCTTGGTAGTTCGATAACTAATAGACTTAAGTTTTGTTGTTCAAACGAGGATCTTTTTCAAGTTACACATAATTACGATAAAAGCCATATGGTTAAGAAAGGATCTTGTGTGGCTTCTTCACTCATATAAACGTAAACGTAGGTAATAAAAGGTTTTCTAGTGAATTCGTTCAAGCAAATAAACTGTTGATTATTAAGGAATCTTTTAGATGTAAAGTAATTTTGGTTCATTTAATCAAAATCCGTCTACGATTCAAAAAATTATTGGTTTTTATATATGGTCAGTAATAATAAAACTTTTTGAGTTTTTTTCGGATTAAAATGGACTTTTACAATCTTTATTAACAAGTTCATTTGTGATTGATTTTAAATTTTTTTTTCTAGTTTTGATATATTATCGTGACAAAACTTTTAAACCATTGAGCTGTCAACATTTTAAGCTTATATTCAGGATGATGTTTAAATTCAATGAAGATTGAATTTTGTGAAGTCATAACTCTTTTACTGGTTTTATCTTGTTTCTGAAATATTGTCATATTAATTTTAGGATGTTTACTGCAAACATATTGGTATTGAGTACATGTTCATTAATAGTTTAAATAAATGTGATTGGATAAGACGAAAATTTGAAACACCTGGTTCAATGAATTTATCGTCTGAAGAGAAACGTTTAATATTAGCTCGTCTTGTCCGTTCAACGCGTTTCGAAGCATTTTTAGCAAAGAAATGGAGTTCAGAAAAACGTTTTGGACTTGAAGGATGTGAAGTGTTAATACCAGCAATGAAAGCTGTTATTGACTCTTCGTCTGCTCTCGGTGTTGAAAGTTTTGTAATTGGAATACCACATCGGTTAGTTCTTTTACTATTTTATTAGACTGTCTTTGTAGACTGCTGAATACGTGTATATTTCTCAAGGAAATTGTTATTAGTTGTTACTGTTTATTGGTCCTTCTCAAGGGAATGAATTGCTCTCGATGTTTTGATTAAACTACAATAATTAGTTTACTGATTATTACGAAACACTAGTTGCTACCTTGTCATGGTCATGACTACGTGACAATACTTATGTATTTAAGTCATATTGGCTTGAATACTTCAGTTTTCATCAGGTTGTTTAAAAAAACATTTTATGACATTCAGCATTCACTGTTATAGTATTAATAAGTATCCTATTGTGGTGGAGAATTATACCGTTGACATACATTTACAAGGAAGATGATTAACTAACTATTATTTATTTATTTAAACACATAAATATTGGTACAAGGAAGCACCAGATAAATATGCGCCTCACAAATCTCATTTGATTTGTGTGAGGGCTGTGATACTGCCCAAGTGCCCAGACTGAAGCAGGTGGTTTTCTTAGGGGGCCACACCCGGAGCCTTTGACCTGAAGGTCTAGTCCACAAGGCAGTGGAGCATCGTGAGGAGATGCAGTCCCATGGTAGCCGGTGACCAACAATAGGTTCATACGCCATTCGTTCCATCAGGATACTGGATCCCATGTGCACCATTAGTTTGGAATTAGGGTTTTCCAACTCCTCTAGGTGGATCCTTCATATCCACCGACCCGGTTAAAGCGCCGGACATTCGGTTTTCGTCCTCTCACTTTCGTGAACAACGCCCCCGTCACGAGAAGGCAGTGAGTAGGACTTCCCTGGCAGAGGCTATATATTCGCGTGGCCATGTGAGAGCATTTCGAGAGGGAAAGTGGACTCTCTCCACTCTCGGCTGTACCAGGGCATTTGGGGGCGATTAAGTAACTAGTTGTTATTCTTTTAGTACTCGTTAATTATGAAGACTTAAATCTATTAGTTTATTGCAATACATTGGACATGCATGAGACGTTTGTACTAAAATTAATTGTCGGATGTGTACAAATATTGTATACTAGAGTGTAAAATATCAGTCTACCTTTTTAATGATTATTTCAAATCTCAACTTAATTTTATTAACCATAAGGTGTTCCATCCGAAATTCATGAAATTAACAATTATTTATGAATAACTTTGTAGAATGTAATGGAGCTGTGAACAAATGACATTAGTTCAAATGTTGGAAGCTAATTAATACAGGTATCTCTTCTAATTTAATATATTCCATCATCCATAGATGTTCAAGTTTGTTACTAAACATATGATAGCAACGCAATCTGTATTCTTATGTTAGCTTATTCGTACAGTTAGTTTATCCATACCGTCAAAATGATTATGAACTTATATAAATGTTATGAAAAAGTTATAAACAGTTTGAAGCAATTAGTCCCTTTAGTAAATTTGGATATTGTAATAAGAAGACATAGTTCAGATAACCTTTGTCTTCTTATTACACTATAAACGGTTTGTGAACTCTATAACGTGCCGCTATACTTTTTCTTTACTATTCTCAGTATTATTTCTATTTAAGCCAGTACTATTGTAACATTTTTCCCTAACTTATTTGTTATGTGATGTATTTGTCTTTTTTTAAATAATACTTTTGCTTTATGCTTATCTCAAGATTGATTGCATTTATGTAAGCACTTGTAAATAATCGTTTAAATATTTTCGTTAGTTTATCATTTCTCCGGGTTTTTTTTTCTAGTGGAAGGTTAAACGTTCTAGCCAACGTTTGTCGTAAGCCTTTGGATGATATATTTTGTCAGTTCGACTCTAAATTGGAAGCTTGTGACGAAGGTAGTGGTGATGTGAAATATCATCTAGGCATGAGTCATCACCGATTGAATCATATGACAGACAAGATGATTAATCTCGCAGTATGTGCTAATCCAAGTCACTTAGAGGCTGTTTGTCCAGTCGCTCAAGGTAAAACGAAAGCTGAACAGTTTTATCGGTAAGATTTTACTGTTATTTTGTTGCAATTTACGTTTATGAAAGATGTGTAAAACTATATGAATTGGTGTGATGTGGAAAATAAGGTACCGCATAGTAATAGCATCATCATTATGATCTGAACGTGATACAACGATTTGGATATTTATTTTTGAGTTGTATGAAAGTAACTGGCTTATTTATGTGACTGCAAAATGAAGGTTAACTATATTGGGTTAGGATCCATCAGTTAGTCGCAAGTCGTTCAGATCACTGACCATGCAACTTTATGATTTGAGACTTTATCAAATATAGCTTACGCTTGAAGTCAGCGATAGTTTTCTAGGATCGTTCACGTAAACACTAAGAGTCATTTTCGAAACAGACTAAATCTCCATTTATTCTGTTACTTGAATATTGTTTTCTCTTGAAGTTTTTGCTATTAGTATTGTATTGATTTTTTCATGTTATTATCATAACCTCATTATTTTGTTTTGTGTGGTGTCTTCCACCAAACCAAGTTATTTAATTCACTTTATGTTGTTTACTTGTATCTCTCCATTGTTATTTAGGACTGCAATTGATCAGTCTATTATTGACATATGTGCATCCTGTCCGGACTGCCTCGATATTGCCTTAAGTCACAAGCTTTATAAGCAAATATGAATAGTGGCTAGTAGTGAAATTCAGGACGCGCATTTAATCGTATTTGGAACTCTTCAGTTAAATGTACCTGCATCTCAGAGTTGATGTTCACTCTGAGATGCAGGTACATTTAACTGAAGAGTCCCAAATACGATGAAATACGAGTCCTGCTTTCCACTGCTAGTCACTATCCATCTTTGCTTGTAAGTTATTCGATACTTCATTACATAGTAAATTTATTTTTATTCATTAATTAATACAAAATGAAGTATTTGTGCTGTTCAGTGTTAGTTTTTACATGAGATCGCTTCACATACAGAGTTTGTAGTCGTATTTATTATTTTTTATTTGGCTTGTAAATTTAAAATAACAATTTTTTTCTAAAAAGTGACACTTAAACAATATATTCATTGTTGTTTCTTCATACTTTAGGGGTGATACTGATGGAAAGAAAGTTATGTCAATTTTAATTCATGGGGATGCAGCATTTAGTGGTCAAGGTGTTGTTTATGAAACTTTCCATCTTAGTGATCTACCTTCTTATACAACTAAAGGTACCATTCATATTGTCGTGAATAATCAGGTAAATTTATTCAATGATAAATACAATTTTGAGTTACCTTCAATTATTTATTGCAAAGAGATCATCCTTACTAGATACAAAACAAATTATCTAGTGAAATTCTGTTTGAGTATGTTTTTAAAAATCGGGTTTTCTTTTGTGTCTTTACTGGCCTAGTTAATTCTGTGACCCATTAAATCTTTTCTGATTCATCTCACTCATTTTGATTATCTTAGACGAGATTTCAGTCTAATTATTGATTTACCACTGCTGTTTCATTGATCTTCAGTGTTTTTTACTGTTATCAAAGTAGGTAAATATACAAGTTTCAGTTATGATGAATATTCCTTAGATTAGTATCCAGAGTTTAGAAGTAGTTTTCACAGTTCTTATCGAGTATTCGCTGTCCTATTATCGTAATGATCAATGTACTGATTACTTTAAAATTGTCATCCGATGTAATAATGACAAGTGTAGATTGAACCATTTGACAATTATTTGATTTTTATAGAGTTGAGATCATGAGTCAATTGAAGCTAGACTACCATGGAAAACCTGGAAGCACTGGACGGCCGTTTCGTCCTATTATGGGACTCCTCAGCAGTGCGCGTCCACGAACCCACTCTCGCGGGATTCGAACCCAGGACCTACCAGTTTCGAGCCGAAGCCCTTAACCGATAGACCACTGAGCTGGCATCCAACGGTGTTAATTTCTAACTTCAACTGATTCACGAAATTGAGCAACCATTCACCAATGTCATCAGTGAGTTCCTATCTCACAACAGACCTGGTTGAACTCCACCGGTTACTGCTTCTCACTAGAACTTCTCACTAGAAATTAACACCGTTGGATGCCAGCTCAGTGGTCTATCGGTTAAGGGCTTCGGCTCGAAACTGGTAGGTCCTGGGTTCGAATCCCGCGAGAGTGGGTTCGTGGACGCGCACTGCTGAGGAGTCCCATAATAGGACGAAACGGCCGTCCAGTGCTTCCAGGTTTTCCATGGTAGTCTAGCTTCAATTGACTCATGATCTCAACTCTATAAAAATACTAAAATCTCCACAAAACCCCTTCTGATAATTATTTGATTTACTATTGTGATAATATTTAGGTTAGATCTCTGTAGGTATAAATAACGGGAATCAATAAAATTTTATAAAGATCAAAGTTGACTAAACTGGTTTTAATTCAACACTTTTTACTACACAACTATTCGTTAATGTTATTCTGTTTAGCCTAAGTATGTTGTGTAAATTACTTACTTACTTACGCCTGTTACTCCCAATGGAGCATAGGCCGCCGACCAGCTTTCTCCAACCCACTCTGTCCTGGGCCTTCTTTTCTAGTTCTATCCAGTTCTTGTTCATTCTTCTCATGTCTGTCTCTATTTCTCGGCGTAATGTGTTCTTTGGTCTTCCTCTCCTCCTTTGACCTTCAGGATTCCATGTGAGGGCTTGTCTTGTGACGCAATTAGCTGATTTCCTCAAGGTGTTTTCAATGTACTTCCAGCGCTTCTTCCTGATTTCTTCCTCTGCTGGAATCTGGTTTGTTCTCTCCCACAGTAACTTATTGCTGATAGTGTCTGGCCATCGGATCCGAAGTATCTTGCGTAGACAGCTGTTAATAATCACTTATATCTTCTGGATAATGGCTTTCGTAGTTCTCCACGTCTCCGCCTCATACAGTAGAACTGTCTTCACATTTGTATTGAAAATTTTAACTTTGGTGTTGGTTGACAATTGTTTTGAGCTCCAGATGTTTTTCAGTTGTAGGTATGCTGCTCTTGCTTTGCCGATCCTCGCCCTCACATCTGCATCTGATCCACCATGTTCATCAATGATGCTGCCCAGATATGTAAAGGTTTCCACATCTTCCAAAGCCTCTCCGTCAAGTGTAATTTGATTGGTGCATATTGTATTGTATCGGAGAGTCTTGCTTTTCCCTTTGTTTATATTGAGACCTACTGCTGCTGAGGCTGCTGCTACACTGGTCGTTTTCTCCTGCATTTGTTGTTGCGTTTGTGATAGAAGAGCCAGATCATCCGCGAAGTCTGGATCGTCAAGCTTCATCCTGCCTGTCCACTGTATCCCGTGCATTCCTCCAGATGTTGACGTCTTCATTATCCAGTCGATCACCAGGAGAAAGAGAAAGAGTGAGAGTATGCAACCTTGCCTTACACCGGCCTTTACTTCAAACGAGTCGGTGAGTTGTCCTCCGTGGACGATTTGGCAGTTTAGTCCATCATAGGAGTTCCGTATGATATCGACTATCTTCTCAGGCACGCCGTAGTGTCGAAGAAGCCTCCATAGTGTCGTCCTGTCCACGCTATCAAATACCTTCTCGTAGTCGTTGAAGTTGATGTAGAGTGATGAATTCCATTCGATTGATTGTTCCACAATGATACGTAGAGTTGCGATTTAGTCTGTGCACGATCTCTATCCTTACGAAATCCAGCTTGTTGATCTCGAAGTTGGGCATCCACGGAATCCTTCATCCTGTTTAACAATACTCTTTTAAAGACTTCCTGGTATTGAGAGAAGAGTGATGCCCCTGTAGTTGTCGCACTTGCTGAGATCGCCTTTCTTTGGTATCTTGATCAGAAGTCCTTTTTTCCAGTCTATTGGTACTTGTTCTTCGTCCCAAATCTTACTGAAGAGGATGTGGAGTATCTTGGCTGTTGCTGCTACATTTGCTTTCAGTGCCTCTGCTGGGATGTTGTCTGGTCCCGCTGCTTTGCCGCTCTTGATTTGTCTAATGGCCATGCTGATCTCTTCAATTGTTGGTGGGCCAACATCGATTGGGAGGTCTGTGGGTGCTGCTTCGATGTTGGGTGGGTTCAGTGGAGCTGGTCGATTCAAGAGTTCTTTGAAGTGTTCTACCCACCTGTTTCGTTGTTCTTCAATGTCTGTGATTACTTTGCCTTCCTTGTTTTTCACTGGTCTTTCTGGCTTACGGTGATTTCCAGCAAGTTTCTTTGTTGTATCATACAGTTGTCTCATGTTTCCCTCTCTTGCAGCCTTTTCCGCTGTCATTGTTAAATCTTCCACATATTTACGTTTGTCGGTTCTGATGCTCCTCTTCACTTGCTTGTTTGCCTCTGTGTATTCGGCTTGTGCCTTGGCTTTTTCCGCTCTTGTTCGGCTGATATTGATTGCTGCCTTCTTGTTCCTCCTTGCTTCAATCTTATCCAGTGTACCAACAGTGATCCATTCCTTGTGATGGTGCTTCTTTTGGCCCAGAACCTCTTGACACGTTGAAATGATTGCCTCCTTGATACCTTTCCAGTTGCTCTCCATGGTAGTTCCCTCTCCATTGAGAAGGTCATGAAAGGCCTCGAACCTGTTGCTGAGGGCTATGTTGAATTTGTTGAGTTTGTCAGCATCTCGAAGAAAGGCCGTATTAAACTTTTGTGATGTTGTCCGCGCCGTTGTCCAGTGCTTCTTGAGTTTTAGTTTCATCTTGGCGACCAGCAAATGATGATCGGATGCTATATCAGCGCCTCTCCTGGTTCTCACATCCTCCATCGTCCTCCTGAACTTTTTGTTGATGCAGATTAGTCGATTTGATTCTGTGTAGTGTGATCCGGTGAAACCCAAGTGGCCTTGTGTATGTTTTTGTGTGGGAATATGGTGCCACCTATGACCAGTTTATTGAAGGCACATAGGTTTGCAAATCTCTCACCGTTTTCATTCCTTTCTCCCAGTCCATGTTGTCCCATGACGTCTTCGTATCCAGTGTTGTCCTTTCCAACCTTGGCATTGAAATCTCCCATCAGGATGGTCAGGTCCTTGGATGTTGTGTAAATTACTCATGATTAAATCTACTAGCAGTTCAATCAATGAAAATTTTGCTATAAATTACACAATTGTTTTGCTTAGAATATCAGAGAATCATCTTGTTTCTTTTTTTTCTCACATACAATATAATTTAGTTCTATTTTGAAAAAACAAAAAATAATCAAATGTCAGTCTTTTGTAGGTCAAGGGTAGATTTTAAAAATGTACTTTACTTGATCAACTTATAACTGTTCATCATTAATGTTATATCTTGTGGCCGAATGGGTGCCTAGTTAATATGTGACTTGATTAGACCGCCAATCAGAGAGCAGCGAATTATCGATAGGATCAGTGACACACGAAAGCTGTACGAGCAGTCTAGAGCGCATATCGATCCTGCTTCTGTCTAGTCCAGCCAGTTAAGTCCAAAACACCAATAACAGCATCTGTGGTATGAATCATTGTATTTCAAACATACTGAGTTTATATACCAAACAGACTGACCACATCGTACCAATAAAATAGAAAATAACATGTGTACAAGAGTTAACCAAATGTGGCTGTGAATAGGGGGAGCAGTAATTAATAGACTGGGTATAACTCAGGAACGGTAGATCGTTTTAATTTTTTTCTCTTATTAGCTGTTTATTGAAATCAAAGTGATTTTTTACTTTCGAGCGTGTATACTTTCTAATTACAGACTATCTAATAAATTTCTTTAAGGGTTTTGATCAATTTCGTTCAATTTAAAGATAGTTTCTATCATGTTGAACTGGTTACAGCCAAAGAATCACTGCAAACTAAGGCGCTAGTGAATAGCTGTTTTCATTTTTATTTGGTATTCTTCAGCAGTTTATAATCATGTACCAATACGGATTGAACTCAGTTCTTGTGATAAGTAAACTGCCTGCAAACCAATAACTCTTATCCGTATGTTCTATATTTACAAATTTGATGAATTCATCATGTAACGCCGTCATTATCTAATCCAATAAACTAAAAAAGGTACTGAATTCTATGGATTTCCTACTTCCAGCTCGCTCTATAATCTGTGTAGTGGGATAGGTCAGAAGTTAACATCACTGCTTATCAATATAGATTGTAACAAAAATGAGTGCTTTAAATTTTTACTCCTTTAATGGGACATATTTTACAGATTGGTTTTACCACTGACCCTCGTATGGCCCGTTCATCACCATATTGTACTGACGTTGCTCGGGTAACAAATTCACTTATTCTTCATGCAAACGCTGATGATCCTGAATCAGTCATGCATGTTGCAAAAGTTGCTGCTGAATGGCGATCTGAATTTGGAAAAGATGTTGTAATTGATCTTGTCTGTTATCGCCGTTCAGGCCATAATGAAATGGATGAACCAATGTTCACTCAACCACTTATGTATAAACGTATTCGTGAACAACCAACTGTATTAGAACAATATAGTAAAAAGTTGATTGATAGTGGAATTGTCACTGAACAGGAATTTAAGGTAAATTAATATCAATTTCAATATTTATTTGAATATTTTAATTATTGCCAATGTTTAATTTTGTATACGAAGTTGTTCTCCTTATTATTCATATTAAGTCACGTAATTATAAATCACTAATCGTAGTTACTGTGATTAATTCAGATATTGGTTTAAACAATAGTGTAACGATGCACCCTATATTTTCAGAAAACATTAAACTAGATTGTACTACTCACTTCCGTAAAAAGGATGGTCCTGTTTATATTATATCTGGTTATGAGGTTCTGTTCTGATATGTGACATTGAAAGTAAAATTTGATTAGTCACTGAGCGTGGACAAACAGGCACTTAGCCTACTGACCATGAAGTATGTGATTTCTACTCCGGACTCATTGAGTGTAACTGTTGTTGAGTAAAGTATTATTTAGTGTTAATCTGGTTCTCTATTCTGGGTGCTAAATTCTGGTTCTGATATAACGTGACTAATCTTATCAAACTAATCAAAGCAACCAATTTATTCTACTGTCCATTTAATAAACTTGTTCACTTCCTCAATCATTAACAGAGTAATCTGTACGAAACTTGCCTCCCAAGTTATACATTTTGTTATGATGGTCGGAGTTTCCTTCGTCTACACGACTGGGACGTCAATTTACTTTAAACGAATATCTACACTAGATTCCCTCCCAGTGTCTATTCTACAGGACTTCAATACAACTCGGATCAAGAACACGTGATTGGCCTGAATAGAACGTAAATATATTCCTACACCAACAACCGACAACACGCCGTTGCAATCCAGCAACAATCAATAATAATAAAGATAGGAGAATATATAACTCATCTAGTGCCTGTCAGACTATCTACGAATCTGACTAAGCAAACAAACAATCATTATCATTCTCGCCCATACATCACTTTTGTGTTTAAGATTAAATCACTGACCAATAAAACAACTGCTCTCTCTAAATTAGAACAATATCAATAGTGAGAAATATAGCTTGATAAAACCTTTATTCATTTCTAAATAGACTTTTCTGTATTTACTGGAAAACATTTCATTTATATCCTACATTATATTTCAGGATGAAGTGGCTAAATATGACCAGATATGCGAAGATGCTTATGAATTAGCTAAAAAGCGGACAGTCACGTATAATCGTGCTTGGATTGATTCTCCATGGCATAATTTTTTCGAAAATAAAGATCCAATGAACTTACCTAATACAGGAGTAGAAAGCGATGTCTTAGAACATATTGGTAGGTCTCCATGGGGATTTTACTGGAATGTTATCGTTTATAACATTATTTCCCACCTTATACATTATCTCTGTCTCGGTCTAAAGCCCGTATAAAGAAGGAGGTTTGAGGATAGGGTCAGCAACCCTACCCTGTAGGAAATAACGCTGCCAAAGAAGCGTTAACCAGAAAAATGCATAGACTAATTAAAACGTGCGAACTATTAATACTCAACAATAGTCCATATTATCCTACGTTGTAGCTGACTGACTGAGTCCATATTATGTGTGTGAAATAGTGAGGTATAGTTTCCTTATCACTTATCTGGAACTAAAGTTGGATTGAGGTAATCAAGGTAGCACAAAAAGTCGTTGTATAGTTCTTTTACTATTATCATTATTATTATTATTATTATTATTATTATTATTATTATTATTATTATTCTGTCTTGAATCGAATGGTTTTTTCGAACTAGATTTTAATAGTAATATAAATATCCTCTTTTTTTAGGTCATGTAATTAGTGAGCCTCCTGAAGGTATGGTTATTCATCCAGGCTTAAAACGTGCACTCAAGGAGCGCAAAGATTTATTAGAACAGAAAACAGCTAATTGGGCTCTTGGTGAATTGTTCGCTTATGGATCATTGCTAAGAGAGGGTATTCACGTCAGACTGTCAGGTCAAGATGTAGAACGTGGAACGTTTTCACATCGACATAGTGTTTTACACGATCAGGTATAGTGTTCATTTTTATTATGAATATAATGTACTTTATGACAACGGGGAAATAAAATCGACTTGGTGAATCTACGAATTACAGTATGATGCAATAATATCCTAGGTTTGAGATTATTAGACCATCAGGCCAGGTCAAATTATGTACGGATATATGACCAACAATTGAGAATCAGATCATAGGTTACAAACAGTCCGTACGTGATGAAACCCAGAGTAGAGATCAATAGTAGAAAGAAATTTAAATAGTGAAGAGAAGCTAGAGATCTCTGTCTTCACCGACTGCTTGAACATCGGTTTCTTTTTTCAAGTTAGTATTCATTGTAAGGCCTCAACATGATGAAAATAAACGTTTACATAGTTTGTTACTGTTACTTACATGTAACATAAAGAGAACAAGAAATCACTTAAAAGTATTGATTAGTTTCGTTTAGTATATATATATATATATATTATCGGTGAGTGAATGTCCAATGCATTCGTTGCATAGGATTTTAACATTCTATTTCTAAGTATAATCTGATAGTTGACAGAAGTTCCTGAACCTAGTTTTCATGAGATTTCAGATTCATCAACACGGTATACTTGCAATTTTGAGGGGACTGATGCTCCCTTGTGTATTTGACCCCGTGTCACCCAATTTCACAGTCAGAGACGTTACCACTAAACTATTCGCGCAGCGAATAACCTGTTGAACTGAGATACATTTACAACTGATTTATTACTGGAAAATCCTTAAGTATTTTTAGTGTTTTGATGACAAGAAACTTTCCTACTATTCTCCTCCCTTAACAACAACATAGTTTTCTGGTATTGGTTCCTGTAAAACTAGTTGAAATGTCAGTCTGATAGAACAGCAGAAATTTCGTGAAAACCGTACAGATCTGACAAATAGGATCAAAGAGTTTTTTGGCTCAAATTTTCATTCTACCCACCTTATATTCCACTACATTGTGTAAAAGTTAGCAAATACTCAATATGTTAAGTTTGGTTGTTTTGAACAATTTATTGTACAGATAGTCCATATTTACGTCTCGCATTCAAGAACAAACCATTAATTTCTTTATCTCAGCCGTTTCAGATCGTGTATGGTTGTTCAAATCATGCTCATCAGCAATTTCCTAGTCTTAATCCCCAAGGTAGTATACTTAACTAAAGGATGAACTTGATTATAGTCGTCTTACAAGTCTTCTAAACTAATTATTTATTTTGATGTTAGCACACTGTGAAGCTATCATTTTCATATGCTGAATTTACCTTGGCTTATCTACTAAAATTTTGGAATTCTTTCCTAATTTCAATATATATTGCGAAGCGAGTCTAATGTTAGGACGCTTGTCACATTCAATTTTTTTTCAGGAAGTTGATAAGAAAACATATGTTCCGCTTAACCATCTTTATCCTTCACAAGCACCATTTACTGTATGCAACTCGAGTTTATCTGAATACGCAGTAATGGGCTTTGAGTTGGGTTACTCATTGACAAACCCTGAAGCTCTTGTTATATGGGAAGCTCAGTTTGGTGATTTTAACAACACTGCTCAATGCATAATTGATCAGTTTATTTCTTCTGGTCAACAAAAATGGGTACGTCAATCAGGAATAGTCCTTTTGCTTCCACATGGTTATGAAGGTATGGGCCCAGAACATTCTAGTGCACGTATCGAACGATTCTTGCAGATGTGTAATGATGAGGAAAATCATGTCCCCGTGAGTATATTGTTTTCCATGTTTTTTTCTAGTTGTGACTGTTGTATAGCGCATAGATTTGATACTTATTCACATTTGCTTATCATTTTATACATTGGTTTCCGTCATTAAATTATAGAGTGCAATTTTTGTATGGTGTGCGATGTATACAATAAGTATGTGTTTACCATTTACCTAAAATGTAATGTCTTAACCTACAGCTCACATAAAAAACCTATGATACGTAAAATTCATCATCATTCAAGTGTGTTACTTCCGTTTACATGATTCAGTGAGTTTTCTGTAGGTTGTCCGAAATTATTTCAAATTGTATCACATTCTTTCATGGTGTAAATATTTTAACTGATGTTTGCCTATTATGTATGTTCTTTTGTCTGGTGTATCGGTTTGTGTTGTCAGAAAACCCGGGTATCTTCGAAAGCGCTAAATAAGGTATCTCACTGTCACCTGAGCAGTAGTGAAACATGTGAAAAACTGGAACTATCACTTATTACTGGTGCTTTGTTGATTTAAGTTGTATTGTTAATACTTTACTATTATCTTTCCCTTTCCATTTATATCATTGTATTCAGCCGCCGTCAATGGTAAGCAAATTTTATGGATCCTTATGGCTAATCATTTTTCTACATACATATATTTTTTCTAAATTCTACCGTATCATCAACAACTATTATAAAAGATTAATTGCGAACTGTATCTTGTTTGAACGTCAACTGTGTCTTGATGAGACTCCATATGTATATCTGGACGGTACTAAGTGCAAAAAATAGTCTTTCAATTTCATCTTCATAATAAAAATGCCAAGAATGTACTTTTTAGAAAAGCTAACTAAGGATTTAGTGAATCATGAATAATATTTTTATCCCGAAATGGCCTTAGATAATTTTCAGTTTACTGTAAACATAGCGGTTAGAAGACAGTAATTAACAACAGACGAACACGAGCAGAGAAAGTCAAGGCACAAGCAGAGTATGCACAAGCAAACAAGCAAGTGATGAAGTGCATTAGAGCTGACAAGCAGAAATACATGGGAGAACTAGCAACGACTACGGAAAAAGCTGCAAGAGAAGGAAATATGAAACAACCAAATGATACAACGAAGAAACTAGCTGGGAGAGACGGTTCAAGGACAAAGAAGGAAAGACAATCACGGAGATTGAAGATCATAGGAACGGATGGGTAGAATACTTCAGGCAACTGTTGAATAGACTAGCCCCATTGAATCCACCAGACATGGAAGCAGCACACACTGACCTACCCATAGATGTCACTCCACCAACGATGGAACAAATCAAGATGGCCATCAGACAAATGAAGAATGGGAAAGCAGCAGGAATTGACAATATACCAGCTGAAGCACTGAAATCAGACAGTGAAGTAACTGCAAAAATGCTTCACTTTCTATTCAAGAAGATTTGGGAGAAGGAACAAGTGCCAACGGACTGGAAAGAAGTATACTTCATCAAGATACCAAAGAAAGGAGATCTGAGCAAATGTGAGAACTACATAGGCATCACACTGCTTTCAGTACCAGGATAAGTTTAAAACAAAGTGTAGCTGAACCGGATGAAGGACTCAGTAAAAAAAGTTTCTAAAAGAGTGTTGTTGAAGTGAGTAAAAGATTCAGTAGACTTTCAACTTCGTGATTGCCAGGGTGCATTCCGAAAGGATAGGTTGTACACAGGCCGATTTTCGACACTACAGATCATTGTCGAACAATCAGTTGAGTGGAACTCATCACTATACATCAACTTCATTGACAATGAGGAGGCGTTTGACAATGTGGACAGGAGAACCCTATGTAACCTTCTTCGACATTAGAGTATACCTGAGAAGATCGTCAACATCATCGTAAAGTCATACGACGGACTATATTGCATGATCGTACATGGAGGACAGATGCATTGTAGGTACGGACCGCAGTCAGACAAGACCGACTACTCTCCCCCTTTATCTTTATTCTGATGATCGACTAGATTATGATGACCTCGACATGTGAAGGAAAGCATGGAATACAGTGGACCTCTCAGAATCAGTTAGATGATTTGGACTTGACAGATGACCTAGCCCTCCTATCCCGTACACACGAACAAATACGAACGAAGACAACTAATGTAGCAGCAGCCTCTGCATCAATAGGCCTCAACATACACAAAGGGAAATGCAAAATTCTCAAATACAACATAGAGAACACCAACATAATCACATTTAATCGAGAAGTTCCGGAAGATGTGAAAACATTCACGTACATGGACAGCAGCATCGTTGATGAACAAGGAGGATCTGATGCAGACATAAAGGTGAGGATTGGAAAAGCAAGTGCTGCATTCCTACAAGTGGAAAATATATGGAACTCAAAAAAACTGTCAACTAACTTCAAAGTGAGAATCTTCAATACGAACATCCAGACAGTTAGTCCTACTGTATGGAGCTGAAACGTGGAGAACTACTACATCCATCGTCAAGAAGGTACAAGTATTCATAAACAGCTGTTTATGCAAAATACTCAACATCTATCGGCCGGATACCGGAAATAGAAGCAGATACGAAAAGGTTGAATAGCAACTGGAAAGAACTGGAGGGTTGCATGGAGAATGCTGATGTGCGGCCTATGCTTTTCCACGATGTGTAAGTAATAACGGTTAGATTACATAAAAATAAGTATGAAAGGTTTATTGGGGGGTTAACTGAGAGAAAGCATAAGTCCATGACTTCATAGATTATTGATCTTAGCTTTGTTGGGGAATACAGCCTTTCGTCTTTTCTGTTTCTGTTATTGGTACCCTAGTACTGCCGAGGGTTGGGAGAGTCCTCTCTTTCTCTCGGAATGCTCTCAAATGTCTATGCGTATGCAGACACTGCCAGAGAAGTCCTACGCACTGCCTTCTCGCGGTGGGGCTGTTGTTTACGAAGTTGAGAGGACGTAAAGCAAATGTCCAGCGCTTTAATCGAGTTGGTGGGTACGGAGGGTCCACCCTGATTTCAAACCAATAGTGCACATGGACTCCAGGATCCTGTATGTATTTTGTGCCTGTCTGTACCAATATTTATGTTTAAATATAAATAAATTTTAATTCCTTTACATTATCTTGTTGTGGATTGTGATAACAAAAGATTTCTGCTGTCTTAACTTTTCATATATTCTCCTCTATCAAATCTACTGTTAGGTATTTAACTGTCACTAGATAACCAGGATGAGAATAGGTATAATGGACTTTTCTACCTTTGTTTATTCATACTGTATTTGCTCTCATATAGTGCCATCATTTGGTACCACTGTATTGTATGTTAGCGCGCAAATATATTTAGAAACTGTCGTATACTTTTAGAATGGACAACTCAAATGCTCAATTTTGTGTATGGGCTTATGCAAGTGATTATTCAGTCAATAAACCCGTGTGGAGATAAACTTTGGGCAAATTTATTATTTGTGCATAGTTGTTATAAAAAGTCATGCATTATTTTACTTTTTATCACGCAAACGGCAACGTTCTCTCTTTAAAATTGTTATTGTCGACGTACTTTTAGCCATTTTTATCGCATGTTGGGAGGAGCCAGAATATTCTTCAAAAAAGCTCAGAGGGGCCTTAAAAGCTCTTGAAAACGTTTTATTCAGTCAGCATTAAATAAATGGCTCTCAGAAACATCTAGAAAGTTAATAGTCGCATGTCACATTTCTGATTAGATGATTACGTATCCTGCTACTATGTTTAGTAGGGTTCCAGAAGCCCAAAGCCATCTGAAATGCTATAAATACCCTAAATTTTCTGTACATAAACCAATCTTGAAGTGAAGTGCCTTTTCTCTCGTGTTCAAGTTGTCGTGTAAATTTAGCCTGGTGGATACTAGAAGAGCTTAGGAAACCGAATAAAGCTCTCAGTTAGAAGATTTATCATTGCACGTGCTCTTAAAATAGTCAGTAATTATAATCAAAAGCCACAAATTTTTTCAGTTTACAACTGTTTTTTTATAATACATACACCACTTTTTGGGACAAATTAATTATAGTGCAACACTTTGTGTTATGACGAACTTAAAATTGGACCCAACAGTTGGGATATAATTCATTGGAGGGTGAGAAATCCACGAAATCGATACTGTTCCATCGTTATGTCATTCCATCATAATTATTCTTTAGTTAGTATTCTGTACATGAATTTGTTATATTTTTTTACAAGAAATTAATTCTTCTGTCGTTGATTCCAAATCATTCGGGGACTTACGTCAATGATACAGTTTCGTTAGTAGCCTTTAATACGATCACGCTTTAATACGAGCGCGCATTTGTCTGCGCCTCAATGGACGCAGGAAAAGTACACTAAGAAGACCCATTAGGATTGAACTGGAGGACGAGAAAGCCAAATGCGAATTCCAGAAACAACTGAGTTCACATCTAGGCAGTTCTGTAAACGAGACTGACCCAGATACTGCTTGGAAAGACCCACGAACAGCTGTGAAAACAGCAGTAACATCTATTAGTTATTTAAACCATAGGGCTCCAAAAAAGCAGTGGATTTCTTCTAAATCTATTTCACTGATGGATTCGCGTAAACTCATCCCATCAGGCTCTGAACACGACGAAGAGCGTAAACAAACTAGATCTAGGTTAACTAAAAGTCTAAGGAACGATCGTGAGCAGTGGTGGGCAACGAAAGCAAAAGAGATGGAAAAGACAGTGTCTGTAAGCAACACCAGGCAACTATTCAGACTAATAAAAGAAACCGGAATTAAGAAGTCAAGTGTAAGTGAGACGATCTTGGAAAAAGATGGAACCCTTATCTGCTCTCAACCCAAACGTTTAGAACGATGGGCGGAACACTTTAAGGATCAGTTTAGGTGGCCTTCAGCTACTGCACAACTACCCACTATTCCCAGAAAACCTGAATGGAACATTGAAGTAGGCCCCCCGACCCTACTTGAAGTTCAAAAGGCTATAACTAATCTCAAACGAGGAAGTGCAGCTCGTTCAGATGGATTGGCTCCAGAGGTCTTTAAATATGGTGGTCCGATTTTAGCGATTAGGTTGACTAATATTCTGGCTAAAATCTGGGAGACGGACGTAATCCCATCCGACTGGTCACAATCACTGATTGTCCCAATATATAAAAAGGGGTCAAAATCACCCTGCGATAACCATAGAGGGATTAGTCTGACTAACGTAGTATCTATAATACTAGCCTCAATAATTATCGTGCGCCTAACTAAGACTCGTGAACTGCAAACGCGAGAAAATCAGACTGGCTTCAGACCTGGTCGTGGCTGTATCGACCACATATTCACCATTCGTCAAGTTTTAGAGCACATACATGCTTATCGGCGTCCGACAGTGATAGTTTTTCTTGACTTAAAAGCAGCATTTGACTCTGTAGACCGAGAGGTTCTGTGGCAGTGTCTGTCATTGAAAGGTGTACCTGAGAAGTACATAAACCTTGTGAAGGCTCTTTACTCGAACACTACCAGTCGAGTGAGAGCTTATGGCGAACTGTCATATGATTTTACAACCTCAAGTGGTGTCCGTCAAGGCTGTCCACTATCCCCATTTTTGTTTAACTTCATTATAGACCTGTTACTGGAAATAACACTCTTCGACTGAATTTTCAGGAATTGATCTTCTACCAGGAGGTTCACTTATCGACTTAGAATACTCAGAATACATAATCCTGTTTGGTGAAGACACTGACAAAATGCAGAGTCTTCTGTTGGAACTGAGTAATAATGTCAGGATGTTTGGGATGCGTTTCTCCTCATCCAAATGTAAATTGTTACTCCAGGACTGGCCTACGTCAACACCTGAACTAAGGATAGGGAGTGAAGTAGTCGAACGCGTCGACAACTTCACTTATCTTGGAAGTCTGATCAGCCCTAATGGGTTGGTGTCTGACGAAATCTCAGCACGGATTCAGAAAGCTCGTTTGGCTTTTGCCAACTTACGTCACCTATGGCGAAGACGAGATATCCGTCTATCAATTAAAGGACGAGTATACTGCGCATCAGTTCGCTCTGTTCTACTTTACGGCTGCGAAACATGGCCATTAAGAGTAGAAGATACTCGCAAGTTGCTAGTATTTGACCACAAATGTCTTAGAAATATTGCTCGCATCTGCTGGGATAACCGGGTAAGTAATAGTGAGGTTAGACGCAGGGTATTAGGGAATAATGGTAAATCAGTTGATGAGGTCATGAATC
Organism: Schistosoma rodhaini; assembly: GCA_944470415.2. Classification (NCBI taxonomy): domain Eukaryota; kingdom Metazoa; phylum Platyhelminthes; class Trematoda; order Strigeidida; family Schistosomatidae; genus Schistosoma; species Schistosoma rodhaini. The sequence goes on from OX104044.1 coordinate 66,828,412, forward strand.
TTCAACGACTGAGATGGTTGGGCCACGTGTTACGTATGCTTGGACACCGATTACCACGACGCGCTATGCTGACTAGTGTAGGGGATGGTTGGAAGAGAGTTAGGGGCGGCCAAACCAAAACATGGCATCAGTGCTTGAAGTCACTAACTTCTAATCTGAGCCATGTTGGTAGATGCAGACTACCTGGTTGGGGTCCGCGTGACCATCATAATAAATGTTTGGAGACTCTGGGTGACATGGCTCAGAATCCATCACAATAGCGTAGGTGTATACACTCTTTATCTTCCCTTAAACCTTGAGATTAAAATTGCTTCATATCTGTTATTCTTCCTGTACTATATCCTTATATACAACCTTTCTTTATATACTACCACCACTAAATTAATTACTTCTATGGATCCAGTGTTGATCTTGTTGTGCTAACGAGGTATGGTAACTTAGACCGATGCATATATGTGCCTGGTCCTACGTTGTCGCTGACTGACTGAGCCATCATTTGAACATATCGTCTGTCAATCAGTATTCTTTTCTTCCATTTTTGACAATATAAAATCCGTTCATTAGATCATAAAAGTTCTCCTTCATAACATCTGTTTAGATGTATTTTATTGTAAAAAAAGAAGTAGAAAAATTGCTTGAATAAGATACAGATTAGTTAAAATAGTTCAGGTCTGTGCCATTCTAATAATGATATGCAGAAGAATTGTTTCATCATACAAAGTAGCGTGTGTTAAGTGTTTTTTTTCTTGCGAAAACTGTGTATCTCACAATTTATTCCTCTAGTGGTGTAGTCATATTATTCTTTTTGTTACAATCCTCAACATTCGCTCGTCAATGATTTTCTTTTTATGTTTATATGGTTTGCTGTTGCCACTGAAATCAGTAATCATTTCTGTTTCAAGTAGCTGTTTCCGAAATTTTCCATTGTATGCTGCTTAGTTTTTAGTATTACTAGCATTGTACATAACTACCAAGCTATGAAACTGTCGTCTTATAAGGTATTAACTGATTCATAGGAGATGAATTCCTTTGCGTATAAATATCAATAGTGTGTAATTTTAATTAGCTATATATCTTCATTAATTTGTGTTTGGGAAAATGAGTTAAACCAGTGAAACGTGAAGCTGCTATGTGTGTTATTTTCCTATATGATGCAAAAAAGTAGGTTTTTCACCTGTCTTGATCATGGAAAATCCTCTCTTCGATTATTCAGTCATTAAATTCAATAAACAAAAAGTTAATTTTCTGGGTAACTGCGTTTATTTAGAAATGAGTTATTTCTGGGCAGTCTTTCTGTTTGTCTTAAAGTGCTTTTTTACTGTGAATATTCACTAGAGTTGCTGCTGTTTCTCATCAATTCTCAAGATTTACGTTCACAAATCTACTTTGCTTGCTTTTCAAATCTAATTAAATTTATTTCTATAGAACATTAGAAAAAGCTGTGAAAATGATGATGTTAAAATAATGTTGTTCTTAATGCATAGTGTGACTTATTCATATCTCTAGCTAACCTATGAATTTTTAAGAATGTTTTGTCAGTCAAACGGATAATCAGGCGACTTTTTTGCTTATCAGTTTGCAAAATAAATTCTTTTATACTTCTTTGACATAAACTAACGAAATAGCTTATCTGTATTTTTGGTAAAATTTTAATGTTAGCATTTATATGAGTACATTTTTTGATAATCAGGTTAGTGTGTGTCCTTAATCTTGCTTTTGTATTTGTTTATTGACAATTTATCACTAAAGCCGTAGCATTGCACAGACAATTTTATTTTTTTACTTCTGGTACCTAGTGTCAAGTAGAATACATCATCTCGTATACAATTAAAACATATTCATTAGCCAAATACTTTATACAATGATTTTCATTGACACAAAGAAAGAAACTCAGTAATTGACATCTCAATCTTATTAAATATGATATTTTTTTAATTTTCAAAAAAATCAATTTCATTCCAGGTTTATAGTGATAATTTTGTCATGCAACAGTTACATGATACAAATTGGATTATTGCAAACTGTACTACGCCAGCTAATTTCTTCCATATTTTACGACGCCAAATTCTGCTACCGTTCCGTAAACCAGTAAGTGATTTGAGATTCATTGTGAAATTCTTCATTCAACTTTTGTTTAAAAAGCGCTAGCCTAATAGTTAAATCACTAATAGACCTCTAGTTCAAACCGCTTTCAGCTGAGGTAATAATAAAGTATCACTAGTCCTCTACATCTAGAATGTGACTTAAAGCCCGGTGATTATGCAACTCACGAAGTAAAGATTCGTGTACTCTGCTGAAAACTACATTATATGCATGACGGTTAGTTTTTGGAACAACACATGTAAGCGAACAATTGTTTTCAATTAGATCGTCATCAAGCTTTACTCTAATATACATGAATATTTATATGAAAATGTTAGACCAATCAAGGCAATTTGAGTCAATAATCACAATGAAATAGAATACGTTACCAAGCATAATAATAGTTAAAAGTACAAGTTGATAGTGGTAAGACAGGTGTACTGATAGTAGTAAGAATAGTAAATTACGTTAACAAAAGTCTTATCAATAATTAAATATAAGAATTAAGAGGTCAAACGTCGGTAAATAGACTGGAATAGTAATCACAAAACACTAAAATCATTACGTAATAAGAAGTATGTAAGTAAATAGATAGTGAAGAATAGAAAATTAGAAAAAAAGATAACCAAATTAAGATAATAAAAATAAAATTTTACAAGTAATAATAATAATGTCATTTATTAAGTTATGTCCGGCCATGGAAGGGATAGGGGGGTTACGAATTTCTTCTGTACACATAAATTGGAGTGGAATTTACGAATTCCTATGGCTTCTGCTATATGAAGGAGACAGAAGCGAACTTTTGGTGTTGTTTCGTCCTCTAGGTTCAGAGGACGAAACTTCAAAATCATCTACTTTATTATATCCCGAAGAGAATTATGAATGATACGTTTTGAGAACCATTTATGGACCGATATGATGCATATATTTTTGTTGTAATTGTTAAGTAACTAAACTATTTATATTCATATTCCTCTCATTATTAGCTTTATTTTGACCCATATACCATTACTATTCGATTGACCGTTCTTGAGTTATCCCCAGTCTATCAATTACTATATCCCACATTCGGCTAAATCTTGTACAGATGTTATTTTATGGTACAATGTGGTCGGGTTGCTTGTTATAGAAACCCAGTATCTTTAAAATACGTGTTTCATATCACCGAGGTTGTTATTGGTGTTCTGCATTTACCAGACAGGGCTAGGCGGGAAGCAAGGACTGTAGACTGCTCGTAGTGGTTTTACGCGTCATTGGTCCGAACGATAATTCACTGCTCTCTAATTGGCGGTATTATCACGTTGTACATTAACAGGGCACACAGGCCACAGGATATAACACACTTGGACCACGAATCTCTACCATCTCAATGACGATTAGTTATACAGTCCGATAGCAAAAACAGAATTAGGTTAAGCGGCAATCATACCTATTATTATTATTTATTTATTTAAACACATAAATATTTGTACAAGGAAGCACCAGATATATATGCGCCATACAAATCTCATTCGATTTGCTTGAGGGCTGTGATACTGCCCAGGTGCCCTAACCGAAGCAGGTGGTTTTCTTAGGGGCCAACACCCCGAGCCTTTGACAGAAAGATCTGATCCACAATTCAGTGGAGCATCGTGAGGAAATGCAGTCCCATGGTAGCCGGTGACCAACGGTTGGTTCTTACGCCATTTGTTCCTTCAGGATACTGGATCCCATGTGCACCATTAGTTTGGAATTGGGGTTTTCCAACTCCTCTAGGTGGATCCTTCATATCCACCAACCCGGTTAAAGCGCTGGACATTCGGTTTTCGTCCTCTCACTTTCGTGAACAACACCCCCGTCACGAGAAGGCAGTGAGTAGGACTTCCCTGGCAGAGGCTATATATTCGCGTGTCCATGTGAGAGCATTTCGAGAGGGAAAGTGGACTCCCCACTCTCGGCTGTACCAGGGCATTTTGGGGGCTATTGGTTAAAAACCAAATCCTCTAATCACTAAACAACCACTAAAAAAATAAATCTCTTAAGTTATTCCTCTCATCGTTAAGAAACCGGTGTTCATTCTAAATGAACACAGCAATTCCCATAAATTATCACTTCTAGCTGAGTATTAGGCTATAAGGTATCAAATGTTTCCACTGCGTTATATGAAGTTGTTAACTCAATTCTTTGACTAAATAGTAGTTGTATTTCATAGGTGTAGATAAATTTAACCAATTCATATATTCCAAAAATAAAACTCATTACTTAGGCAAGAATTTGGTAGGGTAGATAAATATCGTGGCTTTAATTTTGTATAACAATATTCTTTCCTTTTTTCTTTTTTAATAACCTTCTTGTGCGACTTGCGCAATTTTGTTGTAGCTGATTGTCTTCACTCCCAAGTCGTTGTTACGCCATCCAGATGCAAGGTCGCCATTCTCTGATATGCTTCCAGGCTCAGAATTCCAACGTTATATTCCTGACAATGGTCCAGCTTCACAGAAACCTGAAAATGTGAAAAAACTAATTATTTGCAGCGGCAAAGTGAGTTTTATCATGTAATTTGCATGCTATGTGATACATGACAAAATGTAGTTGCTTCCTCATTTGTCTTACGTTTCAAAGTGATCGTTTGCTGATTACACAACCAGGTTGTGCTTACTGAATTATATAGGTGTATAATGCTTGATTAAGTGTATGTTCATTCCCTCGCCGTGCATTTTCAAATCAGTTTATTTTCGTCACTGATTATTGATACTCAGGATTCTTATCATTCTCGACTTATTTACATGACACTTTTTGGACACATTAGTTTAATTCTATGTTTATTTAAGAGCTTTACCAATTATGCCATGCAAAATAAGATTTTTCTGTTTTCTGTTGATCTTATTGTCACTCCTAAAGTGCAAATATGTGGTAGTGATACTTACATCCCCTTAATTTATACAAGATTTCCAAAATATAAATTATGTTCACAATTGTTAATTCTATACCGTTGATATATTATAATGTTTAGATTTATTTCTGACCGAGTACTTGTATTTTGTTTGCAGGTTGAATTCGATAAGTGTTGGTCTCTTTCAAGTCATAAAATGTCCAAATGCTTGACTAGATATTTGGTTTCGTTGATCGTCAAATATCTTTCTGTATTTTTCCACTCTGTCGTTTCAAATCATATTCTCAATGTTCAGTTTTTCTTAACTTCTTTTCTGCCATATTATTTTGATTTATTTGCTAAGCATCTTTTTAAATTCATCTCTTTGTAATAATTTAACTCATCCACTAGTTAGATATGAGCCACACTCTGAATGTGAGAACTAATGCTACTAAACGATTACTCAAGCTGTATTATATAGAACGGAGCTTGAACCTGAAAGTTGGTTGTCGAAAGTCGGACGCCTTAACCACAATGCCATTGCTACTGTGCCATGGCAACTTGGGTTGACGCATGTATGTATGCTTGAGGCTCACCGTAGATTCTATTTAACTGTTTGGTATAACCAGTGATCTAGAAATATGTTTTTTTAATTGACTTTTTTATTTTGATCGGCTTCTAATCTATTTAGTTATGCTACTATGTAAAATGACATTCAATCATTATCACTATTTTTTCCACAGAGAAATATCTTTCCCGGTCTTTTCTCAGCATTGAAATTAATAGTTTATAATGAATGAGATGTATACTTACTTAATTTTCCCTGATTATTTAGAAAAACGGTTACATTATCTACTTTCCGTTTGTGATTATTCACTAACTTTAAGTTTTGTATACATCGTATTTTTTTGTCAGCGCTTCAGTTGGAAACCAGTAGTTCCCTAGAATTGGTTCTCATCCGGTTTCTTTGTCTACGAAATTCTATCTATTCCTAGTTTTTTGTAACCATTAGGATTTTAAATAGTTTCTCGTAAAACCATATCGTTTTCGAATTTTTTTGTTAGCTGTTCTAAGATTAATCCTATTGAAACTTTAAATAATAAAACTCATAATAATCTTTGACATATATACAATTTAATTGTCATATATCAGTTGTTAGTGAGACTACATTTAAAATAGATAGGACCGCAATCTACTCACAGCCCCTAGGCGATTGGAACATTGAGAAGGACACTTCATAGAACAATTCATTTATTTTTCAGTTATTCACTATTCTAAAGAAAACAGAATTTGAGATTAGGATAAACTGTCGTCTGATTCTTTCTACTTTTTAATAAATTTCTAACCAACGTCACTTTGTGGTGTTGATCATCGCCAAATTTTCATGATTACATATAAATAATCGTAGTTTCACATTTCATTAATACAACCATTTTAAGGTACCACTGCAGTGAACGTTCATGGGGCGATGTTGTTTATATTCGTTTAACTTTTCAGATTTATTATGAATTAGATAAAGAACGCAGATCGATTAATCGAGAGGCAGATATAGCTATTAGCCGAGTAGAACAGTTGACACCTTTTCCATATGATTTGATTCAACAAGATTTAGAACGTTATCCAAATGCTATTATTCAGTGGGTGCAAGAGGAGCATAAAAATATGGGACCATGGAGTTATGTACAACCAAGAGCTAATCATTTAATATTTAGAACAATGCCTGATCGTCTTCACAATAAAATTTTGTAAGTTGGCATATTCGTTTTTATATATATTCTGATTTCTCACTTTTTTATTTTGCTGTTTTTCTCAATGGCAATTAATAAACCTTTGTTTACCAAGTCTTCAGATTATGTAAACACCTTTGTTTCCAAATTATACATTGAAATGTTTATCAAAGTCTCTAGTATAACAGTAAAACAATAGTGAGCTACTATCCCATCTTCATGAACTTATTGCAATCAGGATAAATTCATGTCTAAATTGTTCATAGAATGCTAATTTATGGTCATATATATGGAACTAATATTTTGTACAGCTAAGTATCAACTATCTTTACAAGTATTCGTAATATTGCTACATTTTGCTGGTTAACAATATTAATTTTTCGATATTTTATGCAATCAAAAGTGAGCGAAGGGATCTATACTAATCAAACAGATTGTTAAACTATCAGTAATGATTTTGTATACTGTTATCTACCAGTTTGCTCATATTGACAAATGAAACCTTCAAAAATCGGTTTCTTTATGTCTATGGAACGACTGCATGGTATTTTCTAGCTTTCTTTTTCGTTTATATTGTTTTTTTTTTTTCACTGACAACTGTTATTTTTGTAGCAGAAACTAGGGGTTAAAATCTATTCGTAGCTATACTGTTTACATGATTATTATTGTTGTACAATCAACCTTATTTTTACGGAACACTATATATACGACTTGTCATCTTGTTACTTTAATACTTCTCAAATATCGATTAATAAAGCTGAGTTCGGATAGATTAAATCGTATATGAACATCTCGGTGAACCATGCACAGTTTCACTTTTCCATATATGTAGGTTATATATCAAGCATTATACCACGTTAGATATTTTGTTTTATTTATTTGTGTTGCCTTAATCATTACAGTTACGTTGTCGTTTAGTTTTGTTAAACATTATTTTAATTTTATTAAATCCTCACTCTTTAATTGTTTTATAGATACGCCGGTCGACAACCTAGTGCTGCCACAGCTGCTGGGAACAAAACAATGCACTTGATGGAGATCTCTCATTATTTGAAAAATGCTCTGTCATTATCTTAGTTTTGACATTCTCGTAAAGTTTTATTTCTCTTTTCTAGAGTTCACTTATAAACAGATTCTCTAGGAGACATTATTGTCTTTTAGTTTATCTTATTTATCATTTCGCCTCACTTTTTTCACTAATTATCTTAACTCATAGGACTACTTTGTTTTGTTGTGCGTGTAGTTGATTAAAATTTGTCGGACTAAATTGAATAAATATATTTTAACTCTATGTAATGTTAAATTTCTCTGCTGTTAATTATTTGGTTTCTGGAGTTAATTCCTTCCTAAAATCATTAACACATCAATTATTTAGAAGGGGATTTGTGGAGATTTCAGTATTTTTCAAAGTTGAAATCATGAGTCAATTGAAGCTAGGACGAAACGGCCGTCCAGTGCTTCCAGGTTTTCGATGGTGGTCTAGCTTCAATTGACTCATAATTTCAACTTTGAAACATCAATTATTTTCCTAAATTAAGTAATTTGTTCCAGATTCATGGACAAACTAGAAAGTATGGACGTCTTAGTTTTCTATTGTTTGTCAAATTTATCATGGGAAATAAGCTTGTTGTATTAATTGTGTAGTGATAGTTGGCAGTTTCAAATAGTTGAGGCCTGCATGCATTTTTAACAATCGTAAATCACTGAATAAGGCAGTCGTGTTCTTTTCACCATATATCTCTAAAACTACTTTAAGCTCTACTGGTTATAGGTTTGCGATCGCTATTTTGTATAGGCTTACGGATCTATTGTGATTTATAGTATGATTGGTAACATCACTAGCTCTTCGCATCGCTTATCTTCAGGTCTCCACAGACGTGTCAATAAAGTACGTCACTACGTAACGACTCCTGTTACTTCCCAAGTCTATGAAACCATAGGTCTTGGTTTCCTAACAGTGATAAGTTTGTCAGCATATAATATGGAACTGTTTTTACTTATCCCTGAATATATTGTTTGGCTTCCTATGGTGTGGCCACGAGTGAAAAAAAGGATGGGTGTCTGTTTGATATTAGTGTATGAATCACCAGCTGTATCTTCATCGCCTCAGCATCACCTAATTCACTTATGTTTCAGTGACAGTCTACCTGTTCTTGTGTATATTGTGATTTCATATACGCTGTACTTAAGCGCCTGTTTACTCAAGTGTTGTTTGGTAATGTGGTTCCCTTCAAAACGTTTTTGAATCTATGTAGAAAATGGACTACATCGAAACACTCATTGGTCGTGGTCTATCAATTTTACTGGAACTAAGCGACTAATTTCCGTGAGTCACGAAAGAGTGACTTTTAAAGTTCAAAAATACAGAACATAATTCAACCAGTCAGAAAATAGATATTAAGAAAATAGTACGTAGTCTGTATACAGCGGGTGAACTATTTTGGTGAAATTTTGTTCTCCGAGCTGGATGGTTTGGGTATGAACCTTCCATCAATTTCTTAAACATCGTCAGCACAAACGTCTACTCATCGTTCAGAAAAACAATGAAAGATCCATTACCAAGCCATCCAGCTCCGAGAACAAAACTTTACGAAAAGCATTCACCTGAGCTACAAATCTTTACCATTTGGCGAACTGTACAATGCTTTTTGTACTAATTGATCAATCCTATGTACTTAACTGAGAGTTTATTACAAGTATAATGAGTTCGGTTGTGCTCATTGGGTTTTATCTGACCTAGATTGTATTATTCTGGGAGTTCAGTACATCAATTCTAAAACTTCATATTGTCATATTTACTATATTTGGAGGGTTTATCCACTTTTAATCAAAGAACATTTGGCGCAAGAAATTGTCCACCTGATCGGAAATCATCTCATTTAGTATATTACAAGCTGGAATAGTGCCATGATTTGAATTATAGTATGAACTAGTAATCCCAGGAATGACGCAATTTAATCAAGAAGTATTCCATTAACACGAGCGTACTGTACTTCGAATTCAAAACAGTCAGCAATACAAAAGAACCATTGGTTCGTTTAAACACCACATTCGCCACAGCTTAAATTGGAGTCTAAGTGTTTGTAATCGATCGTACGTCTTCTTCTTAAGTTAATCTTACATCTGTTCGACAGTGTATGGGATAAAGACTATAATCTAGAATGCTCTCGTTAGTATTAGAATTAACAACCGAAATTGGAACAGACTCACCTGATTCCTGAAACTGTATACAATCATCATGTCAGTTGTGAAGTGAAACCTCTGTTATTTAAAATTTGCACCATAAACATTCCAACATTATGCTCTTCCAGAAAATAATATTGGGTCCTTACGTTGCAATGTTATAACCAATTTGACGTTCCCAATTTGCATTATCTTCTCAAATCTCACGCTTCGATTACTGTATGTGAGCACTTTAGGGATATACACTGATATGTAATTTGAGGTATTCCATCCTGTGACTTTAACGTGCATAAAGGTCATGATAAATATTATTTTTGTTATTCATATTAGAATACACAGATAGATATGCATTGATATATGTAATTAGCACATGTGATTCATCTAGGCTTGATTCACCTGCGAAAACATCAACTGGAAAGCATTCATCTGCCTCATACACATTAGGGTAATCTTGAATTGATTTGGATTCTCTGCCTGTGCAGACTCCATATCTGGGCAAACTGGTTCTCTGATTACTTCAAGAAAACTTGCTATTCCCTTTGATTCATCATACCACTGACTAGGGATTCTACTCATCAAACGTTGGTTCGGAGAATATTCAACATGTGATACAATAACATCAGAAATTTGACTAGAATTCGACTTATTCGGAACATATTTGTCACATTCATTAGAAATATCACCAGACATAAATTCATTGTCAGGAACACTGACACTTGATATGATACCAGAATTTGATTTTTCTGAAATATTATCCTCAAATTGATTAAGAGTTTTATTAGAGAATAATGGATCATTAGGAAAATCATCATCTATCGAAACTGAATCCGGTTTTTGATTATGACTAGACTAATTCAACATATTATTCTCAGATTTGTAGGACATTTCATCAGAAATATGTGAATCATTATGACGAACCACATCTGGTACAATAAGATGAGAAATCCGATAAGTTGGTTTATTGGAATTTTTTGTCTCTCAACGTATTGGACTGAGACGACGTTGTAAAGTAGTGGAATTCCTGATGTTCTGGCGTCATTTTATCGGTTTTTTCTCCTTTACCGCATTCGAAATTTGTATACTTTACATGGTCCAGTATTAGTTGCTTGAGAGTTGCATAGAGGAGTGAAAATTGCTTGTCTGGAATTGTCAAAGTCTTTATTAAACTATATGCTGTATGAATGTAAAGAAATGGGCCACAATATTAAAATCCTTGAGGATACAACCAGTATTCTAGTTTGACAAATATTAATCAGTAACACTCTCTATATTCGAATCATTCCCCACTGGGTTAAAATCAGAAGTCAGATGCGAAGAGGTGGGAAAGATATATTTGATGCGTTATCAATATATCGAGAAGCTGTTACTCTAATCTGGCTAGTGAAGTATAGGAGCTGCTTCCCACTCTGAGTCGTAACGTCATATGGTACGGATGCATGATCGAACGCCTTCAGTTTAACAGGTCCACTTTAAACAATGTGGTCAGCATCCAATGTCGAACACTTAATGAGCTATTAATTTTGGGGAATTATTTACGGCTACAGATCACTCCCTCCTTAGTGAGGTAGTGATCATCCTGAGACGTGTTCAGCAAGAATTTTAAACCCAACGAGTTTGTCGTTGGTAAACACTCTTCTGATAGCTTGCTATGTTTAGCAGCGTCTGGTTGTCTTTGCTTACACTAAGGGACCATGAATTGCAACATAGTGATAACGAAACAAAGTAAAATGAAAATTTCTGTTCCTTGTGAAATTTTGTCGCTTTTTTCCTGCCGTCAGGCTCCCTAGTGTAGACCATCAACGTTGATGATCTATGTCGAATGATTGGAGGTCTACTCATGTGAGACGGGAACGGTATAACGAACAATCTAACTTTGAAGTCACATCTCACGACCAGCACCTTACGTGGATTGCCTCATCGACGTGTCAAGGGACCATGGATGCTCTGAAGACTGTACAACAATAAAAAGCACTTTGTTACAGGAATAAATTAGTTAAAGTAGATACTAGCGAAAGTAGAACCACTGCCGAATGGGCTAGTCCATGGCGCATGATAAACTGATGCGTGTTGATTGTCCTTGACCCTGACAGGGTTCGATGACCCGTTCGACATTCAGTGACCTAACTGCTGGATGATTTGTCTAGGGTTCAGTGACATTTCACTGGCATTACATCCTCATCATTTTCCTTGGTCATAGCGCAGATTGGTCATAGCAGATTTATAACCTCTGCATTTTATCCTCAAAAGCATTAAAATCTGAATGTACATCCAACCGTTCCATCGCAGGCTCCATCGCGACTTTAATGTAATGATTTGAAGTATTGGAATTATAGTATGAACTAGTTGTGAACTATTCCTACATGTATATTTGAGTAATACTTGATGCTCAGATAAGCATTGATCACAATCAACACCAATACATCAATTTATGAAACTCATCTTAATAAAGTTGTGTGTGTGATATGTAGTAATTTTCGAGTCAGATCAATATAGCGATCGAAGGTTCTTTACATTTTAATGACATCAGTTTTTGTTCACATGGCTAGGATACCTCAGAATGATATCTGTCAGTTTGGAGATTCTTGTAGTGTGACGTTAAATTACAGATCAATCGTAATTTTGAGTAATTTCATCTAATTACTAATTGTAGCATACTACGAATTGGTATATCATTCATTAGCTACATGAATTAGGTTTTTTTCCCTGTAGACTAAACAGTGAATGGAATAAGTTTTAAAGACGCTAATTCCTACAGAGATGAAAATCGTACATGTACAAGTCTAGGCAATAGATTTAAGAATATAAAGAGAAAAAATTATTACTATTTATTATTATTAGATTATTTATTTCATCGTAAAATTATGGCTTGCTAAGTTCTTGTACAAACTAGTATGGTTAACTTATATGTTGCAAGGGAAAAATACGAAGCCACTATATATCGAACTTTTGTTAGCTCGTTATATCGGGCAAACAACTCTCATTGTCATTGATCAGTAACTGTCTCACACATAGCATGAATAAACGCTAGTTATTACATTGAATTTTTCGCATACGCTTTATGACAATAGAAAGTGCGGTTGAGTTCGAATGGAAATTCTTTTCTTCCATATAAAAAATATTCACCAGCTGACGAATGGCGCGTAAACGAACTAAGTGGGAACTAGTTCATCAGTTTGTTCATGAAGTTGTTGACTTCAGCTCTCATCATGGATCGGAAAGTGGAACTGCATTTACAGCGGTAAATATTGCTGGTCCGTGTCAAGTATTATTGTGATTCCAACGCAACAGACGCTTTTGATCAAAAGACATAGCAGGCGAATACAAAGGCGAAAAATGAACAAAATACCTGTGGCATACAGGTTTTCACACCGAGTTATCAATACTTGGAACCTGCTGCCCAGAGTAGTAGTTTCCACACCTTCGATTGACTCAATTAAGAAGAGACTGGACACTCACGGAAGCATACTTGGATAGGAATAACATAGGCCGTAGGCCTTCTGTTCTTATTGCATAAATCTGTATTCAAATCTAAATCTAAAACCGCGTGATCACCAGTGTTCAATAGTTAAAAGTAGTCTGATGTGTTCTGAAGAAACATTTTAACAAACTAAGTTGATACATGCTCGTTATTGCTTGAGTAAAGTACACTGCGCCGTATTTTTAATACATGAGACAATTTGACATTACAAAAATAAACCAATAAATAACTCACTGATATTAGGTTCAGTTGCAGTTTGGAAAGGACAGGAGGCTTGATAGCCTGTGTTAGTCTTGGCAGTGATAGTCTCTCAGTTGATCCAGATTTCTTTTGAAAGAGTCGACGGATGGAGCCTCAACTACGTGCTGAGGTACTGAATTCAACTCGTTGATGATTCGATGAGAAAGTCGATATTCAGCTGACAAGTAATTCGTTCTGGGCTTGTGAACTTTTTTTGAGTGTCCTCGTAATGTTTTCGTTTTGGGAGACAAGAAAAATGAGGGCATATCACGTGTGAATTTATAACTAAACAATTTGAAAACTGTAATCGGGTCGCCTCTGATTCTTCGATATGACAGCTGGAATAGGTTTAACTTGGTCAGTTTAGTTTCAAACGAGAGCTTCGCTATTACGGGAATCACCTTAGTAGCTCTTCTCTGAACCCGTCCCAAGAGCTCACTGTCTCTTGTATGCAGTACTCAAGTTTAGCACGTACGAACGCTGTATACAAAGTCAGAAACGTTTTGGCGTCGATGTGACTAAGAGCCCCATGTATGGACCATAAACTTCTAAAACGTTTGGCGGCTATTGCACGACAGTGTTCAGTAGTCTTTAAAACATTACTAACGATGACTCCTAAGTCGTTGTGTATCTGGACAATAGGTAGCTCAGTGTTATTTATCGTGTATGTGTCTGTACCTTGATGGCCAATATGCATCACAGGACGTTTGGAAGTATTTATCTCCAGGTCGTTTTGGAGTTCCAAGCTATCACCCTTACTTTGTATCGCTCTCTATATCTTGACATCGTCAGCACAATTCTTACTGTTTAATCAATAGTGTTAGCTAGGGACGATGCAAAACTACATTTTCTTCAGAAAAGTGTAATATTACCATATTCAATTACAAGATTACAGTTGTTCGCATTGGACGTCTGAGATGTAACCTCGAGTGTCATAGCAGCATTTGAGTACTAATTTAAATAGTGATGAATGATGCGCTTAAGTATCCCATAAGTCAATTGGTCATTGGAGAAGTTTGTTCGTCATACGTTAGTGACCATTATCATAGGAATGGCTTGTAAAAGTAGCTAATTATCTGGAAAATAAAACTGTCAACGACAGGATAGAAAAGACAAATATATCATACACAACATTTTTGCAGGTATAGTTTGTTTCTCGTTGACATTTCTTGTAGAAAATAAAAAATGTGATCGATATATTTGAAGAAATAGAATCAGATTTGATCCATACCGAGAATAAAATACATGAAACTCGTAGAACTGTTTATACGCTTGGAAATCAGTTTGACAGATTAGGTCGATTCTGCCTGAACGAAATTCCATTTGTAGTCCAGAAAGGTAATTATTATACTATCATTTACAAGAGGAGATTTGATTTTTCTACAATATGTTTTGGATTATTACTTAAAGATATGTTTTTGTGGTTTCCTCTCTCTTCTTTTTTTATTTATGTTGAGCACATGCGTCTCTTCAACAAAATAGTATTGTATTTTTCTTGCCCGACGAGTTCTGAACACTAAATATTATGACTCTTTTGAGTGATTTGTATGAGATTATCTGACTCATTTGCCGTACAATCTTGAATAATTTTCAGAATTCTTAATGACCCTTATTTTTTAAGATAGAAATCAGTAAAAGTTTGTATGGAGGAGAATATGTAGTTTTCAAGTTAGTTGAAATGTAGTTTCTCTTGTTAAAAAAATATTCACATAGTGTTAACTCTCAAGCTTCTCGTTACTATTCAAACATGTATCAAATTTAACGCTTCAACTTATTTTTAACCGACATACAAATCTGAACTGACATTTTCATCTGGCATTTGAGCAGATCTTTTAGACGCTTATTGTGCATATATATATATATATATATATATATATATATATATAAATCATACTATTCTTTTGTAAAATACCATTATGAATTTAAATGTATGCAAACCGGTGTATTAGCTTTTCATCATTTGCACATTATTAACGTTTTTAGTATCCAGAATACTATATATTTTTGTTAAGGTATAGCTCAAGGAATGGATGTTTTAGCATGCGCTCATCACAGAAAACAACTACTCATCTAGGCTGGTTAGTTGGAAATCCAAACAAACATCTTTCAGAGTGTGGTTAGGTCCTGTCATTTTTTCGTTGAGAGTAACAGAATTTCATAATTTAAGAATGAAGGTACCTGGAAAGCGTTAAAAGACAAGTTTAACAATAATATTTAAGTCATACAGTTCCTAAACTGACTTTATATATAAACTCTGTTGAGTTTTAACTACTATGAGCTGAATTAATTATATATGTACGAGAATTATGGTCTTAAAATAGAGGGAAATCCTTATTTATTTTTCTTTGTCACTGTTAAGTCTAGGCGAACTGTCACTTAATAATAATGTTAAGGATTCTCGAGTGAAATAAACTCTAAATGTAGGTGATGAATTTTACCTATCTGAGTTTATTTTAATCACTGAATGCAAAAGTTTATACGTTATGCGTTACAAGATGTAAGGTGGTGGTTGGAGGTAGTCGAGAGAAATTTCAGGATCTAAGTTTCATGCTTTAAGGAAATCGTTAGCAGAGTAATGGCGCTAATGAGTGTCAAATAACGCAAAATCTAGATTTTGGGTTTCCTGTGAGCTACCTTTAACACCACCTTACATCCTAACATAATGCATGCGATATCGAATCACCTAGACTCGCGGCCACATTGCAACTTGATCGATGGGATTCAATCTGCACTATGAAGTGCATGACATACGTCACACTGATCACCACATAGTGATCAATAAATTAGTAGTTGTTCATTTCGTTAGCTTTCTATTATAGCAAAACATAAAGAAAAAATATTACCACTTAAGTAAAAAGCAAAGTGATAAACATTGATAATCAGAATGAGCTACCACGGGCACCAGGCATCATACTAGAATTTAATGATAATAAGCTTTTCGGTAGTTTTCTCCTTGAGGTAGGTATTTGCCCCCAAATGCCCCGGTACGGCCGAGAGTGGGGAGAGTCCTCTCTCCCTCTCGAAATGCTCTCACATGGCCAGCGAATATATAGCTTCTGACAGGGAAGTCCTACTCACTGCCTTCTCGTGACGGGGGTGTTGTTCACGAAAGTGAGAGGACGAAAACCGAATGTCCAGCGCTTTAACCGGGTTGGTGGATATGAAGGATCCACCTAGAGGAGTTGGAAAACCCCAATTCCAAACTAATGGTGCACATGGGATCCAGTATCCTGAAGGAACAAATGGCGTAAGAACCAACCGTTGGTCACCGGCTACCATGGGACTGCATTTCCTCACGATGCTCCACTGAATTGTGGATCAGATCTTTCTGTCAAAGGCTCGGGGTGTTGGCCCCTAAGAAAACCACCTGCTTCGGTTAGGGCACCTGGGCAGTATCACAGCCCTCAAGCAAATCGAATGAGATTTGTATGGCGCATATATATCTGGTGCTTCCTTGTGCCAATATTTATGTGTTTAAATAAATAAATAAATAAAGGTAGGTATTTAAGGTTAATCAAAGCTGAAACATAGCTTTCAAATCTTTCTCTGGTCGACTTGCCTATTTTTTATTCTGGGGCTCAAACCCTGCAATGTTCTCTTCAAACACCATCACGTTATCTACTTGGTTACTGAGTCCAGAGAGCCACTAGCTTGTCCATTTGGGTCCCTAGTGTTCCGGATTTCACTACTAGTCGTCATCATCCCTGCTTACAATGTTTGTAAATGTAGGTGTCATCAAGGCAATCTGTACAGGATGTACATATGTCAATAGGAGACTGATCAATTTTCAGTCCTAAACATCAATGGAGAGTTTCAAACAACCAATACGAAGATGAATTTCTTGTTTTACTTCAGTTTACTGAGAATCTTAACGTAATATTTATTGCGTTGTGTGCTTAGGCATATACCACTTGAAAAACTTGTCATATGGTTTTAGAAAGGACATTACCTGAAATTATAGTTGTTAGACACTACAAAACTTGGTTTTTGACGCGATTAAAAGTTTCTATTCAATTTGTTCACTGGTCACCATCGCTATAATTACAAGCAATTATAAACATTTCAGATAGCATTTCCTCATATAGAAACTTCTGTGTACTTTACTTAACTTTATAGCTGGATCAACAAACCTTGGACATATCATAACAAAAAGTCTAAAATTTCAATAGTGAATTTTATTCTGGGCTTAAATATGATTAAAAGCAATGTAGCTGACAAGATCTTGGAAGGTAATCGGCAATTTGCTATTGAAAAAACAACATAAGCTAGAATATCGAAATCCTTGGATTTTTAACTCGTGGATTTCAGATAGCGTTCATTACAACAGTTAACTGATTGTAAACAGCGAACTAAATGCATCCAGGCACTGCTTCGTTAACGAAGTTAGGTTAAAATAAAGAGTAATATATACATATGTAATAGCCTGAGTGCTTTCTGGCGACAGATTTAACGGTACTACTCTAAGTAACCCATTGTCTGATTATTCCGTAATTAGTCTAACTGGCAGTTTACGATCGTTACCACTAACGATTACTTGTTCTGTTCAAGCATATTTACTATTCCTGACAATTAAATTGAATGTCATTTTATTTTTTAAAAATGTAGAACATGATCAAGCTTCTAATAATCTAACTGCTTTAAGATGGAACATTAAGAAAACTCAAGAAGAATACAATAAAGTATTTACTAGACTGAGATCGCTAGCTGCAACAAAAAAGAGTATTGAAAATGAAATTTCACAACTGACAGGATGCACGTAAGCACCCATTATTTATTGTGAAAATCAATAAAAGCATATATATATATATATATATATATATATATATATATATATACGAAAAGTTATCGAAACACGAACTGAATAATTGATAAATTGCTTCATATTTAAATTAACAAAATAATCCTTAGAAAAAAATACAAGCTGGTTAGGAACCATATTTAAATGTTTGATGACATTTTCTTCTGTTATGAGCTCATATTCGGAAAAACGTACTTTGTACTTTATTCAAAATGATCGTTATATTTTTAAAAATGGCTTGGAGAACAAACTTCACTGTCAAAATGTTTGAATTCGCAGAATTATTTAAGAGATTTTCTTAAAAATCTGTTACATTTGTAAAGTTTTGGATATTACTAAATAAGATGGTATATGACGAACGTGCAGCTTGTTGTCGAAATCACGAACAGACTTAAGCTAAATAACCAATGTAAACCAGAAGTCTCTAATATTTTTAGTCCCTGTTGGAGACTCGAAATCGATGCTGATTTACTAATGTATAAGGGGCTCAACTTAGGGAATCAAGAAATTATTTAGAGCACTTTGCTTTATATACTGTAACTTTCAAGAGTATAATTGAAAAACTACTTAAAAACTGCTGATACATTTCAACTTGTATCTAATGTTAGACAATCTATACTTGTTTAGATGGAATGATGTCACAATTTTGATATTGAACTCTAGATTTGGTAACAACTTTGGAAGGTGTAAATCATAAATTATCTTCTTTTTAAACGTTAGTTTTGAAATAGCGGTAGATTAGGACAAAGGAGAATTACTTTTATTGTTATTCAGTTTTTACTAATTAAAACATAGATATCACGAATATTAAATTAGAAGTGTGAGGTTAGTAACTGATGAATCAGATATATATTTAAGAAATACAAATGTAAGAAGGTAGTATGCAACAATCCACAGGTCTGGTTATTCTTGTCATTCACTAGTGAAATTTACCTTTAAAAATGAACAACTTGATGATATATTCCCACGTCAACCGATACACATTTGAACCAAAATAAAAATATTTACTGTACAAGTGGTGTTGGTATTCCATGTAATTCTAGACGGAAATATCACATGGCACTGCAAGACCACCTAATACGTGGAGGATACAAGTCTTTTATGTCTATTGTAAGTGAATTATTTGTCTTGTTAATGTCATCAATCATATATATGTAGTTGGGTCAAGTATAAGGATATACAGCTGCATGAATTTGGCGTTGAGAATACAGAGTCCTGAGAAATAGCACATAAATTGTGGTATATAAACGTATATAAATTCTCATTTTAGAAGTCTGGTGAATGAAAAATCCTTAATTACAGAGACGGAACTTAAGGGAATCATTGATCGAACAACTGAAGTAAGTTAACCTGTTTTAATCAAATTTTGATTTATATATATATATATATATATATATAACTTTGCTGTTAAGGTTTTTAAGTTTATGCTACTATTTCAACAACACTAAATACTTGCTTGACGGTAAATTATAAGAAAACTGGAGCTCTTTGTAAGCACTTTATTTTTTACTTAATGGTAATTAATATAAATTTAATAAGTCAAGTTTCGTATTAAGCACTTTTTATCCAACAGCAACAAATATTGTGTAATGAAGTGAATTTATTTCATATTGTTTGCTCTAAATCTCCCACGTACACACTTATCTCTATTACTGAATAAAGCGTTTTTCAAATGTGATTTGTAAGTAAGATCCGTAAAGTAATTTAGCATACTAGTAATAATAATAGTTGAGGGACGTATGCAATGACTTGGATAGCTAAATTGATTAACGAGTTCAAGCGTTTCATTGAACAGAGTTAAAAATAACTAGATAAATGATAATAAATTAACTGTAAATTAGAAATAAAAATTTGACGAACACTATAATTTTCTACCATTCACTAGTTTGCGTCTAGTCGCTGTGACGTTTTTGGCATTATAACATACTCGTTATGTTTGTAAAGGTTAGAGGTAGAATCTAACCTGAAGGCAAATTGTATACTGGGTATATGTGCAGGTCAGCGTTTGCGTGAGAATCTGGAAAAAAAGAATAATACATGATCCGGTAACTGCGTAAGCGTATAAAATCTACTTTTAACAATGAAAGCAATTAAACACTGTAAACGTTAACTCAAGTATGAAATCGAAACGAACTGATAAAACAAACTAGAATCTTATGGTGTGAAATTTCGAATGAGTTACAAAAATGAACAATAACAATGTTATGACAATTAAATAAAATGCAGTATGAGGGGTGAAGTATGTTCAAATAGTTATCTGATAGACGAAAGTTGGCTTAGATCCAAATAGTATTTAGAAAGAAAGATACTTAGTTACTTACTTACTTAAGTCTGCTACCCATCGTGAAGGAGAAGATGCCGCACACCAGCACTCACCATACAACTCCGTACTGTACAATCCTCGATAATCCAATTCTTTCCAGTTGTTATTCTTCCTTTTCACAACTGCTTCTATTTCCCGACGTAATGTGTCCTTCGACCTTCTTCTTTTCCGTTTCCGTTCAGGATTACAGGTTAGGGCTTGTCCTGTTATGCACATCGGTGATCTCCTTAATGTATGTCCGATCCACTCCCAATGTTCTTTTCTAATTTCCTCATCGGCTGGAAGCTGGTTTGTCCTCTCCCATAAAATGCTGTTGCTGATGGTATCCGGTCAATAGATGTTGAGTATCTTGCGTAAACAGCTGTTTATAAGTACTTGTACCTTCTTGACGATGGATGTAGTAGTTCTCCACATTTCAGCTCCGTACAGTGGGAATATCTTGACGTTTGTATTGAAGATTAACTTTGAAGTTAGTTGTCAGTTTTTTTTTAGTTCCATATGTTTTCCAATTGTAGGAATGCAGCACTTGCTTTGCCAATCCTCACCTTTACATCTGCATCGGATCCTCCTTGTTCATTGATGATGCTGTTGATCAGGTACGTGAAAGATTCTACATCTCCCACAGCTTCTCTATCAAGTGTGATTGGCTTGGCGTTCTCCATGTTGTATTTGAGGATCTTGCATTTTTTCTTGTGTATGTTGAGGCCTATTGATGCAGAGGCTGCTGCTACATTAGTTGTCTTCGTCCGTATTTGTTGGTGTGTATGAGATAGGAGGGCTAGGTCATCTGTCAAGTCAAAATCATCTAATTGATTCTGAGATGTCTATTGTATTCCATGTTTCCCCTGAGAGTCGAAGTCTTCATAATCCAGTCAATCACCAGAAGAAAGAAGAATGAAGAGAGTGATCAGCCTTGTGTGATTCCAGTCCTTACTGGAAATGCATTTGTCAGCTGTCCTCCATGTACGATCATGCAATATAGTCCGTCGTATGAGTTACGGATGATGTTGATTATCTTCTCAGGGATGCTATAATGTCGGAGAAGGTTACATAGGGTTATTCTGTCCACATTGTCAAACACCTTCTCATAGTCAATGAAGTTGATGTATAGTGATGAGTTCCACTCAACTGATTGTTCGGCAATGATCTGTAGTGTCGCGATTCGGTCTGTGTACAAGCTATCCTTACGGAATCCAGCCTGTCGATCTCAAAATTGGGCGTCTATTGCTTATTTCATCCGGTTCAGCTACATTCTGTTGAAAACCTTTTCTGGTACTGACAACAGTGTAATGCCTCTGTAGTTCTCACATTTGCTCACATCTCGTTTCTTTGGTATCTTGATGGGGTGTCCTTCTTTCCAGTCTGTCAGGGTCATAATTATTTATTGAACTCGGAAGGCAGAGTTTAAATGGTTCAATGTGGTTGGCGAATTTTTTAGCAAGAATGTTTTCTATGGGACGTGGTTGTCAACCTTAATAGCCAACCCTGTTTCTTTACCCGGGCGTGGAACCGGCAGTAACTCTAGAAGTGCTACAGGAGAAGTGAAAGTGGGATAGGATAACAATGAATCGGTTACCATTGTATCACCGTTAGATTATTTAACTATTATTATTATTATTATTTTAATAGTGGTAGTGTGTGTGTCAAGTTTTTATTCTAACATTAAGAATTGGTTTTCGTTTAAGAACCACTGAAAACCAGGAGGCACGGGCAGCTTTTTTTTCCTAGTATGTGATTCTACACCAGAACCGGTGCAAATGTTTGTCAACGATTGGACATCATAACATTCATCGAATAAGTTGGAATCCAATAGTTTAAATTTAAAACTTTAACCCGTTATTTAATTCATTTTCTCAAACATTTTGTAAATATCATTGAATCGGATTTTTTTAAATGTTGATAAATCTAAGGCATTAGAAACACTCACAAAAGCGAATACTAAGTTAAACGAAACACAAATACGTTATAATGCTGTGAAACAAAAATCTGAAGAGATTCGAATGAATTTAGCTAGCGATGTTCGTAAAGCTGAAGAAAATCTAACAAATGCTCAGTAAGTTATGCATTATACTTTATTGTGTTGGGCTAAATTGATACAAAAGATTTCTACTACTTTGTAGAAGTAATGTAATTGTTATAATACATCCTAGACTACAAACGTAACAAATGTAACATGCACCTTTATGTGTATCCACCAATGCTGATACTACTGTAGAACTGATGATATAAATTGCAAAAACTATGTTTTACCAAAATGATTTCTAAAACTTAATGTATCTACTTATCTAGACGATAGTGAACAAGTACCTCCTCGGTTGGAAAGTGTATTTTGATCATGCTATCTCATCACAGTCATAAACATTGTCTTGATATTCTATTTTTGTACTGTAAGTTTACTTCCCACTTACTATTATATGATTTCGAAGCGTATGAATGTGTACACTTTCCTGGTCACTTAAATTGGTTTTCCTATTATAAATCCATTTCATTCTGTCTACAAAATAATAATGTACTGTGCTTCACTCACCCATTTTCTCATGACTCAAAATCATTCAATTACTAATAATAGTTCAATACGACCAAATAAACACAGAAGTATAACTTTGGAGACTAGTGTCACAAAAAAAGTGAATCTTACTTTAATGGATTGTTCTTGACTTTTTTATTATTAATCCTACACAGGTTTCTTGAATTATAGGACAGATCCCCTAAAGATCAAATAATGACTATTTTAATTGTCGTATTGTGTGCATTCTTATTGTTTATAGTGGATGATTAGAGGCTTAATGTTATAAAGATCAATGAATAGAATCTATAACGATGAAGAGCAGCAGGTCACAAAGTATTATTTATTGAGAACTTTAAGGATACAGATCCGGTTACAGCTATCAGATTGACTGAAATATTAGCTAGAGTCTGAGAACTGAACTTAATTCTATTTTACTAGTCTTGATCATGATTTATGAATTTATATGTGATGGTAAAACTTCCTCTGTTTCTGAATTCTTTGAATTAGCATTCTCTGATTTGTAGATCTGCAGAACTGCTAACTTGAGCTAAACTGCTTAGGTTTCTGTATATTTTTAAAAGATGGGTCTTTGAATTAAAGACATTATTTTTGGGATCGATAAGTCTTAAAGCAAACCATGAGAAATCTTTGATTGAAAAATACTAATCACAAAATTCAGCTAACTATTTGAAAAATATGCTACCTAAATGTCAAGTAGTAGTTAATACTTTTAACTTTCTACAAGTTTATTATTATTTATATAAAATTATAAGGTATTGATAACCAAAACACATATAAGTAGGTGAATTTACACGCATCATCACTTCGAAGACAAATTTATTAATAACAATAGCTATCTATCAATTATGTACATTATAAACCCAGAAAAGGATGTCTACTCTCCCCATTCTTCTTTCTTCTGGTGATTGACTGGATTATGAAGACTTCGACTCTCAGGGGAAACATGGAATACAATAGACATCTCAGAATCAATTAGATGATTTTGACTTGACAGATGACCTAGCCCTCCTATCTCATACACACCAACAAATACGGACGAAGACAACTAATGTAGCAGCAGCCTCTGCATCAATAGGCCTCAACATACACAAGAAAAAATGCAAGATCCTCAAATACAACATGGAGAACGCCAAGCCAATCACACTTGATAGAGAAGCTGTGGGAGATGTAGAATCTTTCACGTACCTGATCAACAGCATCATCAATGAACAAGGAGGATCCGATGCAGATGTAAAGGTGAGGATTGGCAAAGCAAGTGCTGCATTCCTACAATTGGAAAACATATGGAACTAAAAAAAAACTGACAACTAACTTCAAAGTTAATCTTCAATACAAACGTCAAGATATTCCCACTGTACGGAGCTGAAATGTGGAGAACTACTACATCCATCGTCAAGAAGGTACAAGTACTTATAAACAGCTGTTTACGCAAGATACTCAACATCTATTGACCGGATACCATCAGCAACAGCATTTTATGGGAGAGGACAAACCAGCTTCCAGCCGATGAGGAAATTAGAAAAGAACATTGGGAGTGGATCGGACATACATTAAGGAGATCACCGATGTGCATAACAGGACAAGCCCTAACCTGTAATCCTGAACGGAAACGGAAAAGAAGAAGGTCGAAGGACACATTACGTCGGGAAATAGAAGCAGTTGTGAAAAGGAAGAATAACAACTGGAAAGAATTGGATTATCGAGGATTGTACAGTACGGAGTTGTATGGTGAGTGCTGGTGTGCGGCATCTTCTCCTTCACGATGGGTAGCAGACGTTAGTAAGTAAGTTATGGTTTTTTGAACTCACTAACTTAGATGTATATTTGCAGCGAAAGGCAATGGTTTTCCAGTACCAGTTACAACATCGATATTTGGATGCAGATAATTTCAGATGACAAGCCTCAATCATGAGAAAAAAAAACTTGACATCTAGTTTCGATTACTAGTCACAAATCTATTCACTTTATAATTGACTAACTTTATGTACTTTTATAAGCAAAGATGGACAGTGGTTAGCAGTGGAATTCAGGACGAGAGTTTCATCTTATTTGAAACTCGTCAGCTGGATGTACGTGCATCTCAGAATTGATGTTCACTCTGGGACTCGAACTCAGTACCATTTGCTTCAAACGCCATCGCGTTATCCATTCAGCTACTGAGTCGTGATAGCCACTTGCTTGTGCAATGGGGTTAAGTATGAATTTACTTAGTATTGTTTGTTTGAATCTTCCCATTATTATTTGGGACTGCAATTGATCAGTCTGTTATTGGCATATTTGCATAATGTGCGTATTCACTCGATATAGCCTTATTTCACAAGCATTATGAGCAAAGATGGATAGTGACTAGCAGTGGAATCCGGGAAGCGCATTTCATTCTATTCGGGACTCGAACCCAGTACAGTTCACTTCATTTATTTAGTAAAAATATTTAAAAAATTATTTAAATAGATTAATATATATTTTCAATATATTTTTAAATTTTAGATAATTAGAAATTCGGAAATTGAATTTCATTGCTTTGTATTGAAGAAAAATAATAAAAAGAACATTTTTTAAAAACGTTATACTACCAATATCATTTCTTTTTTTTCCTTTTTTTAAATAGAAATAAATTAAAAGAAGCTATAAATATTGAACCAATCCTTAAACAAGAAATAATTAATATGAAAAATAAAATTGAATCTATTAAATTAAAAATTCAAACCTTAACAGAAACATTTAAACAAAATGAACAAATATTTAATGAATTAAAACAACAATTAATTGAATTAAATAAAAATTTAAATAATAAACAAAATATAATAGAAAATTTATTAATATGGATTAAAAAAAATGAAGAAAATTTATTAAATCAATTTAATGATAAATTAAATATGGAATTAAATAAATTAAATGAATTATTGAATAAAAAATTAGAAGAATTTTCTAATATTAAAATGAATGAAACACAATTAAAAATTGAAAATGATAATTATGAAAAACGAATCATAAATTAGTAAGTTTATTATTCTGTTTTTTTTTATTTTTTTGAAATTTTTTAAAATTTTTTTACTCAGTTATTTATAGTTTTTATTGGGATAAAAAATTAAATTTCAACTATAAAAATGCTGAAATATCCACAAAACCCTTTCTGATCTATAATATCACTAGTGACTGACTGTAAGGGATGTTTCCTTGAGTTCTAGTGGGAAGCAGTGACCAAAGGAGTTCAACCAAGTCTGTTGTAGAGATATCAACGCACTGAAGACAGTTGGTGAACGGTTGCTCAAACATCGTGGATTGGTTGAAGTTAGACATTAATGTCGTTGGATGCCGGCTCAGTGGTCTATCGGTTAAGTGCTCTGATGCGAGACTAATAGGTCCTGGGTTCGAATCTCGCGAGTGTGGGATCGTGGATGCGCACTGCATAATAGGACGAAACGGCCGACCAGTGCTTCCAGGTTTTCCATGGTGGTCTAGCTTCAATTGACTCATGATTTCAACTATGAAAATACTGAAATATCCACGAAAACCCTTCTAATCTAAATTTTCAATATTTATCTAACTCTTATTATCATTATATAAAACTGTGGAATAATGAACATTTTAGAATATTAAAGATTACCATAGTGAAAATTAAAACAACACATGTAAGCGAAAAATTGTTTTCAATTAGATCATCATCAGGTTTCACCCTAATATACATGAATATTTATACGAAAATGTTAGACCAATTAAGGCAATTTGAATCAATAATCACAATGAAATAGAATACATTACCGAGCATAATTGGTAAAAGTACAAGTTGATAGTAGGAAGACAAGTGTACTATCGTTTTGTGATTACTATTCTAAGTCTAATTACTCACGTTTGATCTCCTATTCCCAATGTTTAACTATTGATAAGACTTTTGTTATCGTAATTTAATATTCTTATTACTATTAGTACACTTGTCTTTCCACCATCAACTCGTACATTTAACTATTATGCTTGGTTACCTATTCTATTTCATTGTGATTATTGACTCAAATAGCCTTGATGGGTCCAAAACATTTTCGTATAAATATTCATGTATATTAAAGTAAAGCCTGATGACGATCTAATTGAAAACAATTGTTCGCTTACATGTATTGTTCTAATGAACATTTGTTTAATTCTAATTTTGAATCCAAGTATAGGACAGTCAGTCACCAACAGCGCAGAATTTTGTATATAAGTATATCAGTTCAAGTTGCTATACTACATTAGTATAGATATACAATTGTCGCTTCAAATCCTATAGTAGTAAAGATAGTAAAAGTAAGGCAGTAATCGGAAGGATTATGGTTTACAAATGTTATTCAAGGAGTATAATGCAGTGAAATAAATTTAGAGAGAGAAAAAAGAAAGGAGTATGAAGAATTCAGAAGACTAGAATTTAGGAGAACACAAAGAGTGGATGTACCTGCACCATTGCGAACAATTTCGGGTCATATCATTCAAGGTCTCTAATCATAGATTGTTATCATCTCGAGGATCCCAACTAGTTAATCTACGCCTATTAACAAGGCCCATTCCACATTTCAGTGACTTCATGGATTTGTGTCATGTTTTGGTCTGACCGCCCCTAGCTTTCTTCCAATCTACTCCTACGCCATAAAACTTCGCTCATCGGGGCAGTTAGTGGTCGGGCATACGTAATATATGTTCCATCCATCTCAACTGATGATGTTTCACTACTTCATTAATTGACTGAATGTTCAAGTACAGAATATTTCTACCTCACATTGGATATATATATATATATATATATATATATTCTGATTAAATAATAAGAATTTCGATATTTTTATTATTGAGCATTTTAAAGTTACTCAGTTGAAAAGATGTAAAGAATAATACCGAATTCGAACTCATAAGTGTACTATAACTTTTTAAGGGGTAATCATTTTATTTTGATGTCAGAGTTAATTTGTTGAATGGTTATTCAAAATAATGATGAAACATTAAGCCTGTTTTAGTACTTTCTGAGATTTATCGGTAAGGTGCACTCGAATTCTTGGAAAGATAAACACTTCCAAACTTATGTTATGTAACATCTAAATACGTAACTGAGGCTTTATTTTCGTTATTTTTAACACACGAACATCAATTTAACCGTAATAAAGTGTTAAACCTACTCACTTGTCAGAGTAATCGATGGGATTTATTCAGCTTCCAAACATAACCAACTGTAACATAAGTTATCATACAATTATCCATTGACGTAGGTTAATTTCTTCCATGCTCTCATTGTCATACAAATAATGTCTCCATAACATTTTACGAATGATAGTTTTATAATTCAATTGATTGGTAGATATCTTTCTATAAGACTGAAAAGTGTTTGACATTTCAGACTTCTGTGTTTAAAATTTGTTTGAATAGTTAGTTCGTACTTCGTGAATAATGTTTAAAAACCTTAATACGACTTGATTTCTGTCTCTAAATAAGCTCTCTACATTACGGTCACCTTTTAATATATATTCATGCACGGTCAGGACAACTTTTATTTTGTATAAGAAAATTTTACTTAATAAGAAAGGACCCTTGGATCAATTTTTAATTATTAGTCATTCTAGCTGTCATCGAAGCATTGGTCACATATGGTGTGACAGTGTTTTGAGTAGTACTGAGGTCAGATACAGGATGACAATAAATCTATTGGTAAAACTGTGAAGTTACATCGACTGAGGTATCTGGGATATGTATTGCGTATGCCTAAACACTACTTGAGTTGACAAGTAGTGTCGAGTAACATTGGATTCGTTTTCAAGGACTCCTAGGGTACCCAAATTAAAAGCTGCCATCAAGCCATAAAGCCACTGACAGTCGTTCAGAGCTGTATTAGTAGATGAAGACTACCTGGATGGAAGCGCATGATTAAATGTTATGGAAATGAAATAACATAGATTTGAATCAGCTACATTGGCGAAGGTTTATTCACTCTTTATCTACCCTTAGAGCTTTGAATTTAAGATTATTTTGTGCTTTTCATTCTCAGCATTTATTCTTTCTCACCAAATTATATTTCCTTTTACATCTATTTCTATTATCATTGAAACTACTATTACTTCTCCAACTGCGATATCCATTGCGATAAGTTAGTCTGGTTTCATTAATGTGGTAATGACAACTCATACCGATGAATAAGCATACCAGATTCATATATTACTCTTCATTGACTGGCTGACTGAACAATGAAATTTCATAATATGTTACTTAAACATCTATCCGCCTATCGATCTGTGTATACCGTAGCTAATTTCTTACTTTAATATTTTGTCGCTTTTTTGGAGGTTAATAACTTGTATAACCAGTTTATTTTATATTTGATTTTGATGTTATTCTTCTTGTTTTTGTTTTAATATTTATAATATAATACTTATCAACTTATTAGTCAAAATGAAATATCTAAATTTAGAAAATCTATTGAATTACTTGAATCACGTTTACTTACTGCACAAGATTTATTACAAACTTCAAATACTGATTATAATCGTACACAATTAAAACATTCATCAGTTAAAGATGATTTAGAATTAACTAAATCTCGTACAAGAACAGAACAAGATGAAAAACAAAATATGTTAAAATATTTACAGCACAAAATAGATGAGGTTAGTCAATTATTATTGATATAAGTGTTAAAAGAGTAGTAGTATATATTGATTTATTTCATGAGTAATTTCTTTTTTGGAACGATAGGCGAGGTTGAGTTGTGACAAGTTATTCTAAACTGAATACAATTTATTATTCGATAGACATTTGATTAATTTATACTGTACAACTGATATGATACAATCACATTTGATAAGAATCTTATACAGGTTAGTACAGTAACTTGTATCATTATTTGAAAAGTTAATTCATGATTCATTTTCATCATGTTTTCAATGATAAACAGAATGAAATAAATGAAATGTACAAATGTCCGGAAACGTTTGCTTATTGTTTGGTTCGTTTTTTAGCTCACATTTCTATTTCTGTATTGTCTAAAAAGGGTGTTTCCGCAAGATATCTATTAAAGTTTAAATATTGATGCCTTTGTGTGTTTTTGTGTTGTAAATACCCTTTCCGGTTACATTTTATATTTCATGTCGAATAAATTAAAAACTTTAGTCTAATTTTATCGTTCATTAGAGGCTAGATTGGATAATCTATGTTGTCGTATTACAGAATATTTGAAGCAGGTATCCTGCCTGGTAAGGACCATAAGCATAGCTAGAATGAGATGCGCTTATCTCAACAACATTATTTTCAGTGATTCGTTCTAGGTGTAAGGTAAATATGTGTTTCCTTTGTTTCGTATGGGCTGAAAAACCGAAATAAGAACAAAACTAGAGTTCCAGGTTCCACTGCTAGTCACATTCAAAATATATATTAATAAAGCATTCGAGGCTCATTATTATCATATTTTCTCCTTTTTATTTGCATTTTTCTATCACACTGTAAAGAACAATGAAAAGTTGAATAATTACAGCATGATATCAAGTCTCGTGCAGCTCACACTAGTCACTTACTTTGTACTAAGCAGAATAGCTTGAATCCCAATTAAAAACCCAATTAACAAAGTGTACTAAACATGTTTCATGAAGCTGCATATCAATGATGGTCAGGTTTAATTGTTTGCTAGTGTTTTCCAAAACAGATGAATCAGTAAATGTAACAATCTATTTATTTAAATACTGAATTGTTTAGATTAATTTTTTTTTAATATTTACATGTAGATCTCTAACTTTGTATTACGATCAAACTGGTTTTTAAGTTCATATAAACGTGTTTAGACACGTGACTGATGCTTTCATTTTACTTGATTATCAAAGATTTCAGTTTTACAACAGTCATTGTCAAAACATGATTTATTTTTATGGTTCATCATATTATTAATCTCATTGCCATTAGAATCACGCTACAGATGATATTAGGAGAGAGTTAAATGGAATCCATGAGCTAATTCTAGATACCTGATTGGTGCATAAATTTATTGTCAAGTCACCGAAACAGTTCGATAAATTTATGAAAGTATGACTTTTTTAAATCAATACACTCAATACTAAATTCATCATCAGTGAATAAATAAATGGATTTGGTTAGCAAGGTGGTCAGATTTTTATTACTCACACGATGTTAACTTCCAAAGATAAATGGGATAATAATGATCATGATGTTGTGAACGATATAAGAAATGTGTTACTGTTGTTTTCTCATGGATTTATCTTTCAACATGACTGAAGCCATTTCATTTTTTTTTCAAATGAATTGAAAATACTACTAACAAATTTAAATGTGGCTTTTGAATTATCCTTTCATGAATAGAATAAGATTTAAAGAACAACCTTTATAATTCGATTTGTAAAATATATCATACGATGAGTTGGCAATAAATAAGCTTTACAAAATTAATCTATTATTTAAAGTAAAACTTATTGATGAACTAAAATTATTAATCAGTAATGGGTCGTGGAGATTGTTGAGTTTTTGTTGAGATCATGAACCGATCAATATTAAACCACCATCGGAAACATAGAAGCACTGGACGACCATTCTGTCCCAGTATGGGATTGGTTGACGTTAGATATCGACACAGTTAAATACCGGCTCAGTGGTCTAGAGGTAAGGTGTTCGCGCGCAAGACTGAAGGTTCTAGGTTTGGATCAGACTTGCGATATCATCGATGGGTACCACTGAGGAGTCACATACTGGGGTGAAATAGTCGTCCAGTGCTTCCAGTTTTTCACTACTGGTCTAACATTGATCAGTTCATGAGCTGAACTAAAATTATTTAAAAGCTTTGATGACCGAGTCAATCATAATTTGAAACGTGAATTTCAGAGTTACATCTACAACGGTTTTACTTGAAAATAATGTGATCAATATTATATATGCGACTTCAATGAATAATTGGGTGATTCGAGTCAGTGAAGTGTAGAGTATGATTTTCATCTTTTTTAATATTAGGTAAAAAAATATACCGGCATCCACGATACAGTGTCACTAATCAGCCAAAATATAATGTTTGTATAGTTACTCTTCATTTCAGTACAAATATCGAATGGATTTTCATTTATTCAAATCATATCTTAGATCTATACACAAAATATCATACCTGTATACAAATACATATATATAAACCTTTTTCTATAATCTTAACTCTTTTTCCTTTGATTTAACAGGTTTGATAAGTGTATTTCATTTCTATCAAAGTATAATAAGTAATACATTGAACAAAATTATTTACTCAGCTGTGTTACTATGAGTATTTTCCATAGCTTTTGAGATAAGTAGAAAAATGTATGTAAACAACATTGAAACTAGAATAACCTAGTGAGTATCAGTGTTATAGTACAGTATTTGTTAATATTTATGTTTTCGGGTTTATAGCTGAATATTCAAGAAATACTAATACCATTGTTTCTAGATCATGAATGCTTTTTTTACTATTCAAATGCATTAACTTAAACTCTTGGATAAACATATGTGATAACTTGTATACTGCCAACGATCTGATAATCATCACTTAATCATTAGTCATAAGTCAGAAATTTTTCAAACAAGCTCAGAAAAAATAAGAGACGATCACTGAATTTTATATTTAAGTCGACATATCTTGTTCGATTTTGGAATTTATTAGGCTTTAATAGATGTGAATTCTTAAGTAAAAATCTCATACTAATTAATGGTTAAGCAATACTGTTAGTCAAAGTAAGGATCTTCAATAAGAATATCAAGACGGTCCTACTGTATGGAGCTGAAACGTGGAGAACTACTACATCCACCATCAATAAAGTACAAGTATTTATAAACAGTTGTTTACGCAAAATACTCAACATTCACTGGCCGGACACAGCAGCAGCGTTTTATGGGAGAGGACAAACCAGCTTCCGACTGAAGAGGAAATTAGGAAAGAACTTTGGAAGTGGATCGGACATACATTAAGGAAATCATCAAACTGCATCACGAGGCAAGCCCTAACCTGAAATGGTAAAGGGAAGAGGAAAAGAGAAAGGTCAAAGAACACATTACGTCGAGAAATAGAAGGGGATATGAAAAGGATGAATGTTAACTGGAAAGAAATGCCCAGGACAGTATGGGATGGAGAATGCTGGTGGGCGGCCTATGCTCCTTTACGAGGGGTAACAGGAGTAAGTAAGTAATACTGTTAACAATATAGTCCTATTTTTAATTTTGATCATCTGAAACTGAATGCAAGTGAAGAAGTACACTATTCAGGAAAACAGTTTATTCATGAGTCCTAACTTTCCGATAATCAGATTGCTTTTAGTTAACTTTAGTACATTTCTCTTGTTAATTAATCTCAATTGATATTCTCTAATAATTGAATACATGTTATATCATTTATTTAAAACACATAGGAGTGTCAAATTAAATCTAAACTGATGATAGACTTAGAAAATAATCTTATAGAATTTGAAAAAATTAAACAAGATGGTTATCAAAAACGTTTAGAATTAGAAGCAACAGTTAAACAATTAGATAGTAATTTTGAAAATGTTAAATCAGAATTAGAAGCTATTCGATTAAATAATAATTATTATTTAGAACAATTGAATATTAAACAAAACGAGTATAAACAAGTAAGTAACCTTTTTATTCCATTTTAAATTTGTGTATAACCATGAAATTGATATACTACTAATATATACTACTAACATTCTATAAATTAAACTTGATTTACTTAAATGATTTTAAATTAAAAAATTAAACTAATAGTTTGAATATTGTTGAAATCATGATTCCATTGAAGCTAGACCACCATGAAAAACCTGGAAGCATTGGATGGCCGTTTCGTCCTATTGTAGGACTCTTCATTTGAACATTTAAAATGAAACACTAGAGCTTTTGAATATGACAATTGATAAGCAATATGATAACTAATTTACAAAGAAAATAATGTCAATTAATTATCTTATGAAATGATTCACAATGATGATATTTGAATTATTCAATTGTTAATGTTCACTTGTATCTTCCCATTGTTGTTTAGAACTGCAATTGATCAGTCTCTTGTTGGCATATGTGCATTCTGTGCGGATTACCTCGATATTACCTCAAGTTACAAGCTTTATAAACAAAGATGGATAGTGGCTAGCAGTGGAAACTCTGAGATGAAGGTACATCCAGCTGACGAGTCCCGAATAGGATGAAATGAGCGTCCTGGATTCCACTACTAGCCACTATTCATCTTTGCTTATAAAGATATTTAAATTAGTTTTCGATTAAATCATAAGTTAATATAAAAATGATAAATTGTAAAAGAAAATTAGTTGTGGGAAGAGAAAACAATAAGAAATTTCATCATGTTCAGCTACATGAACAAGGTCCAAAGTGGCAAAATTATTCTTTCAACTTGAACAAAAATTAAAAGTAAAGAATATAAAAAAGCAGTAGCATCAGTGCTACTTATTCTCTTACTACTTCTACCACTACGGGATTCGAATCGACAACTGCACCTCTGTGCTAATGTGGTATGGCGACTCGAACTGATGTACGTCCGTACGAAGTTATACGTTGTGACTGACTGACTGTTGGCAGCAAATTCAAACATAGAGCAGGTAATACAAACGAAACTAGTGAAATGAAAAAAAAGGAAAACATGAAATACCGTTAAACTTAAAGTTAAAAGGAGGATAAAAAAAGATTTCAAATGTTAGGTAAACTCTGAATGGGTTTATCTATTAATGGATTTTTTTTCAATCTACTATCAGGTTAGCCATTATTGCATGTTGATTTGAAGGGATGATTGAAAATGTGTCATATGTGCATCAATCATTTCAACTGATAAAGTTTTACATTTCCATTAATTGATGGACCACATTTATCCAATACCATACTACTAACTTTATCATTAGTCACTTGATGATTCTACAATACATGAGTAATAGTTAGAAAAAACCTTTGATTTAATACTAAGGATCTGTTTTTCTACACCAATTATTT
This sequence comes from Schistosoma rodhaini, assembly GCA_944470415.2. NCBI lineage: Eukaryota > Metazoa > Platyhelminthes > Trematoda > Strigeidida > Schistosomatidae > Schistosoma > Schistosoma rodhaini. Next base: position 66,863,585 of record OX104044.1, read on the forward strand.
AATCCAAAATTAGACCAATATTTCCGGTTATATCAGTGTGTCAAGTGAAATGTTAGACTATACTAAGCAAATGAATATTTCTTACTCTTTGTATTTCATCTATATATGGTTTACGTATTTTTTTTAATGTCCAACTCATGTCTACAACTATTTAAATAGATTAATATGGAGTAAGATCTATTGTAACATTTCACTCCTACTTTGTATATATTCAAAGTTGAAAAAACGTAACCAACCTGTACACTTTAATGTTTTTTGTGGATTATTGCCTAGTGCTATTGGGTCTTTAGTTTGGTGTTGTATGAAGAATATTGATTGTATAAACATTTAAGACATTGTAAATGAATTCAATAACCCATTTACTATCTCTGGCATGTTCTGCGTATAAGGGGACTTAACTGATTAGTACCTTCCCCAAAAGAAAAAACTAAAGCTGAATTTTAGTTTCCATTGTTAGTTTTTCTTTTAAAAAAACACATAGTAATCGATCATACAATTTTTCTTCTTACTATTTAATTTGTATCCATCAAGTTTGAAAATGAATGGAATGAAGAATATTCTACAATGTGTAATAAAGTTCAAACACTAGATGAGTCTTTACTGAAATCTAAAACACAATTCAGTGAATTAAAAACAAGATTAGAAGGAATGAAAAATGAGAAGAATTTTCTACAGGAGAAACAAAATAAACTTAAATTATCACTATTAGCATTAATGAAAGTGAAACTACGAGGAACTACGAAATTAAGTCAGTTGAGGTGAATTTATTATTATTTTGTTTCATAAGTTATAAATATTTTCTGAGTCTAAATATATTTTTATGAATCTGTTTTTTATGATATTTAGTCGGAAGCAACGGACAGGATACTCTTGACTTAGGGTTTTGTGTCAGCAGACATTTGTAAGGAAGGCGTATCTTAAATCCTCAGGGAACCGATACTACTCCTCAGGATTTGCGTCTATACAACTAATGTTGGAGTTAAGTCTGTTACCACTGAGGTACCTGACCTATATAGTATGACTCAAATTTTCGCACTCATTGGTTATTCGAACTTTATTTATAATTTTCACCCGGGAGACCCGGGTACGGTATACTACACAAATCTATAACAAGGAGTTGAGGATTACTCCACCCTTCTTTTTAGTTTTAAATTATTTTGTCATTTTAGTTAAACGTTTTTCATAATGTTCAAATTTTTAGATGCACGGTTGCTGATCTTACCAAAACAAATAAAACATTGGTCTCAGAAGTAGACATTTTGAAAAGGCAAACTGAACAAATGAATCAACTTCAAACTAAACGTGAATTACAGCTGTCTAACCTAATGAAAACTCGTGATTTAGTATTGAAAAAACTGAAGGTAATACTTATCGAAAATCTTTTGATTTCTAAACACTTCATACATCACTTAGTACTAGGTGTGAAATTTGCGTCATCTATAATTATAATTATAGAAAGCACGTTTAATAGATGTATTGTTATGTGAGAAGTTGTAAGCTCAACAGTCTATTTCATGGACTGATGGTTTGACCGTCCCCTCTCAACTTCATTTCAACTTATTTCTGCTCCAGAAAGTACTGCTCATAAAGGTAGGGTGTGGTTAAACGTACTTCAGACATATTCCAGACACTTCACACAATAACAATTCAGAGCTTCGGTAACTGACTTCCCAATTCCTCTAAATATCATACGTCTGACTTCAATATTGTTTACCCCATTGTTCCTCGATATTCGGAGGATTCTTTGAAGACGACACCTACGATTTACTGAAACTCATTTTTTCAAATGATCTAGATCTTTCTTGGATGAAGTCAATGTTCTTATTATTTGAGAGTTAGTGCAATGGCAAACCATTTAAGTTTTTGAACAACTAATATATTCTCTGATAAAACTCAGTTTCCGTCTACTTTCTTTTTACTCCAACCATTACCAAAAGTCATGGATAATTCAGTGAAGTAATTCCTTTCTTTTCTTCAACCAAACGCTGGATTTAATCATTTATATAAAGAAGAACACGAAACATTTATAAACTTTCATTTGCGTGATATAATTTACTCGATAATACTGATTTATAATGAAAGCTCCATCTTCATTAAAAGCTGGAGGAATGTTTGTTTTACTTATTCATGAATTTAAAATGTTTTTTTTCCTTTTACAAAAAAATCAAACTATAAAAAAAGTGTCCTCTTCTATTTGTTTATTATCATACTAATCCTATCAGGAGGATTTAAAAGAGAAACTCTCGCTTAACTTAACATTATCTGATCAATATATTAAAATGCAAGAAGAACAAAGTAAATTGTTATCATTATTCTACTTAGCTGTAACAAATTCTATATTAGATCAAAATCAATTATTCAATGCAGAGCAAGTGAGTATCAGTGTGATGCTATAATACCTTAGTACTATGATTATTCATTATTATTATTATTTTATCAATTTGTAAGGAATTATTGGACATATAATCGATTTTAATAAGCAAATTTCATTCTTCGATAACAATCTAATTTCCTGGGTTGATAGGTGACTAACTTAAAACTGCAAATATAAATAATAAATAATAGTATAGGTCCTTCTTATACAGTATGTTCTTATTTCCCCCCCTTCCGGCCATAGGAACATGAAGAAGCCTAGTAGGCTCTTTTGGAGAAGAGTGCTACATCGAAGCACGGCACAACTACCGGGGCTCAATAGCTGTTTTTACAATGCTTATGCAGAATCATTACACCATTCTTTCTTTTATTTTTTGGGCAGACTCATTCTTACTTTCTTTCTGAACCAACAATAATTATGCAATGATTCTTTGTAGCAATCGTAATCATTTGTGGGTATAAGCAGAGTGGTTGATTAGGCCAATCTCCACCATCCGTGTTACCGCTCACGTTAGTACATGGAAACAGTTCCATGATCCAGGAGGCATGACGAGGACGTGTGAATCGGGTTTTGCCTCCCATGTTCTTATTTCACTATCAGAAAATAAATATATTCCGTTAGTTTATTTTAAATGATCTATTTGTAAGGAAGTGACAATTAATTGCGATATAAAATCACACATATTGATAAGAAATGTAATCACATTATATGGTTAATTATATAATTCTTAATATATTCACAAAAATTAACCAGTCAACTACATCATTACGGAAACCCCTGTTTTTTATTTTCCAATCATGTACATGTACACTCTATATTTCTCTATTTATTGAATCGATATAAAATTAGAAGTACCATATTACCTAACAAATTGCCAGGTACCTTTCAGTGGGACTAACGATCAATTTAAGCTGTGAAATGGAATAAATTATTGAGCGTCCCATAAATATCATTAGTTTGAACAGTGATAATTCTATTCTTTAGTACAAATGTCCAACGAATTCACCAAGCTCTTAAGTCAAAATCTAAAAAAAGGTCGAAGGAGTGAAATGTGTAGTTTAATTCCATAAAAATTAAAGGTTCATGCTTGCAGAATGCACACATACATATAAGCACAATTCATTTATCAGATTAATTGTTTACTTGAAACACGAAAATTATTTTAAACAATACATGCATGGGCATATTATGAATAATGTATCCATAATTTAGCTTAAAAGTAATATGGTACTTGAATGATTATTGTTAAGTATCATTATTGATTCGAGAAAGTGTCATCAATGTTTATAAATTAATATAATTAAATATAGTAATTGATCATTTGTTTATTAAATTAAAACATGTGTATTGTGAATGTTTTCATATACACAATGTAATTAGAGATAGGTATCTACCAAATTTTATTGACAAGTGAATCTTTATCGGTTATGATTAGCGATATCTATTCAAAAAACCCAACAAACGAATTTTAACGGCAAACATTCACAGTGCCTCCACATCACTGATGTAAACTACATGTTCGACAATCTCCACACCCTCACATACTTATGATAATTATCTAACTAACTTTAAGGTAATTGCCGGAGTTCAGTAAGAAGCTGCAACCAATAGAGTTTAACTATGACAGTTGTGAGATAGATATCACAAAGGGCAATGGGAGATGGTTGCTTAAAATTGCTAATCTACTGAAGTTATAGATGTAAACCACTAGATGTTGAGTCAGTGGTCTGAGGAGTAAGTGCTCGCCATGAGATTTAATGGTCTTGGTTTCAACTCATAGAGGGATTTCGACGAGTCCCATGCTGAGACAAAACAACTGCCCTCAGTTCCTTGGTTTTCAAAGGTTGTTTAACTAAAGTCAATTCGTAAACTACTGATACAGTGGTCTCCACAATTTCCTCCATACAAGATAATCTCACATAGTTTTCAAAAGTTATTTAGTATACGACAGGCTATTTGAATGGAACTCTAAAAAACAAAACAATATTAATTATCTCTTATTATTATCCCAGAAAAAGGTGAGTTTGACGATGATGGAAGATATAATTATTATTATAAATATAATAATCATGTTAATAATTAAACCTCGTATTGAAAGTTTATGTATTAAGCAATGGAACAAATTTATTATGTTGCAGTGAAACCGACTTATTTTGCTTGGTGGTTTTGTGAAGAAAGAAGCTGGGTGTTCAATTTGTACTGAAAAATACGTCATACTGTTATCCTTCGAAAATTATTATATTAAATTCAAAATCACTTTTTATTACAGAATTTACAGAAATGTATGGTTATACAAGCAATCATAAGATGATATAATGTAGATTACTTACCAGTTATGATTGAGATAGCTGAATCCAGTCTAAAATCAACAATACGGCTATATTGTAAGAACATGGTTTAAATAACCTTGTGATGAAACAACAACGGACTTTCATACCACAGAGTATTAAGTTGTTTATTCGTATTCCTAGAGCCGGTTTCACCAATTCAGAGTGAAAGTTCGGGTGAAGATAAACTTCAGTCTTGTTCGCAATTTCGAACTTGAACCTGACAACCGACCAAAATGGAGCGAAAACTATTATTTATAATATTTTAATTCATGTTGGAGGACATGTTTAGTTCTCTGTCGTTTTTTGCTGGCTTACATGATAAATGTAAAGCTCCTAACGACGAAAATAGCAGCTCATTCGGTCATTATGGAAGAAAAATTGCAATATGGCAATAATCATTACCTCCAATTAATTCTGTAATTGAAATCATTCCAAAATATCTACAGCTGAGTGACAATATGGACGAAAACACAACCGTATTTACTGACTAAGATACATCTAGATGACTTGATAATGTCGAGTTTATCCTGACCTGAGCTTATATATTCATATTTATTATGCTCTTCAATTAAACTGTTTGGTTGTGTTATTTTAGTCTGTAATAATTTGTTCATATTTTCATACATATGTATCTTCTCGCTTGTACAGATGAGTATAAGTAGTTGACATCCTACGCATTTATTGCTTATACTCGCTCAAATGTTAATTACTTATTGCTTGATGACTCGCTTGTATAACGTTGATTACATATTTGGTTAAATGATATTCACTAATTTATCTTACACATTGTGTGCTTACTGGTTGTTTAACTAAAGATGTGCCAAAATTGAGCTGTTGAGACAGTTTCGTTTGGCCATTTGAAAACTTTATTATGGTATTAACGACAGTCAGGTTGATTAATATAAGAATTCAAGGGATAGTGTTGTAGATAATTTCCAGCAAGCTGAAGATTATAGTATACTAGCTAGTCGTTATTACTCCGAATAACATGTACTATAGTTCTTTCAGATATCGTGTAAGGAAGTTATAATTAGAATTTGTCGGTTTGATCTTCAAAAATCGGTAATTTCTAAAAGTAAACATTTTGAGTTGTAAATTAATTTCCACAAAAAAATCTAAAAAAAATCAAAGTAATTCAAAGAATACGATAAACTAATTTTACTTTGAAGCCTCTTTCCAGCTACAGGTAAACAGTCTAACATGTTATTAATATTCATCAGCAGTATAACAATCCTGATATGTAATAAACGTAAAAGAATCGTTAAAGCATGTCGATGGCAGAAAAGGTTGTAAAATATCATCATCTGTCAAGATTATTATATAAAATATTTTAAAAACCTTTATCAATGGTGGATCATAGTAATATAATTAATGAATGATACAAATGGAGAAGATTTGTAGCCCAAGTGGATGATTTTGATGAAATTTTGTTCTCTGAGCAAACCATCCAGCTAGGAGAACAAAACTTCATCAGAAAGATACAAATGTTACTTATAAATTTAATGTATAAGAACTTCAGATTGTAAAAAGACCAGTAAAATTAGTTTTAAATTCATCAATCGAAAAAAACTTATGGTTATAAAAAAGGACGAAAAAATCAGTTAGTTATAATCAATTCACAGTAATACCATAAATATACATTGACTCAAGTTACTATACCATATCAACATAAACAAAACTACATAAGTGTAATAGGCATCAAAAATTTAGAAAATGATAGTGAGATAAACAAAATATTGAGAATATAATTTTTAAAGAAAAAATGATGGCAAATTAAATTTACCTTTAAGATATAATGTGAAAATAAAAAAAAACTAGTGAAATGTTTCATTCAATGCACTTGGTATTGTTTGTTTGAATCTTCCCATTGATTTTTAGGACTGCAATTGATCAGTCTCTTATTGGCATATATACATACTGTGCGTATTGCAACGATATAGCCTGAATTCACAAGCATTATAAGCAAAGATAGATAGTGGTTAGCAGTGGAATCCAGGACGCCCGTTTAGTCCTATTTGGGACTCATCAGCTGGATGTATCTCCATCTCAGAAGCCAAAGGTACTGAGTTCGAGTCCCAGAGTGAACAACAACTCTGAGATGCAGGTACATACAGCTGAAGAGTCCCAAATAGGACGAAACGCACGTCCAGGATTCCGCTGCTAGCCACTCTCCATCTTTGTTTCTTTCAATAACCTGAACATTTTTCAATGTGTCATTGTAAATAAATGTCTTAATGTTTCCATAGTTGAAATCATGAGTCAATTGAAGTTAGACCACCATGGAAAACCTGGAAGCACTGGATGGCCGTTTCGTCTTATTATGGGACTCCTCAGCTATGCGCATTCACGATCCCGGTTAAGTGCTCTGGCGCGAGATTGGTAGGTACTGGGTTCGAAACTCGCGAGTGCGGGGTCGTGGATGCGCACTGATGAGGAGTCCTATAATAGGACGAAACGGCCATCCAGTGCTTCCAGGTTTTCGATGGTGGTCTAGCTTCAATTGACTCATGATCTCAACTATGAAAATATTGAAATATCCACAAAACCCCTTCTGGTCTTAATGTTTGTTTTCTTAAAATTATCCATTTATTATTTAATTAAATAATTACATTATTATTATTATAGCTTTTAGTATTATGGGCAAGAATTTTACGTCAACGTAATTATTGGGAATTGAAACTACAAGCAAAACAAGAAACAAAAGTTAACGATTTATTAAACCATAATTATCAAATTAATCAACAAATTAATGAAATTAATACAAATATGAAACCATTACTTTCATTAGAGTATAAAACATGAATTTTTGTTCAGTCTAAAACACATTAGGGAATAATGATCTTCCTGTGAATGATAAGATGGGACTACAAAAGATGGAGAAAAAAAACGAATCGTGGTACAAATTTTATTATTTTTTTAAAAAAAAAAACAAAATAAATTGCTTTCCATTATCTTATTTTTTAGTTCTTTATTGAAATATTATCAGACGTTTTGTGGAGATTGGAATAATTTAATAGTTGAATTCATGAGTCGGTTAAAGCGAGATCACTTTAGAAAAGCTGAAAGCATTGGACGACCGTTTTTTTCTAGTATGGGACTTCTCAGCAATGCGTGTCTACGATCAAGTTTGCGGGATTCGAATCCAGAACTCAATGGTCCAGAGGTTAAACCTTTCCATGCGATATCAAGGGTCCTGCGTTCGAATCCCACAAGTGGCATCGTGGATGCGAACTGCTGGCGAATCTCATACTAGAACGAAACGACTGTCCAGTGCTTTTCATGGTGGTCTGGTTTTAATTGAATCATGACCTTAACTATTAAAACTATTCAAATATGTTCGATTTATTTTAGTGTACATTAATGCAACACCTGTAATTTGTTTCGAAACTGTAATGCTGTAATAAGTATGCAAATACACTAATTATACATTTTACTCTCCAAACAAGTCAACTATTATTATAGGAAATTTAAATGGATAGCGAAATCGATTCATTTCACCATGTGCAGGTACTCATGTTTCGGTCATACACAAGTTGCTTTCGGTAACGCCTAAAGTGGGGATAGCCAATTTATTACTTCATACAAAAATTACAGAATATCTTGATAAAATATGAGAACCGTACATTGAATAATTCATTTGCGAAATTTCGCTATTTGTCCTCCATATTTTATATGATTCTTCCAAGTCACAGTTCCTTCCCATTTCCGTTTCTATTTTCTTCAAGTCGACCTTCATAGTCTTCTGTTGCCGGGTTTTCTACTTCCGTTTGATGTTACATGCTACTTATGTCTGTCGACATTAGTAGCATACACCACAATACTATTCCCTGAGAACCCGTACCAAAGTAATTTAAACGGGATTCGAACCTGTGGTTTACAGGTTGAAAGTCAAATGGTTTGACGAATAAGAGCAAGAATACGGATAAAGAGAAAAAAGACAGCAATTTTGTCTCTTAAAACTAAAATTACTCAAGTGTGATTACGGTATATGTCGAAACTGAACATTTCTATCGTAAGATTGTGTGCTCGAGAGCAGTGATGATGACTTATTTGGTGTCATTATTTTGAAATAGTTTCAATGGTTTTGGGTATGTTTAACGAATGTCGGGCCAGCGAATTCTACATTATCATGGACTGCCAACTTTGGGGCTGGTTTAAGAAAGTGGAGAGGTGTTCAGCTTATGACATAGTATCAGGGTATGAAAAAAAAACAGTATACGACTATCACCTGTCGATCAGTCACGAATTCCTAGCTGGGGTTTTGGAAATGGCGCAAATCAGTTTATTGAGACATCATCAGACATGTTTCAGAAAAGAAGCTAATGGGGATCCAACTGTAGATCTTTCTTAATCTTTATAAAAATAAAAAAAATTCGAAAGAGATCTTTACTGACAATTATTTTTCAAATGAGTTGTTAGTCCTGTTACACGTTAATTTTGTTCATTTATTTGTTTCTTTATCTTCAAAAATATTTTGATTTCCTTTCGTTATTCACAATATTATTTCCATATTTTCTGTAGAGGATTCTATTTTTCGGATCCAATTGTATAAGACTTTATTCACTTATGCCTGTTACCCCTAGTAGACAAGCATGGGTCGCCCACCAGCATTTTTCTGCACACTCAGTCCTGGACAATTCTTTCCAGTTGCTATCCATACTTTTCATGTCTGCTTCCAATTCTTAACGCAGGTCACATAGGGGATTTCCTGTCCACATTGTCAAACGCCTTCTCATAGTCAATGAATGGTGACGAGTTTCACTCAACTGATTGTTCGACAATGATCTGTAGTGTCGCGACTCAGTCTGTGTACAACTTATCCTTACGAAATCCAGCCGGATGATCTCGAAGTTGAAAGTCTATTGAATCTTTCATCCGGTTCAGCAAGACTCTATTGAAAACCTTTTCTGGTACTGACAACAGTGTGATGCCTCTGTAGTTCTCACATTTGCTCAGATCTCCCTTCTTTGGTATCTTGATGAGATATCTTTCTCCCCAGTCTGTCTGTGGTACTTATTCTTCCTTCCAAATCTTCCTGAATAGAGTGTGAGACATCTTTGCAGTTAATTCAATGTCTGATTTCAGTGCTTCGGCTGGTATTTTGTCAGGTACTGCGGCTTTCCCGCTCTACATTCGTCTGGTCATCCTGATTTCTTTTATCGTTGGCGGAGTGACATCTATAGGAAGTCTATAGGTGCTGCTTCGGTGTCCGGTGGATTCAATGCAGCTGGCCTATTCAACAGTTCCTCGAAGTGCTCCATCCATCTGTCCTTCCGTTCCTGCATTTCCGTGATCGTCATCCCTTCTTTGTCCTCGACCGGTCTCTCTGCTTTGCCACACTTCCCTGCTAGTTTCTTCGTCGTATCATATAGTTGTTCCATATTTTCGACACTTGTAGCTTTTCTCGCTGTCGTTGCTAGGTGTTCCTTAGATTTCTGCTCGTCGGCTTCAATGCCCCTTTTTACTTGATTGTCTGCTTCTGTGTATTCAGCTCGTGCCTTAACTTTCTCTGTTCTTTTAAGACTGTTGTTGATTTCTATCTTCTTTTTTTTTATTTCTTGAACCTTGTCCACGTTTTCGATGAACATCCATCCCTTATGATGACGATTCTTGAGGCCCAGAACCTCCTGACATGTGCTTCTTTTATCCCTTTTCACTCGCTCTCTTTGGAAGATTTCTCTGCATTGAGTAGATCTTGTGAGTCTTGGAACCTGTTGTTGGGAGTTATCTTGAATTCGTTGAGTTTGTCAGTATGTCGAAAGTAGGATATATTGAACCTTTGTAATGCTGCTTCTTTAGTTTCAGTTCTACCTCACTAACCACCAGTTGGTGGTGACCTGAAGCTATGCCAGCTCCTGTCATGGTTCTCACGTTTCCATTGACCTCCTGAAAATTTTATAGATACAAATATAATTGATCTGGTTCTGCGTAGTGTGATCTTGCGAGACTCATGTTGCTTTGTGTATGTGTTTATGAAGTACCAGAGGGACACCTATAACCAATTCATTGAATGCACATAGATTTGCAAGTCTCTCCCCATTTTTGTTTCTCTCTCGCAGTCCATGTCGTCCCATTATATCTTCATAGCCAATGTTATCCATTCCGACTTTGGTGTTTAGATTTCCCATCAGGATGGTGAGGTCCTTTCTTGAGCACTTCGCTATGATCGATTGCAGCCTCTCATAGAACTGATCTATATTGTCGTCCTTGTTATCATTGGTGGGTGCATAACACTGGATAACATTCATTGTGATTCCCTCCTTCTTTGTCTTGAAAGATGCTTTGGTGATCCTGGATCCGTGAGATTCCCATCCTACAAGTGCATTTCGTGCTTCTTTGGACAGAATCAGAGCAAGTCCCTGAGTATGCGGAGCATTTTCCTCTTCGTGACCGGAATACAGAAGCATCTCTCTCGTATCTAGCCTTTGGTGTCCAGTGGGTTTCGCTGACTCCGAGTACTGCTAAGTTGTATCTACTTATTTTCATAGCTATTTGACTAGTCTTCCCGGCCTGCCACATTGTCCGGACATTCCATTTATCTATATTAATGGTTGCTCTGGTTGTTAGAAGTAGCATCGGCCTCGTGACTTCCGAAGAATCTCAGCCTTCACTTTGAGGCGTCATAATTATTCTTTCCACTCGCAGAGCCGTTTAAATGGTTTAATTTATTTAATCTGTTTGGTCTTTTTAGCGAGATTTTTTTCTACGGGATGGAGATGCTGACCTCATGCCCAACCCTCCTTTTTTGTGTGGGCTTGGGACCGGTAGTAACTGTAGAACAGCTACAGGCAAATTTAGATTTTATTTGGAATAATTAAATAAAGTAAATACCTATAAAATTGGCATGGGTTTTAAATTTAGATGAAAATGTTTTAAAATTATGTGGTAGATTAAAGGTATTTGATTTGAATCTGAATATCTCGTTGGGTTTATCAGTGATAAGGGCATGGAAAATTCGAATGGACTTGTGTAAAACCAAGTAACAAAGCCATAAACAGACATCGAGAAACAACTCTGCTCTTTTGATAAACAAATTTATGATACCATGTTCAGTGATAGGGTGTTCTCAGAATCAACTGGTGGAAATTACTTTACTTCTTACTGATATAAAATTAATGACTTGACAACAATACCAAGTGTTTGTTTGGTATTCATCTGGCCACATTCATTATGTGTGAGTTAGCAATATTACTCAAACCGAATGGGAGCATATTTTGAAACTGTAGTCCAACGGTTAGTAGTAGCACATTTAGGTTAATGAGCAAGTTATTCACTAGTAACATATCGTCAGTATATCATAAAAAATATTATCGTCACGTGACGTTTCATAAATAAAGCAATACAGCACTGTAATTAAACAAAGCAATATATTATAAAAGTTTTGAAAAGTTATCACATGGGTTCCGGAAAATAAATATTATTTGGACATTTTTTAAATCGGGGATGGGAGTTTATCACTAAATCCGTGGAGGGGCTGTTGAAGTGTGGTGATAAAGCAATTACAACATATCTTCCATGTTCTGAGTTACTGTTATTTTGAGTGTCACTTATCAATGGTAAGTTAGGAGCAAGGGCAGCTTCAAGGTAGTTTCCATTTGGTAGATCTAAATATATCTGTCTAATTGTTGATAATTCTACACGAGAATCAGGCATTTGTGTAACAGGATCAAAAGTAAGCGTGTTTTGCTCAGATATATTGCGTGGTAGAAGATAGTCATCTGGACCGCAAATGAACACTACAGATGACGGAGATCGGAGAGATTCAATCGAATGAGATTTTTCTAAATGAAACAGAGGAAAACATATTGATCAAAGCTTTTTCAGCACTCAAATCGCATAGCAAAATAATATCATAAAACTATAACAAAAAAACATTCAGTTTTTACCATTAGACCATTCAAATTGAATACCAATCCTAACTCAGTCAGTCAGTCAGCTAAAACGTAGGACCGGGCACATATACATCAATCCAAGTTGCCACACCTCATCAACACAACAAGATGAATACAAAATTCATAGACGCAGTTACTTCAATGGTACTTCACAAAACATTTCATATGGGGATATGATACAGGGAATTAGTTCGTAAAAAGAAAGTTATAAAGTAGTTTTATTCTCATGGTTTAAGGGAAAACAAAGAGTGCATACACCTTACACCATAATGATCGATTCTGAGCCATGTCACTCAAAGTCTCCAAACAATGGCTACGATAGTCGTGCGGACCTAAACCAAGTAGTCTGCATCGACCAAAACATCTGTGATTAAATACTAGTAACTTACGAGTATCCGCTACTCTTAATGGTTACGTTTCACAGCCGTAAAGTAGAACGTAACGAACTGCTGAGCAGTATACTCGTCTCTTAATTGATAGATGGATATCTCGCCTTCGCCATAGGTGACGTGAGTTGGCAAAAGTCAAACGAGCTTTTTGAATCCATGCTGAGATTCTCTCAGACATCAACCCATTAGGACTGATCAGACTTCTAAGATAAATGGAGCTGTCGATGCATTCGACTACTTCACTCCTTATCCTTAGTTCAGGTGTTGACGCAGGCTAGTCCTGGAGCAACAATTTACATTTAGAGGGGGAGAAACGCATCCCAAACATCCTGGTATTGCTACTTAGTGCTACCAAAAGATTGCATTTTATCAGCGTCTTCACCGAACAGGACTTTGTCATCTGCGTATTCCAAGTCTTTAAGTAAACCATCTGATAGGATAATTCCTGAAAATTCAGTCGACGAGAGCATTATTTCTAGCAGTAGGTCTATGATGAAGTGGACAGCTTTGCCAGATACCACTTGAGGTTGTAAAATCAGATGACAGTTAGCCATAAGCTCTCACTCGACTGGCAGTGTTCGAGTAAAAAGCCTTCACAAGGTTAATGTACTTCTGAGGTACACTTTTCAATGACAGAACTACCATAAAACCTCTCGGTCTACAGAGTCAAACGCTGTGAGAAGGCAGTAAGTCTTCCCTGACAGGCTACATACGCGTGGCGATGTGAGAGCATTTCGAGAGGGAGAGCGGACTCTCCCCACTCTCGGCCGTACCAGGGCATTTGGGAGCAGTTCACGAGTCTTTGTTAGACATCCGATAATTATTGGGGCTAGTATTTTAGATGCTATATTAGTCAAATTAGTCCCTCTATGGTTATCATAAGATGATTTTGACTCCTTATATATTGGGACAATCAGTGTTTCAGACAAGTCAGATGGTCTTACGTCCAACTCCCAGATTTCAGCTAAAATATTAGTCAACCTAATCGCTAAAATTGGACCACCATACTTAAAGACCTCTGAAATCGATCCATCTGGACCAGCTATCCTTCCTCGTTTCAGATTAGCTGTAGTTTTTGAACTTCGACTAGATTCGGGGGACCTACTTCAATGCTCCATTCAGGCTGTTTGTAAATGGTGGGTAGTTATAGAATAGCTGAAGGTCAGATGAACTACTCTTTAAAGTGTTCCTCCCATCGTTCTACACGTCTGGGCTGAGAGCGGATAAGTGTCATCTTTTTCCGAAATCGCCTCACTTACATCTGACTTCTTAATTCCAGTCTCTTTTATTAGTTTGAAAAGTTGTCTAGTGTTACCTACAGCCGCTGCCTTTTCCATCTCTTTTGCTTTCGTTCCAACTACTGCTCACGGTCGCTCCTTAGACTTTTGATTAACCTAGACCTGAGTTGTTTTCGTTCTTCATCGTGTTCAGGGCCGGATGGGATGAGTTTACGACGATTTGTCACCTGAAAAAGAAATTGGGTCAGAGTTGGCCTTAGTGACCCGAGAGCGTGACCGTAGTGCCTGAGGGACAACTGCTTGAGGTAGATCCATCAATCCCATTTAACTTCAGTACCCCTCTATGAACAGTGACTACGAAGTCACTAACCATGTTTCAATAAGTTATGTAAATTTACACGTTTTAAACTGCTCCTATACGATAGATATTTAAGCGATTAAAACTAATTTATGCAGAATGTTTATAACAAGTGGTCCCGAGCTAATGAAAGTATATATCTGGATCATGTACTCTATTTGATAAATAAATAATATTAAAATAACTAATAATCATATAATCTCGGTTTGTTCAAATCAATATCACGATATTAGCTGAAATTGAGAGGAAACACTAGGTATCAACTTAGCAGTCCAAAGGTAATGAACAAGGGTACTAGGTCTTAGGGTGCTTCTGGGCAAATGTATGCCGTTTCTGAATGTTTGTCTAGTTGAAATCGGTCTGTGACGAAAACGACAGACTGAACAATCTCGAAAATCTTCCAGTACTAATAAAAAGAGGAGTGTGTCAGAAACAGTGATTCCATAGTTGATTATCTGAAAACAGATTGCAATTACGAACTGAACAGATAGATTATGAATGGTAATTATGGAATAATA
Source organism: Schistosoma rodhaini (assembly GCA_944470415.2). Classification (NCBI taxonomy): domain Eukaryota; kingdom Metazoa; phylum Platyhelminthes; class Trematoda; order Strigeidida; family Schistosomatidae; genus Schistosoma; species Schistosoma rodhaini. Next base: position 66,878,684 of record OX104044.1, read on the forward strand.
TGATTAACACATTACTTTCTAACGTTTGAAAATAGATAGTCCGATAATACTATGAAGTATTAGACAAGAAATAGTGAGTTTTAAGTTTACAAAGGAGTTTTAAACTAAACACAAGATACTAATTATTGGTACCAGAAAAACATGAAAGTGCATTTATTACTTTGTCATACTATTAAGGAATGATATTTAAAAATCATAAAGCATCGTGCATTAAATACAAGCCTACAAAACAATAATACCACCACCACTACTACCACCACACAGAACAGAAGTGAGTTGTCGACATATTATCAAGTGCACTATATTAATATTTACAAATCCAAAACAGGGTTTATATATATCCTTATTAATGAATCATGCTTGGCCAACAGCTTAATTTTATTCACTCCATAAATTAGACGAAATTATAAACATACTTATTATTTGCAAGGGTTTGTTTTATCCTGGTATTGATATTAAGAATTGAAATTTTTTCAATCTTTGTTAGGATATAATCTACTTGGACTGGCGCCTTAGTATTATCTTGTATTTCGTAGTCAATCGTAACCAGCATATAATTTAGTGGCAAAATGTGCATTAGTTCAAGTTTTTATATCATATCAACAAGACGAGATGCAAAACAATCGAAATAGTAATGGTATCAATGATAATAAGTTAGATCAGATGTAGAATGTACCTTCATTTTCTTTGTTTAATGAGTTGGAAAAACCAATTGATCTTATTTCGAGTTCTGATCTTGATGATGAGTAAGTTTCTTTCTAAAAAAACAACAATATATATATATATATATATATATATATATATATATATATAGTTTTGATTGGTTAATGGAGATGATAAACTGTTTTCGTCAGTAGTCGTCAAATAAAGAACCTCTAAAAACCAAGGAGGATCGTTAAGACAATGTGAGATAAATAAAGCTACTACGCTTGTAAACTTGCATTTTAATAAATTGTATTCCGAAATTCATCTACTATGCTAGTTAGCTTGTAATTACATTAAAATACATCAGAGCTATTCATATTCTATATTTATTACTATTGAGGAAGTCAAGTGTTAATAGAAACCATATGATTATCTCACTTATATCAGAACATCGATATAACACACAACCATATGAGAAGCAAATTTGGACGAACTGCTTTCCATTTTTTCTTTATATTTCACTTCACATGCAGTCGAGAACACTTTGATGATCACGATTCTATTTTTATGGGAATTTTGATTTTAATTAAAAAAGTTGATCAAAAATGAGAGGATCAGTATTACACAACAAACTGAATGATTCCTAATCATAACACACTAGTGGGAAAAAATCTGTAGATTTGCAATTACCTTATTGACAAAGCAACACTATTAACACTCGTAATTGCGAAAGTTCCATATATTTTGACTTTTTAAAACTTCGAAATTTCATATATTCCCTTTTTAGATGCAATATGATAGTACATGGCTCTTTAACAAAAAGAGTTTGGTTACCTTCGGTATAGACGTAAGTCACCAATGTTCGTCATTAGTGGCAATATGCTTATAGGCAATTATAAACAGTTAGTTCACTTTATGAATCTAAATAAAGCCAGAACGAACATGGATGTAGAATAATATGAATTCGTTATATTTCGTGGTTTCTCATCAGCTGTTGTAAGCAGCATGTTCGTTCTGAATCATTTAGATTATAAAAAGAATGGAACACATGTTACAAGTTTAAGAACACCGAAGAATAACATACGATTCTAAAGATGCCGTTGTGTTTACATTACTAGTTAACTGTCTTTAAGAAATGTATTTAGGGTTTATAAAAAGGTATCTAAAAAATAAAAGCACATGAAAAACTATATGATTGCAAAATAAGATTTACAATTCTGTAAACAAAGCTCTGAACCTTAAATGTGTCTACCATTCCAGCCATGTGTCTGAGGAAAACACAAAAATATCTGTTAAGTAACACTTAATCACATGACAGCTGAACATTGAGAAATTTTTTCCTAACAAATCATGCCAATCCCGTTCATCGAACAACAGTTTCATGTTGATAACTTCGCTGTCTCTAAAGAAAATGCATATAAAACCGACAGTCAGTGAATTATTTTTATTACAAGATAATAGTCACTTCTAAGTAAGGATCATCAATTAAACTACGAAGACAAACTTGAAGAAATAATAGTAATGCTGAAAACTTACGCGATCTAGACACAATTCTTGTATTGGATGCAAATATTTTATGACAGACGTCATATTTCGATACAAATGCAAGAGAGAATTTATTCGTTTTTCAATACAGGAAACCAGTCTTTTAGGATGTTTACATTTAAATATGAAAAGTGCTGGACCTGAAAAATCATTACATTTCGTAAAATACTATTCGAAAACATCTAATAATATCAGTGATAAAAGTAGCTAATAAACTTATATTCAACAATTACCATATTCAATAAGTTCCAATGGAATTACGTTAGTCAGAAAATTGATTTTCGAATGAGCGATGCATACACAGACAATCAGAATACAACATATTAGTGAACTAGTTAAAAATGATATGTATTGTAACAACATCAAACATTAGTCAAGGAATAAAGGTATTAGCATACATAAGAAAGTTATGAGTGGACAGTGTACATTTGAATATGTAAAGTAATGAAATTTTCAAGAATTACATGAAGATAACAACGACTATATCAGTTCTATGATTGTCTATTTTAAGATATTTCACCCAGAGCCTATAGACATTTCAGAGACAATACCCATGAATAAGCTGTACGTGAATCACACCAACAATCGGTGGTTTAACAAACTGATAACTTATTTTAATTTAAATATCCTTAATATTTTTCTTAGTTAATCTTACATCAACTAGTTTATTACAACTTAGGAAGACAGGAATTTTAGCTAATGAAAGTTAAAAACCTAATTTATTGATTCGTTACAAAAAACATAACACCAGCACTATATTTGAAGCTTGTATTTAACACTTTAGGGAAAAACTGGTAATTCGCTTCCTGTCGATTTCAAAGGTACCTTTAATATGTACTTTTCAGAAAGTCATCAACTGACAGAAATTCGATTTCATTGAAAATCAAACTGAGTCGGAATGAAGACTAGATACCAATCCATTAGAAAATTGATAGGTGCCAAAGCATTGAATAAAGACAATGAAAATGTGTATAGGTTCATTAGGGGAAATAGTTCACAAAAGCCATTTATATTCTGTAAAACTGGGTGATTTAAATGGACAGCCAAGATGGAAACGAGTGGTTCCATTTTGTCAGAATTATCGACAAGTTTGGATGGCAGAGATATCATCTTAGGTGCTGGTTGTACGCTTGTTTACATTTAAAATCAATTACTGTGAGCTTAATGCTTCAAAATATAATTTAGTTGACCAATTTTCCTACCTTTTCGACTATATTGTCGTGTTTCATCATCAGTGAACATCAAGTCACCTAACGAAGCAAAGTTGTGGGGGGAACTACAATCGCTAAAACACTCATCTCAAACGAGGATGAATCCCGGAACTAGTTGGGCTATTTCACAAGGTATGAAAAAGTGAATCTATTTCATCACTCTGAAATAAATCTATAGTCGTGTTTATTGTTTAAAAAAAGGTCTATGAGTGGCAATTGTTACAAATAAGTCAAAGTATTGGGTCCAATCATGCAGTGCAGATTATAAAACTGGCTCGCATGGAGTAGAAGAATTCGGTGAATGGAATAAGTGAATTGATTGATCCTACACCTCTCGTCATTCAATGAGAAATAGCACTTTTAAACAACGCATTTGGTAGATTAAACGCATTTTAAATACATTATGCTTGACAACGCATAACCTGGGTGGAAAAATTGAAAAGATCAATATATGATATGTAGCTCCAAAATTAATTTATTTGAGTTGATATTTACTGGCAAATCACAATCCCACTGACATCGCTTGTGTTAGTGATTAGCGTTAATAAAGATGCTTAGAATAGAAATTTTGGTTTTGACTTTATCTCGAGCATGAATGAATATGAACACTTTCTACCTATTTGTTTCCCTTACATTTATATTCTGCTTGATCATCTTCATATTTCCAATCAGTATTGATTACCTAACAATAATGTTAAGCAGTGTGGTCACGAAAATGGATGAATAATTGTACGAGATTCTGCATTATTTTGTTTCTTTATGCTTATCAGTTTATTTTAAAATAAAGCCACACCATCTAATACATTACTAGTTGCTCTTAGTCATACCCTTAACTGCACACGAGACAAAGTTGGTCGCTTTCAAATCCTTCCTACACCTAATAACTCTCTTATCTCCTCGACTAACCCTTCCCACGTCCTTTTATCACGTCGCACCGCTAGGGCAAACGATTCGAGTACACAGAACGTTATTCCTGGTCTCCTGAAACCACGCTCTAAACTACATATAGGAACTTTTAATGTCCGAACATTGTGCCAAATAGGACAACAGGCTTCCTTAGCTAGGACTCTAGAATCTTACACCATCGATGTGTGCTGCGTCTCCGAAACGCGCATACAAGATCCGAGTAGTGTCATTCATTTGACCGCACCTAATCAAAATAAAGTTTCATCTCGATACACGCTCCGTGTATCTGGAAGCCCTGACGCTGCTTCCCGTGGCCTCGCTGGAGTAGGTATAGCATTAAGTCCTAGGGCAGAACTAGCTCTTTTAGACTGGATCCCAGTAGACAGTCGTCTATGCGCTGTCCGACTAAACGGATCAGTAAGGACCCGGAAAGATAGGGAAACTCGTCGTTGCCTCTTCGTCGTCTCTGCCTACTCTCCCACTGACTGCAGCTCAGACGATATAAAAGATGAGTTCTACAGGAAACTTTCTGACCTTCTCCGAGAAGCTAGGCGTTCTGATGTAGTAATAGTAGCAGGTGACTTTAATGCTCAAGTAGGTAAACTAAGTGAAAGGGAAAGACACCTGGGTGGATCTTATGGTGTCATGGCGAAAAGAACAGATAATGGCGACCGTCTGTTGCAGCTATGCTCAGATAACCGCCTATTTCTTGCAAATACTAACTTTAAGCATAAGGAAAAACATCTTTTGACATGGCGACCCCCGAATTCGTTCCAACGTTGGACCCAATTAGATCACATCGCTATCAGCCACCGATGGAGGGGCTCGATAGAAGACTGTCGCTCATTCTGGGGCACATGCTTAGATTCAGATCATGCTCTAGTGCGAGCACGTATCTGTCTGCGACTTACTGGTCGTAGGAAAGACACTGCAGGGAAGCCTCTAAGGGTTCTACTTAATGATAAGCAAGCTAAGAATATATTTCAGGAACAACTAGGAAAACAGTTAGGCAGCCATGTAAGTTGTGTCCACCCCGAGGCAGCGTGGAATGACATCCGAAAAGCTGTGGAAACAGCAGTGATATCCGCTAATAAGGTAAACCATAACGTTAGGGAGAAACAATGGATCTCGGCAGCATCTATCGCACTGATAGATGCTCGTAAACTCATCCCACCTGGCTCTGAACATAACGAAGAGTGGAGTCAACTTAAGCGCAGGCTAATAAGAAGTCTACGTAATGATCGTGAACAGTGGTGGGTAGCGAAAGCAAGAGAGATGGAAAAGGCAGCGGCAATAGGTAACAGTAGGCAGCTATTCAGACTCGTTAAAGAAACCGGTATTAGGAACCCGAATATCAGTGAAACCATCTCAGATAAAGATGGGCATATTATTCATTCTCAATCCAGGAGGTTGGATCGATGGGCAGAACACTTTAGGGATCAGTTCAACTGGCCTTCAGCCACACTTCAATTACCCACGATCCCCAGTCGTCCTGAATGGCAAATTGATGTAAGTCCTCCAACCCTCTGCGAGGTTGAAAAAGCTATAGGAAATCTGAAGCGAGGGAGAGCAGCAGGCCCTGACAGGTTGACCCCTGAGATTTTTAAGGATGGTGGTCCAGTACTAGCAGTGAGATTGACTGAGGTCTTAGGTAGAATCTGGGAACTGGACGTAATTCCATCTGACTGGTCCCAATCACTGATTGTGCCAGTCTATAAGAAAGGACAAAAGTCCTCCTGTGACAATCACAGAGGGATCAGTTTGACTAATATAGTGTCTAAAATATTAGCTTCAATAATACTAGGTCACCTAACCAAAGCTCGTGAAGAGCAGACTAGAGAAAACCAGGCTGGTTTTCGACCTGGACGTGGTTGCGTAGACCAGATATTCACCCTACGTCAGATCCTAAAACATGAACATACATTCAGACGTCCCACAATAGTAGTATTTCTTGACCTTAAGGCGGCATTTGACTCTGTTGATCGTGAGGTTCTATGGCAATGTTTGTCACTGAAAGGAGTACCAAAGAAGTACATTAACCTCATAAAGGCTCTCTACTCGAACACTACTGGTCGAGTTAGAGCCTATGGCGAACTGTCATCAGAACTGATTACCTCTAGTGGCGTTCGTCAGGGCTGTCCACTCTCCCCATTCTTGTTTAACTTTGTCATTGACATACTTTTAGAGATAGCACTTTCATCAGCTAAACCTCCAGGAGTTGAACTTTTACCGGGAGATTCACTTGTTGACTTAGAATACGCCGACGACATAGTTTTACTCGGTGAAGACGCTGACAACATGCAGAGTCTTCTGACCACTATAAGCAACTATGCAGGCATGTTCGGAATGCGATTCTCTCCCTCGAAGTGCAAAATGTTACTTCAGGATTGGGTTGCATCGACACCTGAACTAATGATAGGGAGTGAAGTAGTTGAGCGTGTAGACCACTTCACTTATCTTGGGAGTCTCATCAGCCCTTGTGGTCTGGTATGTGACGAAATCTCAGCACGGATACAGAAGGCTCGTCTAGCTTTCGCCAACTTGCGTCATTTATGGAGTAGGCGAGATATCCGTCTAGCAACCAAAGGACGGGTTTACTGTGCAGCAGTTCGCTCCGTCCTACTTTATGGCAGTGAAACATGGCCAATAAGAGTAGAGGATATTCGTAGGCTACTAGTTTTTGATCATAGGTGTCTTCGAAGCATTGCTCGTATATCCTGGGACCACCGGGTAAGTAATGCAGTTGTTAGGAAACGAGTACTAGGTAGGGATGGCAAGTCGATTGATGAAGTAGTGAAACTTCACCAGTTGAGATGGCTGGGACATGTGTTACGTATGCCCGACCACCGACTGCCCCGACGTGCAATGTTTCATGGTGTAGGAGTAGGTTGGAAGAAAGCTAGGGGTGGCCAGACCAAAACGTGGCACAAATCAATGAAGTCACTGACAAGTGGACTGGGCCATGTTGGTAGGTGTAGACTACCTGGTTGGGATTCGCGAGATGACAGCAACCGATGGTTAGAGACCTTGAATGACATGGCTCAAAATCGTTTGCAATGGCGAAGATGCATCCACTCTTTGTGTTCTACCAAATTCTAATCTTCTGAATTCCTCATGTCTTTATCTTTTTCTCTTTCCAAATTTATTTCACTGTACTATACTCCTTCAATAATTTCTTCAAACCCTAATCTTTTGGATTTCTGATTATACTCCTACTACTTCTACCACTATGGGATTTGAATGGACAACTGCATCTCTGTGCTAATGTGGTATGGCAACTCGAACTGATGTACGTACGTACGAAGTTCTACGTTGTGACTGACTGACTTAGTCATGTTGCCTTGATCGAAATACTGCAGACTATAAATTAAGAGATACGTGCACACTCATATTGAAAGCGTGAATGAGGATTAAAAAGAAATAAAATCACCCATTTTGAATAACTGGCTTTGAAATAATTATTCTAATGCTAAAATTAAAGGTTATTCGATTAGCAAACCAGAGCTTTCTCTTAAAGTAGCGATAAGAACTTCTCGGGAGACGTAAGTGCTCGAGCACCTTTTACACTGCGAGGCATTGAATCCTATTCCTGCTTGACGTAATGTTATATCCCCCGGTGAATTACGAATGGTAACTTTTAGGTCTATTTATGGATCAATGTAATATGCCTATTTCCTATTGTACAATTATTACGTAACTGAACTATTCATATTTGTATTTCTCTTTTCATTAGCTTTATTTTTATCTTTGATTTATTATCATACGATTCTTGAGTTATCATCAGTTTGTTGATTACTATTCACAGTCACACTCGGCTAAATATTGTACAAATGTTATTATCTATTTTATGGGTCGATATGGTTTGTTTGGTTGGTATATAAACTCAGTATGTTTGAAATACAATGATTCATACCACTGAGGCTGTTATTGGTGTTTTGGGCTTAACTGGTTGGGCTAGGCAGATCACAAGACCGGTTAGCACTCTAGTCTGCTCGTACGGGTTTCGTGTCACTGTTCCAATCGATAATTCGCTGCTCCCTGTTTGGCGGTCCTATCGCGTCACACACTAGCAAGGCATCCACTCGGCCACAGATATAACACGTAATGATTTGATTGCCCCTGGAATGCCCTGGTACGATTGAGTGGCCAAGTGTATACAGCCACTGTCATGGAAGTCCTACTCACTGCCTTCTCGGGGTGGAGACATTGTTTACGAGATTGAGAGGATGAAAAGCGAATGACCAATGCTTTAACCGGATAAGTGGATACGGAGGACTCACCCAGGGGAGTTGGGAAATCGTGATTCCAAACCAGGATCCTGAACGAACAAATGGCGTATGGACCTACTATTGGTTATCGGCTACAACGGAATATAATAACTAGTGCTACTATTGTTTTGATACCAGGTGATTGGGTAACTATAGGTTTCGATAATCTATGACCATTTCTTTGTAAGCTTATATTAAATATAAGATATTGTAGATTAGAAGCTCATTGAGCTTTGTTTTTTCCACTACTAGGTATTGAATAAAGATAGTCACCTACTCTCAATACAATTCGATGATTATGGACAGAATCTCAACGAATGGCTGGACAGCTATGTAGAATTTTTTTCGGTTTCAGCATTTTTTGCATTCATAGCACAAATATGCCTGTTTCTATCCTTAATAAAAGAACTGGAAAACTAGTGAGTGACAGTCTTAACAGCAGTTGTTTCCAAAATATAAAGGCATGGTTTAGTTGTGATAAAGATAGATTCAACCCATTTGGCAGGTATGACTTTATGAATCTGGATCTGAGCCCTATTATATACATTTATGGTAGCTGTACTTTGCGGACCGACTGACTGATCGGCTATCATGGAACTATATTTCTTTACGCCAACCAAGTGCCTTGTGGATTAAACCTTTGGGTCAAATGCTCGGGGTGTGACCTCCTAAGAAAACTACGTGCTTCAGTTTGGGCACCCGGGCAGTATTCCAGACTTCATATAAATCGAATTATTTGTGTGGCGCATATCTATTTGGTGCCTCCTTGTACCAATGTTTATGTGTTTGAATAAATAAGTAATAAATAAACCTGCAAATCAAAATAAACAAGAGTTCATAGAAGAATCTTACGATGGTCAGATATTAGTTAGGATCACAAACATAAAAAAGTAAGTGCTAATCAACAAAGTAGATAGACGAAATTCCACTTGCATATGATAGAAAATGGTTAGATGTACAGTTTGTGTTTCATCATTGTTTTAAGTGGAAGTAATCGATAAAGGAGATAGGATGGTGCAAAAAACTGTGGCTAGATGTTAGGATACAATAGTGACAGTATTTAATTGGTGATCACAGGGTCCCCACTTCAAATTTTACGCTAAACGTTTTGTTCTCAAGAGATGAGTATTATTTTTCATCATTATACCATATGAATAGCTAACTTATCAATATACAAACCTGCACATGAATTATAGATGCATTTGTTTATTTAATGTTTAATAAAATGGCACGATGAAATTAACCGAAATAGCAGATCTGGCTGAAATTCGTAATAAAGAACTTCTAGATTTAAATCAATAGTTCATAGTCGAAAATACCACTTAATATACTAAACGCCTAAACGAAATTGAGCTTAGAAACTACTTAAATTAGTAAGTTATAACATTTATAAAACGTATGGGCTTTAAAATAAATGAGTTGTATGGCTCTTTCTGATGTTCATCTGTGAGCAAGCACAAAGTAAAAGATTTTAAATATCTAGCCACTCGTATTGAATAGTAATCGCCATAGATTTACATTTAACATGTGCCGAAGAATGGGCAAACCCATTATATTTATTGAAGGAAAAGATAACACTAATTAATCTATTAAACTTTTGTTTTCATATCCAAGATTTAAGAAACACAAGAAACCTAATTTTAGATCAGCATTCAAATCCTATAAACTGATTGCAATGGGGCATATGCACTCCCTACTACCTTTAAGTGCTGAACACAGAGTTTACTATACTTCCCAATTTCTTTTTACCACGACAAGTTTTAGCAGACTGGTTCATATATATTGTTCCAAGGTTCATAAAATTGAAATGATTCTCTACAGTATCAAATGCTGTCTTTCCAGCTAAATAGGCAACTAACTTATCCTTTCATGAGATTTACAGTATATGCGACTTTTTATAACCAAAACATGGTAGGATGTTATGAAGTTAGATAAAACTTACCTAACTTGCATCGACTGCCAGACTGAAACAAAAATAAGGATTTATTCCTCCCATACCATCGTAAACCGTGAAGTGGCCAGAGAAGAACAACAGTTTGGTCATTATGTACATATTGAAACTTAATATCGTAAACTCTTACTGTTATCAGGCCTTGACGAATCTCTTTGAAATCATGATCTAAAAGACTAACACTAAAGCACATAGATTTTCGTTTGTTGAACATGGATTCACTGACTGATTGTAGGAACTGAATTAGAGGCTTAGATGGATTAGAAGGTAGGTGAGCTTTTGCTTTAATTCTCGTCTTGTATTCGTCGAACAAACACTGGAGATCATCTGATTTATTAACGCTATTAATGAGGCCCATTTCGATGAATAATCACAGGGGTTAACGATCGGTCAGATACGTATGTTTTTCTACCATGGAACAGGAGTCTGGAGAAGAAAATAATCACTGAGAAAAATTTACTTGCTTTGGAAAAATGAAAACTAAATTAACAGGTACCAACAAGAATAATACAATCGGAAATTCGGTACAACAAAAAGCAGTCAAACGTTTGACCACTACTAGTAATAACATGTAAAAATTTAGAAGGATCTATAGAAGCTCTAGGTTTCAGAACATTTAAATCAAACTGTAAGGGAAATTGAACCATGTTGTATGTCTGCTTAAACATTGAAGAAAGATGTGAGTTTTAATTAATCGCCAGTAGAGAAGCATTGTAACAACAGTTTTTCTCTTTGTCATAAGTAATTTTTAACTTCGCCATAATTCAGTATATCGTCATTTTAATTATAAATACAGCTGAAATTGTAAATATGTCAAGTTTTGCACCGTCCTTGTTAGTTTTAACGGAAATCACTAGTCAAAGACGCTCAGTCAAGAATCTCCCAACATTGATGTATTCAACCTAGAAGTTTTACATCATTCTATCGATTTCTAATCAAATACTGTTTCTTTCGACTATTGTAGTTGTTCAAAACAGCTTAACAACAGAATCATCTGACCCTGTTGTATCAAAACTTTCAGTAACAAGGTTACTGATAAAGATGAGCTGTAAAGGCGAGCCACTGATGGAAATGCAAATCAAAGTGCATATGGTAAAATAATGTCATTTTCGGATGACAAAAGTCCTCCTGAACAATTTCCGCTAGTTGGCTGCATTAGGAATATTTTGACTCGGAAAATAGCTTAAGGTTCATATTATAGTTTACGAACAACATTGAGAAATCTTAAGTGACAACTCGAAATTTCAACCGTTTATTAAGAACGCTTTGTGGCCATGTGTATCAAGGCTGATATTGGTTTGTGAGGAAAGCCGTGAATGACTGAATCTTAATCATAAATACTATTCCCAACATTATGAACCGTTAATTCATAGTTGCTGCTTTTAGAACGACTGAATGGGTCGAGATTTTGTCATGGATGTTTAGCGAGTTATTTAGGCCTGCTTTCATAGTTCAGATTTACCAAGTTACGGTATGGCTAACTTGGTGCTAACATACTGAAGAAGAGGTTCCTGATGAATATGCTAATTTTATGTTGACATTAAGCATTAGTCTAAAATTGTAAATAATTTATGGGTAATTATGGTTCGCAAAATTATAAAACTCAGTCATGGATGCTGATAAATATTAGGCTTGTTTACATTTTGATACTCCGTGTTTGTACCACATTTAGTAATAATTTCTTGAGAGTTCTATAAACTTTTTAATAACTCCATCTATAAAGTAACTATTTGTAAGTACCGATTTTAAGGTATTCAGATTAGATCTGGTAATTATAGATTTAAGGTCATAGGGAATTTTATGAATCCTCAACTGAAAACTGAGTTACATACTGCTGATTGATGACGACCTACATAACCTCGGCTACCATGGGATTATATCTCTTTACACCAACGACCTTGTGGATTAGTCCTTTGAGTCAAAGGCTCGGGGTGTGACCTCCTAAGAAAACCATGTGCTTCAGTTTGGGCACCCGGGCAGTATTCCAGACTTCACATAAATCGAATGATATGTGTCGTGCATATCTATTTGGTGCCTTCTTGTACCAATATTTAAGGGTTTAAGTAAATAAATGAATAAAAGGTACCGCATGACTGATTTATACAAGGAAAACAATGATTTTGCCAGGGTAACGGATGCCAGGTTAGACACCATTAAGAAAATAGACTACAAAACAAGAACGTCACTGTTAATGATGACTTTCAGTAGTATAACACTGAAACACAAGAGTATCAGGAACTGCACTAAGTTGTAGAAACACAATAAATACCTAAGAAAAATCCCCAAGGATTTATTATTGTTTAGCAGTTTATATAGATATACTGAAGAATTATAGTAGAGATTTTTTTACTAACCGAAAATCAGTGAGGTACAATCAATTTACGAAGAACAATACGGTATAGTACAGATTAAATTTTTAAAATGGATCTTCATACTAACGTAAATGCACTGAAAAAGAAGCATCATTTAGAACATCTATCTAGACATATCCCCAATTACAACAAATGTTTACACATTTAGTTTTAGAGAACTAGGTTAAAAATCTCAGAATAGTGCGAAAATATTCTACCGACACTACTAAAGAGACAGAATTATCAAACACCGTTTGGCGAAAGTAAAACATTTTCTATCGATAAATTGAAAAAAAGATTTCTTATCTTCGAATTTTGAGGAAATTTTAGGATTTAAGACAGCGTCATGTAGTTTGTAGTTCTCCACAACATCTAGAGGGAATCTTTAGCTTTCAGTAATAAGGAAAGGTCCACTGACTTATATTAATCCTTACAGTTTAACATTACGGAGGTCCAATCTCGTTTTGAATATACTGGAAAAACCCGAAAATTCCCAGAAAGTTTTGGGGATTTTTCCAAAATTTTACGTTATTTTCTAAAAAATTTTTGTCGCATTTCCCCTAACCATTCTACTGCAGCTTCGCCAAAATCTGGAGACTGGGTTGTCAGCAGATGAGGTAGAATTAAATCGATGTTCCTCCTCAACTAACATTCGAAGTGCTTTCCAAAATAAATGGGCCAGACTATAACTTATAGATGAACTATTCAGATTTACGATGACAGGTCTTGGATTTCGGGGCGCGGAATTCTTTATCCATCTAGCTAGATAGCACCTTGGCATTTTAGCTGGGGTGTCTGTGATTAAAACCCTAAATCTAATCCCTATACTGAACCATCAACTGTAAATCACAATCCTTATCTTTCATACTTATTTAAAACCCTCATTTCGCCTTAGTCAGAAGATGGATATTCTCAAAGCCACTTTAGCATCGCTCAATGGCCATCCATGAATTATAGTCTCACCAAAATTTGATCTCCAGAAAGATCGTAATCTTCCAAATAATTGAGAAGTTGGAACATGTATATGAGGGGACCAACCAAACTTCAGCAGTCCAGAGCGTCAAGGTCAATGTCAAACTTCGCGCTTTATCACAAACATATGTAAAAACAGTTCAGACAATCAGTATTTTTTGAATTATTTGTAAAAGTTGTTTACCTTTATTCCCCTACGGTGATGAGGTTTGTTCTATAAAAAATACTATAAAAAATACCTCCTCAACCATTTGAACTATTTAATTTATTGAAGTCTCCTAAGTCAATTTTTTGTATGTTTGGCCACTTATCTTGGAGTTTGGAGAGGACCTTATCATCAGTAAGCGGAATACTCCAAATGAATTTTTTTCAGTGGCGTTCTGCTGTCAGCGAAGCGCATTTTCTTGATGTTTTCTTCTTGGGTATAACGTTGTCTGACTCAGAAACTATTTAAAAAATCCTTCAGTTTTTAATTAAGACATTCGAAGCCTGTATCTCTCATTCATGTGTCCCATATTACATAATTCAGTTAATCGTCGATAAGTCACCCTGTTAAAATATTGAGCCAAAATGAAGAAAAACGAAATGTGATGAAGGTACGCCTGTTTTATGCACTCAGCTGTTAGTAAATACTCTTGCAAATGACAAACATGAGGAGACAGTATAAACTAAGCACATTAGTCAATTCATCCTAAATAGGGCGAATCGTCTTATAAGTAAAAAGACATCTGAACGCTTGTTTGAGTCAAATGTAAATGTACAAACTAACAGAATGGTTAGTATAGTTTGTCTAACCAGAATGAAACATTTAAGTGCTGCGATGGAGAGGTTATTAAAGTTATCACCTGGAAACAACTCTTGCACTATGGACCCTTACATTTAGCTCTTGAAGATCCTTCCCAGAATGTCGGTAAGAATACTGTCAATCCCTCTTCAGCTTTCTTGGAAGCTCTAAACTTGTAAGCTTCGCAATATTGAACAATGGGAGAGACACGATCATCATAAATCGTGTCTTTAATAAATCTTTCAATCCTGATAGATAAATAATTTCCCTACGAAGTGTCATTTGTAGACTGAATATCAGTCACTGGGGATGATTACTATAATTGTTAATCTGAAATCACTCCGGGTAATGATATAAGATTTTTTCACTTATCAGTTTCAGAAAGAATCTAAAAACCATTCCCTACTACGATTAAAAAACAATCGCACAGACCAGATGTAAACCACAAAAAATGGTTCACTGGTTTCCTTAGGAACAGATTGGAGTTTGGAATTCTCTCAAAAACATGCTTCAAAATTACTAGTGAGACGTTACTATAAAGGCATAATTAAGAAAGTCGAAGTGCCGAAACCATAGTCGTTTGTCCATCTGTATCGAGACAGGATTTATAGTGCTTTTTCGTCTGTAGTGTTGGGCCGTCCACGTTAGGTTCCAGTCTACGCTGACCGTAGCTTATGGAGGGTAAGGGGAACATTAGCTACAAATAAACTAATAAGGTTTTAGAAGCGTATTCAAGGGATTAATACTAACTTTTCAAGTACCAGCCACGAAATTATTTTTTCTCTGATGGCATCAGCTTATGTACCACAGAGTTCAAAGACACCTTGCTCTTTTTAAAGTAACGCTTCTTTACGACATCCATTTTAGTTTTATATTCAGCTTATTTGCATTAGACAAACTACTCTACGTCTTAAAGGTTTGCAAGTAGTCTTATTTACAACCTTAAAATTTTTATTACAAATTTTTATTCCAGAGCCTTATGATGATTGGAGGTGTTCAAATAAATGTACTTACAATTATTATAATAAGCAGGTAGATTCAGATGAGCACAATTGAACGTATTATATTTAGAATTTGTAATTGACGGATAATCAAGTGTAAAAGATTTATAAATCTTTACAAATACCACAACCACAAAAGCTTTAGTAGGAATCCAAGTTTCTGTGATAAGCTATACTCCTTTCCCAAGGTTCACCATGTATCTGTTCTGCCCTGTAGTGTATGTAAAGTTTGTATGATCTAGCACGTTCTCATCAACATTATAACTAACAACAAAAATTAAGGGGGCTAATCTACTTCCTGGAATTGCATTTGATTAGCATGTCGGTTTTATGTCCATGAATTCTCGATATATAGAATCCGAACCAAAAGTTTTCCAACATTCTCCATCTCAATCCTCGTGGCTGAAATCATTTTCACGATAATATGTGAATTCTGCAGACTCCAACACACCCTGAATCCGAACGGAGACTCCCTTACTCTAATAAATTCGATAGAATCTCTTTCACTACAGAATGTTTGGCGTTTGTATGTTGCAATGAAAAAGTGTATACGCCCCTCTCAAGCTCATCAAATGTTGAAGCAGAAATAGAAGTAAAAGCAGTTTTCGCTTTCGTGAAGAAGATACATGCCTAATCATTGAAACAAGAATGCGCAGGAGCAGCGAACAGATATATACACCCTATATCGATCAACCAGTTAGTGACCGTGTCTTTGGTGAAACGAGAGTCATTACTAGTCACTATTACCGTAGGAACACCCTACAGACTAAAACCTTACCCTGATGCTCGTGTCGTGAAACCAGGCCACATAAAAAAGGAATCAATAACTACGATTGCATTGTATTTGCCAAGAAATGGACCACAGAGTTCATCATGAAGTCTTTACAAGGCCTTAGATGATACTGGACATACGCTCCACTTGGAAAGATGATTTTCCGGCTCATAACATCTTTCACAACTTTTCACTGTACGACACATATCTGCATTTATCTCAGACTACCAAAATGTGAGCTTTGTCAAGTATCCCATTTTCTCAAAACTCGAACTTCACAATGAAGATCTTCGTGGACAGATTTACTTGATGAAGGTGATATAACAACACGAACATTTAAAATCAAAATATCATCAGGAGATGTGGACAACTCATCTCTCTTCTATAAATATACAAGAAATCTACATTTCAGTTTAGCATTACGACCTTTCCGTGCATCACTGAATGTATGTCAGATGTATTGGTTAGTTTTTCCAAAGAGATCTGGATGTCTCACTAGTAAGGGTTACCTTAACAAATCCTATGCAATATTAATAGGTTTATCTCGTAATGGTTATTGAGAAATGTATTCAGTATGTTAAATTCATTTAACACTCCCTTATCGAATAGTACAGTTGTAAGCACTCACAGTAATATTTCATCGTTGAAACATGACAGCTGAAGAACGTTATAAGGATTTTTCCAGGTGATGAATAAATTTTGAAGCTTCATAAGCTGTGACAATAGTCAATTTCTTTAAAAGTCTTTTGACGACCCAAAACACGGCTAATACTTCTCGCAAAGTTTGTGAATGATATTGCCCAACAACAGTAAATTTGCATGAGACACAGGTTACTGGTCTACTTCCCTGCCTCCAAATTGCACCTATACCCACAGGTGATGCATTGGTAATAAGTACAGAATGTATGCTAGATGTTTCGGAGGTACTGCATTTGTCTGTGAAGCTAGTCACTTTATATTTGGTCCAAAACTGTTACCATTAACTAGGTTTTCAATACATTCAAAACAAGACTCACAAAACAAACACTTACTAGGATTTGCCCTAATATTCCTCTGCAATAAACGATGCAACAAAGCAATACGTCTCTGATCATGAGTTACCTTATCAGAACAGTGAATAATAAGATCCTCTTAATAGAAGCCAACACAGTCAAAATCACCGACTAAACCATCCATTACTTCCTGAAAAATGATTGGAGGAAAACTTGGACCAAATGGAGGGAGGTTTTATCCAGTCAGGCTAAAAAGAGTGTCAATTGTTGTCAAGATGAACGGAGATTGATCTAAGGGGGTTTGAGGATAAGCGTCCTACAAGTCAACTTTCGAGAACATTTCAAAACCATGAAATCGATTTCGAGTAGCTTCAGCTTCCACCATCGTGCATATATGCTCCGAAAAACGGGAGTTCAATGTTAATTTATAGTCACCACATATTCTAGGGCGCTTGCAATGAGACTTCAATGATCTAACAATAGACATATCCCATGCTGAAGAATGGATCGATTAAGTCGTACGTTTTGCACACAAATCATTCAATTTCTTATGTACTACCTATTGAAGACCTTAAGAAACGCTTTGTTTTTTAAAAAAAACTGGACCTTGTATTTGACAATTTATCGGCTGAAATCTCTTCCCTTCACTGCACTTAGCACGTTCGGTACTTAAGGTATGTATTAAAATCTTCTCCAGAAACTACTAAAGACAACTGCTGTTCCCCAAACTAAAAGCTCACAAGTCATATATGAAGAAATATAATCTCTTATTACCAATTCATAGCATCCCCGTATGGACCATTTGTATCCAGTAATCCTTAATATTGAGACTTCAGTTGGTTGTGATACAACGTCAGGATCTAAAGATTCCAAGATCTTGGATGAAATATTGGACTGTCTGTATCAACAATAAAGTCATGAAATGTACCAAGGGATGTATATTATCGTTTATGAATATAAAAACTTTTTGAAACTCGTGAATAAAAATAAATGTCACAATAAGCGCCCTATTTGGTAAAGTCAGAACTACAGTGTTTATGAACACTGGTGGCGAAACTAACAGTAGCTTTACAGCCCAACTTGATGCATTCCACTCTAACGCTCTTGAAGCATTTTACATGACGAAAGGCACATGAATTACCTAAGCAAAAGTTACCACAGGCTAAGCATTTATTAAACCTATGCTTACCTCAATAACCTGCCTTGTAATTATTTGTTCAGGCACTCTTCATATTCTCACGAGAGCAGGGACCATTATTCAACAAGCGAAAGCTTTGATGACCATGAAAAGGTAGCCCATCTCAGCGACAATCAAACAAGGTGTCGGAAATTCTCACCGACTGGAGATCGAATTCGTCCAATACCTCTAAGTATATATATTGCGTTTCAATTTCTCAAGATACAATTTTAAATTTTCGAACTAACCCTCTAAATTTGGAATATTTACCCCAGCAATCAACTGGCAAAATGTAGAAGCAACTGCCAAGATACTCCACATCCTCTTCAGTAAGATTTGGGATGAAGAACAAGTACCAATAGACTGGAAAAAAGGACTTCTGATCAAGATACCAAAGAAAGGCGATCTCAGCAAGTGCGACAACTACAGGGGCATCACTCTTTTCTCAATACCAGGGAAAGTCCTCAACAGAGTACTGTTAAACAGGATGAAGGATTCCGTAGACGCCCAACTTCGAGATCAACAAGCTGGATTTCGTAAAGATCGATCGTGTACAGACCAAAACGCAACTCTACGTATCATTATGGAACAATCAATTGTATAGAATTCATCACTCTACATCAACTTCATTGACTACGAGAAGGCATTTGATAGTGTGAACAAGACAACATTATGGAGGCTTCTTCAACACTACGGCGTGCCTGAGAAGATAGTCGATATCATACGGAACTCCTATGATAGATTAAACCGCAAAATCGCACGTAGAGGGCAACTCACCGACTCGTTCGAGGTAAGGACCGGTGTAAGGCAAGGTTGCTTACTCTCACCCTTTCTCCTGGAGATCGACTGGATCATGAAGACGTCAACATCTGGAGGAATGCATGGGATACAGTGGACAGGCAGGATGCAGCTTGACGACTTAGACTTCGCAGATGATCTGGCTCTTCTCTCACACACACAACAACAAATGCAGGGGTAAACGACCAGTGTAGCAGCAGCCTCAGCAGCAGTAGGTCTCAATATAAACAAAGAGGAAAGCAAGACTCTCCAATACAATACAACATGCACCAATCGAATTACACTTGACGGAAAAGCTTTGGAAGATGTGGAAACCTTTACATATCTTGGCAGCATCATTGATGAACACGGTGGATCAGATGCAGATGTGAGGGCGATGATCGGCAAAACAAGAACATCATATCTACAACTGATAAACATCTGGATCTCAAAACAATTGTCAACCAACACCAAGGTTAGAATTTTCAATACAAATGTGAAGACAGTTCTACTGTATGAGGCGGAGACGTGGAGAACTACGAAAGCCATTATCCAGAAGATACAAGTGTTTATTAACAGCTGTCTACGCAAAATACTTCGGATCCGTTGGCTGGACACTATCAGCAACAAGTTACTGTGGGAGGCAACAAAACAGATTCCAGCGGAGGAAGAAATCAGGAAGAAGCGCTGGAAGTGGATTGGGCACACCTTGAGGAAATCACCCAATTGTGTCACAAGACAAACCCTCGCATGGAATCCTGGAGGTCAAAGGAGAAGAGGAAGATCAAAGAACACATTACGCCAAGAAATAGAGACAGACATGAGGAGAATGAACAAGAACTGGATAGAACTAGAAAAGAAGGCCCAGGACAGAGTGGGTTGGAGAAAGCTGGTCGGCGGCCTATGCTCCATTGGGAGTAACAGGCATAAGTAAGTAATCAACCGACCATGATTTGGGATTCTAAATGATCTTCAATTTCGCAATTCGCAGACTGCTTCTGATCATTTTTCGTATCAAGTTACGAAAGTATGATTTCTCTCCGCACTCAAAACTAACACACAGCATATGACTTGGTAGGAATTCCTAAGGAGATTCATATGACAATGAAATTGTTTTCGCCGGAAAAATCAGATTCTTTACCGATCAAAGTCAGTCTATAATCTGTGAATTTATAATGTTTAATATCTTTCCTAATCGTGTTTCACATTTCAAACCGCTCAACGTTGTCTACAAAGTCATCTACACTACAGTTATTATTCAGCTATGCAAGATATAACTATATAGCGAAGCAGGTACGAAAACCAGGAGTATTCTAACTAATGTGCTAGGAATTTCCGAAACAGTATTACTTAAGGTAGGTAGAACTAGATCAACACAAACGGATGAATCATATTTGGAATTTTTAGTTAAAGGACAATCAAGTACAAAAGGATCCTTAGTTAGTACGTATATCACGAACATATCCTAATGTAACGTACTTCTAACTTATTTTCATTTAACCTGTACATCCCAATTAAAAATTGCTTGAAGCATGGTTGCGAATATGGACAAATAATTACAAAACTAACCAACAATGTGTGATGTGCGTCGATAATTGACATGATTTTAATTCAAAATTACGCAACTTGCTTACTCCTAACTTGAATTACCCTATCGTGCTACGCAGCTACATGGATGACCATATTAATCAACGGTAATCCTTCTAAAGAAACCTATGAAATGAATACCAAGCCACTGCCACATGAGTCAGTTGTTGGAGCTCAATCTAATGATTCACGTTAGTCTTCCTTGCCTCTGGTGATCTTTGATAAACTGTTATACGTTCAGTAATCTCTCATCTAATGCAGAAGTGATTCCTATCCCAACTGACTCAGATTGTGATGTAGATTGATATCATAGACATTTGATAACGAAATCATGGAAGTGGCGCACGTCCCGATATAACCTCAGGCCTCTTATCGGTTGCTAAATCAAGTATTCAGAAATTTAGTTCGACATGGTGTAACTACGATGGATTTTTAATTTAAGGACATGTAATCTGTCCGTCCTTTACATGCATTCAGGACCTTGTATGTCATTATCATGGATCATGATTTAGCGAGGCCCTTCATTTTGGTGCCAGTTAAACCACACGATATTGTCGATCGGTTCACCACTTTAGTGGCCCGGGATCTGACTCTAATTAGTTCATATGTTGATCGCTATTGGATAATTGCTATCAAAATATATATGTCGCCTATGCTCGTATATAATTATCGATTTAACTCGCGTTAATCAATAGTGGAGTTGAAATATGTAAGATAAGAGAAAGGATTTCGAATACATATATTTTGTACAATCATTGATCTGGACAAACAATCAGAGACGGATCGAATGGAAGCGAGAGAAACAAAATGACGCAGAGTGAAGGTGTCAGTCAACTCCACTTAATCAACATTTATAGAGATAAAAATAAGTAACAGACATGTGATGAATAGAATAAGAAGTGCACACACATACGAACTCATATAAAACAGTCAATGTTGATAAGTGAATAATTATCAAGGTTAAAACATGACTCAAGAATGATGGATATATTGTCCGGTCTAGAAGCTAGAATAAGATATATGGGCTTGGCATAGCAACTAACACTACGATGGACTTCGGAAGGCGTTGCCTACATACAAGCAAACAGTATCACCAGCGGTGCGGAGAAAAGTCGTTTGGTCGTATTTCGCTTCGGGAAGATTCTCTAGCTAATAAGCAACTAATAGGGACGTCATTTATGTAGTGAAGGTGATGGCACTCAGTTCCCAGTAGACACAGAGTTTGAAGTTCGTGTATGATGTTCAATATCAATGAAGATGAATTGGTGAACTGACACATAGTACGGTACAATTACCAGTTCCTAAAAATCAACACCTATATTATTGCTCAAACATTCCTCTCATTAGACCACATATAGTCTGCCTAAAAGGTAATATTGTATTCTATAAGAATATCAAAAATAAAAACACCCAAGACTTTAAGTTTAGTTATATGTTACAACAATAATTGTTTCTAGTTCTGGAAGTGTTATAAAATTCTCAACCAAAAATGCTCACCTCCAGTTACTTTAAGCAATACAGTGAAAGGGAGGAACGAAGTACTGTGATAGTCATCATAAAAAGAATGTTGAATTAGTTTATGAGAATCATACAGATGCTATAAAAACAGAGGGCAGACAAAATTTACGATTAAATATAGATGGTAACCTGCCCGTCTGGAATCAAAAGATCAACGGAATGTACGGCTGTAAAGATCAAGAATAATAACCTCACAACTGAATTGTAGGCAAAATGTCGCATTGTGTGTGTACGCGGAGGGATTTCCATACAGATATACAAATGTATCTCAAAAACGACCTGACAACTATATGAATCCCATGAATAATTCTCGTGAAAAACAAAATATTTCTAAACAAAATGACTAAGTGAACAAGCTGGTTACTCCAAAAGAAATGGTTTTATGAGCTGCTGCTGCATCCTCCCTACTACTTTCAAGGTAAATTGAACCAAGAAGACTTATATACCAACACAAGACCCATTTCTGAATGCTGATTTGTTGTTACTGATGGGTAAGAGTTAAAGCAAGACACTTGGTATTTCTAAAACAATTTGACTGATATTTGCTATTAAAGATGTCTTAGTCATCCAGGGGTCGATGGCGCTTTTATTTGTAACACCTTTAAATTCGAAATATAACAAAGTAGTCAAGCCAGAAGTCAGGGATGAATGAGCTTAAAGGTACACTTGGAGGGTTGTCAATATGTTGAGAAGCGTTTGGTCTAAATTGGCCAGTAGTTGCAAGGGGTGAGTAGCACGGTGAATCTACTTGTGATCTGGCGCCTTCAGCTAGGTTGTGTCCAGTACAACTAATGAGATGAGCAATAATGCGAGAGACTTACGGGATTATTCATTTTAATTTATTTACCGATAAAAAATTATTTCATTGGCTCCAAAAGGCTAATAAGTGAATTTTTCTAGGTGGTTCATCATTCTGTGAGTTAAGTGCATACTTGTTATTTAAGGTTGGATCACAACAATTCTTAATGATGGTTTTGAGGCCTGGTCGTAGGTAGTAAAGATGTATACGGCACTCGGTTCCTGAAAGGTGAACACAACATCAGAAAGACTCTGAGTCTCATACCTAGGATCGACTCTACAAACATCATCACATAAAGTCATGACGTTTAGAATATTGAGACAGAAGTGGGAATTACTAAGTGGTTACGCACTAAAACAACTTGAAACCCGCCGCCAACGTCATATGCGACACCTGACTCAGTCGTTAACATAAACCAACAGTAGTAGACAAATAGGTGACAATTCACATTTTTCATAGGATTGTTACGATAATAGACAGGAACAGAAATCCCTCAATATTCTATAAATCTACTATTTTTTCATGAACAGTGCCTCATACATTTATTCCTTTTTACCGCCCTTAATATGGCTGCTATCTTTGCCACTTTTCCTGATGACTTCATCTCGCCATAAGAGTAGGGTGTGGTAACTCCGATTGATATTCACATGTGAAAGGTCCGAATTCGCATATGACTGATAATCAGGATGGAGCAGGCATTTATAAAGTATTAATTAATCTCTCAGCAAAACGCATCGCTACAGATGCTTCTTACTCATATCTTGTCATTAAGAAGGTATTGGATCTAATCATATGCCGTTGTCTAGGTAGCGCGATGTGAGGAGAGATTATGAAAATCATTTATATTGCGTTCTGGTCATGCCAGAAGTATTGGGTCGCAACATCTTTAACAAGTTGCACAAAATGTGTTCACAAAGCATTTGGACTACCACTAATTTCATTGCTCAATCATGTGACTAGCATAGTATCAGCATATAGAGTATCTGATCAAAACTCATTCGTGTTTATAGATTACAAAAACATTTCAATTCATTTTGAATTATTCAATTTCGGTCTTAGTTTTTAACCCTGATTGGATAAGGATGTACACATAATTACGAATGCCAACCGTTTTACACGATGGGCAAATGCAGTTCGTGTCAAGGATATTTTTGATGAAACCCTCGCCGATTGATATCAAAAAATGGACTGAGGACTTCTGTTGGTCAGCAGTGATTACAACTGTCTGCCAATGATACACTTTAATAGGGTAAGAAGAACGGTTATTTATATACACTTAAGGGTTGGGGATCCGTTCGTATACAATGAGAAATGTTTCCCGACCTTCTCTGCAGGCTTTGCGAGCTTCTTCCGTACAACCTTGTTCCAATAATTTCAACACTGGGTCTGATTCCTTAAGTATCTGGAAGGATTCTGAATCTTTGATAAAATGAGAATCTTCTTCAAATATATCTGGATAAGAAGATATCTTCAGAAGTTCATTGGCATCTTGTATTTTCCCACCTGCTGGACTGAGATGAACATGACAAACTGGACGGAAAAGTGGATGTGCACATAAACAATCCACAATCCATTTACCAAGATCAGGTACATCAGTGGTCGAATATATTTTCCCCCCAGGAGTTAACAGATAAGCGTATACATCCAATAAAGTAGGAGAAATAATGCGCCATTTATGCTTAACACGTTTAAAATGAGGGTCTGGATATAGAAAGAATATTTTATGTAATTGTTCCTGTGTTTAAAAACAAAAAAGTGACATACTAATGTATCAATCAATCACAATAAACAAATACGAAGATGAGAAGAGTAAAACAAAAGTCATATTATAGACCAGTGTCTTAACAACTTGAAAACTTAGCTTCCAATCACAGGCTTTCGGTTGGAAATCCGTTTCAACTATTTCAGATTATATAATCTAATGGTAATTTTTAGCCCCTTGAGCAAATAAATGTGACTTGAATTTCAATATTCAGTATACTCGAGAAATAGTTAAACACAACACGACTTGGTAATTTTATTGTTTTAAACCTGAATGATTGTTTCTACATATGGGTTAAAAATAATTGAAAATACGTTCTGTGGACTTCGAAACGAAATGCTTAAACAATCGAAGGTGTGATGCTTAACACAAGTTACTTTGTAGTTCTAACAAAATTATGGATTGTTTGAGTGATCAATTAGTAAGTTTACAGAAAACAACTCGAAGTTACCAAGTAATACAGTTGACAATTAGTACCAAATAGACACTAACCTTACAATACTATATTGTTCATAACTGTGGTACTAGACACATGTGTTATATATATATATATAAAGTAATAAAACTTACTTTCTGAAAAAAGTTCGGCAAAAACTTCATCGCATTTGTACGAATACAAGCTATATTATTATACAGACCAGAATGCTTCACACGCAATGCTTTAATTTTTTCCTGTTGGAAAAATAAAAAACCGTGTAAAAAGAATGTTTGGACACAATAATGAGTGTAGATCTAAAATTAACATAAATTATTGTGTTCGTGAAGTAATTTCATAGTACAAGGATATAAAGACGCAACACTTTGGTGATATTCAATTGATTTGTGAATTCAAATCAAGACAGTAAGTGTTTGCGTAAGTGAGGGATGGAATAAGATTTGTTCAGATTCTTGACCACATTGACAACAATTATGTCTACCTAGGTCAATAAATATGGAAAGCAGTTTTATTAAAACAAAATCACTTGAAATTCGGTTAAGATAGCCATTAAACTATCATCAAGTCTCCTTTCATTACATCTCACGTTAAAATGACTTCAAATTTTTGTAGTTGGTTACTAAGTTGAACGATTAATAAATGACGCTTGATATGTGATTTGCCTGATATCAACTATTCTAAAGTTTTACTTTAAAATAACGGTATTATCTTTAGTGCTAATTAATAAATAATTTGAATGTAAACGTACAATGTAATAGGAAAATATTTAGAGAGTTGTTTTACATAAATTAGTTTACTTTTTTTAAAGGAAGTAATCAGTTTGAGTTTAGAATACTCGACAACATGATTATTGCAAGTAGACAACATACGGCTAGCGATCCATAGTTTCAAGTAGAATACTAAGTTCAAAAATTGTACTGTACACACAAGTTGCCGAATAAATAGGCGTTGATAACCTTTGAATCTGTTTCGCAAAACAGTGTGAAAAATGAAACGCCACATTTACACGTAATGCAAGTACATTTCACAAATTGCAACAAGATAGAAAAGCAACATAAATTACAATCAAACGATTAGGTTAGAACTTATGTAAAACCAAATAAAGAACAATATAGAATTAAAAGTTGGTCTGCAGATATAGAACAGTAACCCAATCTACTTTATTCACAACATATAACCAAGTATATAGCAACTTAAAGAGTACATCAACTGTATATCGTCTCAAAAGTGAGCAATTCAACGTCACTCTCATGATATTTATCTATACGATGTAATCATAACACTTTTTTGAAAAACATGGGTCTATTTAACATAGATTTTGTTTTAATCCAAGCTCACTAGTGAAAATAAATATATTATCCACCCTTAATGAATCTAATTAATCTCTACGTAAACGGCAGACTTGAATTTTAGAAATAAAGAAAAGTACCATAGAAATAATCTTGCTTTAAAAGACTCAGGAAAGTTTTAAAAGCATGATATTTAGGTTAAAAGGAAACATGGGTCTGATCATATATATATATAAGAAAAACTAATTTGTTGTTTGATGCAAAATTACGGAGTTCTTTAGTAAGATGTGAAAACTATACATTAAATACTTCATTTACAAATTTTCCATCAATTGTCCTTTACATCTTTCGCGATTCTTCCATTTATCAATTCCTTTATGTCTAACGTAACAAAAACGTATCATGTTCCCTCTGAAAGCTCATCTGACATTTCAATATCTTTAACAATGTCTCAAAAGTTTATTAACTTTATTTTGCAACTAAAAATAAATTCACTTTATATACTATAACACATAAAATCACCATATGTTTATAAATCCCTGGTAAAATCACTTTTCCTAATGACATTTAAGGGAAGCTAAACCAACACACAATGTGTATCTCGTCCCAAAACCGTTTCCACAGAAAATGAATATCCTTTTTTCAAAATATAAATTAACTGGTAACCCACAGTATTTTTTTCTCTTCATTTAAATAATGAACTTGATTGAGAGGAAAACCGGAACTTATAATACATTCTTATCAAAATTGATTACATACATAAATACAGAAACTAATGAAGTTAACTTACTTGAACAAAGTCAAAGACTTTCAAACGTATTTCTAAGCCTACACTTCGGATAAATGGATAAGAAGTAGATAAATTAAACAACAATCCACCATAGCCGCAACCCACATCCAAAAATCGAACAACAGGATCAAAAGAGTTATTGTTCACAGACAATGAAGACACTGGTTCACCTCCAAACAGCTTCTCCCAATCCATCAATTCCGGTTTTAAAGGATAATCAAGTGTGTGGTCTGACCAGGGATTACAATGAGCTCTTTGACGATAATGACGTTTTGAAGGTAAACGGATATTTTCATCAGTAGAACGTTTTTCACAGGAATCAACAGGATCAAGAACCATTGTACACTCAGACATCTGTGAAAATACCCAAAACTGAGAAACTACTTTGAGAATGATAATTAAAAATGAGAATACTTATTTTACGTTAATATTTCTTTTTTTCACGAAAACTAACAGTGTACAAAACTGGTCGAGAATTCAATGACACGTAACAAAAGAGATAAAAACATAGAGAAGTAATAACAAATTTTGTTGGCCAATTAGTGGGAAGATAAAACGCTCAACAGTTTAATAAATCAAATGCTACTGAAAGACCGGATTGATATGATTTTCAAAAATATTGGGCAAATTTATTTCACTATCCATGCAAATACCACAAAACATAAAATAAGAGTTATGAAAGCTTTAATTAATAATCCTCTTTGTGCAGATATTCGCCGCATAAACACTAGTAATTGTGCGTGAGCTTCACTGATATTCATTTCCACATTATCTGTTTGACTATCTATTCGTAAAACTAAATCATTTTGTTCTTGTACTAAAGTAGAAAATTGTTGGTAAATCTCTCCAAGTTGAACAATAGTTGATTCTACCCGTCGGATTGCAGCGTCACGTTGACGAACTTCCTGGTCAATAAGAGATACATGCGGATTACTAGCAAATATTTGAAGTTGTTCCGCTGTTCGATTAGTCGTTTCCGCCTAATAAAGAAATTACAAGAAGGGTGGTCTATTTATAATGAATAGAATATACAATAAAGAAGCTCATACACATAATCAAATGAAAAGTAAACATGTAGAAAGGTGTTTTAAACAACAGTCGTAAACTTACTACAATTAATAAAAATTATGATTGAGATCACGAATCGATAAATGTTAGACCACCATTGAAAACTTGAGAGCACTGAACGGCTGTTTCGTTTTAGTATGAGACTCCTCAGCAGTGCGCATCCATGACCCCACACGCGGGATTCAAACCCAGGGCCTTAGGTCTCGCACGCGAACGCTTAACCTCTAGACTAGTGAACCGACATCGAACGGTGTTAATATTCAAATTCAACCAATCCATGATAAAAATTATACGAACCAACTATTACAGTACTCAGTATATATAATGACAATTGATATGAACAAATGGTGTTACTGAAAGACGAAAGGGATGTGGGATAGTGACAGAATGTAACATTTATTTCACCAGATTAGTAAATGACAAAAATCTAGAAAAAGATGCAGAAAAAATGAATTGGTTATTAGTATCAATTGTTTTCTGAACCTTTTTCATAAGTATCCTATGAAATAAACAAAGTTAGAGACTAAATACCAAATCTGAATTTGATCCTATGTTGCTTTTTGAAACATTCGATTACTGTTTACATAGTTTCCATCAAGTTATAGTGCAAAAACACAACTAACTGAATTATTGTACAAACAATTAAGAAGCTATAATTTGCGTTAACTTGATAACACAAACACGGTATAATAAAATCCCTTATTATCACTGACTGCCAAAACCAGTACTGAGTATTAAATAGAAAGCTGATTAGATTATCAAGATAAGATAAATCCATAATTTTAAAAATGCTTAAAGAAACACTGACTAGTAGGGATAAGGGAAAACTGATAAACTTATTTTATTCTTAAATAACCGTTTCAATTAATCTGGGATATAGAAAAGACAACTTATAGGTTGATAGAGATCCTACGAAAAATACAAATGTTCTTATAAATGGGAAACATAAACAACATACCATGATGCAGGCTGCTTAATGAGAAGATTGAG
This sequence comes from Schistosoma rodhaini, assembly GCA_944470415.2. NCBI lineage: Eukaryota > Metazoa > Platyhelminthes > Trematoda > Strigeidida > Schistosomatidae > Schistosoma > Schistosoma rodhaini. The sequence goes on from OX104044.1 coordinate 66,908,275, forward strand.
AAAATATAGAAATATGTTTTGACGTGTCTATATACCACTTTTCACGTCAGGTATTTAGATGAGACCTAATGGTCATAAAACTGTAGTCCAACGGAGTATTTACTAAGTGAATGGTTATACATATTATAATATTCAACTATTTTTCAGTCATAACACATTCGGTATATATATATATATATATATATATATATATATATATATGATCTACTTACCTGAGATGAGTTATAAACCTCAGATCGATTAACTATAGGAGTGCCATTTAATTTTGAGATCGGCATTACAGGTGGTAAACTTGAAGTTGAATATGAGTTAGGTATAGATGCTACAAGTGATATAGCGGAATTCGGAAGATTACTTGAGTATTGTAGATTCTTGTTTCCTTGTAACTGGTCATTTATAGGGTGTGTGTTCGGAATAGAATTATCTGAAGTGGGGTTGATTGGAGAGAGCTTATTAGCTTTCATAATGCTTGAGTATGAAGTACATTCTGCAAATGGATTTTGATCGTTATTCATCTGAATATTAGCATCTAATTTTTTAGAGTCCACCGAAAGGGAGGTTTTATGTTCCTCCAATACAACACGAAACTCAGAGACGAGGAATGAGAGATGATATTCTAATCCGATAACAATAAGATCTATGTGTTTTAGGTGCTGAACACCAGCAGTTGAATGCTCTTTAACTTCAGATATACTGGTTTTTAGTTGAAGTTTGGTTTTGTTTAAATCCATTATATCATATTGTATTACTTCAATCAGTTTACTAAGGACTTCAGGGGATGAATGTGATGGATCTTGAAACAAAATTTTCAATTTAGTCATCTTTGAAACAGTCATTTTTAGTTCTTCAGACATTTGCTTCGACTTAGCTATAAGATTAGCAGTGTAAGTATTATCAGCTGAGTGCAAATATTTAGGGTGAGGGGGCTTGAGGCGTAGACGACCAGAAAGCAGTCGATCATGAAGTGATTGAGTACATGCTCGAAATTCCCCAGTTCTGTCAAAGGCCCCAATCATGGTCCTAAAATACAAATTACAATTTCAAGAAAGTTTATTGGTTACATTGAATGAGTCAAGACAATAATAGTTGCATTAAAAAAGTAAAATAGTGACGAGAAAACTATTTCTCTCAGATTAAGTAACATTGAGTATTATAGACATTGAAATGATCCGCAAAAATGTGATAACATAATCAAAATCATATAATCGACACTTCAAATTGAAGATATTAAATGTCAGCAACTGATATGAACTTAATATATATATATATATATATATATATATATATATATATATATATATATGGGTTGAAAGTTGTGGAGAAAATGTTATATCTATTTATTGCTGCATAAAAGGAAATGAAATTTTAGAGTAATCTTACGTTGTTATTGAAACAATGTATCAGCTCAACACTAACTGAGATTGAAAATAAATTTATTTTATTCTTCAATAACCGTTTTAATTAATCTGGGATATAGAAAAGACAACTTATAGTAATAAACTATTGAAAGCAATCCGAAAATTTGACCAATACTTGGAGGATCGGAATATTTAGCGTTTCAGTGTTATTTGCTGTATGCTGATACAAAACAAGCAGTCAGAGTGCAAATCAGTAGAAATCAATTTTTCCTATTAATGAATATACTAGACAACCTTTGATGCGATGGGTTTAAGTTAGGTTTTAATCCACTGTAAGTAGGAATAATATACATTGCACCTTTTAAATGCGAATCGCTTCTGCATAAATGGCAGGAGCCTGTAGAGCCACTCACTTTTTGTGGTTAAACGTTAGAAGCAATCGAAAAGTTTGTGTACCTGGATAGCTGTGGCAACGTGACCGATGAAATCGATCTACTTCTGATAAGAATTATGCCTATATGGACCCTTTTTTGAACTACCGTGGTAATCTGGGTGTGGAAAGTCAGGTCTACAACGCGTCGACGAGAGCACTTTTCATTTAGGCGTACAAAGCCAGGGCACTCAAAGTTGATGATCTCAAGAAACTTCGTGTCTGATTGGCGTTGTGTTTCCTAAGAATTATTGACGTTCAGTGACAGCTCTGTGTTAATTGAGCTGAGGTTCGGTAATGTGTGCTCGAGGGCAGTGACGATAGTTAACCAGTTTTAAACGCTGGCTCTAGTGGTTTGGAGGAATTTCACACCATCGAATTCCACACTCAGAGATAATTCCCGACTCTGGAACTGGTCGGAAAAAGTGGAAATATGGAATAGAAGTAGTATAGGATTGTCACCTATTGATTTACCACAAATCACTGGTTGGAATCACAGATAGTACAATTTAGTAGCTGATGTTATCAGACATAAAGCAAAACAGAAACCAAAGAGGATGGAGCTATATATATATTACATTATTAGTAAAAGTGAAAGGAATTTATCAAACGGAACGTTTTCTGTTATATACTTCTCTTATTGACCTAAATTTATTCATTCATCTGCTTCTGAGTATACTTCTTTTCCTTTTTCTATTTCTCTATAATTTCATTCTACTAATTACGCGGTATGAATTTATTTTGCTGCCAATTTGTATGAGAATGTGAGCGCATCAAATAACTCACTGGTGAGCTACTGACCTATGAAATAGATATCCTCCAATCATTCACATGTAATGAAGCATAATTTTTCGTGAATCTGTATATAACTCCGTTCTATTATCAGGCGAACTAAAACCCTATTTTCCTGGTTAGTAGTCTGTTATATTAGATCATCTGATAGTTTTGAGTTAACAATCCAGTTTCATGAGATATTCCTTGACCATATCGCATCATTGAACTTCATTTATCGGTTAAAATTCTGTCCATTCCCTTTAAAAATTAAGAACCTGGTTTATCATCAATCTTTCTTACATAACAACTTTTAATGATAGATTAAAATTAAAAGTTTTGGGTGTAACATTATCAAACAAAATAATAACCACCGGTTTAAGGTTATTTGGTATCGGACGAAGTAGATTAGAACAAATTAATTACAACCCCGAAATTCGACTTGAGAGGTAACGAAAGTCATAAATATTAATTAATTAGCCTAAAATTACTTTTATTAGTAAAAATATGTACAGGAAAGTCGTGATGATTAATTTGAAAGACAGAAGTAAAATAAAATTACAATGAAGACCTTAAGAAATAGTTTTCCACAACGGAAATATTTTACAAGACATTTAAATGTTAAGTGAAACCAGTGAATGGACAAAACAGAACATATGGACCAGTCAAGCTGTATTCTAGTGATGGTATATTTAAATTTCATCTAAAGCGATAATAAATAGGGGATTAAAATGTTGAGTAGCTTTATTCCGAGACGGCTTTTAGAGGAAACTATCGCTATTTGGCAAACTATTTTTAGAACTACGTGACATTGGCGAAAAAACAAAGACGCAGTTTAAAAAAACATGTGCAGATTGTTTTCTTGAATGAACTAGTAATGTACTCAACTTGATAGTTTATTTTGGGATATTAAATCGAGGCTAAACAATCGAGAGGGGTTCCAAAGCAGTGAGTATATTTTACAATATCGTAAAATCTGTACACCTACGAGGAATAAGGATTTAAGATCTAAATTAATCAGTCATCCCACAAGTCAGGATGACAAAAACTACTTTTAAAGCTTTTGGGGGAAAAAGACGCCATCCTATAGCTAATGATTATTTTCACTTAGACAGACCACAAAACGATTTACTTCGATGGAATTATCATCAACAAATGCCAACTGATCATTTATAGAAGTGTATAACTTGAAAAAAAAGTGACAGTGAGTAAACTGTCGGCTTGACAACTGGGCACTGATTGTTCCAATAACCGTACTGGTTGTTTTCTAACACAGGTCGAAATCTAATATGGATTTCATGTAGAAAATAATAACTAGTAAAACATGAACAAATCAAACCAGCGAGACAAAACCGATGAGCTTCGAAATCCTACCGAAGCTGTCTTATGTTCTCAAGAGGTCCTTATTGGTTGCCACGTTGCTAATTCCAAAGAAAAACATGTGAATTTGGTTTATTTTAGATAATATTTTAACTAACAAGGACAATAACTGAATATTTTTTTCGATGGCTCTACTGTACCAAAGTAGGAATGTGGTCATGACATTTACATCTGATCTTCGTATATTTTTGAGGTTAAAGTGACTTATTTGGACCCTTCAATGGCGTTAAGACTTCTAAATTTTTATGTATGGGATTTCGAACAAATGAACTGAAGTCAGATTAGTTTGTGTGAAAACATTAACTATGAATAATAATCGTGACAAATCATTCGCACGACTGTTCGCTTTATTCAGTTGTCCACTTTTTGGTTTTCCAAAAAGCTATAGGGTATTTATATTCTCAGGTAAAACAAAACACGTTTGAAATTATTCACATAAGTGCCTGAAAAGCATTAATAAATGTAAGAGTATCAACTGAAGAATCCAATAAGACGTTAAAAATAAATAAGTTGAAGAGAAATCCCTAGGTGATGTTAGCCGACGATACTGGTGAAGACGTTCTATGTACATGAAACGTACACGTGTACCAATCGGGAAAAAGTGAAACGAAAATAGTTCTAGATAATCTGAAAATCTCAAGAATGGTTTATCTGTAAGGACGAATGTGATTATCGAAACACATGGCTAAAAAAATTAGTCAGATATTACCGGTTACAGTCGGGAACCAGTCGAATTGACAAACCCAGTCCCTCGACCTTGACAGATTCAAAAAGAAAGCTCTTCCAACATCCAATGTATTTGTAACGAGCAAGCACACGTCGACTGACTTCCAGCCTTCAGTCTTCAGTAATAAGGATAGTTGGTTGATGAACCTGTGTTAATCCTGAGAGATTTTTTTCCAGTGAATGTCCAGCTTCTTCTTGATTATGTTCACAGATGGTGCTGATACCACTTGTTCTGGTAAAGCGTTCCAGTCACTGACCACTCGATGAGAAAAACGGAGCCCCACCTTTAGTTTATTAGATCGCGGTTTCTAAAACTTCTTACTATGACCTCGGTGATTATTAGTGCTGGAGGGAGCAAAAAGATAAGACATATTAACACCCAGATCATAATTAAAGAAACGAAATGCCAGTATAAGGTCACCTCGAGTCCTACCATAAGATAAGGGGAAAAGGTTTAGACTTTTTAAACGCTTATCGTAAGGGAGTTTAGAAAGACCCTTTACTAATTTTGTCCCTACACGCTGGACGCGCTCAATCGACTTAGTATCCTTTATCAGACAAGGGCTAGCTGATTGGATACAGTATTCTAAGTGTGGCCTTACATAGGTGGGATATAAAATTCGAAACATAACCTCGTCGGAGCATTTAAATGCTCTGCGAAGCGACCATAGTGGTGGTTTTGAAGTCGTGACTTATTATTGCTCCTAAGTCTTTATGCTCTTGAACGCGTGGAAGAGATGTACCATTAATGGTATAGTGGTAACTAATATCGTGCCCGATGTGCATGAACACGCTCTTCCTGGAATTAACTTCCAGGCCCCAATCATGAGCCCATCTAACTAATTCGTCCAAATCATCTTGCAGATGACAACGATCAGCCTCACTTCTTATTGTTCTCCAGATTTTAACATCATCCGCAAACAATAATGTCGACGACTTAAGTAATAAAGGTAGTTCATTAACACACAGAAGGAAAAGTAAAGGGCCTAAGATAATGCCTTGGGGTACATCACTTTTGACCGGTTTCCATTCGGATAGCGTTCCATTGACCCTCACTCTCTGTCTGCGGTCACATAAGAAGCTTCCTATCCATTCCTGTATAGCACATGATATTCCAAAGCTCGAGAGCTTTTGCATAAGACCTAAAGTGTGAAACCTTATCAAACGCTTTGCTAAAATCTATGAATATCACGTCGACTGGCAGGCCGTTGTCTAGGGTAGCTGTCCAATCCTCTCTAGCAATGAGTAAGTTAGTTAGTCATGAACGCTTGTTACGAAACCCATGTTGCTCGGGAGTTAACAGATTGTACGGATCTATGTGACTCAGTAGCTTAGCCCGAATTGATTTTTCAAGTAACTTAACTACTATGCTGGTCAGGCTATCAGGCCGGTAGTTAGATACGATCCGTCTCTGACCATCCTTGAATATAGGACTAACTATGGCGTCTTTCCAGTCTCTAGGTAGTTGAGTGTGTGAAAGGGACATGTTGAAGAGCATCGTGTGCGGTCTTGAGATAATGTCCGCAGGCGATGACATCAAACGTGGGTGTAACCCATTGAGGCCCGGTATCTTACAAGGTTTGAGGTTAGTTATCAAAGGAAGAATAATATCCTCGGTCAAGTGTATAGGTCCTATGGCTGGTATCTCGTTGTCAATGGGACAAGTAGTTGTAACACTACACGTGGAGTAGACTTCACTGAAATCGTTTGCAAATGTCTCAGCTTTCGCTAGATCAGATTCAGCCAATAAATCTGAATTTTCGCTTAACAGTAACGGGGGAATACCATCACTGCGTTTCGTCCGCCTTTTAACGTACGAAAACAGTCGCTTCGGACAGGTGCAACTATCGTATGCCAACTGTCGTTCGTAAGCGGTACGGGATTTAGCTATGGTCTTTTTACATATATTCCGGGTTTTTTATATTCTCACTTAAATGATGCCTGATCTGTTAACAAGAATAAGTCCCGGAAGTGTTTCCTCTGCTTCAACAGCTCCGGGTTTCCTTATTAATCCATGGAGGGCAATGTGATAGATTACATTCTGACCATGGGATAAACGGTTGAGTTACGGATTCGAACGTAGACTTAAACCTATTCCATACATCATCGATCGGCCCATCAGCATCGACCGACCAGTCAATCGATATAGCATAGTCCCTGATTGCCGGAATATTAGCTCTCCAGATATTAGGATGGGGTGGAGCAGATGCGAATTCTATACCATGTATCCGGAACTTAAAGGAAAGTACGACATGATCACTATTCACCAGTGGGGAAAGGTGTTGAATGTCGACGATATCTTCACAGTGGTGTGTGAAGACAAGGTCTATCAATGACGGATTATGTTCCAAGTCAATATGTGTCAGCTTTACGATACATTGTACAAGTGCGCATTGAATAATTGATGACAGAAGGACGCTATCGAAACCCCCACATGGAGCTCTGAGCTCTATCCAGTTGATATGGGGTGCATTGAAATCTCCAACGATGAGACAACATTCTGCCTCACTACAAGAACAGACGTGTCTTAGGATAAAGTCGTCAGCGAGACAACACGGACTACGATATATTCCTCCTATAGTCACTAACTAGTTTCTAGACCTAATTGTGCAGCATACTACCTCATACGTACCACTTACATGCGCCTCCGATATGATCGAGTTTATGCGGAAGTGGTCCTTAACATATAATATTACGCCTCCTCCCTTGCGACTTCTAACTCTATCACTTCTGATACAGATGTAGCTGGAAATGACTGGAGAATACTCTATATCTACAGTGAGCCAAGTTTCGGTGATAACAATTATATCGGGATTTAATTCGTCTACCATCAAACTTAGCTCAGACTTCTTATTCCGAAGACTACGGGCTTTTGTGTAACACACATTTAGGGTGTTTTTGGAGACATGCGTTCTACCCACACAGGTCTCCTAGACTCTATGATATAAACGCAAAGTTCAGTAAAGTCGGCTTACGTTCCAAGCCGAAATATGTGGATTTTATAATATTGCATGGCTGCACACAATAACTAGTCGAAGGTAAGTCCTTATAAAACATTTGTTTGAAGCTGTGAGTATTATTAAATGGGTTCAAGATGCAATTACATCTCAAACGATGACAGAACTATCATCTGTGCCCCGAATTCACGCATGAACTAAGGTGAACCCATTGTACTCATAATCACATGCTAGCATTTCAATTTTTGTCCGCACCTTGACAATATTCATGTACATTTTTACATAAGTATGACTTTTTCGCTTAATACGCTCACCCCTCACATGACACTGTAATTTATCAGGTATTGTACAATTTTTACCCACATTTTGACGTTATCCACATACAGCTTCAGTGTTATTTTTCGAAAACAGACATTTTTTTATAAATGTGCTATTTTCTACAAGGGGGCTATGTAGTATCAGTTTATTTGTTAAGCCCATATACTTTATTCTAGTTACTGGCCAAGCCAATTCGCCTATCCATATATGAGTCATATTTTGATCTTGTTAATCATTTGCTTATTAACCTTGACTATACTTTTATATGAGCATATATGTGTACACTACATATCTTATTCATCGTATGTCTGTCACTCATTTTTGTCCGACTATAAATGTTGATTAACGCTTGCTTAAATCGAGTTGGCTTCCCAGCCATCTCCACTGCATGTCATTTCCGCCTCGTTCGCTTATTCACTCGCTCGTTATTATTCGCTCAGGTGTTGCTAACTTTCTGACCTGAGTTATTCGACAATAAACTGTAGTTGCTGCTATCCTTTGTCTTCTGATTTTACGCACCGTTAAGATTAGAATTATAACGGTTATCGAAGTAAACGATTAACGAATCGCGGCACTACACCATCTGAAAGATTAATTTGACTACGATATACTTCATCTGAGGTCAGAGAATCGTGTCAAACTTGATCTTGAATATGGTTATCGTTCATGTATCATCACGGCGTGCCTTCAATGTATTTTATGTGAAGAGAGAACTGACCATAACCTCCTCTTATTACCATGAACAAAATCACTTTCAACACCGACATATTCCGTAATGATTGCAGTAAGATCCTTTCCTGTTATTAATCATGTTTTGGGCAAGGCAAAAATATTAGGTTTTGATTCTTTCAGCTGGTAGCTTGATTCATATGTATCATTTCAAGGTATGAGAACTTTCGTTTAGCACACATTCAAGGTATTTTGATGATTTCACCAGCTACTCATACAATTATCGTCTTCCACGATCTCATAACTTAAAGACCATACGGCCTTAAGCTTTTCCATTCATCTCACGATTTGTTTTTCAGATCCGCAGCAGTCGTTCTTTATATGCTATCAGTGACTGTGATGTTTAGAAATATTTAAATTACTATACGAAATAGAAGTCTCTGAAATAACTCAATTAAGAAGAAATAGAAGTGAGCACAAAAAACGTAATTTATTTGGAATTCGAATTCAGAAAGACATCAATTACGAAGGAAACATTAATTAATGCAAACTCAGTGACCTGTCCTAGCAAACACGTATATTTCAGGCTTCGATTCGCGTTTATTTTGAATGTTCAGTTCCCTTCCACTATTGCCAATTACGAGATCGCGATTCTTCAAGATGCACCACCAACTGACTTGCCTGACCAATTCATTAACTTCCAGGATGTTTCCGGTAGAACATGCTCGATTGCAGATTCGACTAACAGAAGGTCGTGAGGATTTACCGGCTATAGGTCCTTCAGCGCCTCTAAATCCCATATGGTTAGACTTGCAGAAAACTGGATACTCACGAAATACGTTACTGTCGACCCTTTAGAATGAATAGTCGAAATTTACCCTCCACATGTTTTCAGAGATGAGACAGCCATCCATGAACTTCCTGTGCATCCGTTTGTCATTTTGTAATGAATGTGTAGTATTAAGCATTCTTTGTTTATGTAGTGAGTGAAAGGTGAAGATAAGAGGTTGGAGAGGAAAAGAAATTATGGATCACTGTGAAGGGGAACCGGTTAGTGTGAATGCACATTACCTTTCAGACTCAGCTAGACTTCTGTGTATATGTTTAGTCGTTCAACCTCTACTTGCTGACATGATGGTGTTTAACTTGTTTCACTGGGAATTCCTTGGTTGAGTGATACGCATGACTAGAAATTGAAGTAAGAGGTGGCCGACGAGATCTCGCCATAGCGGCCTCTTGATGTTTCACACTAAAGCACGAGTAAGGTAATTTAATTGCGGTAACATGGGCCACTTTTCGTTCATGCACGTCCTCCTAATACTAATTGAGAACGACCTCAACACTCGAAAGGAATCGTTAAACACTTAGCATCAGTCTGAAAAATTGATTCTAGATCAACTGGACTTAAGTTACTATCAAGAAATTGTAAGTTCAGCAATCACCCAGAAACTCAGATTCCACAGAAAACCCAACTGATCAAGGGCAACAAAATCGATCACGGGAAACACCCTAATCCGAATCATATTGAAGAAGCACGTTCCCGTCACCTTGGGCCCTATTTCAAGAGTTATGATTGATTGTCTCCGATTATTAGCTTCAGTTCACTTGACTACTAATAAACCCCCAATGGAACAAGGGAATATGCTTTGCTATTAGCTAGAAACAAATAATTCACCAAAAAGCCATTGCTAGTGAAAACTCAACACAGAGTAGACATTGATTCTCTTGTAATGGTAATTATCTAGGCAATTGGAAACTAAAATCTAAGTACTTCATATGACCATGAAAAATCATGGGTGAGGGCAGAAAGCAACTTAGAAATAGTAGAATCCTAACAAGAGATGCAAATCATATGTGTACTCCAGCATAAGTTACGCATATGAATGTTTGCAAGTAGTAGTCGATTTACAATCAAAAACTGAAAACAGATTTCCTGGTCTAATGTTGACCAGGATAACACACACCAAAATATTTGACAAGAACAATAGTCATACAAATGTATGTGTCAACATGCTTAGTACTGTTGTGTAAACATGTAGACAAATAAATAAAAGCAGAAACGAAACTGTACATGGCAAAACAAAATGGATTGGAAAATTCCTAGCAATTTAACTGTATCAGTTTGTACGCTGCTATGGTTATTCGAGAAATCGATGCTAATCTTAACAATAAACTTTACTAACGGTGACAATAATCCATTCAACTAATTAATAAATGAAATGTGACTTAGGGAGGAAGAATATATAAATAACACAACAAAGGGAACAAAGTTGGGAGGGATGACAAGACTCAGGAATGCAAACAGTACGTAATTGCTGATTAGGGTCATAGAAAAAAGAATGGTCTATAAACATATAATGATGACCTGGTTTGGTTAAGTCTTCATCATTTATATTTCATTGATATTAATGAGAGTGCATATACATATGCAAAACTATTGAGGTACGCATAAACGAGGAAAAATAAAAAAATCGATATCAACGAGATCATAGTGATTCAAAAATAGAAACTATACACATGGAAACAAAGACTGTGACATTCTATGTGCGTGTGAATGGATGGGCATACAGTTAAGCAAACACACTAACAAATATCGGATTGCTCCCAAAATCCTTTATCGTACCCTTCATGTACGTGATCTAAAAGGACATTTCGGCGACTTTCACAATATCTGGCTTTATCTTGCATTTTCTGTTTTAATTCATTTAAATTGATATTAGATAAATCACGATCTAGATATTCCGATAACTGTTCTGTAGATTGTTCCAAGTCACTTTGATTGCTTTCAAATATTAATGAATGGTTGTTTTTTTTCAAGAAATAAGCAAAAGCATAAGTATACATGAGTGTTCTTCGACAGCGACAAAGAATTTCAACTAATTTTTTGAAAAATTTAACATCTATCCAAGATGTTCCATGAGATTGCATTGTTTCCATTTTACTTTGCACTGTTTCATATAGACGTGCCTCAAACTTCAACGATTGCATATGATTTAAATAACGATTTGAATAAAAAAGATAGCGATCAAGTGATAACCTTGAACTAGCTTGAGCTTCTCTAGCCAATTTAGCAGCAGAATCATCATAACGATTACATGTGTACCATCGTGATCCATGTGGCTCCCAACGATCTAGACACATCCAACAAAATTCATGCTTACAATCAACATTTCGACAGGTCATATGATTACAACCACCATTTTTTTCTATGGTCGCACGACATTTTGGACATTCTTTAGTGTTAGCTGCAATCCAGCCAAGTGTACCGCTATCATTTTCAAGCTTTTTAATCCATGTTCTTAACTGTTCACAGCGAACTGGATCATGCCATGGTTGGCCACAGGCGAAACAGAAGCATTCACCACAGTTAGTACAAGTAATTTGATATGGTTCTCGGGGACCAAAGCAACGCACGGCATGTCCACAGTTAACTCCTGGACACCAAGTTAATGCACGATTGTGGAGAACAAAACTACTAGATATCAGTTTGTGAAAATGCTTGCGTACATTTTGATCAGTAATCATTTGAAACACAACCTCATCTTCAACAATTATACGACAAGTAGATGAAGGACAATATATTCGGTCAATTTGACTTTCTTCCATTATTTTAATTTTAAGATAACGCTGCCAACAAGTTAAACAAAAGTAGTGAGCGCAAGACAATCCAAACATTTGACCTAAATATAGGAAAGCAACCAGAGATTAAATATAACAAATTTCGGGACTTTTTCTGGCTACTAGGAGTTATGGGATTGAGTGATTTTAGAAAACTTTAAAAGGTTTCAAAACCAACAAAGCACAAATTTTATTTCGAAGTAATTTACATTTGGAAAACCATGAATTTTGATAGTTTAATGGCGGTTAACATTGATTGATAGATTTGAAGTTTATTGAAGATAAACTTTAAATTGATTTTTCTGAGTCATTTACCTAAGTATGATCTTTGTCTTATCCGAGAGCATATGTCAATTTAGCGAAGTAATATTATAAACCAACTGCATTCTCTATCCTGGAAACCGTAACAGGTTTAAAATATTTGACCTCTGATTATTTCACTTAATATCATACACAAGATCGCACCCAGCTTTCTATACATCTAAGTTTAAATGTTGAATTGTACTGCAAATACAATAGCAATGAGAAATAAATACAAACAAACCATCATAGAAGTCTATGTAATTGATTTTGCAGTCAGTAACACATAAAGTATTGCCTCAGGTAGTACAGAAGACTAACTTGTGACTATCCTCTTATGGTTTTAAATGAAAAACACAAGTGTTTTTAATTGGATAGCTTGGTATAGTTATTCCTAGGTCCGTGCTATTTTCATATGACCAGATAACTCAAAAGTAGCTATCATTTTATGACTAGTTAAGTGGTGTTCATATAAAAAAAGAAAATTACACAGAAAAAAATATACATAACACAGAAGTTAACTTTATTTGTGAACCTCATGAGTTACCTACACCGTAAGAACTCGAAGAGGAAATCATACAACGCCCATAATAAATCAACTCGGACAAAGTGAATTACACATTTAAGTAAAATTAATTAGATGAATATAGCCTTAGTACCACAAATTGTCGTATAAGGAATAATCAATAAACAGCTGATTAATTTTTAAAAAAAAGTAAATTAGTGAAAGGCTATTGATGATCATAAAATCATATGATGTATATACTAGTTAGAATAAAGTAACTGATGAACTGAAAGTAAACATTTAGGAAAATATGCTTTTTTTCTTTTACAGCACATTATTACATTTTTATTAGGGAGAAGAATAGCAAAAGTCAAATGACATATTTATCATATGCGAACATTAACTAATAAAATCGACAAATCGATCATGATTACATAACAATTAGATCACAGTAGTTCTTTACACTTTTTATCCTAACATCAGTACTATTCTATGATTTACAGTGAACAGATATCTAGTCACATTACAATTTGCATTGTACACCACTTGTCTTGAACAGTCTATATATTACTTGGACAAATATAATACACCCATCATAATTATGCACAAAGTGTTGATTACTTATGATAATGATAATGAAAAATCTTACTTGAAGTAGTTGATAGAAAACATATATCACAAACGACTTCATTTTTCTTTTCACACAAATTCCTTGATCCTGTCACTAAAAATGAAATTTATAAAGATTACATATGTCACAAATTTTAATAAAAAGTTTTTCCTATGATTTCAAGTGATAAAATATTTAGGAATATTTTTAATATCATTTATTGTTCGTTTCGTAAATATGGACTACATAACCAGCAACAAACGGACGTTAGGCAAGCAGTAATAATACAGAGCCTGACCTGGTACAGGTATGTGTTGACCCAAGTTGCCATAAAACATTAACAATGATAAAAAGAACGACTAAACCTTAGGAATATGGTTTGAATAAACAGTGGAACAGTATATGTGAAAAATGGAATTAATTATCGAGAAGATAAGGAGAAAATGTATCTACACTACTATGAACGATTCTGGGACATGTCACTCAAAGTTTAGAACTAATCGCCTTTATTAAGCAGACCACAATCAAGTACTCTGAATCTACTATGACTCAGATGGACAGTCAGTGACTTAATGAGCCGACGCAGTGTCATGGGTTTGGCTGCTTCTACCTTCCTATCAACCTGCTACATCAGCAAGCGTTGCCAGTAAGGGTAGATTATGGTTAGAGATATGTGACACATGTAATAGCTACCTTAGTCGATGAATATATAAAATTTTATCAACTTGGTTCCCTACCTACATTAGCCTAGTACTGTATGCCTAGCCTTAGCACTGTTTACTTGGTCATTCCACGGAACATGAACAATGCTTCAAAGACATCTACGATCAAAAATATGCAGCCTATACATGTCTTCTACTTTTATAGACCACATTTCTGATAAGCTAGGCTAATCAAATATATATATATATATATATATATATATATATATATATATATATATATAGCGGTCTGCTTAAACATTTGGGCTACCTGTTCCTGTCATCTATATATTTAAACAAGTTATTTGATTTTTTGTTTCAATACATCATTATGGCTATTTATCGCACAATCTATTCAGGTGTGTTTCTGAAAAGTGTACAATCTTTCGCTATAAAGGTTACGAAAGGACTATTTAGAGGTATCGTGGTTGCCGGCAATATGCAGAGATGTCGATTGACTGGACTGCTAACTTTTAACTGAGGATTACTCAATAATTATCGTCAGGATCGGCAAAGAAGTAAGAAACGGGGACTTGTTGAAATACTTTTGCTGAGAATTCTATATTGTACCGGAAATATAATATTGAATAAAGCTAATACTAATATATATATATATATATATATGATTCGGTTAGTTAATTAAAGATTTCTATTCACTTTTGGCTTTTCACTCAAGTCCCTGGTTTGTTTACTCATATGATAAGCATATATATCAGTATCAAAATCAGACGACCACAGAATAGTTCCACAAAAATAAAGTAGTGGAGAGAGGACTGTTGGGCTGTACACACACCTTTTGGTCAGCGGACGAACATCTTGTCTGCATCACAAGTTGGCAAACATCAATCGAGGTTTCGGAACCCGTACTGACAATTCAAAATGGTCAATTCATTCAACTGCTTCTCTCCCTACCACTTGTTCAGGTATTGTGGTAGACCGGTCTTTAAGCAAAATCTTGAATCTAGAGAGTGAGAAAAACTTACCCGAAACATGCTTGCTCAATGTGATGAAAAGACTGGATTTTGAGTGTTTTCAACAGACAGGACTATGAATGGATGTTATTAGCGGGTAAGAGAAAGGAAAACTAGTGATTCATCAAAAATAATTACGGTTATAATTATCGTCACAATGGAGTTGAAAAATACACATATATTCATCCTGATGTGATTAGATAAACATCACTAAGTTTTGATCATAGAGTACTCACTACAGTGTGATGATTATCCCAGTCGACTTAAAAAATCAAGTAGTTTTATCAATGCGTGGGATATATATGATATCACTTGTTAAGCGCAAAAACGACTGACGTATGTGAAGATTTATATCAAAGCGACGCAAAACTACTTTTTTGTACTCCTGGACTGATTTGAATTTTCTACTTCACTGTAATATTTTTCTCAAATACAAAGACTGTGAAATAACTTGTTTAAGAAATGAGAGTAGAAACAACTTGGGATTTACGAAGTTAAGTTGCTTATTATATGATAATAATGTTTAACTAAATTCATTTGACATTAGATTAAAACAATTACAAAAAGAACGAAAATAGATAAAATCCAACGGTGAATATTGAGGAAAACAACGTGTACACATTTTGCTTACAATACTTGATTCAACAAAAATGCTAAACAGTAGAAATCTTGCCAGATTTATTATGTTTCTGGTTTTTTATCGAAATATAACATAGTCTAGTCACTCTATCAAGTGTCATACGAATGCCATCCCAGTAACTCCTACACTGCCCATTATTTGCCAGTGCTAAAACCAGATGGGAAAAGTGAAGAGGTGGTCAGCTTACCACAGGTTGCAGTGATGTGGCAGTTAGATGCATAAGATTAGGGCCTGTCAATCTATCATGACTGCCTGATTTTGGCCATAGCGGTAGTGCGATTCAGTTGGTTGATACATTACCAGATATGGCTTACAAGCCATATATATATATATATATATATATATATATATATATATATATATATATATATATATATATAATACTGCAGTATGACCAGTGATGATGCTGCCAGTGTACCATTGAAGTCTTTACACAAATCATATGAAATTTCTTAATTGATCTTTCTTGATTATATCATCCAATCGGACTTGATCTCTCATTACATACTATTAGCATTCATTTATTTATTGGTCTCGACCGTTGCTGCTACCCTGACGTGGTGGTCGGGCTTGCCTATCGTGATGAACCAATCGAGCTATGCTGGCTAAAACAACCATTCTTCAAGGTCCTGCCGTGCCAGGCAGGTCGGTTGGGGAGAGGTAAGACTAAAAGCACCAAACCCAAGGTCCGAATGCTAAGTCGTACTGCTGACTGTACAGAGGTGTGACGGCAGTAAGGTGTTTCCTTCAGATAACCAGTAAATCAGCGATGCTGCCTTCCCACAAGGAGGGGTGAGGTTAGAAAAGGTAGACCCGAAAAATGCACACCTCGCCTTATCCCACGGATATCCGTATCCGGCGGTAAGGTCAAAATTCGAAACGGAACCAACTATTTAAACACTTACGTATCATCTAGTGCAGTTTAGAAAAACGATAACTTTAAAGTGAAAGGCTTTGGTTGACAGAATTGATTATATTTCTGCTGTACAGTTACTGAACCTCTGATGGGTTGTGGTGAGCGTTACAAATACGCATGGATTAATGACCGGAATTAATGTGAGTTAAGTGCATCTAGCTGGCAAGTTTTAAATAAGATGTAACACTTGTCTTCAATCTTACTGGTAGTCCTTATCAAATACTATTATAATAGACAGAACAAGACTACAGTGAAGTCACTAAAGTACAGATATTAGAACAGCTTACAGTTTTTAGAATCGATAAAACCAAGGACTAGATGACCCTCAATAAAACAGTTTATTTGAAAATTACTAGATTTCTCTCTAACAATTATTAAACTATCCACACCACCTATTTTTTATTACCTGACGTGAGAAATATTTTATGGAGACAAATGGGTATACTATTGAATGACTATATGTGCAGTCTAAAAGGAATGAATGGTTGTAAAACCACAGATCTATGGTATATTTCAATAGTTTATTTGTGATCAGAGGGGGAAGAACAATTACTCTATTCATGCTTGATGGTACATTCCATGCTCCTGAATCCTACTGTGGTTAGTGATAGTTAAATAATACTCTGGTAAGACTTCTATAATTTTAAAACGACATATATAGCACTCTTATTGCATTAAATCTTGTCAGTCATGCCTCAAATTCATAAAACGGTTCACCAACGTTGTACTCGGATACAGATGAACAAACAGATGTCACAATGTAACAATAAATATGATAATTTAGTGGAAGTAACTCATGCTTTCTAACTTGGTCACTTGTTTTCTGCCTGAACATTTATTTAAGAAATCAAGTCATTCAAATACTTTACTAGCAATCGAAACATAAATCAAAGGAATGTGTAAGAAAATCAGGGTTTGAACATGTCAACTTGTGATTGGAGGTCACGCACTTCAATCAATTAACCACTGGATTACAGCATTTTTAGCGTAATAACGACAGGGTATGTTAGAATGTCAGATCAAAACTGAGTAGTTACATCTTACCTGGGATATCCATAGGATCTACAATACCTGTTTGAGCAAAAGTATCTGCTTTACCGTGTTCAAAATAAAATTCCATTAATGCATCTTTATCCCATTTAAAATGAGCAAGCAATAGTCGTAAATAAGTCGGAGGAATCTGAATTATTTGTTCAACTTCTTTGGTAATATCAGACATCAACTGTGATAATTGGTTGGGATGTAATATCTAGAAATAGTTGGATAAGATTAGTAAAATGACAGTAAACTTTCTAGTAATATTTGTAATGGACGAAACGGCTTAAGGAATGCATAATTTATCTTTTAAAAAGAAAGGACATCTATGAAATTGGCACCATTGAAGTGAATCAAGCTTAAAAACAGTCATTGCTTTATTCAAGGAATACTGATTGTCAAAATAACTTCGTTCACGTAAACAAAGTACATATACACAATAAGTCATCAGGTAGTCGTCTATCCTATATGTTGATTGAAGAGTTTTGATTGTTTTTTTGCCAATATACTGATGGCTGAATTCGGTGTTTGACATTACAGACTGATGGTTTTAACATTCGACCATCTATACTAAAAGAAAGGAATTGGAAGTACGTATTGAAGACAAACGTACAATTCTAGTGACTCATAATGATATTCACTTCCATACCTGATTATGTTATCTGGTATGTAGCCTATGTCTAATATTGTGATTGAAAATGTATTGTGTAAGCAATAGCTAATATTTTTGTAATGGTCAGTTGTTTAACGATATTGATCGAATTGGAATTTAAGAGCTACGTTCTGTGATTAATCTTGTCAACGTAATGAACTCGGTCAAACAACTAGTCATATATCCTTTCAGCAATCTATTAATCAATAGCCAAATAGTAAAAGCATCACACCTGTAAGAATCTTTTGATACAAGCCTCAAGATTTAACAGTGATAACTTTACCTATCACAGTAAGCTGAGATAAAACTCACCCAGGAATAACGAGAATCTTGACAGTTTATTATTCAATAGAGAATGTAGCTGACTTGCTTAAGAACTCCACATTTAAACGGCAGGGTATATATTTAAATAGTTTCATATATTGAGGTCCTCGTATTCGAATGATATTACCAGATCTTACATAAAAAACATGATTTAGGATATGGTGGTCAAGATGCACTTGGATAAGCTGTCTTTTAATCGATGGCCTAAAGTACTATGGAGGAATCCTATGAGTCCCTATAGGTCTAAAAGACTTTGAAAGAAGAAGGGATTTATGGGCTGAAACTATTTGATCATAGGAACGCTCGAACTTTTACTTGTTTTGTAAGATGATATAATAGCCAATCGTGGTATTAAGCTCATAGTGTTGAGCAAAAGTTGTAAGTAGGTTAAAAAATGGACGGTTTTGGCAACGGAGGCGACGAGGACATATATTACAGGTACACTGACGCTGCATTCATTAGTATACTATATTGGTTTGGTTAGAAGTTTAAAATGTAAGAACAAGAAACGACTAGAGCAAGGCATATCCTCAACTTTTTGTCTCTGATGTACAGTAAGGTACATGTTTATTGATCCCCATTCACGAGATAATCGTAATCTGTGGTTGAACATCGTAGTTGTCTAAAATCAGTCTTAGGAAAACATGTAAAATGACCTATTATCTTTCTCTGAAGCTTGGGATTATTTTATACCTTTTATCTTCCAAATTCATTCGTTGTTTTTAGACTAAATTTCTTGGTTTTTTCTTCCATTACTGCTGAATATGTTTTTAATCATTTGCTTTTTAATTTGTCGATTCCATTTCACTGTATTGATGTGAAGCGCCCCCAAATGCCCTGATACGGCCGAGAGTGGGGAGAGTCCGCTCTCCCTCTCGAAATGCTCTCACATGGCCACGCGAATATATAGCCTCTGCCAGGGAAGTCCTACTAACTGCCTTCTCGTGGCAGGGGTGTTGTTTACGAAATTGAGAGGACGAAAAGCGAATGTCAGGCACTTTAACCGGGTTGGTGGATGTGGAGTGTCCACCTAGGGGAGTTGGAAAACCCTGATTCCAAACCCATGGTGAACATGGGCTCCAGTATCCTGAGGGAACAAATGGCGTATGAATCAATCGTTGGTCACCGGCTACTATGGGACTGCATCTTCTCACGATGCTCCACTGTCTTGTGGACTGGACCTTCAGGTCGAAGGCTCGGGGTGTGGCCCCCTAAGGAAACCACCTGCTTCAGTCTGGGTACCTGAGCAGTATCACAGCCCTCACACAAATCAAATGAGATTTGTGCGACGCATATTTATCTGGTGCTTCCTTGTACCAATATTTATGTGTTTTAATAAATAAATAAAATAATGAAGCGTATTAAATTGGAACGATACATGTGTATCACCTACGGTTATTACTACCACAAATAAGATGATTTCATTATGTAATTCATTTCATTTTATTTTAATTTGTACTATCACTTTGTGTGTAAACAAATATAATACTAAAATTTTACTTGTAGCAAACAAGTCCTTTACATTTACCTCATATTCTAGTGAATCCTCTTCACGCGACTCGGTAGTGGTATATGGAACATCTAACAAATTCACAAGTTCATCGTTTTCACCTGAATGTACTGAATCATCTAGTGATATATCAGAATCATTGAGTTCTTCATCCATCAGCTAGGTAAATAAAAGAAACTGAAGTTAAAATACTACATGATCACGTCACGATTACCTTTTGACACACGGGATGAGACATCATTATTTAATTGTAAGAAATAAAAACATATTACTTTTATAGTTCTAAAGTTATGGATTTGTCTCAGTTTGTAGATGTGCCAGGTATTTGTGCAAGAAATGTGCAACAGGAATTATTAAAACCAAAAAAAAACAAATGGTTAGAATGAAAGACGGAAGGATGGTGATTAAGCAAACACTGATAAATGTTTTGCTTCTTTAAAAACAGCACAATGATTATAAGATGGTTAGTGACTCTTGGTGAGCAATATTGGCCAGATAGGATATTAACATGTGACTGGGACGTTAGAGACATAATATTGAGTTGAAGTACAGATACCTTTCATTATCTTGCAGCAACGTGAGAGGAACCCTGAAATGAAGTTGTTAGTCCTTAGTAGAATAAAAATGGCAGCTAACGTGATTGAAAATTAACATAATAGATTTATTTATTTATTTAAACATATAAATATTGGTGCAAGGGGGCACCAGATATACATGCGCCACACAAAACAATGAAAATGGGAAGAGAAAGGGATAAGATGCATATAAAAAAGGGTAATGGTGAGGGAAACTGAAATGTACAACCAGAAGAACTCTCTCAGTTAAAGAGGTTATGAACACTCTTTATGAAGAAAGTAAAAGAAGGTTACAGCAGGATCGCCACTGGCTTCTATTCTGAGCCATATTTGATAATGTCTCTAGCCACTGTGTAGCACCATCTCTCGGACCCCAGCCAGAGAGTCGTGAAGGACCAACAGAAGCTAGCCCTTTGCAGCTTTCTTTCATACCACGACACCGTTTCCTACACTGACCTCCTCTCTCCTTTTTCCAACCAGTCTCAGAGTCGGCAAATAATGCACGACGTGGAAGTCTCTGGGATAACATTCGTAGAACATGTCCAAGCCACCGAAGTCAGTGTTTCAAGATGGTGACACCAATTGGATTATCGTCTCTGCGACCGAACAGACGATGCCGAACCTCTGCATTACTAACATGGTGTTGCCACCGGATGTCAGCAATCCTTCGGAGACAACGATGATCAAACACAGAGATGTCTAACATTCTCAACTCGGAGAGGCCAGGTTTCACAAGCATAGAGCAAAACTGCTCTCACTGACGCGTTGTAGATCCGACCTTTTACAGCCAGACTAACATCACGAAGGCGCCAAAGATGGCCCAGATTGGCATAAGCCGCTCTGGCTTTCATTATACGTGCATCGATCTCATCACTCACGCCACCACCAGCACTTATGTAGCTACCTAGATACACGAACTTCTCAACTACTTCAATCTGCTCACCATCCAGGGTGAGTACAGGATGAGAATCCTGCCAGTCTTGTAGGAGTTTTCTGCACTTGGAGGGTGCACAGCACATACTGTACCTGTGGACACTGATTGCCAACTGATTAAGTGCGGATTGCATGCCTTGGGCATTATCGCACAGTAAGACAGTATCATCCGCATACTCAAGGCCGAGAAGTCTTTCTCCAGGCGGCAGATCCACACCGCCATTACTTACATCCATCAGAGCTGTTTCCAGAATGTCATCGATGGCAAAGTTGAAGAGGAATGGTGAGATTGGGCAACCCTACCTAACCCCACTGCTTGAATGGAACATAATAGAACTCTGGTAAGTATTACTTAAAGAAGAATCATAGGTGAAACTCAGTTGAGCTTAGTTTGTTACCAAATACACGGTTAAAACAAGGAATATGAAGCATAGATTCAGAAGCTATCATGACAGCGGCCAACTTGAAATGGAGGAAAATAACATTTACTCATAGGGGGTCTACGGATTTTATTAAATATCACAGTTTAAGGATACTAGTTTAGCTCGTAAAAGCGATGCCCAAATCACGGAAGCAAAATAATTTTCACTGACTAGTGAGATTAATGAATGCAAAAGTACATACAAAACAAATTTGGAACATGGTAACGATATGCAAACCGATGTGACCAACCTAACTTCGGTTAGAAAAACTTAGCATACCAGTAAAACTGAGCAGATCATAAACAGCTTAGAAGCATGAATTGTAGTGATGGAGCTTTGTAAAAAATTCTATACTGCAGACGAATCTCTCACTGTTAGGATGATTTACGCTCACTTAGGAGTGGCATTCAGATATGAAAAAAGGGTTTATGTCCTTGTTTTGGGAGAATGTGTGAGGTTTAGTTGTACGGACTACATGTTGAAAACGAAGCAGATACGAAGGTTTGGAAAAGGGATATACGAATCAAAAACCCAGTACTTTACCCACCAAGCTACTCCTTAGCAACGCCATGACAGAAAAATTGATATGGGATATAACTTCAATTCAGCTCATCAATTAATATCTGGAATTAATTGCAAAAGCAATGAATACCAACAAAGATCCCTGGTATCCACACAGAAAGGTGTATTTCATCCCCATCTTAGGAAATACAAGGATTAAGGTATTTTCGGATTCATTGTCTATCTTTGTCGAAAAAAATTGATGCAGAATAACACCTTAACAATCTAAAAGTATTGTAAACGAAAGCACTATAATGTACTATTGCAATACCACATACCAAATAAAATGGCCTGACTAATTAAGTAGTTTTTTCTCAGTGGTCGTAAATTGTTTCTACATCTTTCCGTGGGTCAAGAGCGATATATGGTAATGTTCACATTTTGAAAAAAAACATTTGTGGGTTGTATGATAAATAGGGATTCACTATGGTCCAACCTGTTACATTTCCCCTCTTAATATATCAGTTGCCAAAGCAACCACTTTTATGAGGGTGAAACTCAGAATACACCTATATGGTGAGAAACATAAAAGTTGGACAATTGCATCCAACAGTCCTACGACATGTCACAAGGCTGTATGATCACAGCATTTAGGTTCAGAAATAATAGGGTCACTCAGTGCACAGATTTACGCGTTGAAACTAGTGGCAAACTTAAAGTATGAAGGCTCATGATATTACAGGGGCACATGGACCAATTGGACCACATTAATGTGGTCGGAACCTGACACCTAGCTAGGAGTTATATGTTAAGACCAGTCTAGCACTTCTGAATTTAGGAAGGATCGCAGTTACCCTCATATCTAGTGGACGGAAGATAAATTGCCATAATGGAAGCTAAAGCTCTACTTACACGAATTGCAGGACTATTTTGACATTATAAATAGAACCACTAAGATGTAAAAGATCACTGAAAATAGTCAAAAAGCATAAGTAGGCAGTTTTATAGAATGTGAACTATGGAAACTATACGAAAACGGTCTTTAAGAGGATTGCTAAACAATTTTGGGAACCTTTTTACAAATTACAGACGGCGGATTAAATTTACCGGGATGGCAACAACCCACAAATTTGAAAGTCACTGAAAGAAACAAAGAATATTCTCAGATTATGCTTCAGTGATGAGATATGAACTATCTGCACTCATTTTCAATAAGTAATAAAAAACGGGTGAGTCATTGGTAAACGTTTTGAATTTACCATGGTGTATATCCATGGTATGGTGTTTAATTCATAACATTTGATCTCAGTTTAAAAGATTGAGTTGATGAAGGCCTACAACAAAATCCATGAGTTGTGAAAACATTCCTAAGAAGACAACCGTAGTGTGTTTTTAACTTGTAGCAACCTCATGTAAAAACCCTTTGAACACATTATTCGGCTCTTTACAACTATAAATTAAGATGTTTTACTTGTCTGTTCACGGATTCATCAGAAAAAATTTACATATTTCCTTTAAGTTTGATGCCCATGAGATTGTCAGTTTGGTCCGTAGTTAGAATATGCATTTAATATAATCTTCCATGGAACCAATAATGTTTCGCGGATGTCAAGTGTTTCACAACGCTGTTTTACGTAGCTTCTTTATATCAAAGGATCTCAAATCCAGTTCAACTGGAAACCGAGAACAAAGAGGTTCGAAGAAATATCGGGATAATTGTCATTGCGTCGGGATATTCATCATCCTAGCTGATTAGTTTCTGTGAATGGTGTGCACCAGAGGTTACTAATTCGTGATCTAATATGAATGTTCGGTCAAACACCCTCACATATGGTGTGTCCAATAAATCTAGTATATTCAACATTAATGTCGAAGACGTACATAATTATACGTATATATATTCATTTTTCGTCTTTTCTGATCTTCCTGAAAAAAATCGAAAATGTGAATACTTGTCAAAAAAACATCTATTTTTGCGTACGCTAGCAAACTATGGGAAAAAAATGCTGTGAATAAACATTGCGACACTGAAAAAATCCAACACGAAATGGTTGCTTTTGTGCTTTTTTGCGGAAAAAAATGTAAATATATCGAATTATTAGGTTTGCTTATCTTTGACACAGTGAAAACATCATGTAGAACAAGGGAACCAGAGTGAGAAGAGATAATCTGAGAAAATTCACAATATGTGACAGTCATTCTATTTGGATCCTCATATCCCTTTCAGAGTGTGTTATTTTGTATCGCTTATCAGATACTGTTGACATTTTGTTCTGGTCGTTAACTATAGGAAACTGCCTTAGGCATTCGGAATTTGACAACATCTTTACACGCAACATCTTTATGATCGAAGTGCATGTGGTGTTTGAATGAACCAATGATTTCCTTGTATTGACAACCGCTTGATTTTGAGCTCCAAATACAGCACATTTGTTCGTGCTTATCTAATACTTCTTGATTAAATTGGTGGGATTATTAGTTCATACTACAATTCAAATACTCTTGAACATTACAGTGCGCCAACCCAGTACGGTCGGAAGTCAGAGGTTAGAAGGTTTGAAGTTATACTTGAATGTCTGTCGATCTCTTGAGAAGAGTTGGATATAAGCCGGCTAACGGCGTAGCAGTACATACCTACTCGTGATCTGTTGTGGATGCGTGACCGAGTGCCTTCAGCTTGGTGAGTCTAGTAAAACTAGTGAGATAAGCATCAAATGTCGAAGACTTACATGGCCATTTATTTTGGGGATTTTTTTTACCGCTACATATCGTAGTTGTGGAGATTCTGTAGTTAGATTATTAAGTGTGTGAGTTGATATAAGGGGTCGCCTTTCGTGTAAATAGCTTTAAACCGACCGGTTCTGGTGTCTTATTTAGTTCCTTTCTTATTGTTGGTACAGTAACTACGTTCACGACGAACTGTGTTTAGTCCTTCTTATGCAACGTTAAGCAGTCAAAACATTGTGTGTATTTGGCCTTCCCGTATTATATTACTAATTACGATAGGTGGCTGAGCAGGCCTTTTTAGTTAAAAAGGCATATTAATTTGGTTGAGAGCATCGACGTTTTGAGGAAAATCGAGGTGACAAAATTCTTCCCTTAAACATTTTTAAAATGTTTTATTTATTCTTTATTGGCGGAAACATGAAGCTCGAACGTTGAACTGTTTTACTTGTATTATGTACAAGGGTCTTTATTTGTGTATGCTTCATTGTACTGTCTGAGAAAGCAATACGTCTAGCATATATGAATATGAACAAGACAGTGATAGAAGTTTAACGATTATGATATTTCTTTTGACAAGAAGGGTTTAAAAAATCAAGGTTGCCATGATACTGATGATGCAACGGATATTCTAGTTTTACAACTAGATACCAGTAGCACCTTCTAAATTCGGTTGTTACCAGTCAGATAGAAATCAGAAGTCGGACGAGAATAGGCAGGAAAGATATATTTGATTCGTTACCAATATATCGAGGACCTTTTCTATGAGCTGGCTAATGAAACGTAGGAGCTGTGTCCCACGCAGTATTGAAACGTGATCTGGTGCGGATGCATGACCGAAAGCCTTCAGCTAAACAAGTCCACTTAAACAACGTGGTCAGCATCCAATGTCGAACACTTAATGAGCTATTGATTTTGGGGAATTATTTACAGCTACAGATCACTCCCCCCCTAGTGAGGTAGTGATGCCCCTAAGACGTGACCAGCCAGAAGTTTAAACCCAACGAATTTGTCGTTGGTAAACACTCTTCTGATAGCTTGCTTCGTTTAGCAGCGTCTGGTCGTCTTTCCTTAAACTATGGGACCAAAATGTACAACGTAGCAAATAAAGAAATAAAGTACAATGAAAATTTCTGTTCCTTGCGAAACTTCGTCGTTCTTTTCCAGCCGTCCTGGAAAAGAGGAAAAATAAAACGTGTGAGCGCATGTCAAAAATACACTCGTACTTGCGTAAGGACACAAGATGAGCGGAAAAAAATAAACTGATACACTTACAAACAGCGTAAAAGCGATCGGAAAAAAGGTTTTCTTTTGAGTTTTTTTTTTTTTTAATATATAAAATATATATATATATACGTTCAAAAAAAAATGTTTTTTTTTACATAAATAAAAAATGAGCATATTAAAAAAAAATTTATAATAAACGTTGAAAGGGTAATTCCAGATAAAGCTTATGTCCTACGTGCAATATTCGTTAAGATGTTCTGGAAATCTTACTCGTCTTCCAGAACGCGTTGTTTTAGGTTTTTCTATCGACGTTGACGAAGTATCAAGTTGTGTGTCGGTTGTCGTGTGGGGTACTACGAGTGTAGTAGCTGTGTCGTTTGCTTGTACCGAAGGAAAATCGACGTAGCTAGGGTTTCCTTCTAGGTACGCAGCTTTGAGTCGATCGATACTGATGCTATCTTTCGTACCGTTCTTATCGACTACATAGTACTTAGGTTCGCGTTGAAGAACTTTGAAGGGTCCTTCGTATGCTGATTCGAGGGGTCGTCGATGTGAGTCTCGACGAACGAAGACGTGTGTACTATGTCGTAATTCGGGTTGAACGAAAACATCAGTTGATTGAGGTCGAGTGTGAGCAGGTTTAACTGAACGCATAGCGTTTGTAAGCCTACTCGTGTAAGAGTTTAGATCCATGTTCAATGAAGAAGCTGAAGGATCCACGAATTCTCCTGGGAGTCGGAGTGTCGTTCCGTAAACGAGTTGAGATGCCGTGTATCCAATGTCAGCTTTCACTGCATTGCGGATACCTAGCAAGACGAGTGGAAGAGCGTCTGTCCACTGTGAAACGTTTGAAGCTGATAATGAAGCTTTTAATTGTCGATGAAAACGTTCTACCAACCCGTTTGCTTGTGGGTGGTAGGCGGTAGTTCGGAAGCGCGTGATTCCTAAAAGTGTGGTCAGACAACGGAAAAGTCCAGATTCGAACTGGCGTCCGCGGTCTGTAGTGATGGTTGAAGGGCAGCCGAAATTTGCTACCCATCGTTCGACGAAAGTGCGAGCCACTGTTTCAGCAGTAATGTCCTTAATCGGTACTGCTTCTGGCCATCGAGTAAAACGGTCTACGCATGTTAGGAGATATGAGTATCCGTTCGAGTCGGGTAAGGGTCCTACCAAATCTAGATGGACGTGGTCGAAACGAGCGTCAGGGGTTTTGAAAGAACCTAAGGGACATTTGTTGTGTCTGATTACCTTAGATTTCTGACAGCTTACACAGGAGCGTGACCACTCCCTCACGTCTTTATTCATGCCAGGCCAACAAAAGCGTTCGGCTATAAGTTCGATTGTTGCACGAGCACCTGGATGAGAAAGATTGTGCAACGTATTGAAGACGTTGCGGCGATAGTGTTTTGGTACAATTGGACGATCCCTACCTGTAGATGTGTCACAGAGTAAGGTTTCCTTACCTGTTCCCATCTGCCTAATACTTAGTTTAAGAGTTGTCGAGGATAACTCATGCTGAAGATCAATGTCTTCTTTTTGAAGCTGAGCGAGTTTAAGAAGGTCGATTCCTTGGAAACTGTTCAAGGAGCTAATTCGAGACAAGGCGTCTGCGACTACATTGTTTGCTCCAGAAATATGTTGTATGTCTGAAGTAAACTGCGAAATGTAGTCGAGTTGTCGAGACTCTCGCGGTGAGTACTTGTCTGAAGATGAACTTAAAGAGAAGGTAAGAGGTTTGTGATCGGTAAAGAGCGTGAATTCTCTTCCTTCGATGGAATGTTGAAAATGCCGTACAGCACAATACATAGCTAGGAGTTCCCTACCGAACGTGCTGTACCTAGATTCAGCGTCTAGCAACCGTCTCGAGAAAAATCCTAAAGGTTGCCACGAGTTGTTAACCCATTGTTGTAAGACTGCTCCGATTGCTGAGTCGGATGCGTCTACGGCGATACTAATGGGCGCTTGACTGTCCTGATGAGCAAGCAAGGTTGCTTTAGCGATGTGTTCCTTAACTGTGGAAAATGCTTTACGGGCTGTGTCGTCTAAACTAATTGATTTCGCATTTCCACGAAGCTGATCGGTCAACGGTTTCATTAGGGATGCGCATTTAGGTATGAACCGTCTATAGAAACTTACGAGTCCGTTAAAAGTTCGCAACTGCTTGATCGTGGTCGGTTCTGGGTAATCCAGAATGGCCGCCACTTTGCTCCTAAGGGGTCGGATGCCTTGGGCATCAATGGTGTGTCCTAAGAAATCTAAGCAGTTAGTTCCGATTTGGCATTTCTGAATGTTGACAGTAATGCCATGCCTTTGAAGTCGATCGAAAACAATGTCCAGATGCTTGAGATGCGATTCTCTGTCCGGACTTGCTATTAGACAGTCATCAACATACGCATGTACGAAGTTGAGACCTCGGAAGACGTCGTCTATAAACCTTTGGAAGGTTTGAGCCGCGTTTCTTAAACCAAAAGGCATTCGTAGAAATTCGTAAAGACCGAAGGGAGTGATGATGGCGGTTTTAGGAATGTCGTCAGTTGCCATCGGGATTTGGTTATAAGCTTTAACCAAGTCGATTTTCGAAAAGACAGTTGTACCTTTCAAGGTAGCTGTCAAATCGTGAATATGAGGCAGCGGGTAACGATCGGGAATGGTTTTAGCATTCAGACGCCGATAATCACCAGTTGGCCGCCAATCATTGCTGTCCTTTTTAGGGACCATATGCAATGGGGATGCCCATGGACTATTCGATGGTCGAATTATTCCTAGGTCCATCATGTGGTTGAATTCGTTTTTAGCTAACCTAAGCTTTTCGGGAGCGAGTCTTCGGGCTTTCGAAAATACAGGTGGTCCTGTAGTCGAGATGTGATGTGTAACATTGCTGGTTACACAAGGTAATTTCGATTGCGATTGGTATATCCCGGGGTATTTGTCGAGTACTGCTTGGTACAAGGGGTCTATGGCGTGCTTAATCGTGACTGGGGATAACCTGCAACCAGAACAAGGAGTTACGCAAACGGACAACTTAGTGTTTCCGTCTACTAACCTTCGTGAGCGTGTGTCGATGAGTAGATTGTGGTGTTGTAACAGGTCAATACCAATGATTGGCATAGAGACATCTGCAACCACGAAAATCCAGTGTATGGGTTTACGTAAACCCACGTTAAGGTAGACGTACCTTTTACCGTAAGTAGCGATCGGTTTTCCGTTTGCCGCCTGTAAACTTAAAACAGACTCGCGAAGTCTGTCGTCGAGATTTGCTGGAAGAACGCTAACTTCTGCGCCAGTGTCGACGAGGTAGCGAACTTTCGTAGTCACATCCGTGACATATAAGAGGCGGCTGTGTTCGCCGGCTACGGTTGCCGTTAACGCGTGCCGGCTGGGAAGTTTCCCGAACTGTTTTTCGTGTCACTAGATTTTGGGGTCGGATAATTACAAGGTTTCCTGCAGTTTCTGGAAAACTTACCGTACTGGTTATGATACCAGCACCAGTCGGGATTGTCTGTCTCTCGTGGTCGAGAGCCAGATCGCTTACGTGAGGCGCTTCTACGCGGGGTTTTTGACCGACTACGGTCATTGCGAACTCTAAGATATCGTGTAAGCGTGTGACATAGTTCGGCCATGTCAGTCGAGGTCGATTGGGGTTTTTCTTTGACGGAAAAAACCTCGGCCTTAGAAGATCTAGTGATTTCCAAGATTCGATCGGCAGATGCAGCTAGTTCATCTATGGCATTGTTTTGAAATGAGACAAGCACTGCCTGCACCTGTTGAGGGAGTTTAGACAAGAAAAGTTGTCTAAATAGGCCATCATCGAAAGTTCGTTGGCCGATGACTTCTTTCATTCTAAGCAACATGTCCGTCGCAGAACCATGTTGCAAGTCGATATTGTTAAGGAGTTGGTCTAACCGTTGTCGATCAGTTAGGTCTCCTCGTTTTAAAATCGATAGCTTAAGCGATTCGTAAGGTTCGGAAACATCACTAGTAAACATACTAGGTGTTACGTACCTGTTAAACTCGCGCGGTAACGCCTTAACTACCGCGAGGAAACGTGTGCGCGAGTCCGTGATTCCGTGCATGCAAAAATCGGCTTCTGCATAGCAGAACCAGGACTCGATATTGTCGGGCCAAAATGGCGTTAACTGAATCGAAATAGGGGGAATAGACTTGAACTTAAGAACCTTGGGTGAGTGTTCCGTCATAGTAATATAGATATCGAAAAATGTCTAAGTAAAATATATCCGAGAAAAAAAAATTCGCGAAAAAAGTATATCACAATATATAAAATTCAAATAAAGAATAACAATGAATAATAATGTTCCAAAATGGAACAGACTCACAGTATATTGACTTGGTGTACCAGATCACGTCGGGCTCACCAATGATGATGCAACGGATATTCTAGTTTTACAACTAGATACCAGTAGCACCTTCTAAATTCGGTTGTTACCAGTCAGATAGAAATCAGAAGTCGGACGAGAATAGGCAGGAAAGATATATTTGATTCGTTACCAATATATCGAGGACCTTTTCTATGAGCTGGCTAATGAAACGTAGGAGCTGTGTCCCACGCAGTATTGAAACGTGATCTGGTGCGGATGCATGACCGAAAGCCTTCAGCTAAACAAGTCCACTTAAACAACGTGGTCAGCATCCAATGTCGAACACTTAATGAGCTATTGATTTTGGGGAATTATTTACAGCTACAATACTATAACAATATGGTTTAGAAACACACCAGTACCAGTGTATGTGCATATGAATCATCAACCACTCTTATAATAAGTGACAGACAGAGAGAACTATCACATGAAGGTTAGAGGACACCAAACAGATGTGCATCATATCCATTGGAGAACTCCAAGCGACGTATTTTGCAGTTCTTCACCTCCAGAAATATAAGACAGGTAGTTTATGATTCATATCTTCAATAAGTGATGAACATTTAATCTTCACTCATCATTTAATCCTACCTGAGAGACATGTAAATTTAAATATCTCTTCCGATTTTCATGAAAAATTCGATGTTAATATTTGATTGGCTGTGATGAATCATTTCTAGGGATGGGCCTAGCTCTAAATGGCTCTTTTTCAAGGGGATGAGTGATGCTGAATTATGAAATCTCATCCATACATAAATACTGCTATATTGTCAGTAGAAACCATTAAGAGCCCGAAATTTGACACGATGCTGGAAGACTATGTTAACCATAAAAGTACTATTACCAAGACTGTCGCAGATGCCCTCTTTGCTAATTTTCGCTGAATATCGGTCGTAACCGCTGTTTAAAGAAAGCTAGTATAAACTACATTATCCCACCACTAATATTTTTTAGCTAATTTAGATTTCAAGTTTGTGTGATATTTAGTAGTATTTGAATTACAGTATAAACTAGTAATCTCAGAAACAACACAATTTGATCAAGAATTATTAGATGAACACGAACGAATGTATTGTATTTGGAATTCGAAATCAAGCAGTTATCAAGTCCAAAGGAATCATTAGTTCATATAAATATCACAATTTCTCATGAGCAATTCCCAAAATAGTGAATTTTAAGGCAGGTAGGAATAAATAAACACAACTGAACGTAATATTGTAGTATCAGTTTATATGTTAAGCCCATATACTTTATTCTAGTTGCTGGCCAAGCCAATTTGCCTATCCATTATGAGTCATATTTTGATCTTGTTAATCATTTGCTTATTAACCTTGACTATACTTTTATATGAGCATATATGTGTACAATTCATATCTTATTCATCGTATGTCTGTCACTCATTTTTGTCCGACTATAAATGTTGATTAACGCTTGCTTAAATCGAGTTGGCTTCCCAGCCATCTCCACTGCATGTCATTTCCGCCTCGTTCGTTTCCTTCGCTTGTTCGCCTGTTCACTCGCTCTCTCGTTTGCCGCTCGCTCGTTGATATTCGCTCAGGTGTTGTTAACTTTCTGACCTGAGTTATTCGACAATAAACCGTAGTTGCTGCTATCCTTTGTCTTCTGATTTTACGCACCGTTAAGATTAGAATTATAACGGTTATCGAAGTAAACGATTAACGAATCACGGCACTAAAATATATTGCTAATTCGTAATAAGCGTCCAATGAAGTAGAAAGTGATAATCAGTTAGTACAACTACCTCAACCGGCACAGCTTGTGGTCCTTGTTATCTGTTGTATGTATTCTCCTTGGGTGCATCATGTTTTACATCTGCTTAACTTTGAAAATCTGAAGATGTAACGTCTTTTATTAGGATTGCATGCATTCAATTTGCTTTAATGAATAAAAGATAATATTAGTGCAAAAATCATTGACAAATAAGAGATAATTAAATAAAAAAGAAAATGAAATACTTTGGCATATGTCTTTCCTCCTTAATTATTTGAATCAACTTAGATGTTTTCAATAAATACTCTTTTTCAAGGTCATCATATATTGTTAGAAAATGGAAAATAATGAAAAACTACATTCACCAGTGTAATATAATTTTGTCATTTTTGGTTTAAATTTAAACGAAAAGTTTTCGAAAGCTTATTCCAACCCTTTTTTGCCTATTTGATAACTTTGTTATCATAATATATCTTTAACACTTAACTACCTCACAGTGTGCTTGATAATGAAGTTCACTCTGTAAACTAATTCTTCGAACAACTTAAGTAGTTACCGTCTAGGAAAAAAGTGAAGTGAACAGAAAATGTTTGTATGTTTTAAATTAGCTTAGCAACTTCTAGATTTACACTAATATTCATGTTTTAAAACTAATGGTAAAACTTTTATTTACTAAGTGGAGTTTAACTAGTTAGTAGTTTTACAGATAAAAAACTAGTTATAAAGTCGATGATGATTAACTAGGAAACTTTCTAGTCTATATTCCGGAGTGATCTTAATTAAACAGCTATTGAAAACTGGGTAACTTTAGACGGTTGTTTCACCTCAGTATAAGATTTCTCAGAAATAAACATCCATGACCCTGCTGTGGAACGAATTTATTACCTACATGTTTCGAAGCGAGAGTGTGGAGATAGGCATAATACATTCATGTAACTCTGTACATCAACACATTGTGTATTACAGGAATGTACTATACTCTTGCATTTTCCTTTTTTTTGTTACAACCCAGTGTTACCTCCGGACACTCTGGGGGGAGCTATGTGGAGATAGGCATAACAAACCCATTTTGTAAATAGTTTTTGATATTATTTGCATTTATTTTGTCAATTTTCTCAGTCTGTACATTTACCACAAAATGATTGTACATGTTGTTTAAGTGTATGACCTTGACTACCCCCTTTTCCGTTCTGTATTACTCATAGCATGACACACTTTGTTAACCGCTCGTAATTAAAATGTCACACACACGTTTCTCTTTCTCAATTGCCTGTGGTTACGATAATTGAACTATAAGATATCTATTATCTACATTTATAGACTACAGCCATATTTCCATCATATAGTACATCTGGCTATATCCTTGAAATTGCAACAACCCTATTGGAATTATTAATTACCTATAATTGTGGATTATGATACCAAATGCAACTCGAACACGCCCAAGCCTACCGACTTAAGTAACGTCAAATAACTTTTCTTTGTGTTTATAAATTATAATTGATATATTATAACGTTAACTTTTTAACGTAATAACTTTATTGTCATTTTTGAACACGTAAAATTTTTGGTCCACAACAAGAGTATAGACTTTTAGATCACTAAGCTGACAAATAATAGTTTATATATCTCACTTTAATCAGTTCGTAACATTGCGCAACCAACTTTTAATACTATCTGTGAACAACTGCAATAGTCACAGATTCTCACTAGAACTTACGGAATCATCTTTTGGAATTAGTGAACATATGGAAAGTAATTCAAAAGTAAACCAGGAAATCATAGGTTTATAATTCAATGCTTCTAAAGGAGTTCAAGAAGTTTAGAATAACTAGGAATATAATAAAAAAACTTTAATAAAAACCCAGTAGTTTTACAGAAACAAGGGTAATAAAATATGCTATTTAAAAAATAGATAATTCGTACATCATTACGATCTATTGAGTTAAGTTTTAGGTGAAAGTATGGTTTATATTGATCTGATCATACAAATTACTTCTAAAGACAAAACTTGGTTTTATAAAAAAGTTGTTGATGACCCCAAACATAAAAAGTAAGTGTTTATGTAAATTGCATTAAAAAATAATAAATCGTATATTGATACAGTATCACTCAGAAGAACTTTCTTTAGCGCAACCTTATATCTTGTTATAAGATCCATTTTGAAGGTTTCGTGTGTGAAAATCCCTCCATGCATACATTTGCAACTTCTTCTTAATGGTTTCTTTATTTGCACATATTGTTAATCTTTTTGATGTCATTTGAGATTGTAATGTTTCATTTTTACTGTTACTTTCACTGGGTTTATATGTTTCTTCTTGAACTGTATCTATGTTGTTTTAAATGATTTTATTCTGGCGGCTGCCATATTGATTGTTCTCTCTTTGATTGTGTTGTTTGATTTGACTAGGACCGTGCATTTTGGTTGTAAATTGGAGCACTTTCCCAGAATTTGAAACACTTTGTGTTATAAAGAAACTCATTGAGTGGATTTTTTACTTGATCTATCCAGAAAGAATAGAATAACACTTACTTTTTGGATCGTTCGGTCGATTATTGTGGGAACAGTTGTTGGTTGAATAACTAAGTGGTAATATTTGTTTAGAACCTTTATTACCCCCGTCACTTTGTTCTGATTTCGATTGGGTCGCGCGTCATTGCATTTATTCCACGGACAGTTATTCTTCATCCAAACGTAGTTTGAATTTTATACTTGTATCTATCACTTTGGAAAATATACACTTATTGATCACTATTAACTTTCTTCCACCCGTTATTGAAACATAAACAAATTAAGTATTTTAAGATGAGTAAATGAGGTGATCAATGGACATAAAGAAAGTGAATTTATGAAACTCATCTTTATTATTATCTGTTTAGATTGGTTGATTAAAAGAAATGAAGCATACAGTTTAGCTGAAAGAAATATTTTTTGTATAGACTCTCATTGTAACTGTATCACTAACAAAGTTGTTTTTAAACTGTAGTTTCAAGAATTTTAGCACCACCCAGTTAGGTATTGTTATTTCGTTTGTTTGTTTTATCTTAATTGGTATGCTTATTTGTACATCTTGATGAATATTTTATTCATACTTTATAGTTCGCAAATAATATTCGTTTCTTCTTTACTAATGTTATTACAGTTCATTAATTTCACTTGGCAACCAAAATTCGGTTATCATTATGTTCACTTTAGGTCAAAAATAATCCATATGCTTCTTTTTGATATTTATTATTTTAAATTAATAATGAATACTAATTTAAAAATAATGTAACATTATAAAAGTGAAAAATTTAGAAAGACTTTTTTATCATAACACATTATTCATTATTGTATTGGTTGTTTTATAGTTTCTTTTATTACAATGCAGATATTCTTATTGCTGAATAGTCTTGGATACCAATTCACTCGACAAGTCCTCAAATCATAACACGGTTGAACAGGAAGAAATTTTATTCTAACTAATATGGGTAGATGGAAGTAGGAAACACAATAAGAAAAACGTTAGTATGTTTGTAGTTTTTTACATGAGGAGATTCTAGAGTGTTCTCCAAGTGTCGACTAGCGCTGATTGGATAAGAAATAGCTAATCAGCGTGCAGCAACACTATTGTGAATGAAACATCCAATCTATGTCCCCCTAATAGGTTGCCTGAATCTCCCTATTGATGTTTAGTACTTCAATCGACCAGCGATTGATTCAGTTGAAGATTCTTAGATAGTATGAGAGGCGCGTCCTGGATTCCATTGCTAGTCATCATTATCTCAGCTTATAACACATTATTGAATATAGATCATGATGTATGGACGTGTGAACATGTCCAAAATCTAAGTCTACAATTGTTTAATAGATGAGAATTATTTCAAAAATGGTTTAAAAGATCAGCAAC
This sequence comes from Schistosoma rodhaini, assembly GCA_944470415.2. Classification (NCBI taxonomy): domain Eukaryota; kingdom Metazoa; phylum Platyhelminthes; class Trematoda; order Strigeidida; family Schistosomatidae; genus Schistosoma; species Schistosoma rodhaini. The sequence continues at coordinate 66,945,045 of OX104044.1, forward strand.
TAAATGGCACGTAGACATAAAAAGATGGTGATAGAAACTAAGCACAGAAACTGTGAAGAAAAGTTAGCTATGAAAAAAAATCCAGAATAGCTATGCAAATAAATGATGAAATACCTGATATTTATTTGTTGTTGCCAACCAAATATGATAAATATATGCGATAATTTATATATTTCCTTGAAAAGGTTTGGACAAGGTTGTCAGGCGAAACGTTTGGTTTACTTCAAATTCATTCGCTGAGATTTTACAAACACATTCTTCCTCTTTAATGTCTCACATCAACTCGGCGCCCGAATGCTGTGAAACTATTCCATCAAATTTAGACGACAGTTCTTATATATCGAAAATAGTTATAAACAGAAAGAAAATAAAATGTATTAGATGGTAATTTCAATTACAGTGAAATGGAAAAATAGAAATCCAGATACCCGTCATTTTATTTTTAATACATTTGATTAAAAGATTAAGTGAAATGAAAACTACTATATGAATCTAAAATTGTGTTTAATAGAAGAGGTTTATGAAGATTGTTCAATTTGTAATTCACTGGACGAATCGATTCTGGTTGTACAACCAGTAAAAATACTTCCTTCTAGAATCGGACTCCTCTGAGGTGCACGTCTACGATTTCGACCAGGCCGAAATCTATTGATTTCAGAGTTCATTGTGAGCATTTAACCTTAAGACCACTGAGTAAAATCCAATGGTTGTCATTTCTAATTTCGATCAATTTTTTATGTGCCTTTACTAAAATTCAGTGACATCAATAGTATTGGTCTTCAAAAGTAGTAGAATCTCATCAATCACCACTTATCAATGGAGTTTTGACAATTCATCTCAAAGTTACTAATAAGCGATTAGCGATTATATGACTAGTTATAAAAACACTTTTTTTCTAGATAGAAATCATTATCATTATAAACTGATATTTATGGTGTTGAGTCCCTTAAGTATTACCTTCATTTAATCCTAATTGATAACATGATTTATGTTATTAATAACTTGAAAAGTTTACCATATTTAATGATACAAGTATAAGAGTGTTCAATTTGATCAAAACTGTTTGATGAAATTTAAAAAATTCGATATATTTTCATTAATTGATCATCTATACTTAGAATTATGTTTTTTTTATTGCATTAAAAGAAATAAGAACTGAACCTTCTATTACATTTTAATTTGTATAGAATTTTCATGTTCTATCTGTTTTAATCTATTCATGAAACATTAATGTAATAATAATTACGTTATATTGAAGGCAAAATCCGACTCACACGTCCTTGTCGTGCCTCTTGGATCATGGCACTGATCCCATAAACTAACGTGAGCGGTAACACGGGTGGTGGAGATCGGCCTAATCAATCACTCTACCTATACCCAGAAATGATTACGGATGCTACAAAGAGTCATTGCATAATTATTGCTGGTGCGGAAAGATGGAAAAAATAAGTCTGTCCAAAAAAGTATGTGAGTGTTATGTAATGATTCTGCGTAAGCAATGCAAAAACAGCTATTGTGCCCCGGTAGTTGTACTGTGCTTCGATGTAGCACTCTTATCCAGAAGGGCCTAGTAGGCTTCACCATGTTCCTAATTACGTTATAATACTTATTATTAACTCATTTATTTATAAAAATGTAAACCTATTTCAACTTTCGTAAACTTATTATTATTATTTTTATTGATAATTTCAATATCTATTGTTGAGGATGTTAGATCCCCGGAACTCACTTGGAAAAGATTCTTATTTTGTAATTTTATTCCGAAAATTTGAATTTTACGTTTTCGCACCAAGAGACGCTTAGTTGACCTACAGCTTACATTTCCCACTTGGAAATACTTGAGTGTCATTGGTTGACGGATTTTTCAGTGTGCTATTTTGTGGCTCTCCCAAGAGTGTTCTTATCATTGCGTTTATAAGCTTGATTTGTGTGCTTGACGACCTCGTATTTTCTGTGTGCTTGTAGAATACATTCTCTACGCCTCATCAAGACTTCTTGATCTAGTTGGCAGGGCCGGGGACAACGGATTAGAATAATCTATTGTGTCACTGTGTCTTAGACATTTGTTCCGTTTACCGAGTAAGGTGAACTAGTAATGGCATCAAACATATCATCTAGAATTTGAAAAATGAAGACTTTCATCAAGTATTGAAATAAATAAAACATCGCATAGTAAATATTTATATTTTTAAACTCGTTAAGCTTAGTAAACTTTTAAATATAACAAAGCTTATTAGATTTGCATTTAGCATATGGTTGCATTGATATTGTCAATATTTGTAAAGAGAATCTTGTAAATAGTTTATTTCAATGGACAGGAAATGTAAAAGAAATATGAACCAAATGTATATTCAAGTATACTAACATTCTGTTCTTAAAATTAGTTTTAGACAGTTTATAATGTATTACAGTAATACAGTTTATTTGTAAATCAAGCTGTGACTAAACATGCAATAAAGTTTAAAGGCTTCAAGAAAAAGTTATCTCCCAATAACTGAAAGAAAATATTAAATTTAGGGAAGATATTGTCCACCGAATTGAAACATGGCTATTTTTATAGCATGCTTGGCTTCAAACCAAATAGCATATTCAAAGATTCAATGAATGTTTCAGAAATGTGTAACTGATATACCTTTTTATAAAAAAAACATATTCTATAGAAATTACCGCGTATATTTAAACTAAATACAATCATTTGCAACTTATCCCGTTAGACACTTTAGAGCTTTCCGCCTTCCATCCGATAGTTAATTACAAGCGATATAATATTATCATTTGATGATATCCAAACTATGTGATATATAATGATAACGAAAACAGGATTAAAGTACTCTATTTGAACACACCTTTTAATCACAGTAAATATAATATGAAATCTTCACTAAGACAATAAAATCATCAATATTAAAATAGAAGATTATCAAGGATACCAAAGTAGAAATTCTAATCTTCAACAAAACACCATTCGTAATTACCATATGTCAACATTTTAAAAATGACTTTCATCAAATCCTAATATCCAAGGAATACTTTGCCGGAAAATTATAAACGAATAGAATTCACCAGTTATATAATAATCCCATGTGACTGTTAAGTCAAAATTGCTGAGTGCATGCAGTTCACTATCTTAAATATGCAAGGTCACTTTTTTGATACACACTGCTTAATATTATTTTATAGTTTATATTGAGAACTAACCTCGATTATAAGACCATTGAAATTTCGAGTTATCTTTCCTGAGAAAAGCTGGAACTAGTAAAGTACAACTATTTTGCGTGTAAGGCTGTTGCTCAACAGTGGCATCGGAGGATGGCTAGTCAATATAGCGAACTAATTGAACTTAGAAGTGTAAACCACTTGATGGTGACTCATGGGTACAAAATTAAAGTGCTTACAATGAGGCCTGGAGTTTATGAGTTATATCCCTGATGGTGTCGTGTATGCGTAATACAGAAAAATACTATACCAGGACGAAATATTTTTCAAATGTTTCTTGGGAGTCAATAGTCATCTGATCAAAGTCAGTTCAGGATGCAGACCACACAGTTCAAGAATCTCCATATATCCCTACATTAATTTTTACCTTAACATACGTTAACTATAACGGTTGGGAAGTATTTCAGATTTTATTAGTGATACTATATAGCATTTTCCAGTACCTACATTTATATAAATTCAGTAAACAGGTAACAATTTACAGGAAAAGTTTTAAAAGAAAATATCATGATGAAAATAAAACAAACAATGTAACAGTGTCTGTTTATCATACTATTGATGAATATGACCCTCACCTTCTTGTCACGTGTACATTTGTCAAGGTCATTGAAGGTTATCCTATTTTTATCGATTGCTTAAGCCTATGCAATCGAAAAGCCTCTGATTAGCTATTCTTTTTCTTCATGTTGTCTAAATAATTAAAACGCCCAAATAAATACATGAATTTCACATGATGAGAAAAGTTCATTAGAAGACTGGTTATCATTACAATGATTATAAAAAAAAGTTTGGATCACACGAATATTAGTATAAAAAACACTATCACCAGTTTCATTGAATGCAGACATACTAATTTAACAATTGACTCAAGTAACCACAAGCATAGCAAAATGTATAGTTTGATCTTATGAAGTGTATTATTTATCTTCAAAGAGAAACCACTTACGGAAATGAAGTTACAGGACAGACTAATGCAATAAATGGGTTATGAAATGCTCAAACACACTTTTACTCGTTTCAATCAAATTATCTAATTGCCTATTTACCTGACATTTCACAGACTTAAACGAACAATTCATTGGTTGTATCATAACCCTAAATCAATCGTTTAGTTAATTCATGAATCAACACCATTCCGTAGTCCCATAAATGAGAAACGTTTACCTTCTTCAAGTTATTTTCTTTCAATAAGCTCTGTTAAAGTTGGGTAATAGAATTTGTTCTTTTGACAAATATTTTTGGAAATGTAATGCCTGATTTCGAAATTGTTCTATAAGCATTTTTGAAACTGGGATAAAGCATCTTTATCTTTTTAAAAATATCTTTTGTAAAACAGATAATTCTGTGGTAATCCAGTTCAAATAAAAGCGGCTTGTTAATCCAATCACTGACAGAAAGTTATGTTGTAGAGATCACAGAAAAACATAATTCCTACGAAATATGGCATTAACAGTGATGAATTAACTGAACGTTAGTCGTAGTCATCTTTTTTAGTATTCAAATATGTATTTCATAATTTATTTACAGGTATTTCAATATGATCACTTTAAAATCTTCCGTGTACTATAAAATAAACTTGGCATAAGTTGACATTCAATTTTTATAGCTAGAATGTCATCATAAATAGTTGGAATTTAAGGTAAGTAAGAGCATATGGATGTAATTTATTATTTAGAAATTTTCACATTTGTTCAAAGCTTACTCTAGAAGTAAGTTAATGGACCAGGACATAAAATTAGAAAAGCTATTCAACACTTATGTATATTTTATATTGAAACTATGAATAAAGCATGTAATAATGTAGCAGTCATTTATCATTTCATTCAAACACTGTTTAACCTTAGCTTTCTATGTCAAATAATGAAATGGAATTGTAGATAAATACCTGTTTTCACAATTCCCAAACCATACTAATTACTTCCTTACGCCTGTTACCCTTCGTGTAGGATCATAGGTCACCCACCAGCATTCTCCATCCGACCATGTCCACGACAATCCTTTCCAGCTTCTATCCATACTTTTCATGTCTGCTTTCAATTTTTAACCCGGTGTTCTGTGGCCTTCCTCTTTTCCGATTCCCTTCAGGATTCCAAGTTAGGGCTTACCTCGCGATATAGTTTGGTGATTTCTTCAATGTATGCCCTATCCACTTCTAACGTCTTTTCTTAATTTCCTCTTCAGCTGGAAGCTGGTTTGTTATTATTATCGCTCCTTTTCTCCAGTCAGTCAATGTTTGCCTATGATTTCTCCACACACGGTGTTGTCCAATCCCCAGTGCCGCATTTAGGTAACCCATCAGGATGGTCAGGCCATTTTCTGTGCACTTCTCTACGATCGACTGTAGTGTCTCATAAATCTGATTTTTATCGTCTTCATTGCCATTGTTGGTGGGTGCACAGCACTGAATAGCAATCGCTGTGATTCCCTCCTTCGTTTCCAATGATGTTTTAATGATTACAGATCCACGAGATTCTTACCTTATCAGTGCTTTTCGTGCTTCCTTGGACAACATCAGAACAACTCTCTGAATGTGTGAATCATTTTCTTCTTCATGACCAGTTTTCAACAGCATCTCTCCCAAATCTAATGTTTTCTGTACAGATTGGGTCCAATGGGTTTCATTTATTGTGAGAACCACCATGTTGTATCTCCACAGCTACATGATTGGTCTTCCTAGTCTCCCACATTGTCCAGATATTCCATGTACCTATAATAATTGTTGCCCCGATTATTAGAACGGGCGTTGACCTTGTGACTTCCGAAAAATCTCGGCTTTCATCATGTGGTGTCATAATTCTCCCTTCAACTCGGAGGCCACAGTTTAAATGGTCTAATTTGTTCATTCTGGTTAGCGTTTTTTGGCAAGGTTGTCTTCTACGGGATAGGGATGCTGAACTCATTCCCATCCCTCCTCTTTTGTGTTGGCTTGGGACGAACATTAACTTTAGAAGAGCAACATGTGGAGATCTAAACTACATGGAACATCATATGTGTTTAGAATAATTATTAGAGATATCATTATTTTTACTTAATAGCTAATGATGTCAATAGAAAATATAGAAGAAAATTAATGCTAGCTTTATTTTCTTTTGAATATTTTGTTCATTTATAAGTATCAATTTCAAGGTTGAACTTGATAGTTTTAAATAAATTGATCATTGGATAGAGCGTTGATAATAAGTGTATTTATGTTATGTCCCAATGAGTAGAAAAATTATATTTCTGACGTTTCGTGACTTAATGTAAGCCACCTCTTTTAAGTAAATAAACAACCGAATTGAGCCAACACAATTTTAAATAATAAAAAGGAATTGAATTCGGTTGTTTTGGCTTTTAGCTAAACACCAGATGGTTTGTAACAACTAAAAATCCTTTTTCCTATGGGCTGAACATAGCATGTATGTTGGAAATTAACAGCTTAGTTTAAACATTTGCTCAATGTTTCTCTAAGTTTGCGAAGGAAGAATTACATAATTAAACTAATTTGTTTATCCTTCAGCAGATTGTTTGTTTGCAAAGTCGTGAAGCTTGGTAGTATTAGCCATTTAGCCATGTTTCTTGCTTAAATCAAATTTCATTGTTGAATGGCAGTAGTAAACATTAGTACAGTTCAGGCATTTCCACAGTATGAGCTTTACACTACTTCATAACACTCGGAGGGACTAAAGCAGAATTCAACTGACAGGCTTATTGTTGTATTTTTTGCCAGTTTAAACGAGAACTTATTTGAATCGGTTGAGCATCAAGCTGTTATTCACTGAATCACTAATAAACTAATTTCCTTAAGTTAGTTTAGAAAACTCAAAAAGGAACTGATATCCATTGATTTGTGTTATCAGAGGATGTAGCACTAGAACGGGTAAGCATCCTGTATTTATTTCTATTATTGTTTTACCATTTTCGTTCCATTGAAGCCCAATCAGAAGCGTCCTAATTACTGTATTAAAAAAGATATATATGTATAAAACTGTTGACACTACTTTTTGGAACTTTTATTGAACGTTTAAATTGTCGATTTCAAAATTTATATTTTCATTAGTTTTGTACAGTCCATACCAAAATGTAATTTTTTAAGCAACAGTAAGATATGGTTTTTTTGTAGAACTCAAAGTACAACAGGTAACCATTCAAATATATTGTGTTTAATTTAAAATCAAAGTGCTGAATATATAATTTTGGTAAAGTGATCAAAAGGTATCATGTTTTACTCAAGAATTGAGGCTCCTAGGTTTGATTTGATTTGAGATCATAAACACGAAATACTGGGATTAAAATCAGATGGAAATACTTGTCTAGTGTTATTTAAGTCTCATTTATTTGAACATTTATGGTGTGACCTTTGAAAAGTTGAAAGATCATTTTAAGTCGACAAAAATGAAAGTTCATATATACTCAGACAACTGATGTGACCCAATGATAAATAATAAAATGATATTTAAATAGCTTCAGACAAACTGTACCATAATCATACATTATACAACCAATCTAAGTGTAATAAAATACACCCAAAAGTCATATGATCGGTTTATTTAATCACATCTGAAGTATTCAAAGAAAATCGTGCAGATTAGGCAGTAATCATTAATAGTCAATATGAAAAAGCATAGGTTATTTTATCAATATACAATAGGCTAAATTTTGTTTAAACCGAAAATAATTGCATACATTCACACACAAACACCACTTAATCCTAGTGATGAATACATAGCTAGTCTAATACACAAATGCATTTTGTAAATTGTTTATGATAAATTTTAATACTAGCTCTCTTGCCTACGAGAAGTCATTGTCAAAGAAAACAGAGATGAACCAATACAGTAATACTATTCATGTTAGCTTGGGTTTTGATCTTATTAGTGATCACATATAATTCTATTTTAATTCTTCAATATGAAAGCATCTTGTATTAATCGCATTAAAGGTGATAATGTAAAATGAGACATAAAAATCGGTCAATTATTACTGGGAAACTTAATTTTGGGGGAAAATTTACTTAATGCTTAGTTAATTTCATATTAGAAATCAATTAACAATTTCTACGAATAAATATTATGCATGAAATGTTTCACATTCATTTGGCGTTGTTTACTTGTATATTCCCATTGTTGTTTAGGACCGCAATTGATCAGTCTCTTGTTGGCATATGTGAATTCTGTGCCGATTACCTCGATATTACTTTAAGTCACAAGCTTTATGAACAAAGATGGATATTGGTCAGCGTTTGAAGAGAACGGTACTGGGTTCGAGTACCAGAGTGAACATCAACTCTGGAATGCAGGTACATCCAGCTGACAAGTCTCAAATAGGACGAAATGCGCGTCCTGGATTCCACTGCTATCCACTATCCATCTTTGCTTAAAATGTTTCACAGTCAAAAATAGTAGATTTAGTTATGTTTAAATAAATAAACTTTTTGATTAATAAAACGTTTCATCTGGACATTATATGAATTATTTTGCCAATTTAACATAATTCTGATATAAATAAAACTTGGCAAATTCAGCAAGGATTTGTATTTGTGTATATTCATTAATTTATGTGCGAACATACTTTTGTAGATGTTTTAGTTCAGAATATGAAGAATGACGTGGTTAAACGGGCTGTTTTTAACAAAGAGAATTTATTCCTCTAGAAGAATTGCATAGACTGGAAAATAGTGATATTTACTAATCACCTATATATTATTCATGGGAACAACACACTACTGAAATAAAAATAATATCAAACTAATCTAGTTGTGGATATATCTGTGTACGTATAATGAAACCATAAAATGGCTATCTAATCTTTATATTTTTATTATGGAAACCATTGCTTAATAGAAAGGTCAACAGATATCTTGAATAAAAGGCACCGTTTAGTCCAATACATCATCACAACGTATACAAAAAGGACTATATTCATCATTTATGTATGGTCAGTTGTTAAATATTGGAACATATCAAGCTAGCCATTATGATTATAAGGAAAGTTTCTTTTTCTACTCACAAGATGTAAAAATGAAATGATTATTTATTGGTTTCTTTCTCATAGATGACAGTTTGAATAGTTAGGACAGATTTAAAACGAACATTTTCAAATTGATTTAGAAACATATACAATTTTACTACAGCTGATATCACGCTAAGAATTATAAGATGATTGGGTTTGCAAATGAAACTGAAGAAATTTTTCAATTAGTCCTTTTTTTTCTACTGTGGGAGAGAACAAACCAGACTGCAGAGGAGGAAGAATTCAAGAAGAAGCGTTGGGAGTGGATAGGACACACATCAAGGAAAGCACTCAACTGCATCACAAGGCAAGGCCTCACATTGAATCCTGAAGACCAAAGGAAAAGAGGATGACCAAAGAACATATTACACCGAGAAATGGAGACAGAAATGAGAAGAATGAACAAAAGTTGGATAGAACTAGAGAGGAAGGCTCAGGACAGAATGGGTTGTAGAATGCTGGTCGGCGGCCTGTGCTCCATTGGGAGTAACAGGAGTAAGTAAGTAATATTTTTTTTATAAGCAGATAATTACAAATTGAATATCTCTGTAGACTAAGTGTATTGTGACTTAAAATATATTTAATCAGAAAACTTTTGTAACATTCTTAAATGATTTTAAAACATAAACAAATGATTGTATAAATCCTATAGAAATATAAACGAACCAGTCAAGAATCATTCAGAACCATTCATGAATGTGATATTCGTTGCATACCTCTACTATTGCATCTATTTATACTTTCTGTTTACAGTCATCACAACATCAAATTATATTTCATTACACGTTTCTCTATCATTTCTATGAAAAAGATATTATTTCGAATTTATGTTACCTTAGCAGTATAATTAAATCATAATAATGTATAGCTTTCTAATTGATTGAAAGTAACATTAAAAACTAAATGTTTTGTTATATATGTATTATTTGATATAAATAATATCTAATAGGTTTATATAAAACGAATTTTTGATTATTGGTTGGCAATTGCTATGTAAATATTTTTCAATAGTATTGAATGTAACATATTACACTGTAAGTTTTCAGTTGTTGAGCATAAATAGTTTGATAGTTGAAAGCATGGGTCAATTGAAGCTAGACCGCCAAGGAAAACTTGGAAGCCCTGGACGGTCGTTTCGTCTCACTGTGGGACTCCTCAGCAATGCGCATCCACGATTCCGCCCCGCGAGATTCGAACCCAGGACCTACCAGTCTCGCGCCAGAGCACTTAACCGATAGACCATTGAGCCGGCATCCGATGGTGTTTATATCTAACTTCAACCAATCCACGAAGTTGAGCAACCATTCACCAATTATCTTCAGTGACGAAAGGGCCGTCCAGTGCTTCCAGGTTTTCCTTGATGGTCTAGCTTCAAATGACCCATGCTTTCAACCATGAAAATACTGAAATTTCCACAAAACCCTTTCTGATTATAATTACTTTGCTCTAGAATTCATACAAATCATTTTGTCAATATCTTTTAGGATTGGTTTAACTAGCTAGATATCGTCCCATATTTAGATTGCAAATGTCTAATGTAGTACTTGAAGTAATGAATAGTTTGATTAATTCTACAAAATATGATGTTCTATTTGAAATTATAGCAGTAAATGTTTGAAATAAATTCAAAGCTGTAAATTATCAAAGTTCTTATTATGAAACTGTTTCGAATATATACTATATTATATGATGTGTTTCAGAAGTAATTAGGTCGAGGAAAACATTACCATCTTTCATGTAACCATTTTCCTTTACGAATTTAAACCAAATTTACAACCATGAGCATCTGATGAGGAATCATGAAATATCATCGATTCATATTATTCTGCCTGTTGTTGTTTTGGATTTTACCGGTTACTGTTGGATTGATTTATAATAAAATAGCATAGCGTAGTAAATTATTTTATGTTAAATCATTAAATTTCTTATTTGTAGCATATATAATACATATTAAGAGTATACCTTAATCTTTTAGTCATTTGGGTCTTTTAAATTTGATAAACGAATAGCCTTGCTATGAAAGTTCATTAAGTGCCTATCGTCACAGTAAATGTTAGACTTTCTTATAAGCAGACTGTTTAGTGTCATACTATTGATACCATAGATTCATTTGAACCATATCTAAAGAACCTCCAGTAAAATATTTTATTCTTTAATAGAAATAACTGATAAATTTTCTGAATATACAAAGTGATTATAAGTGTATTGAAAAGAATAAGTTACAAGAAACAATTTATGCTAAAATATTTACCATAAGCTATTCAGATCTTTAGAAGTGAAACATTTTAACAAGCATTTAAATGATATAAAGTTGATACAAGAAACTTAGATTACTGAAGCTTATATCGAAGCTTTCGATCAACATACAACTGAGATGTAACTTCGTGAAGAAATTTCATACCACAAATTTGAATATCATTCAAGGAAAATAATATTGACATTACTCAGAACTACTTATCATTCTTTGTTGAACATTTTTATTGGAAATTGTACATACTACAACAATGGATATAAAGTTATACCTGTGATCGATTGTTAACAATTACAGCATACGCACTATCACATTGTAAAATGAATAACATAATAACCGAATCTTATTGATACAATCAATAACTCTTATAGCCAGACAGACATTTAATAACATATTTGATGTTAGATGATTGGAAGCAGTCTAGAGAGATCTTAAAACTTTCCGTCTGGAAGGTAATCAATAAGACTTATTTTCATGACTTTATTCAAAGATTATGGCTGCTTAGCGCGGAAGTCAAAAATGTAAACACTGATTACTCTGGATTTCTGTTAAGCCTATGTCAAACCAAGTTTAGTGATCTAATCAGATATTTGATCAGCACTAAAGATCATGACTGGTTAGAGCGACAGAATGTAGATTAGAATTGTTTATTCAGTTGTTACATAAGTATCTTACATATTTTGGGAATTTCTGACTGTTTAATAAAGATAAAAAGGTCGTATGCCAATTCATTATGATCTTATGTCCGGTTTTTTATCACGTGATTTATTCACCAATCGAAATACGACTTTTCCAAACTTAACACTAAGCCAAATCAATGATGTTCGAACAGTATGAGCAGTCCAGCGTCCTTATTGGTCCCCTGTTAGCCTAGCCCTTCCAATTGAGTCCAAAACACCAACTGGAGCTTCCAGTATGCGAATAAATTATTTCGAGCATAGTCGGTTTATATACCAGACAGACAGACCGCATCACACCATAAAATAGAAAATAATATCCGTACAAGATCAAGCCAAATGCGGCTGTGAACGTGGGATACAGTAATCAATAAACTGAACATAATTTGGGAACAGTAATTAGTATCATAATAATCCATAGGTCAAAATAAAGCTTATAATAAGATGAATATAGATATACACAATCTAATTACTCAATAGTTAAACCATAAGAATATACATAGAATAATCGTCCATTAATAGGTCCCGGAAGTTACCCGTACTTATGTATTCGCTAGGATATAACACTGACCTGTTCAAAATTGTTTCAAAAAATCATCTGAATATGTTATATTTAAAATTGTTTAAAGAATAAATAAATATCATAGCAGAATAGAATGGATCGATGTTATTTTGCTACAATATTTGTTCTTACTCTATTCATGCTTATAAGTGAAGAAGGTTGTATAAAACTGCCTAATATTAATAATTTCTAGTGCTGAATATGAGGCATTGAAGATTGCTTACGATTTCACAAATAGCCATCCATTTGAATTCGATAATTTAAACTCCATTTTAATAAATCAGTTTTTGATAAAAAATTCAAAATTAGGTAAAACTATTAAAAATATACGTGTACTAACTGTGTTAGGTTAAACATTCTCATTCCATTATTAAATAAAAGTACAATATCTATAATTTTCAGGCACTTTAGTGAGTGAATGATGCAAGTGAGAACATATTTTTGTATTAGAATTTCATGTCAATCATTTAAAGCTGTCTACATATGTCTTCTATGAATGCGCCACTATAACCCACTATGTGCCAAAATTTCTGAATGAGAAAGATGAATGAGAGGAAAGTTAGAGCTTGAATTGAGGAAATCAACCAACTGCGTCACAAGGCAAGCCGTCACATGGAGTTTTGAAGGCCAAAGGAAAAGAGGAAGACCGAAGAACACATCACGCCGAGAAATGGAGACAGAAATGAGAAGAATGAACAAAAGTTGGATAGAACTATAAAGGAAGGCTCAGAACAGAATGGGTTGTAGAATGCTGGTCGGCGGCCTGTGCTCCATTGGGAGTAACAGGCGTAAGTAAGTAGAGATTGAAGTGATACTGATTATGATTTTTATTCTTTTATCTGGAGTACCTACTCATTACCTGAAATGATAATGTCCGAAAATGTTTGATAACATGAACATACTGAATATTCGAATCAGATGCCCTACAAATTCACGGATAATTATCTTATGTGATGATAGCTATTGTACTTCATTTAATTATGACGGTGTATGGTTTACTCTTTATCAAATCAATCTTATTTTTTAAAAAAAAGATAAAACGCGAAAACAACAATAAGACAGCTTACTGAAACTGTGCATAAAACCATGAAAGATTAGTTTAAAGAATCATTATAATTTAGTATCATAATGTCATAGCTATACATAACTGATTGTATAATAGAATTATTTATTACTGCATAACATGACATCCAATTATAGACAATAGCTAAAATGTTATGAACAGTGATGCCTGGGATATGTATTTCATCCCATTTGAAACCCATTTGAAACTTTGATGTCTAATCTGAAATTCGAAACCAGTATCTATCGCCTCAAACACCATCGAGTTCCTTACTCAACTACTGAGTCTTAGTTGGCACACGTGGATCTTGTAAAGATTGCGTCGACATAGCTATCATTTCCCAGAGTATATATCAAGTCTGGGATGCTGGGACATTCAGCTAACGTGTTCAAAATAAGACAAAACGTGAAAGATTTGTAAAGAGATTTTTATTGTTTATTTTCTCTACTATTCGTTATCATATTGTACATAAAGGAAAATATCTACTATTTCCTACAAATCACATGAAGCATCTCCCAAATTATATTTTTTGAGCAAAAATAAAAAACATCAGTATACAAAGTGTTATACTTCATAGTCAGTTAAGGATTTTTACAAATAATTTTTGAGTAGGCTGGAATAACTCTACATTTTATCCTTTCCATTAGTTGTTAAAATGCGAGATACATAACGAATCATTTTTATGAAAAATATGAATACACAGAGACCTGTACGATAATAAAAATATTAAAGAAAGTGAATAAGAACTGATGAATGTGTAGTTTTTAAATTATTAAGTGATAGAAAGTGTCTGAATAAGAAATAAACACTAGATTATTGATAATTAAGGCATAAATTTTACCAATTGAGGATTTGACTTATCCCGCCAAGAGATTAGGTCAACCTTATTAGGTTATCTATTGTTTTGCTAGGCCGAGGTTTCAATTTCGAAAGCGCATTAATCCTAATGAGCGTTATTTACTGCCAAATAAATCATTGTTGTCGTTTCCTAATGTAACATTAAGGGATTTGTGTTAGAATCTCATGAGGGAAAATAGTTTCTTCAAGATTGTAGATGAGCTTTATTCACAAAAACTAAATGCAAGTTAATTGAATTTAAAGTCTAATCAACAAGGTAAGTATACTTAACGTCAAGAAAACTGCACCATAAGATTAAGTCATATGGACGACACTCAGCTAACATAATTCTAATGGGATTTATGACTAAGTTACAGCAACGTTTATTACTGAGCAACCGTTTGTCATGAATCCTGAAGACGGATTAATTGCTTAAATTCAGTAAAGTAAATACTAAGCGGTGATGAAAGTAAATCAAAGACTAAACGTCAAGAAATCAAATTAGATGGTTCAAATATGAATTAATTTATCTGGAGGACTTGACGTAACAATCAGCGTTGCAGTAGTGTAGCTAGAAAACATCGAATGGATGTAATGTCGCCAGAAGCAGAATCCAGGACATCCGTTTCGTCTTATCTGGGACTCGTCAGCTAGACGTGCCGGCATCCTAGAATTGTTGTTAACTCAGCACTCGAACCTAGTACCTTGAGCTTAAAAATGTAATAGTACAATTTAATCAAGTTATGTTTGATATATTGTAAAACGTCTTAGAGATTAGCATAATTATACTTTAATTTATAGTAATAAACCTTTCTACAATCTTTACAAAGAACTCTGAAGAGATTTTGATGTTTACCGGATCTAAACACATTCTTTTTGTATATAACATTAGTTGTAGTTGTCTGCTTCTCCATATTCATTTTGACTATTTAAAAATCATTCACATTATCGACCTACAGTAAAATTCATTGGAATCATGTACTAAACCCTGTAATGTTCACATGAATTAGAGCTACTGCTCTCTCGGTTCATTCCCAAATAACTTATCAAATTGTTTACCTTATCAACAAAAATAAACAAATTTTTTTTTAAAAAAAGTCACAAAAGTATATGTAACATAAAAATATTTAGTTCTCTCTTACGTCATTCGAATTTCCTATTCCATTGATTTATTTAATGTTTATGTAATAAATTCCATTTACTATGATAAAATTATACATGTAAGGTGAAGAGTTTGTCTGTAAATTACATTCTTATTTGAATTATTACAAAAATAAAACAGTTACTTTAAGATTATCTTATTCTTTTACAAATTAGGCACCTAGTTTAAATCATTTAAACTTGAATAAATAAGCAAACATAGATAGTGGCTAACAGTGGAATCCAGGACGCGCGTATGTCCTATTCGGGACTCGTCAGCTGGATGTACCTGCATCTCAGAGTTGTTGTTCACTCTGGAACTAATTAAGTATTAAAAATAAACATGTTTTCAACTATATCATAAACTTTATATTCATTCCTATTCATGTATATGTATATCATGATTATCTAAATTAAAGATTAATATTTCTATATATTTAAGAATTGGATTCACAATTCTTAACTTATCTATACTGTTACAAATCGGTCATTTACATGTTGCTTCCAAAGTGATTAATGACTACAAATAACATTTCATTCTGTAAAAATGTTTTGACATAAAAATCGTCAACATTAAAATTTCTGTCATAACTGATCAAATAGCAGAAAGTTTCGTTCCCTACAACTTTTCAACTACTTGACAATTCCTTGTTTTTACTGAATATCCAACGGCAATAAGTATGTTGAAAAATGTTTTCATCGACATAGCCTGAAAAATTTATATTAAACAAAATAACAGTAATAACAAATATTCAAAGACAACACAGTTAATTATAGTTCTATATTTTCACTGTTCCAAATGTAAGCAATCAATTAGATGTTCATGACTTCATGCATTACCAGTTGAAAAGAATTAGAGACGAATTTATTATTTATTTGAACATATAAATATTGGCACAAAGAAGCATGGAATACATATGCACCACATAAGTCACTTCATATGTATGCGGGCTGAGATACTGCCCGGGTGTATAAACCGAAGCAAGTGGTTTTCTTAGGAGGCTACACTCGGAGCCTTAAATCTAAAGATCTGATCCTCAAGTTGGTGGAGTAACGTCAGGAGATGCAGTCCCATGATGGCCGGTGACCAACGATTGGTTCATACGCAATTTATTCCTTCAGGATCTTGAAGCCCATGTGCACCATTGATTTAGAATCAGGGTTTTCTAACTCCTCTGAGAGGACCCTACGTGTCTATCAACGTGGTATGGTCGCCAGAAAATTGTTAAGTGAGAGGTAAAATATTAGAAATCTTAACCTTCTTTAAGAGAATACATTCTTAGGTAAAATAATACTAATTCTTACCTCAAAATTCTTTGTTCACTCAATTATATTTTTCTCAAATTATTTTGCAAACATCTAAAATATATTACGAAATTGTTATGAGAACGAATACGACAGGTCAATAATGTTTACAAATATACTTAAGCAACTTTGAAACTTCAGGTAACATCAGGAATGATAACAGACAAAAACATTGATATATTCTTAGTTAAATGAGGTTAGACAAGAATAATTATTAGGAAAAAGATTACAAACAACACGTTAGTTAACTTTTTTCTTGGATTTCCAGACTGTTGGGTATTTTCCACAAAATGATCAATGAAATTTTTACTTAAAACAAGTAGAAAATAAATTTATCCTAGCTGATATGTGGTGCACTTAAAAAAAATATTATCACAAGGATTATTAGAAGGAGGTTTTGTGGAGATTTTAGTAATTTTATATAGTTGAAATCATGAGTCAATTGAACCTAGAAAACCATGGAAGACGTGGAAGCACTGGATGGCCGTTTCGTCCCACTGTGGGACTCCTCAGCAATGCGCATTCACGATTCTACCTCACGAGATTCGAACCCAGGACCTGTCAGTCTCCGCGCAAACGCTTAACCACTAGACCACTGAGCCGGCATCCGATGGTGTTAATGTTTAACTTCAACCAATCCATGAAGTTTAGCATGGTGGTCTAACTTCAACTGACTCATGAATTCAACTATATCACAAGGATTGTTAGTATAAGTGATCAGTGAAAATCTTTAGTTTTTGGTTTTGGCCAAGTATCTTTATGCCATAATGTTCATCTGTAAACCGTTATACTATGAATTCAATTAAATTCAGCATTACATATATCAATCGTTTTTATTTAGCATTCATTAATTTCAAACCACTTTACAACTTGTGTTGGCCAACGTTATAGTTAATGATTTTCAAGTTGAAAACTTTGCGCAAATAACTGTATTTTTATAAAGTTTATTTACCCTTCAAAAAGTAAATGTTCGTTTGCTTTTACACTTAATTAAGGAAGGGTAAAAAGACTACTTGAAGTTTTTAAAAATGATGTTTACTTTAGCTTCATTATGTTAGTGGTCAATTTGTTTTATTGCAAAGCTGCACTTTGTTAGCTGAGGCGTCAGAACCGGTTCATTGGGGACTAACTGGGTATAGATTAGGTGGTTCATCCTCGTTTGTGGTAGCATTGAATCACATAAATATATCTGGTAAGTATTTGGTTTTTTTTGTAGTTACAACCACGTTTACTAAAATAAACCACATGAGGACATCTAATCCATTAGGAAACACAAAAGGTTGACCAAGAGCAAGGATTGTCTACTAAAATTTTAGTAGAAATAAAAAAACAGTAGAGATAAGAAGTCTAAACAAACTACAATAAACAAAAATATCTACTTCAATTCAAATTAAATTCCATGGTGAGATCAATACAAGGACAGTCAACAGAAAACTGAAAACTAAACTGACCAGAACATATCGTGTAATCAAACTTAGTACCTTGCATAAAACAGCTTGTTCATTAATAAAAACAAACATATATTCATGTCACCACCAACTGTGAATATAAGTTTACATGTGTCCGCTTGAGCAGAGACATCAGCAGAACCGGAAGAAAAGCCTAGACTCATTTCTAAGAACATGTTCCTAAACACCTTAAATCAAATGGATCAGACTTTCAGTGATGCTACTTCAAGACATAGCTTTCACATAAGGAGTCGGTTTGATACACTTGGCTCTTAAGAACACCTTAAACCCGAATTAATTAATAAAAACTTGATTAACAAATCTTTCATTACCATAGTCACCTTTGCCTCATTTTATCAGGTTGTGTTTTTTGTGTCATTATTCTATTTCAATTGCATTATTTCCAATTAGTGCAAATCTATAATTAACTGATATATTAGTTTTAAACTCTTTAGTTATTATTTTGACGTTATAGAACCGTCACTTTCTCATTGATTATCAACTTCATTTGTATTTTTGCTCAACCATGGTAATACATATTTAATTCTAACCACCTTTAGTAGTTAACGTTTAGATACAATTTTAATTTTAAAGTATTATACGTTGTTTCTAAGCAGCTGATGAGGATCGAATGGAATAAAATGGAACTATTTGTAGTGATTATTTAAACTCAGTAAATAAGTGGATGACACAATGGGCATTCAAAGCGAATGGTACTGGGTTGAAGTTCTGGTGTAAACATAAACAGTGATCTTCAGGTTTATTCATTTGACGAGTTCCAGATGAGATCAAATGAGAATCCTGAACTCCACTGCTAGACACTATCAGACTGTGCTTAAAATGAATGCATTTTATTTTGCTAGGATCATAGTTTCTATTATTTTCGGAGATAAAGGGAATTATTTGTTTGGAATTGATGTAAACAGAGCACAGATGTTAATAACTACTTTATTTTCTATGAATTTAATATGTTTATATAAAGTTATTTTAAGAAGAAACAGAATGTGTGTTTGTCATATTACGAAAATATGAAAGAAAATGTGTAATTTGTTACTTGGTGGTCACAATCAAACAGTGTTTTTGTCTTTCACGAGACTTATGTCTAAGCAATATGCCTCGGTCTCGGTTATTTATTGTTTTAAACGTAGATGTAGAACTGCTCAAATTTAAGCTTTTTAGTGGCTTTATATCTGACTACAGTTAAATGGGACGAATAATAGTGATCGAAACATACATGCCGACAATCCTCGTATGGAATCATCGACTTAATTTGGGTTAGTGATCAACAGAATTAAATAAGTCAAAGACGAGAATGAATTTTTGAATACTTATATTTCATGCAATCATTGGTTCAGACAGACTGTCAAAGGAACGAAGCGAAAAAAGTGAAGGGAAGAGAGCGAAATGAGATGATGCGCGATGGAGAAGGCGTGTGAGCTAACTTCATCTAACCAAGCGTGAATCGATATTTATACTCAGGCCAAAAATAAGTTACAGACATGTGATGAGTAAGATAAGAAATGCACACACACATACACAAAAACAGTCAAGGTTGATAAGCGAATAATTAATGAGGTCAAAATGTGACTCGAAAGGAATGAATCAATCAGCCTACTCGGAAGTTAGAATGCGTTATATGGGCTTGACATAGCAACTGACACTACAAGTTAAATGCATAAATTATTTGCAGATGTACCTCGGCGTTACAGACAGAAATAACATATCTGGTTTTTCGTAAAAAGCATGTTTTTAGAAAAATACTGCATCCTTCTACTTCAAGTAGGAGGTTATTTTCCATTGACATATTTTCTCTAAATATTGCAGAACATATTCTATCTATAATGAATCAGGTGTAAGATATTTCAGTATTTCTGATATTAAAAAAGAATTAATAAAAATATATCACTGAACTAATCTTCATATGCATTTGAGAATCATTCAGTAAGTTTATTCTGGAGTTGTTTGACTTGGTGTATTCTTTAAAAGATTATAAATATGGGACAAAACAAGCATTGTCATAGGTTTTCCAATACTTTTACGGTCCCTAAAAGTTATCAAGTAAAGATATTTTCATGGAAACTGAGTACAGTAAATTTAAACTTTAGGTTTTCATTGACAAGAATTTATAACTACATAAAAGGCAAGTAGACAAAATGTTCAAATACGTCGTCATAGTCACGAAAGTCTAGTAAGTAAGAAATGTGATAGTGATGATGAAACAGTTAATAAGTCGATTGATGTCACAAAAAACATGAAAGGAAGTTGCATGTAAACGTGTACTTCTCAGTGTGATTGATTTTTAGAGTTAATTTCATATTACGTTAAGTTTCTTTTAATGTAATGTTCGGCACATTATTATCCACATGGATTCACTTGATTTTAAGTAAACTAAATTAATTTATAACCTTCATATCATGTTTTCTTGCGTGATGTTAGAAAATGTGAGCTTTAATAATGAAAAAAGTTTAGATAATGTTTTTGATAGACAGATATGAAGGCAATTTGGTAATAATCAAATTAGTATGGTTAAATAATTTTAAAAATTGATTCATTATCAGGGGAAAAGGTAACAAACTAAATAAAGTCAATCAATCCGTAGAACAATTATTTAATGAATTCTATCGACATTACATTAATCAATTGATTGATCACTGGGTAGTGATCAATTTCATGCGTGTCAAGTCCGTCTGAGTACTAATCGAATGCTATCGATCATGTTGTAATGTGGCCAAAGTAAATTCTTATTAAAGAACTTGTTTTACTAACTTATTTAGGAAGTTTAATGAGGATGAAGAATAGTGTGTTGTTGTAAGCTATCCTCAGAGTTAAGCATATCAACAGTGTAAATAGATGTGAACATCTAAACATAAGTGGCTTCATTTTTCTTGACCATAGAGTAAGCTCCCTAATCTCGATTCCTTATATTATGCCCGAACATCTGTTTTAATTTTTACTTTTTTATTTCATTACGATAGCAACTTATGATGAATTTCATTTTCTTAAAAATACATTTCTTACCAAATTAAATTGAGATTGAAATATGCGAAAGTTCTTGAGTAAATGTATTCAAACCATTTTAAATATTTTCAGGAACTTTTTCCTGAAGAACTATTGTTTCATTTCCTTCATTTTAAGAAAATTGAGTAAAATAGAATAAAGGACTTTGAAATTATGAATTGCTGAAGGTCAAAAATGTGAATACTTGGGTTTCAACTTGATGATTCATTAGTATTGTGCCAATATGTCTTTTCGATTTTCATCCAGCTTGTAGTCAAAAATGAGCATTACTGATGAGCGACTTAATACGAAGAAACAGTTATTCAGCAGTTAAATTTCTTGGCAATTTACTCGAACACTCAAAAAACTGGATTTCTTAGTACAAATAACATAAGGAGATTCTTTCATTCATTTCTCAATGAAAAGTTATGCTTAACTTAATCCTCATTTTTTTGTTAAATTATTTCATGACTGAGTATGGTCAAAAGTGAATAATCTCTCAGAAATTGACATATTTTTAATGTAAATCACAGTATAATGTGGTTTTCAGAGTATCGGTGCCACAAGAAATAAATAAATACGTATTTCGTTATGTTTTATATATTTAGTGTTCTGAGTGAGGCTGATATAGCCTACTAAGCCACACTGGATATGATGAGTAAATTTTGTGTAAAACTTCACTCAACAATTTCACTTTCCTTTTAAATTTATCATTGGAACAATATATACAACGATTGTATCATCTCAAGTAGTTGAACGTAACTGATGCAAAGCAAAATACTTCATTTTGTGATAGACAGCATTCACCTACCAGTAAATAGTATATGGATTACTTCAGATAATAGGGGATCAGTGGATGAATTCATATCTACCGCTGACTACAAATTTTATAGCAGTTTATCAACAGCCTTTGTTTTAACTATAACAACACAATCTAAATCAGCAACTGGAAATAGACGTGATGAACATTTCTATTGAGATGATTATGAAATCCTTGAGGAAAAACAGGTTTATTCGAGAATTTACCTGAAGAAGTGTAAATTTATACCTAGTCAGAGAAATTGTA
Source organism: Schistosoma rodhaini (assembly GCA_944470415.2). NCBI lineage: Eukaryota > Metazoa > Platyhelminthes > Trematoda > Strigeidida > Schistosomatidae > Schistosoma > Schistosoma rodhaini. Next base: position 66,967,598 of record OX104044.1, read on the forward strand.
TTATGAGAAAGATATGTAATTAAAGATGTGAAATACTGGATAACTTTTTCATTAATAGTGAGTTTTTTTAAGTTACCAGACGCTTGTTATTTAGGTCATTTTTACGTAATTTTAATTATAAGTTTTATATTGGCTCATATTGATAATGAAACCTGTAACAGCCTAAAATATAGTTGACAGTAAACTATTAAGATTTCCATTAAAATGTCTTGTATGTACTGAGATTTATATTATATTTTCTTATTTTTCATTTATGTAATCACAATCGTTAAAAATCAGGATTATTCAACACTTATAATCAATCATCATGCATTCAGTAATGGAGATCTTTAAACGATTTTTGGATTTATCGATTATGTGAGAAAAACGATCAAGAAAGTATCTAAAGATCTATCGTTTACAGTGTAAAACACTATGCACTTACCATCTGATATATCTTCTATTATAGTTAAACAGCAGATTGATGTCATTTTTCGATACAATCTACTATTTTCAATCTATAAGACTTTCATTCTCAATACTTCAGTTAGTACGAAAATCTATTCGCGAAATGATTAAAGTAGAAACTAAATTTACTGAACTGATTACCAAAACGTTTATATTTACAATATTATTAGGTAGTGATTGTCAGGAGAAACGTTGGATTTACTTCAAGTTCATTCGCTGAGATTTTACAAATATATTCTTCCTATTTAATGTCCAATACAAGCTTTTTTACACGAAAGCTGATTTTAATTTTTCCTGAATATAGGATATGTAATTTAATTTATTGATCAAATTTATTTAGACTTGTTTTATAATACAATATAAATATCAAGTCCCGGAGTGAAAAACAACTCTGGGATGCAGGTACATCCATCTGACGAGTACCAAATTGGACGAAACACTCGTCCTGAATTTCAATACTAGCCACTATCCATCTTTTCTTATAAATATCAAGTCTGTTTTTATTATTCATTAGAACTTATTTGCACTAATAAATGGTAATAAAAATATTTTATTTCAAAAATTGGTTATGCTTAATATAATCGATCGATCGTATAATAGTCAGCAATTTGTGATAGTATTCTTTAATCATCCGACTAAATCAATGTTAAGCATCAGAACTTTAAAAGTAATAGCATGATTTTTATTTGTGAACAGTTTACAAGTAGGTTTTCTAATCATAACGTAATGTACTTAATTGTAAATGATTTCTAGTTAATAATAATGATAATAATAAAATCAATCATTCATACTGCAATATCTCAAATTATCTGAGAGGTATGGTCTTATATTTAATGTGAAACATTTTATAATGTAACTCCGCCTGTAGCTCCTCTAAGGGCTACTGCTGGTCCCAAACACGGATAAAGGAGGAGGGTTGAGCATGGGGTTAGTAACACCATCCCGTAGAAAACTAACTCCCTAAAAAAACGCTAACGAGTAAGTAAGTAATTTTGTAAAGTATGAGGAAACATTACAATAATATTTTGCGTGTTGTCCATTTGCCTTATGAATGACAACAAGATTCAATATAAATATAAATGAAAGAGACATTTTATCTTTTCTGGAAGGGATGATAACCTAATTCATACCAACGTTTCTTCTCTATAATGATGATTTAAAATAATCAGTATAAATGTTTAAAAAACCATATAAGTGTTGACTAAAAAAGACAGTATTATCTAGCTAGATTTGTGGAGGTTGGTTCAATTCGATATTATCGCTGACGTCTTAATGTGTGACAGTTTCTTGAAATTTTGGTCAGAATTCTCGGCTAGCTGAACTTGGAGATTTCAGAACTGGAACAGAAGTCACCAGTAAAATTAGGTGACCGCTCAAGTCTATCAGCACTTGATTAGAGTTGGAATTGTGAATCATTAGATTTCACCTCAGTGGTTTGGTATTATGCGCCAACAGGGGGGCTGATGATCTTGGGTATGACTCCTGGTGGGGTCTCCAGTGCTCACTGATATGGAGTTAAGTGCCTGGTCAAAACAGCTGTCTATTGCTCATTGAATTCAAACGATACCTCATCTGAAATCAATCTGTGACGAATATCTTTAAAAATGCATTTGTGGTATTAAGAATAAATGGTTTTTGTAACTTATTTAAGTCTAAAAAGTCAGTCGTTAAGTTACATGTATTTTACAGAAGGAAAGTGGTATAATTTATACTGTCAGATATAATTTACACTGGCATTATGGACTTTCAATTTTATGAAAACTATATTTATAAAATATCAAAGGATTTCCATGAAGAATTATTTGAACGTTCTTAAAATGAGTATTGTTTTGCAAAGGTAGTTTATCATCGCATTATGTTTGACAGTCGTGAAAACATTTCCAAGAGAAAAGACATGAACAGAGACAGTATGTTGTTTCGTGACATAGTTTCTGTTGCCAATACACTGATAAACTATTTGACGTATAAAATAGGTTTATATGTCAAGTATGTGCTCTAAAGGGACTGCTTTTATGAATGATACCTTATATTTTGGTGATAAGAAGTAACTGATAGAGACCGATAATGTCGGGGGGTGATACAGGTGTTACTGATGACAGCGGATGATGTTTGCGAAATTCCGTGAACTGAATAGTGTTGGGAATGTCTGCTGCTGAATGCCAGTTAATTGCTATGAAATATAAAATGTTGGTATGAGTAACATAAAATCCTGAACTTTTATTTTTTAATAGTCGCTTATGTAAGCAATAGTTGTAAAGGAAAATGAATTTTCCATGAAAATTTAGTTTATGAAAGTAAAGTTGAGGAATTAATGTTATGTAAATTGAAAGCAATTTTTCAGCCAACAGTATAGAAAAGCTCATATTTTCAAATGCTAAATGCAAGTCTGTTTTTATTTTATCCTAGGGATTTAGCAGAGTGATTATTGGATATAAACCATTGAAATATCGAGGCAATTACTCATATTTATTAATATAACTTGAAAATGTCGATCATCTAAAATGTTCGGAGTACTGGCAAATAATTCTTGAATATATTCTACTGATGTCAAAATAGACTAAAAAACACGAATCAATGAGATGGAAGACATATGATTATCACAAACAGTTAATAATTCATCAGTAATGACCGTCTATTTACGAAGATGCTCAATCACTCGCCTAAATTTGAATGAAGTAGTATCAAGTGGTGATTACTCAAAAAAACTGCAAACGTATCAAACGACTGGGTGCTCAATGATGAAATAATTGTCAGTCTGTCTTTGTAGGAAAATGGTATAATTTATTTCAATTTCCAATAGATTGGATGATTCCGTTGTTATTGATTTCATCTGAATTTTAATTAATCTTAGCATGTGTGTGTCCTATGCAGGTTGAATCGATACAGCCGTAATGACACAAGTTAGCATGGGATTAATCGAATGTCACTAGAGTTGGAATTCAGGACATGCGTTTTATCTCAGTTCAGATGCGTCAGTTGAATGCGCCTGGGATCGTTTGCACAATTTAAAAGCAATCAGAACTCTGTAGCTAAGTGGATAACGCGATAATATTTGAGGCGAACGGTAATTAGTAATAGTCCTAGAGTGGACATCAACTACAAACTACATTTTTAAACTCTCAAATTCTTAGGAGTTAATTTGTAATTATGACATGTTTAGATGTACACTATTGTTGAGACAATGATTAATGATCTTCCACAAGAGCAAATCATAGGGTTACAATTCTGCATCTAAATAACCATTTAATTTATGAAGGACTTCAGCATTTAACATTATGATCATTCTAGAATTGCCATGAATTTTAGACAGGGAACTTAAACCAAAATATCAGCACTAAATCGTTATGAAATATCAACAGGAACAACATCTAATAGCATTAGTTGAACGAATGGAAAAACACCTATTGTTCATACAAAATTTCATGTTTTAGACCTTATTCAATGATAATGATTGTGTTTCCGACACATACTACCAGTACTGATAGTAATCATATTAAACGTTTTGTTATTATTACCATTACCTACAATAAATATTATTATCCCAATAGTTTACTTTTGTTCTAAATATTAAAAATATAATAGTTCTGTATATAACGAAGTTATATAATAAATATATATGAACCTCATGATGAAGATTTTCTTCCATTTACTTTATTTATTCAATCATGAAAAGAAGTAAACTCTGTTAAATTAGAAAGGAAAAAAAATTATACTTTACATGTGACAATTAGAATAATAATAACAATTCACATTGAATAATAATTGTGATAATGGTCAGAGATTATTATTGTAATTAAGAGTAATAATAAACGAATGAATTTTATTTGAAATACTCTAGAGTTTAGCCTTAATGAGACAAAATATAGGGGGACTTTTCTAAAACTGTTTCAATCATAATGTGAAGGAAATAGAAAGGTTGATAACAATTTAATACAAGTTTTTGAATATCATTATTCTTCTTTAATGAGGTTTATTTGATTGTTTTAAAAATAGTCGCTGTTAGGTAGGTTACTATGATTAAGTTGGAACAAAACCAAAGTTCCCTTTATTTTAAGGGTATCGATAGCCTAAGTCATTGTTTGACACCTGGGCAGTATCACAGCCCTCACACAAACCAAATGTGATAATTTATGGAGCATATGTATCTGGTGCTTCTTTGTACCAATATTTATGTGTTTAAATAAGTAGTATTAGTGACCATCTGCATGTTTACTCTGATTCGAATATTGTTTATATATTACAAAGAACTATGCTTGGTTAATAAATTATCAAATGATACTAACTACATTGAAGCAACTATTTATTGAGATCGGTCAATAATTTTCTAAGAAGGAAAGTCAATGATTACCACTAGAACAACTGCAGTTTTAAGTTCTGTTCAATAAAGGATTAGATATAATCACACAGTGAATACTGAATTATATAACCCATAAGTTGATTATCTATTCAGCATAACACTGTGATTTAGCAGTTGAGGAATAATGTCAGGTCTGTAATTCAAAGTCAAGTTATGATTAACCCAATAATTAAAGATGATTGTACTTGATATCTTTTCATTGGTGGATAAAAACGCATTGACTATAATGATGTGGTGTCAGTCATTAGAAAAGAATGTTTCACGATGAAGAATATGTCGTACCGAAATTGATGAACTTCAGGTTTGAATAATGAGGTCTGAATGTTACAATTCTGTAATTATTTTTTACCAGCTTAGTAGCATGTGATATATATATATATATATAAACGGTTATGTCAGTTTTCGTTTTATACCCTAAATATTTGAACGTCTATTATTTGGGTTATTCGTTAAATAGATAAACAATATCTTCTTTTTTGTTAGGAAGTTTTCGATTTTTATATTATTCTTTCGTTACTTGCAAAAATGTAGCTAAGAAATAAACTGTAACATATTGGTTAAAGCTTTGTTCAGGTAACTTTAGATTTAGGAGAGTCATGTTATATGTCAAGCTATTATACGGTAGAATCGATAGACATTAAAGTCCACAGTTATGTACTCATACCTAAGGAAAAACTAATCTTTGAATCTTCACAAAACTACTATATTCACACTAGTTTCCTTAACTATATTAAGGGACCGTAAATCCAACTATAAGAAAAGGTTTTCAGGAACAATTCAGAACAATTGATTATACGTTTTCTTCTTTGAACAGAAATAATTTTGAAACAATAAGGATTGAACATTTACTCTTAAAATCTATATAAATAAAATTATGGTTTTTTTATTATACACATATCAAGTGAGACCAAAAGTTAAGTAATAAGATGTAAGATATAAACTTTCAATTTATGAATAACTAATGATAATGCTTTTTCACAAGTAAAAAGTGACCAATATATGTTTTTTCTTTCTGTAAGGTAGTAAATGTCACAAATGAGTTGATAATAATAAATGATAACAACAGTAATAAAAGTCATGTATATAAATATATATTTCTGTACAATATTTATTATTTCCATGAATTGAAACCCTGTCATATAGATTAAAAGGTTTATATGAATGATAAGTTATGCAATGAGATTAGGAAATAAAGCAATGCTGGATTCATAAACAATGTAACATATACACGTATATATATATGATAAATTGTTGAGATCAGTTGGATATGAGCTGCTATAGTTAATCATAAATATATGCGTGTGTGTAGATATATATATATGTACATATATGACAATCAGAACTATATATATACGGATTTATGGTTTTAGTAAGTAAATAAATAAATAAAAATAGATCCATTCTCCTTTTAGGTTACATTGAAAATCTTTGGTATACAAATACATCAATGTTTGCATTGATTACATTAAGGGAGTTTGAAAAAACTACATGAATTTTGAAAGACTGAAGAAGAATACAAATAAATATATATATGATACAATGTAGATAACAAAGCGAATAAAGGAGTAAAGTGAAAAGTAACGAAAAAAGGGTTTTTTTTAAAAAGAAGAAAACAAATTGCACCGTTTGACGACAAATTCTGTAGTTTAAAAAGAAAGGAAAAAGCCAAGCTAAATAAAAATAAAAGTGCGTCTTCATTTAGATGCTTATTTAGGTTATTGTGAATGGTTTTTTTTGATATCACCGAAAAATAGGATAAATTATACAAATATTGTGCATACCGTATAGCGTATAACTACCAGTGAGCATCGCTAATCTTCTGTTTGCCATGTAACACGACGCGTAGAACTAGCAGTCTTTTCGGCTTCGTGACTTACAGGATTGTCTGAAGATGTAACTAGTGAAGGAACTGAGTTTCCTGAGGTTGAAGCAGTCATTGTGGAAACTTTACAAGGCTTTTGATCAGATATTGATGGAGATGCTATTGAAAAGTAATTCACATTGGATTGACTGCTTATGGATACACGAGGAATACTAGTTGGTGTGGACTGATTAAGGCTACTTGAATGATCACATGTTTTGGAAATTTCATGGATAAAAGATGATAATTCGCAGGAAGGTGCTGATGCGGTTTCATGCAAAACTGAATCTGATGTAGTATTGTTTTTATGGTGACGTGAGTGTCTATGAGACTTAAATCGGTCACTTACATCTTTAAATGTACAACTAGGAAGAAGACAAACCTCTTCATTATTTGATTCTGTATTCCAAGGTAAAAAGCATGGATGCCTGATTTCGATACTTTTACGACATACAGGACATTGATCTACACGATCAGCGCATATGCTGCAGCATATTGTATGACCACATGGAAAGAAAACACGTGATATTGGTTGGTCCATACAAACACGACAGAGTGCTACTTCACGTAAAGTTTCCTGAACTATCTCTTGAACTTCCTAAAACAAATGTAATGCACAAGAGAGCATATAAACATATAAAGTATTTATTACTGAAGTTCACATAATATTACTATAATAGGTTATGTATTTTCGGAAACCTAACAAAATACCAAATCAACTGTTATTTAATTAACAATAAAAACAAAGACTTCTTTTTATCACCAAATCAAGTTCACTGATGTTGAAAGTAAAGAGTTGAAAGGTCGAAAATTGAATCTTTGTTATAGAGTATAGAATATCAGAATCCAATTAAGTAAGATGACGTAATACTTTGTCCCAGTTATTTATTAATGACACCACACTGATCTGAAGGTACTGTCAGGAATACGAGAGAAAGTAGATAGTCAGTAAGGAATACATTTATTTACTTTAATGTACTGAAGACTACAAATAAAACCACTGCCCATATGGGTAAGTTACTTAATATAACTGATAATATATCAAATATAATTTGGTGGATTTGTCTTTTCCCTATTAACTTGACAATTATCTTGAGACAAATGCCGGTGTAGTTACATATTGGTTAATTGATGTAAACGTTGGTCGGTTGCCAAAAGATAACACTTTTATGTTGGATAGGTGTTACCACATAATTCTGTTGATTATTTTCGAAAGAAGGTTTTCCTTTTACTCATAATATCAATCAAAACAAAAATATACAAAACTAGAAAATCTCAGATCAAAATACAACACAATGTATGGTGAAAACACTTGATTATATATATTTATTAACAAAATCATACTTAATATGGAAGGAAATTTTCACAAACAGTAGGAGAACCAGTTTTAAATGCTACATTTATCCAAAGTTATCGATAGACAGACGAAATAAGGTGACTTTTGAAGAAAACAGAACACTTTCATTAAAAGATTATATTCGTATAAATCTAGGTTAGATGGATAGAAGTAATCAGCAGGGGAGTTCATAACTGTGTTTTGCACCGGTTGATACTCTTCAGATAAGCTTGTAAACGGTCTTAATGAAGCTGTTTTTTTTCAAAGTTTTGAGCCCAACTCAACCAGTGTCCACGTCAAAGATGTTATTGCTAAGCGATTCTGCCAGGACTGACAACTTCTAATATAAAAAGTATTTTGATGATGGTTATGTAGGTTGTTGAGTAGAATAAGATACTCGACAAGTAATTACGAAATACTATGGTAACGAAAAAGAAATAGTAAAGAAATGAGAAACCTAAGGAAGTCACGAACATGTAAACAAATATCTTAATCTTTTTGCATTATATAATACTAAATTGTTGTTAAGACAATACTAACACTTTGAGACAACTAATATTGATGATGTCAAGATATTTTCCGATGAGTACATTATGATGAAAATGAAACCTGTATGGATTGACTTTCTAAAAGCATTTTAAAGTTTGTAAATGTCTGTATCGTCTTATTGTTGATATTCAGGAACGAGTTGAATTCGTTATGGTTGAAGTATCAGGTACTTTGGAGAATTCTTCGATATAATCAGTGGTCAAAGATCAATTTTAATTTTAGTGGATAACATGCCGATGCTTAAAGCGATCGGTTTTCGGTTGGAGATTCAGTATAAACAAAACAACCGAGAGAAGATTAATCTAACTGATCAGTCAGGAAAAAGAACAAAATTGGAGTCATAGATTCAAATACATGTTGTCGAACAAAAAATAACCCAAACTTATCATTCATCCTTTTTATTTATATTTTGCCTCAATGAAACAAATAGATTGGCCATAAATAGACTGCTTAAGATATTCAACTATGTTATACCTTTAAATTCACTCATTATTGTTTGTTTGAATCTTCCCGTTGATGGTTAGGACTGCAACTGGTCAGTCTCTAATTGGCATACGTGCATACTGTGCGTATTGCCTCGGTATAGCCTCAATTCACAAGCATTGTAAGCAAAGATGGATAGTGGTTAGCAGTGGAATCCAGGAAGCGCGTTTCGTTCTATTCGGGATTCGTCAGCTGGATGTACCTGAATCTCAGAGTTGATGTTCACTCTTGGACCCGAACATAGTACCATTCGCTTCAAACGCCATCGCGTTATCTACTCAGCTACCGAGTCCTGGTAGCCACTTGCTTGTACAAAGGGGTGAAGTTTAAATTCGCTTGGTATTGTTTGTTTGAATCTTCCCACTGATTATGTTTATTGGCTAACAGAACAATTACGAAAATGTGTCATCGACATATTTACTATAAATGTTCGAAATATAGTAGTAACAATTCTGTTGGATGAGGTTCACTTATTACTGAAGTTTAGCATTGAATTACTACTAAATGAACAGTCAAATTTAAGGCCCGGGAAATATGATTAATAGGTAATTATGTATCCAATATATTATTCTCATGGCAATGGATATATTAAAAATTTTGTTTATTGAATAAATACTAACTGAAAACACGATTTACAAACAAACTACCCAATCAATACATTTTTTATGAAAACGAAAATCGATGAAACTACAACAAAATACAAAATTAGGAAATTGTCAAGGTCATTGCTTTTAAAATATCATGCATTGGACGCATGATTACAATATCCATAATTATTTGGGAAGAAAAATAGACTGAATACTAGACTATTTGGTTTAAACTACCGGATTAGAGATTGATATCCCAAAAAATACAATAAATAGAGCCAAAAATAGTTTAATTAATTGAAATCAAGGAATAAATAAATTATACAATTTTCTTTGAAGCTTATTAGATAAACAACATTTAACTGGTTATTCGTGTTAGCAACTATTCAGTAAAATATTCTTAGTGCTGCAATCGTTTAATTAATATTGAGTAAGAAATGAAAGAACACTTAATCAGAGTTGATCAAAAGTGCGTTACAAGGTAACCTACAGAGGTCTTTTTAAGTAAATTGATTACTTATCACTGAAATATCTAAGTGGATGGTAAATTATATATGAGAAAGTGCGGTGTCATCTACTTATATCTGCATAACTAGTGTATGGTGATGGTCAGATATAGAATGTATTTTGGCAGAAGATCGATAAGGCGAGAACAGGAAGGAAGCGCAATCTGTATAAAAATGCATGAATAATGAACTCAGAGAAAATGAACTGATATTTGCAGAAGGAACAGTCAAGATTGAGACAATTGATTTTTATTTTGCAAATTATCTGATTACTGTATGGTTATTAGAATTTAGTGAGATAGTCTGTATTTTGTGCTTAAATACATTCGATTGTCCCCACTCGTGTTTTTGTTCACTACAAAAGAACCATGCACATAGAATAAACAATCAAAAAACAAACAAAGATATAACAATCTTTTATCATTTTATGATTATTAGATGACCATTGTCTAAGATGATCATTTGTGAATACAGGTCGTTTTCTTTTTTTTGAAATGTTATTTAAACAAACTAATAAATTTTTGAAATACAAATCAAACTTATGAGACAGTGGAGGATACCAAGTTCACTAGTAAAAAATTGAACGAAAAATTAGTTTATAGGCCTTTGGTATACATTCAACCATCATACTGACCTCGTTTCAATAAAACTCTTCACAAATAAATTAAGAAAAACTACTAATCATTAAAGGTAAATATTAATAATTAGCTAAATATTTAATCTAAAAGAATCAACTTTCATGCTTTAAAATCATATTTAAACAAAATCGAAGGAAAACTCATTCGATAATAGCCATTGAATTGAAAAATGTTAGGATAGAGAGAGGGGAAAAACATTGTGGATAAAAAAACACGAAAACTATAGGATACTGATATTAAATAACAGTGTTTTCAGTAAACACATGATATAGCCAAAGGCTGAAAAAAAGAGTAGAAACGAAGTTGTAGTGCTTTAAGCTAAAATAATTAAATTTTATAAAACACAGTACAAGGCCATGTAATATTCAGAATTATATTCTAAATTTTTTTTGGGAAACCCAGCTATGTGAGCTGAGTGGCTAAATCAAAATAGATAGAATATCATTCGAAAGTATAATCCAATGGTGGAGATTCTATTACTTTCTAAACTAAACCGACATCATCTCTCTAGTGTAACACCAAGATATGCTTACGTTTGACAGAACAAAACCTATTTTAGGGTTGCACAGAGTTTTATAATATAGGAATAAAATTATCAGTCATTATATGTAGATTATTAATAAAAGATTTTAATTTCGATGAATTCACTTTTTTTTAAAAAAGGTTGATATCCTTGATCAACAACCAAATACAAGTTTAAAATGTGATATTAATGATACTAATAAAAAATTTAATGTATTTAAAAAATGAAAATGAAATTGTACATCATACGCGTATTATTGAGTCATTAAATTAAAATTGGTCACTAATAGTTATCACGAGGTTGTATGATTTCATTTGTTGAGTTTATTCCCTATTATGAATTATTTTAATAGTGAATAATATAAAATTAAGGTTTTAACAACAAGTCAAAACAATATTTATCAATGTTAAAAGTTGAGTGAGGTGAATGAACTACTTGGTTGCAAATGATATATGTTGACTAGAAACTGGTAGAATGATTCTATGAGACGGGAATCGTCAATATAAAGACTGGGACAGATATACGTTGCTTCACGTTGCCATACCTGCTATCGTGACCAGATGAAAACAACAAATGTGGTGAAATAATGTGATAGCGATGATTTAAAAAAGACTAAATGTTAGGAATATGATTTGAAAAGATAGAGTGTAAGGGATATTGCAATTCAAGATAGAAAAAAAGATATAGAATGAATGCATGTGGTTTATTGTGAACAATTCTGGAGCATGTCACTCAAAGTCTCCAATCATTGATTACTGTTATCAAGTGAACTCCAACCAGGTAGTCTGGATTCACCAACAGGAATTAAAAAGCTAGTCTTTACAAAAGTATACAATAATGAGTAAACAGTTGGCAGTTTCAAAAATACAGTATGAAGTAACATGACATTCGAATAGGATGCTAACAGGTACTTCTACTAAAAACACTTTACATTGTATGAAACGATTCAGTATATCCTTTGAATTGATACAAAATAAAGGGGTAATTCTATCCATAGATTGTAAAACAAGAGCGCTCTTCTGGTTTACTTGATTACAATTAACCTTGTTGCTTGCATAATTTATACAAGCTATACACAGAAAGTCTAATATAAATAAACATGAATGCAATACATTACACATGCTCGTACATGAAATAAGATTCTCTTATATTTATTTAAGTAATAATCTACCTTATTTGAAATATTGAGCAGTTTCCCATTATTTGGAACTAAGTGGACTGGTTAGAGGAGGGTATCACCAGTCCAAAAGAAAACATTTGATCTAAAGCAATAAACATAGACAATTTAATTTCAAAAATCAACTCACCTCAACACTAACAACTGATTCAGCCAAGCTTGAAGAGTCATGCTTTCCTCGAGAATCTCCATTCTTGTGGATAGCTTCTAAGCTACTCGTTGAAATGTTATCAGCATGTATAACAGAATTCACAGAGCCACTCAAACTTCTTGTACGTTGTGTTAGACCACGTGACTCACATGTAGGTATAGGATTAGTAGTGTTGCTTGTGCAATGATACATATGTCGTCTAGCACGATCATATACTTCCAAAAATGTAAATCGAAGATCGAACGCATATTCCTTACCTATTGGAAAATATTCAATTACGAGATACTAAAGTTTGTAAATTCAATACCAAGAGGTAATGATCAATCATCAGTATTCTGTTAGTCGGATAAAACTTTTAGAAATTTATCAGCATAAATCAAAACCTATCAAACTAGAAAGATACAAAGTTCTTAAGTTTGGTAGAGTCACAAGTATACTAAGCATAGTTCATGACAAAAAATGAGGATTTTAGTTTTTGACATCATTAAACTACATTATCAGTTAACTTATACTCACTACCATTTGAAGAGTAACGAAAAGGTTTCCGATGTATGCAGAAACTACCAAGTATTGAGCAGCGATAATCGTAGAAGAGGCTCTCTGACTGTACTCTAATTTACACAGAACAGCTATACAACAACCTTTAAACTGGTTAGTGCTTTATAACCAATTAAAATGACATAAACTCTTAATGCCTTTTGATAATTAATTTAGAGAAATTTGATTATAATGCTAATCATAAAATAATGATAGTAGTATATGCCAAGGAATAGAATAAAACACTATTTTTGAAGAAAAGCTGTTCATTTGTTATTTTTGGTGAGTATTCAATTGATGACCAATCATGATGAAAATCATTCTTGCATTGGCTAGTAGCCTCTAATCAGCGTGAGCTGAAATTCTAGTCATATTTGTATAGTTACAGATATTAAAAGCAAATTAATTCACATAGGCTTTAAAATAAATTTATTCCGTACAAAAAATCTGAACCAATGACGTCATGTCATTAAGCTCACTTCATTCTACTTCAACCGATCGATATCGATGCGAGAATAAGTACAAACGTCTACTGGTTCAAGTTATCACGTTTCATTTCACCACAACATGAGAGAGAATGGATAAGTTAAGAATCGAAAGACACGAAATTTAATACTTAACATCACATGTGCAAATCGAGGAAATAAATTTAAAAATTAAGGAATTAGAGGCGGCAGGTTTCTCAAAATCTAGAAGATGTTTTTAGTATTTTAAACAATGAACAAATATTGTTTTCCTTATGCAATAAAAATGTACATATAACTAACCATTATGATCGAACATTGAAGTAAATGATTCTCGCACGGTTTGGTCAATTAAAGATTGTTTAATTGAATCACTTTGAAAAAAAGCATGAACTTCGGTAATTGTACGATAAAGGGAATAAGCTAAACGAGTTGATGATAATTGATAATTTTGTCCTTTAACACTACCATCTTCTTCAAGCAAATTTAAAGTAACAACTCGTGCGCTGTTTGTGATTGTGTGTACTCGACAAAACGGAAAGCTGTATTTTTAAAAGGAAAAAAAACACAAGCATATTATTTTGCAAATATATAATTCATGACAGTGTAAATCGATGGTACGTGCAACAGAATGGCATTTCTGATGGTAAGTATAACACTTTGATATAACGACTTTCGTATAATTAACGGTTATTTAATTATTCATAAGTTTAAGCACATACATATTAATACAGAGGGGCATCAAAATTTATATAGGCCACATAATAAAAGTGAGATTTTGAAGAGATAGACAAATGAAGGTCAGTTTAACAAGAAAAAAGGAACCAAAATGAATAGAAATTGGTGTATGAGGGTGAAAATAATAACAATAAAAGTGGGAGGAGTAGTTTAGTTAAGAAAAATGCAATGCAGAAAGGAATGATTTGATTTGGGTAGAGTTTCGCTCTCTGAGCGATAATTGGGATGCCATCGGGAGTAGAATTATAACCCGATAGTTGTTGTTTAGATTAGGAATACAAGTTGCTGAATGATTGTTTGCTTTGCGCTATTCAAACTAGCTAGGACTTTTATTGACTGGATTGGAGTTTTTGTATCAAACAATTGTTTGTGGTTTAATTTATCCTGACCAAAAGGTTACAATGTAATGTTGTTTATGAACTACTTATTTGGACCAGTAGTATATCTCTTCAGTTCAAGATGCATCCTTATGTAAGATTTCATCCTTGTAGCCTGAGCGGGATGAATTTAAGCAAATATTGATCTTCAGTGTTATATATATTGATTACAGATCAACTAATCTTGAAAAATACTTAATTCTCAATTTGTTAACTACTTACAAAATCTAAAAATCCCATAGGATTTAGGACCCATCTTAAAAACATAGAGTTTTCCATAACAATAAGCAAAGTGATGGACATATATAAAGGATAAATTTATCTGCTTGGAAGGGACAAAAATCAGTCACGCATATAGCCTCAGCAAACTGAAGGAAATACAGATGAGAAAGGTATCCAAATAATTTGAACCTATTAAGAGAAATCCATCCTAAACCATCGACTAAAAGCTTTACACAATATAAAACCATACTTTTCACACAATTTTCGCATTCGCTTTTTCTACTCAAGTTGGATGTATAAATGTGTTTTTATGCTTGCGTTTGATATCAATGAATATCCTACCACTATCTGACAAACCACTTAGTTTATGGTCTAGAATTTTAACAAACATAACAAAACCCAATTTATTCACTAAACATGCAGATGTCTATACACAAAAACCTGAAATAGCAGAACAAATGTTTAGTAACAGTAGTAGTACATCATTACACATGTGAGTGTAAATAGTTTGAGGTCAGAATGAACTCAAACAACTACTTTCAATACAGGGATTATACATGTGAATAAATGGAAGTGATTAGTAAAATCAAAATCTTTTCTGAAGAAATCTATGTAAACTGGAAGGTCTAACAAATAATTGATTCGGTGGTTAGCGGTGAAACATCACTTTATTTTTACAAGGTAGTAATACGAAACTATTTTATTATAAAATTTATTATAAAATTTTATTATAAAATTTATTATAAAATTTAAGTTAAAAAAAGAAGAGATTAATAAGTCCAATTTAATTGTAAAAATTGACATGATTTTAATTACAAATGATGTAACAGGTTGGGTCAGAAAAATATTAGTAGTTTTGTAAAGCCATGCGGTTCTTCACAGTGGCTTGTTACCATAAACTTGAAAATATTTAAAAGTAGACTCGATAAGAATATTACTGTTAAGAATTTGATTTGATCATAATCAAAGATACTTAATATATATAACAAAAAAACGCACCATTCAAGATATTCTTGAGTCAATATGGAATCCACCAAATATGTGTAAACGTAATGATGCGACAAGTATACAATAACACATATAATTGAAAAACGCAAAAAATACAAAGTAACACTAGTGACTAATGTATATAAAATGACAGTGTTGTTGTTTCTTAATATCAAAATCAATGTGAAGCACATTGACTTCAACTGATTTAGGGTCATGTCGTTTTAAATAATCAGATTACTCAGCTGTTTTTCCAGTTAATCACATAAACCAGTCTTGATCTTCCACAAAGCTTACAGTAACAAAGAGTTAACGAAAGCGTTATGTTACTTAACCACATGATAGAGAAGCTTTTTCAACTTAATACCTCATTAAACAGGATATGACACCGAGTTTAGCACAGGTCACTAGAATGATATAAGTTTAGAAAGTGCGACGGCCACCATCAATAATGATTAAGTTTTAAAACCATATGAATTAGATATTTGATATTTCAGAAATCAAAACTCAACAACTTAAACAGTGTGACGAAATTCGTGAAAATAAAATGCAATTGTCAAGGTGTTTTTCTTATATTACATACAAAAAACAGGGATTAAAGATACGCTTGAAACAAGGTTCATAAACTAAGAATACATGGAAAAACACAAAAACGTATCAAATATGAAGGGCAAATTTATTTCAGTGATCATAATAGCACCAAACAAAGGTCAGAAAAATTTTGTATCTGAGAATGAAACAAACCGTTTACAAACTTCATTGAAGGGTTTTGTGTGTTACTTTGACTACTCCTAAGTTTCCACTAATTTAATTCCACAACAAGCAACGACAAGATAGACTGGGACTCCGAATATATCTCAGGTGGTACAAGTTAATAACTTAACGGAACTATCCTCTCCAGCTAAGATCTTGCATTTAGTCCAAAATTTGCTGAATCAACATATATATATATATATATATATATATATATATACTTCATGAATACAAAATATCTGAAGAGCTGTTAATGGGTAACTGATATCTAAGCATTCCATTCAATCGTAAAAACCTAGTCTGACAGTCAGAAATCAACAAAAAACAGACTATGTTAGATACTTACATTGGAAGAAAATAAGATGTGTCAATGGACTTATTAGTGGGATTGATTAACAGATATTAACTGAGTGAAAGTAATGAATAGCAGTCGATGTGGAGACGACATTCCAAATGCACAGACTTTTCTCAAAAGACACTTTTGCTAAGTTTAGGATTTAAGTCACTGAGTATACTAGCTTTATTTTCGTGTTCATTTGGACACGAACTGCACTTCATATATGAAAACTCAGACGATAATTTGTTTTTACTATTGTATGCATAGGTAAACGATATAACGGATAATCATTAGTGATAAATAAAAGAAATTCTAATGACATAACGTAATGTTTATGGACTGATGACCAAAAATAACTGTAGTGGTTATTTGAATGGACATCGTAGAGAAAATGAGTACTTGGTAGAATTATGAGAGAAGGGTTACGCAGTTTAAATAAAAAGTTTCGAAATGACATAGTAAGTATCGAAAAACGCTATTATCGAGAACATATATATGACGATTTTAAAGAGTGTACTGAACTTCAGCTTTCCATTAGTGCTGTTACTCTGAGTACGGATAAACAATGAATACAAAAAAAATAATACGAAAAACTAAAGGATGTTTACCGTTCAATAACGCCTCCAGTTGAGTTGCACAAAACAATATCGCTAGGACCAACGCCAAGTAATAGCTTGCGATCAAATATATTCTTTACATCATAAAAATATGTTCCATACGAGGGAAATTCTCGTGAAACAATAGACAAAAGTTCATATTTTGCATGAGAAGTGGTAATATCTTTTAAGTCTTTATGAAAACTGGCAGCCATACGAATAGCTTCTGGTGGGATTTCGTTGCGGCATTCGGGCCAAAAGCAAGCATACTTGCATGGAGTGGTGTTTGGGTTGTAATTTCCAAACTGTATGTATGCCATGAGAGCAATCAAATGCGACTGTGTCTCCAGAGTGGTATCAGCATCCCAAGATCCGTTTTTCAAATGATATACGACGTTTGTGTAAAACTGATGTCTTTAAAAGTACAGTTACAGTTTATTATTTGACATTACCTGGTTTCCTCTAGTTGAAGCGTGGATGGTTGAACAAAATACTTTACTCTAAAATATAAGTGGTATGGAGGCGGCCCCGGGATTTGCCTTGACAATCTGTTTCTACTGTTGAGCCAAAACAATTCGTTCTTAGATCCTGCTAACAGGATGCCAAAATAACTAGCTTCATCAGTAATCCCTATCAATTTACACATCTTATTAATAACTAATCGGAAACATCAGAACATACCTTGTCTATTACTTCCTGACAGTCTGCTTTATGATCAACCTCCACCTGATAAACCTGACTGCTTGCAAGCGTAACGTAACACATAAGAGTATTTGAATTTTTTCCAGAATCGCCAACATTTCTGTTCGGATGACGCTTGTTATTGTAAAGTTCGTGTAAATTCTGGAGCGCCATTGGTACTAGTTGGCATGTAGTACCGAGTGTTTTTCAGTAAGAATTCCGTAGAAACGTGATGCAATAACTTAGAAAGCATAGAAATATCGCATGAAGTTGAACAAAATTCAAAAATACCAACTCAAAAAGACCATCTAACTGATATACTTAAACACAATAGTACAACACTGCATCATCGAATTAATGTGTGCATTACTTTGACTCGAAAAATTAGCTGATTTCAAACTCCTTTCAGCTTCAGGAAGTTAATTTTGGTTATATGAATGCATAGTATGCTAGCAAAGCAATTAGGATCGTAAATGCTCGAGTTTAAACCCAATCTTCAACGTTTTGATCGATGCTGTCAATTGAAAAGGATTGATAAAGCCTCGAAGTAACGATTTACAGCAAATCATCTGAGATAGTTATGCTCCGCAGTATAGTTAGCTCATACGTTTCACATTATTGTATCTACGTCAAACTACGTTACCGAATTATTATCAGTCACTTCCTTGTTTGTATTCATGCTTTCATGAATAAAGTACATACTACTGAATGTTTTACGTTTTAAATTATGATCATCTATTTAATATTATATATGTACTTGTGATATTTGTCCTGAGTGATGGTTCTGCTTTAAAGATTATAAATCGCTACAGGGTTTCACGACACATTTGTCCCTAACACGTTTATGTTTGAAGTATACCAACCCAATGAAGTCAGAAATCAGAAATTATTGAGTTCAAAGACATGTTTGAAAGTTTGTTGACGTGTTGAGGTGCGTTTTATACAAGCTGGTTAGTGCTTGCAAGGGATGCGTATACTGGCTTACTGAATAATGATCTGGTGAGAATACGTGACCCAGCACCTTCAGCCGAGGTGTGTTCAGCAAAGTTGATGAGGTCAGAATAGTTTCGAGGACTTATGGAACGACTTATTTCGAGGATTCTTACTTTCAACTTAGGTCTATTATTCTATTCCTAGCTCAAATGTCTTCTTCAGGGGGATTTGAATAGCATTCAAATGGAACTTAACCTCGTCCGAACTGGTCACGATTTGTTACCCCACGAATATCTGACCAGTGTTCCAGAAAACAATGATCTTGAAATAAAAACATGTGAAATAGTAATTGACCATATATCATCTGAAGTTTCTGTTGCTTTTGATGATACAAAGGTAGCGAAGGAGCTAGACTTCTCATATAGATGAATCAGCCTTTGACACGCTAACCAGTTCGTGACCATATTTTCGTTTTTTAATTCTGTGTCAACCTGTGGCACAAAATACTTATCTCTTCTTGTAGCGTATCGATCTTGTCATCTTATGTAGTTCAGGACTCCTTTGTCAGGCCTCTCGCATGTTCTGTCAGCTGTTTCTACTATATTGCATAAATCAACATCGCGCTTCCCCACCGCCAGAATCTGTTGTACACTCAAAGGAAGAGGGGCGGAGCACAGTTGGTAGAATAGGTTATAACTTACTTTTCTTTCCGTTAGTAAACTTTTCATATCGTTTTTTAGCTGAGAAGGTGTTCTGTCACCCATGTGCACCTGATTCAGAGGCTGTTCAACAGTTTGTTGGCCGGGAAATGACACGGAATTGGTTACGGTCTACTTGATTGAGTCATATGACCACTCGTGATCGGTTTTAGTTTACATTTTCCATATACTATCAGTAAATTTTTCCGGTAGCAATGTGCTTGCGTAAACGAATATACCTTGCTGTAAGTTAACATGGTTATTCTGATGAGCCAAAGTTGTTGGTCGGTGGCTTCAAACGGTGGGACAGAAAAATTAAAGGACCATTAAGATAACGTTTGAGAAAAACTTAACGTAAAGTTTTCTGAAGAAGTGTATATATATGTGTGATACCTAGGAGTATTTGAGTTGTAGTATAAAAAAGTTATTTCAGAAAAAACGCAATTTCATCGAAAAGTATTAGATGAACACGAACGAATGTATTGTATTTGGAATTCAAAATCAAGCAGTCATTAATACAAAAGAATCATTGGTTCATATAAACACCACATTCGCCACAGCTTGAATAGGAGTCTAAGTGTCTGTAATCGATTGTACGTCTTCTTCTTAAGTTTATCTTAGGTCTGTCCGACAGTGTATTGGATGTAGACTATGTATTATCTAGAATGTACCCGTTAGCATTAGAATTATTAACCGAAATCGGAACAAACTCACCTAGTACCTGGAATTGTATACAATAATCATGTCGGTTGTCTAGTGAAACCACCGATATCTAGAATTTGCATCATGGACCTTTCAACACTATCCTCCCCCACAAAATAATGTTGGGTCCTTACGTAGCAGTGTTATGACCAATTTGACACTCTCAATTTGCATTACCTTATCAAATCTCACGCTTCGATCACTGTATGTGAGTATTTGGGTGTACACACTGACACGTATTTTGAGGCATTTGGACTAAAATTCGACTAATTCGGAACGTATTTGTAACACTCACTGAGGATATCATTGGAGGTAAATTCATTGTGACGACGAATAACATTTGATATGACATCAGAACTCGGTTTTTCTGAAGTATTTTTCTCAAATTTATTAAGAGTTTCATTAGAGAATAATGAATCATTAGGAAAATCAGCATCTACCAAAAACTGAATCCGGTTTTTGATCATATTTTGACTCATTCAAGATATTATTCTCAGAGTTGTTAGAAATTTCATCAGAAATATGTGGAACATTATGACAAACCACATCTCGAACAATAACACGAGAAATCTGATAAGAAGTCAGTTGATTAGAAACTTTTGTCTCACAATGATTCTGGGTTTCACTTAACTCTGGACTGCTTTGTGACATCATACCGCTTCTAGAAGTCTTGAATAAAGAGAAGCGATCATTAGAAACACCCAACATAGCAGGGTCACAATCACAAATTTCAGCAATAGTTTCAGCTAAATGAACTATGGTTCTACAAACTGACTGAAAGTGTCCAGTTTTGTCACATTTCAAGCATTTAGAATTACGAAATACACATGAATCACATGGGTGACAGTTGGCATAGATAAAGTATTAACCAAACTTGTGATTATTTTCGTGAAATGTTTCACCACTTAATGAATTGTTATTTGAATAACCTTGATTACGTATTGGACTGGGACGAGGTGGTAAAGTAGTGGGATTCCTTATGTCCTGGCAAATCATCTCATTAAATTTTTCTCCTTTACTGCATTAGAAATTTGTATACTTTACGTGGTCCTATATTAGTTGCTTGGGAGTTGTATAAGGGAGTGAAATTGCCTTGTCTGGAAAGGCCAAAGACTTTATTAAGCTGTATGCTTCTTTTCCGATGAATGTAAGGAAATGAGCCACAATATTAAATTCCTCAACCTCTTCCTTGGTCATAGCCCAGATTTCGAGCCTCTCCATGTAATCCTCAAAAGCATTTAAATCTCTTTAAATGTTTAAACATTCCATCACATGTTTTGTCGCGACGCCAATGTGATAATTAATCATATTGGAATTATAGAATAAAGTAGTTATCGCAGAAAAAATGCGATCTAATCAAGGTGTATTAGGTGAACACGAACGAATGTATTGTATTTGGATTTCAAAATCAAGCAGTCATTATTACAAAATAATCATAGATTCATATAAACACCACAATATGGTAAATGGTTCGAGAATGAAACAATGTATGGACAAAGAAAAGTAATAAAGTTACAAAAATAATCATGATAACAGATGTCGCAAAACAACAACATGGAACAGATTTCCCATATTGAATCAGCATTTCAATTGTACGGTAAATGTCGACGATTATCATAGTTAATATTGTTGAATTACGTTCAATAATGTCAACGAGATAATGTGCGTTTAATAATAATGACGATAACAGTAAACCGCGACAAAAATTATAACCCTTAGAAGTAATCTGGATTGTGACAGAGTATGTTGACTTTCAGATTTGGTTCATACTGCGGAATTTTGCGTTGCATTGCACATCGAGCTAACTATTTCTGAATTGAATGAGCCTGGAGATAATTCCTTAGGCTTCGCATATCAATCGCCCAAATAACCTTTATCAAATAAATCGCAACGGTATATGAATTCAGACGGCAACATAACGCACCAACTACAATTTTTTATTGAATGACACAGGTCACTAAGCCATAAGCATATCGAGCGAATTTGTGCAGAAAAGCTAATGAGCGTGAGCAAGCCAATTCAGGGGATATATATATATATGTATATATGGGAAAGAGAATAATTCGTCGAGCAATTTAAGCAACTAACATATAAGTTAGACACAGAGAGGAATGTGTTCCCAGACTGTCATATATGATCAAGAATACTTGTTCTTACAGACATGATAATAACATAGAGATATGCAGATTGTTACTGTTCGAATTACTCTGTCTGTTAAATAAGTTAATTGAAGTGCTGAGAGAGTTAACCGTAAACAAAATTGAGTATAAGAGAGAAGCTATAAAATCGAAGTGATACTGACTATCAACAAATTTGTTTGTTACAAGTCAAAGACAGTTGGATAAATGTACTGGGTACTAATAAATCTCGTTTGTCTCTACTACGAATTTTTGAAGGAGGTCAATATAATCCAAGATATGCCAAAATATTGTGATGTCTAAAATTACTATTGTGATGTGGGTTACTTATATAATTAATATATGGTGATGGTCAGGCGTGGAATGTATTTGGCAAGAGATCGATAAGGAAAGAACAGAAACGATGTGCAATCGGTATGAAAATGCATGAACAATGAAAGCAGAGAAGATTGACTGATGTTTGCAGAAGGAACAGTCAATATTGAGACAATTGATTGTTATTTTGCAAATTATCTGTTTGCTGTATTGTTATAAGATTTTAGTGAGATAGTCTGTAATTTTCGTGTCAAATACATTTGAATGTCTTCACCCGTGTTCTTGTTCCCTACCGTATAGGTTATTAGGGATTATTATTAAACATTACACTGTGAGGCACTAGAACTCTCTGTCATCTTTTATTATAAATGTACAGTGTTAAAAATGCACGCTTGTATCGTCGTTAACTGTTATATATTTATTTCATTATCAATCATGAATGCATCTTATGTATTTACTGAGAAGATAAATTAGTTTTTCTATGATTCTCTCCTTCTCTGAAGACTTTTGACCTATGCCATAGAGAGAATATAGAATCAAAAAAAGAAGTTCCGCCAACCGACTCATATGCACTTTAAATCTTGCCAAAGGACTTCATCAGTTGAAAAATACTGGTTTATAACAGAAAACGAAACAAATTCTACGTATTCACAAACATTTAAGGAAAATCAGTAGAGTTTTTAGGTGAATAACATTACAATATTTATTGTTAATTTAGAAGCAAAATAACACGTCTTTGGTTCGGAATAGTAGTTATTTTCATGTAAGTAGGTCACCGAATTTAGACAAGCCTTCATGTCATATGATCCGAAAAAAGAATAATTGAATGCGGAAAGGAAAATTAACCAATAAACTGATGACATTAGACTAATAAACGAAAGAAAATGCTCGATAAAAGAATGTACGCTTACTAAGACACTGCAGTATTTTAATACTTTAAACTACTGATTAATTATAAGTAGTGTGATAAAATATACGAAAATACAGGCGGAGAAGGAATGAAGTTTTGGACCAAACGAACTCAACGCTATTCTTACTGTTCTGATAGTTTCCTCGAAAATTCTAGTGAAGCATGATTATAAATGTCAGTTCTTGCAAGGAAGTATTTGCAAATAGGGCTTAAGTGAATAAAAAAGTTATATGACATCAAACCTACTGCAGATTTACACGATCAGAACGAGACTTCAAAAGATGTTCATAGAATAAGTGTGGGTTTACTATTTTTGAATTTTCTACGAAAAGTACTTCATAGTGTAATACTACAAAAAGGTTGAAGGTAGCAGCAGTTTCGCTCTCAGTAGACAGTATCACACAATCAACTGTTTATACTGGTTTCAATGATTCGAGGAGAACACCTATACGTTCCAAGCTTTTTCAAGGACCAGATTGCCAAGGGAAACGTTGGATTTACTTCAAATTTATTCGCTGAGATTTTGCAAATATATTCTTCCTATTTAATGTCTTGCATCAACTCGGCGCCCAAATACCTTGAAACTGTTGGCTCTAATTTAGACGAAAGTTCTTATACATAAAGAGTATGGAAAATAATAATAAATAAAATATTTTATTAGGGCTAATTCCACCAAGGGAGAAATTAGTGGGTTACAAACTTTTATGAATACAAAAACTTGGATTGTTAGCTCAAATTTATATGGCTTCTGTTATGTATAAGCGACAAGATGGAACTCCAAAAGAGTAACTAATCAGAATACGACAAATCACTTTAAGTGACCTATTTCCATCTACTGAATAGCCGCTATCACCCCACCTATTTTTTACTTTTTACTTAATCTATTCTACTGTTATCAACTCTGCCTGTAGCTACTTCGTAGGCTGCTGCCGGTCCAAAGCCCAAGTAAAATAGGATGGTTGAGCATGGGGTTAGCGTCCCCATCCCGTAGAAAAACTAACTCGCTAAAAAAACGCTAATCAAAAATAAGGATTCAAACCATTTAAACTCTGCCTTGGGAGTTGAAGGAATAATTATGATGCCTCATGATGAAAGTCGAGGCCCTTCGGAATTCATGAGGCCAATGCACCTTCTAACAACCAGAGCAACAATTTTCATAGGTACATGGAACGTCCGGACAATGTGAGAGACCGGAAGAGTCTTCCCAATTGCTGCAGAAATGGGAAAATACAACGTGAGGGTGCTTGGGATCAGTGAAACACATTGGACGCAGGTTGGACAACAACAACTATCTTCAGGGGAGCTTCTGTTATACTCCGGTCATGAAGAAGAAAATGCTCCACATACACAAGGAGGACAATATCACAAAAGTTTATTACGGCTTTTGTTCGGGATACTGATAAACCCAACAAATTCACGATAGCGCTCAGTAACAGGTTCCAGACCTTTCATTATCTACGCAATGGATAAGGAACTACTATGGAGAGCAACTGGAAAGGTATAAAAAGGGCAATCATTTCAACATATCAGGAGGTTCTGAACCACAAGAAGCACCATCACAAGGAATGGATCACTGTCGATACACTGAATCAGACTCAAGAAAGGAGGTACAAGAAGGCAGCAAACAATACCAATAAAGGTCTTCAAAAGGGTATTGTTAAACAGAATGAGGGACTCCGTAGATGCCCAACTTTGTGGAACAATCAAGTGAATGGAATTCATCACTCTACATCAACTTCATTGACTATGAGAAAGCATTTGATAGTGTGAACAAGACAATATTATGGAGGCTACTTCAACACTACGGTATACCTGAGAAGATAGTCAATGTCATACGGAATTCCTATGATGGATTAAACTGTCAAATCGTTCATGAAGGACAACTCACCGACTCATTCGAGGGAAAGACAGGTGTCACACAAGGTTGCTTACTCTCACCCTTTCTTCTTCTCCTGGTGATCGACTGGATCATGAAGACTTCAATATCTGGAGTGAAGTACATAATACAATGGACAGCTAGGATGCAGCTGGACGATTTAGACTTCGCAGATGATCCGGCTCTTCTAACACACACGCAACAACAAATGCAAGAGAAAACAACCAGTGTAGCAGCAGCCTCAGCAGCAGTAGGTCTCAACATAAACAAAGGGGAAAGCAAGACTCTCCAATACAATACAACATGCACCAATCGAATTACACTTGACGGAGAAGTTTTAGAGGATGTGGAAACCTTCACATATCTGGGCAGCATCACTAATGAACATGGTGGATCAGATGCAGATGTGAGGGCGAGGATCGGAAAAGCAAGAACGGCATATTTACAACTGAAGAACATCTGTAGCTCAAAACAATTGTCAACCAACACCATGATCAGAATTTTCAATACAAATGTCAAGACAGTTCTACTGTATTGGGCGGAGACATGGAGAACTACGAAACCATTGTCAAGACGATACAAGTGTTTATTAACAGTTGTCTACGCAAGATACTTCGGATCCGATGTCCAGACACTATCAGCAATAAGCTACTTTGGGAGACAACAAACCAGATTCCAGCGGAAGAATAAATCAGGTAAAGCGCTGGAAGTGGATAGGACACACATTAAGGAAGTCACCCAACTGCGTCACAAGGCAAGCCCTCACATGGAATCCCGAAGGCCAAAGAAGAAGAGGAAGACCAAATAACACATTACGCCGAGAAATGGAGACAGATATGAGAATAATGGACAAAAATTGGATAGGACTGGAAAGGAAGGCCCAGGACAGAGTGAGTTGGAGAATGCTGGTCGGCGGCCTATGCTCCATTGGGAGTAACAGGCGTAATTATTATTTTACTGTTATCACTGACTTATAAACTATCTTAGTTGTTTTAATAATCTCGTATGTGCATATAAATATTGATGTATACTAAAGTTAAACCTGATGAGGATCTAATTGAAAGCAGTATTGTTCGCTTATACATGTTTTAAATTGATGTCAGTATATACTTTTCGTATGATGAAAGAAGATACGTCACACACACCACGATGAACAAACCGGCTGGTCAGATTGATATGAAAGATAAGTTTATTTTCAGTGTGACTAAGTTAACAGTCAAATATTCAGTAAATACATTTGGGTTTTCAAGAATGCACATAGGGTATTATATAACTCCCTGTCTAACAATAAAATGTTTTTCTTAAAAATAAAGATCACAAAGAAGAAAAATCGTTGACCAAGACGCATTACGTTAAAAAAAAATAAATCAAAGTGAGGGGTTGCGAAATATGATTGTTTTTTTTTACTGTCAGATGGATAAACAATTTTTTTTTAAATTTTGAAGTTTAGAGGTAAAGTGAATGAAAGAATATATAATGATGAGAAACGATTAAAGGTTTTGTTTTCAATTGAATAATTTTATATCAAATATTGTATCAAGTGGAGAAGTTTGTTTCACATTGAAATGAGTGTCATTAACCGGTAAATTATAAAATGGATTATTGGTAACATTTTTATTATTAGTATACGCATTATTTGGCTCAGTTTGAATTTGTTGTTTTGTTGTCCAATTACAAAACTGATCATCCATTGGGAATACTTTAGTCTGAAACTAAAAACACAAGGCCTGTTAATATACTAGAATGAAAATTAAAGTACAGTTAACAAAGAATACTGAAACCAATAGCCATTACATATTTTATCATAAATAAAATCAAGTTACACACAAACTTCTGAGTTGAACCAAACAAAGTTATTTTCATTTAGAGAAAAAAGTGGTAACAACCAACACCGTGCAGTAAGAATCAGCTGTGCGAAAACTCAGTTATTGGTATCACTAGATATTAGGTAAAAACTTGAGAACTTGTCTGCGATTAACACTTCGTTTATGCTCATTTAGCATTCACTGACAACCGAAAATAAGTAGTTTTTTATTTAAGGTGTTTCAGAAACAAAATACAAATGGGTTTAACAGGAAACTCATTTGCTAACCCTTAATCGAACACTTGTGTATAATTGGGGAGATTTGGCATGTTAGCATTATCGAAACTTATTACTATTCCTGATAAACTGTTAGTGTACTGACACTAAAACACATAATTTGGAACACTCGCATTTTAAATGAAGTGAAGGAATCCCGTATTGATAACGGGTAATCATTTTAAATTTCTTATGTTATAGAAAGCCTCAAAAGTTAAGGAGTAAACGGAGAAAGGAATTGCTATTTAAAATATAATAATAATAATAATAATAATAATAATATAATATGATTTCAGTGATGATCCTGAGAATCTATATCAGGAAACAAGCGGCACTCATCGTGATGATACGTTTTTGAGCTGTAATATGATAGCCATACTTGATATTCATTTATAAACCTCTCCTTTAGAGTAATCCTCTTTTTCTCTCGTACGTGCTCAGCGTTCTCCTTCAATAAAATGTTTGCTTAGGTAGAATTAACTTTGAGTATGTAAGTCATTATGGAATTAAATAATTAGGTTTTGCAATGAAGCTTGGAGAGTACTATAATCTTATTCTGAGATCCCAATCTTATCATTCCTTTCCGTATAAACATTATTTCTGTCGATAAAATCGATCTAAGATATAAGTAAAAGTATACTTTTCAAATGTATCTATTTTCAGTTGTATCTATAATGACATATCCATAAATTTTTTCGACTGATTTTTCTTAAACGATTTACTGGTCATTTGAAACTGTATCATTCTAGGTTTTACTGGTTACATGAAAAAGTAATCAAGGTTAAAGCGCATATATTTTATTAAAAACCATTCGTATTTCTATTTTATTTATCAAGATACATCTATACTTTCAGATCAAAGTAAATAGGTTCTTATATTTATGCAAATTTACTTCAAATATCTATGTAATAAATGATACTAAAACATTTTTTTATTCAGTAATGGCTAATTTTTTTTCTTGAATTTATACATGTTTATACATACACACATATATCATGTATTTAAATCAGATGTTTACGATAAGATAGTAGTAATATCGAATGAATAATTTACATATTATTCGACAAAATACTTCAGGTGTTTTTATTTGCTAGTACAATGCAAAGTAATATCTAATTAGATGACAGAAGTATATTCGTTTAGAGATTCAAAAAACACATCATAAACAAATTATATATATATATATATATATATATATATATATTATGTCGAAACCATTGGTAGAAATTCGATCGTTTTCTCCATAAACTTAGTCTAATATTTCAAAATAACTGACAGAAGTTTCGATTATGTCATAGAAATAATTGGAGTTTGTAAATTTATAAATAATGATATTTCTAATATATATAATAAACGTGTGTAATATAATTTAAACCTTTTGAGAATAGTAGAACTGTCCTGAGAAAGATCTTATTTTCTAGTATTAAACACATTCTAAGATAGTTTTCTTAATAAAAAGTCAAATGAAATATTCCTTGGTACCAGTAGATTGTTTGTTTTATATCAAAATTTGAAAAATTCCCATATTGTGATTTAGAACAACATATATAAGCGAACAATATTGTTTTCGATTAGATCCTAATCAAGCTTTACTCTAATATACAGTAATATTTATATGCATATGCGAAATTATTAAACCAATCAAAGCAGTTTATGGGTCATTGATAACAGTGGAATAGATTACATAACTAAAAATAATAAGTGATAAGTACAAATTGGTAGTGTAATGACAGGTGTACTAGCTGTGATAAAAATAATAAAGGCTTGAATCAATGTTACATAATAGGAAAATAGGTCATTACACTACCAATTTGTATCTATTCCACTGTTATCATTGTCTCATAAACTGCCTTGATTAGTTTAATAATTTCGTATATGCATATAAATATTACTGTATATTAGAGTAAAGCTTGATGAGGATCTAATCGAAAACAATATTGTTCGATTATATATGTTGTTTTACATCAACAAACGTGTTCATGAAATTCTCATATTAATAATCATCAGTAGATAGTAAATGGTGACGTATTGGTATTCGCAAAACAATAGTTCTATATTGAATGGTTACATATTTGTCACATCATTATCAGAAACCTAGATGATGGGTAATTATTGGAAAACAAAGCATATATTTATTCGTTAGGTAGTTTGATTCTTTACGTGATGCAATAAAAAAGTGTTTAAAACCAATCAATATGAAATTTTAGCGGTCATCTCCAAACATTCAAATTAGACTAAATATTATTAAACTGGACTGATCGAAATTTTAATCTAAACGTAATTATATCACAAAGTTAGTACTATTGTGTTTTATACAAATATTTACGGGAAATACCATTTAAATTGAGTTGGTGACAGTATGTAAAGAGTCCAAGCGCATCATGACGTTTTCCTTTTCTTTTTTGAAAGTCTTCATGTAATAGTTATCAAAATGAAGGAAAAATAATACAGTAAATGAAACAATAACACTTCGAACAAAGTTCGATTTTATCAATAAATATTTCAATGAATAAGTAAGGTCATAGAGAATGTAACAAAACGACTTCAAATACGAGAATCTTTTCAAATCAACCATTACGGGTTATGAAAATTTTAAATGTTCTACTTTCGAAAGTAAATCCAAATGAGTTTTATTCACCATATTGAAGTGTACCCCACCATACAAAAAAAGCATCAACTTACAGTTTGAATAGTTGGTGGTATATTTGACCAAATATTAGCTGTTGTTGAATATGACTTTAAATATGTGTTTTGTGTTGTACCTTTAATCATCTCCATAAATGGACTAGAATTATGTTTGGATATTTGATTATTCATATTGATTTGTGAAACTAAATATTATGAACAAATAGACAGTATTTAATAAAACAAACGAAAAAATTCGAATAATTTTTCAAAATATTTCAATTTAATTATATAATTCACATGGAATACATTGGACAGATTTATAAATAACCTAATTATCGTGTAATATTTATATTTTGGAAACTCTGTAACTTATTACTACTAGATTAAAGCTATTCATATTGAAAATTGAACAGGGTTTTATTCATGAATGAATTTGACTTAAATGTTTATTTAAACAAATGATACTTATATTATTTATAAATACTTATATACCATAGAAACAGATAGATGAAAACATCAAATACAAAGTGGGAATTTCTTATCATCCTAATGTTATTTTATTTTCCCATAGTGTTTAAAAGAAATTCATTCTTCAAGATATAATCAATGAATAAGAATTTGGAATCTATGTAGTTTCTTTTTCTTCAGAAGAAAAAAAAGAAAATCTCTTAATATAGGTGCTTATTCGAAAATCATATATACATATCTTTGGATAAGCAAAGATGGATAGTGGCTAGCAGTGGAATCCAGGACGCGCGTTTCGTCCTATTTTGGACTCGTCAGCTGGATGTACCTGCATCTCAGAGTCGATGTTCACTCTGGGACTCGAACCCAGTACCATTCGCTTCAAATGCCATCACGTTATCCACTCGGCCACTGAGTCCTGATTGCCACTTGCTTGTGCAATGGGGTGAAGTTTAAATTCAACTTAGTATTACTTGTTTGAATCTTCCCATTGAATTTAGGCTATATCGAGGCAATACGCACAGTACGCGCATATGCCAATAAGAGACTGACCAGTTGCAGTCCTAAACATCAATGGGAAGATTCAAACAAGCAATACTAAGTTGAATATCTTTGAATAAAAAAATGAAGTCATAACGTACAAAAGCTGAAGTTAAAGACAATCAGCTTATCTTTTTCCTTTGGAATAATATTCTTAGTTTACAAATTATTCAAATAATATGTGATTATTGAAATGTACTATTCGTTTTACTGTATAGTTAAGTTTTTATTCAATGTTATTATTCAATGTCACATTTTTTGTTTATTTACAATACCGATTAGTTACACATCGTTTCATTAGTTTATTCCCATAGTTTGTAAATATAAGCTTCTTTGTACCAGTGTAAATTTAATATACCTTACTTATACAACCTAATGTGTATTTTATACCTATGACTGATTTAGAATTTTTTGTGGTGCAGGCTGATCTGACTCCAATTCGGATGAACGTATGAATAAACTATAAATATTAATCTTCCATTTAACTCCGTATATTACCTAGGCTAATCACGTTTGTATGACGGTGGTAATAAGAAGCCAAATATGAATGACGTTGGAGGGATTTATTTCAGGCACACGTTAATCCAGATTGACGAAGCGAAGAGGAGAGAGAGAGAAGTGAAACGGATCGGAGAAGGCATGTGAGCCAACTCCATCTAACCAAGCATGAATCGATATTTACAGTCAAACAAAAATTAGTTACGAACCTGTGATAAGTGAGATAAGAAATTCACACATATACGCTCACATAAAAACAGACAAGGTCTATAAGCGAATAATTAACAAGGTCAAAATGTGGTTTGAGTAGAATGAACAAGTTTGTCTGTCCGGAAGCTAGATTAACCTATGTGGGCTTGAAATAGTACCAGGCTCTACAAATTCATCGAACAAATTCTATTGGCAAAATACAGTAATGACATAAAAGTGAAATAAATAAGTTTGTCTTGGAATGCTGATTGTACTGAGAATCATAATTATTTAGTGTAGAATTAATAAATATTATATTTCATGTAAAATAAATAAATAGAAATGGTAAAACTATGAATCATGCCAGTAAGTTTGACGACTATTAATCAGTTTGATCAAACAAAAGTGGTTAATACTTCAAGTTGATGTAAACTGACTGAGGCACTGATGTTATGTAAAATTTAAGAATTATATATGAGTTGTAATTATAACTTACAGAAATGTAGATCATTGTTACCAAATGACTGATTGGGAAGATTTTGAGACATTAAATTTGTAGGTGTAGAGTTTGCCCAGTTAGTCCCTTGGTTTTCGAAATGATCATCGAAAGTTATCCAGTTTTTTTCACCATCCTTTTAATATTGATTTAAACAGATAAGTGAACAAATGAAAATAACCGACTGAAATTTGGCTGAACTATGTCGAATTAGTTATGGGGTAGTGATGGCACTAAGAATCATAATCATTTACAATAATATTAGAAATGATGATAGAACGTTTTGCTTCCTTGAAGTAGTACAATAACGTGCATTATAATAAATGAAATGTAAAGTCTTTAATTTTTCATCATGTAATAATCAGTATTCTCTTGCTTAACTATTTATGCTGATTTAGGTCATTAGTTCAAGTCTGTAAAGTAAAGACTTATTAATTAAATTATTCATCAAGTACTCTAATGTGAACAATATCCAAAGTATGAGGGCTATTGATATCACGCGGTTTCTTAAACCGAAGTGTGTAGTGAAGGTCTAAACCTAGGACTTAATGATTAAAAGCTGAGCCTCTTATCCACTGAGCGACTAGGTCACTAAAGCATTCGAATACCTCAGTAATAAAATCTCTGAATGTTTGATTAAGTATGACATCTTAGAACATATACTTTCACCAAGAATTCAGGTTCTCTGAGTTAATTAATACCAGGTGGTACAAAACTTTGTTTCAGATCATTTTGTTTACTCCACTTAACCATCTGGTATATAATTTTTATTTATTTTCATTTAGTGATTTTCTTTTAAGTTATGTTTGAAACTTTGACTACTTAGTTTTATCTAGCCAAGGTCATATACTTAGGTCGATGATACAAAAAATCACTTGCGAGGTGGGTATATAGTTTAGTTACCCAACAATTTTTATTTTATTCCTTATAAGTAGCTAAGTAGCTAGGACCTACATCTCTTTAAACTATGAACATATATACCTTATAATGAACAAAATATAAAAATTACAGATCATAGAGTTTATAACAATAGAAATATAGTAATATAAAAAACAGTATAGTGAAAACAGTATAACAAATCAGATAATTCACTACGTACAATTACTAGACTTGTAAAATAATAAATTATTCGAACAATCGTATCTTACAATTTAATAACACAGTGCTGAAGAATGAATATATAAAACAACAATGAATAATTACCAATAATTTAACTTTATTTCTCAATACTTAATTCAGTAGTTCTCTACATAAATGAGTTTTCTAAGAACAACTGCTCATAACCATGATCCCTATCACTTATTAACAAAATCTTAGTTTATCTTTTCTGAATGATTACATTGGGTTATTCTTTGGTATAATAAACTATTAGTTTTGGCAATTTTATATCTTAGGCAGCCTAAAGCTCACGTCAAAATATTTGGATATCGAAATATGACACTGCTTTTATCCTGTCAGAAGATGTGGTCTCAAAATTCACACAATTCATCGTAAATCTAGTTTTATTTACGGGGCTTTTGGATCCACAGAACTATACCCTAACATTAAGTCAGTTAGGGAAACGAAGAGAACTCAGTCACTTACAGACTATTGTTGCAATACTTGAGATTTAGCCGAATCATATCTACATTACAGACAATAAAACAGGAACTGTAATATCACGGATACAATGATAGATTCTGTAAGCTAAACACACTCTTTACTAACTTATGAAGGTAAGATTTCTCGCGAAACAAATCGGGGGGGATATCGATGAATTTAACGGCAACTTATTTAATAATCACTACAATCAAAATTACCAAACAGTCTTGCTATTTGCAACTTAACAATACTTCAAACATAACCGTAGTGCCGCAGAAAATCTGGAGAAAACTGGACATTCCAGAAGCATACAAAACATAAAAAACAGTAGCGTGGAGTGTGGTGGTTATCCTTTATTTTCTACGGAATTACGACATTGTACCTGTTTTTTCCGGATGGGTATCTAATAGGGGAATCTATATCGCCGTTATAGAACTTAGTCCTCTTGTACTAGATTAGTGTGGAGGTTTCAAACCGAGAGACATATCACTTAACTCAACCCGCAACGACATTCGGTTAATAACCACTTGAGACTTATCAACATTACTTAAAGAATTTTCAGTTGATTTCAATGTAGAATTTGGTCACCGTACATCAAAAAATGACTCTTTCTGTCTCCCGAAAGAAACTCAGTGGTAACGTCTCTGACTGTGAAGCTGGGTTACGCGGGATCGAATCCGTCAGGGAACACCAGTTCCTTCAATATTACAGGTACACCTTGCTGACGAGTGCTATGTAGCACGACACCCAGGTTCAGGGTTTCCTGTCGACTACCTCCAACCACCATCTTACATCCAATGCCCCTTTCACCGTTATGCAAGACGGAAGCAGAAAGATAAGACTTTGGCACATTAACATGTGTACTTCACTGTCCTTATGGACCGGATGGCCATAGATCGCAGATGATGCCCATTAAAAGTAACCTGAAGTATATCCAGTCGCTTCACCTACCTCCATTAAGACACTACGATCTCCATCTTGTATCCTTCCTTGTCATGTATTTCACAAGACTTTGATGACCAATAACTGTTGTTGACCGAAGGCACATTACCAAACTATGTCCCTTATATTATCGCTCACAATCAGACGGAGTAGCGTAGAGGCTTGTTTACACTTCAAACTTGCCCTGCTAAAATCACTAGAGAACTGACACATCGGTTGTGACTGTACAAATATTTTTGTTTATATAGCTGACGACACTCAACGTGATATTTCTCAAATTATAACCAATAATGGAAGCACTAATGAGGAGGAAACTAGGAACCAAAAATCATTAGTCTTTCTTGTTGATTAGATCTGATTTCATATTTGACTAAAAGCCAACTGAGAATCTGTTGTGCAATTATAATCGATAAATTACCATAATCGACTTAAATTCACATTTCCTTCTTGGTTCCAATAAATGTCGGTTGAATTGAAAGAAATTAATAGATTTCGACCTAATCAACTATACTAGATTTCTGAAAGATATAAGATTCAGTCGGTTATAAACAGGCCAACAACATGTGTAGTATTTTATGGTTATAAAAAGGGAATGTCTTTTTTGATGTGTTTCCGAAATGTTACAGAGTTTGTAGATTAACTTATGAGGAATCTTCGTGATTAACTGCAATTTCATTTATTAGTTATTTTGCGATGCCAAGATTATCAATCAAGCGAATAATCTAATTATTCGTAAACTTGAGGACTTGATAACTAAATTATCTCTTAAAAACTTACACAAGACTTTACGACATAAACACTATGGCATCTTAAATGTGTAAAAAGCTACAATCAGCATCAGACTGACGTAGAATTACTAAAATCATCTAAACTGTAGTTCAAACTCTGATTGAACTTACTTTATTGCACGGAACGTTGTGTCCATTACTTGTGTATTGTTTTTGAATGTTCCCATTGTCAGTGCTATTTTGTTGAGATGAAACAGTGTTGTCGCTAATATCTATTAGCTGAATCAGATCAGGATTATTTTCCTCAGTAGTGTCGAAAATCTTGGTATCCGTAGAATGTTCTGATTTACTTAATATGTCCTAAGGAATTGTATTTGACACAATTTAGAGTAATGCGCGAAATGTAAATAAAATGGGCAACAATAAAAAATACGAAGTTTTAATATATTAGAGGAATATGTTCAATGTAGTATCTTCATTCGTGTTGAAAGTTTGATCGAAGAATCCACACTACACAACACATAAACATTCCCGTCAATAATCAGTTCTCACCAAACGGTAAAAGCTTTCTGCTTCAAACTTGATTATGTACCTGTAGTGATCGGATGATGATGGCGGTAAATTCTATTATCATAAACTTAGTGTCTAAAAAACTCAAAGATAATGAAATCAAGTCAGGCTACTCATCTGTTATACGATAACACAGTGTTTCTTGTTACAGTGTTGGATGATTTGTGGAAAAATGGAGTTAGATGCTATGCTTCTTCACCATTTTCATACAAGGTTTATCTACATTTTTATTAATTGTCTGCTACCTAGGACATTAAGTACTTGATAAATTGACGAACTACCTAAAAATATGCTGTAACTTGGAGGCTTCGTTATATTAGATGGTAAATAGACTTTAAAATTTATTTATTATGAGAAATGTATTGGTCACCGTGCAAAGCCAGTACAAGGACGTAATCTATTCTTAACAAGATCAGTAGTAGTTGTTATGTTGGTCATCACCCATCAGTGACTATATATATAAGTTCAATTTTCTCATAGGTATAAATTTCAAAACCTGTTAAACAGAGGAAAATGGGATTCATTTATATTTATGGATTCAGTTAACTTTTGTGTTTGCCAAGGTACAGAACAAACATAGGACTCTTCAGCGATGATGCGCTTTGCTATCACAAGCCTTGGAACATTTTTAAATTTAAGGTTTATATTAATAAACTTTACTAACAATAAATGCCATTATATCAATCAATGGTATAGAACGTCAAGAGGAAACTATAAATCAGAATCAAGGTTTCGTTGAAATTATGCTGTAACTCTTTGACCTTTTGTGTAAGTCATCATTTTAAAGCTTAAAGAGGTTACTGTGAAAACCTATCATACAGCTGAAGTGTGACATGGAATAAACTTGTGACCATATAACGAATACTAGATTACAATTAGAAAACATACATTGAATTGCATGAAAATAGGGTGCATTGAATTATACAACCAATAACGAACAGTCAGTGAACTTTGCTAATGTTTTCTGTTGACTGATAAGATAGTCAATATTTATTTTGTATTTGAGAACAAAAGGTTATTTCTTGAGATCTTATAACTGTTTTATTATTACATAAGCCTTGTTTCTGAAATTAATTGATCAAATATAACACGTAGTTAAAATCAAATGTTTCAAACAAACGTTTGTGGTAGGAAACATTCATCGTACTAAATTTGAGTAGTTTGTACAGTATAATTTAGTCAATAGAGAATAGAAAAATGTGTACTAAAATTACTTAAAACTTAAATTAGATCGACGAAATACAGATTCAAGTTAATGTATTCAAAATGCATTAATTGCAATGTAGACTGATGACATTGTGCTTTATATAAGTAGGTTATTGAAGCCATGTAACTATTTATATTGGAATACATTGTTGGATGTAAGTATTGTACGGATGTTTATGTGTGCTTTATTGGCAACTACTGCTTAAGTATTGAAAATACTGATGTATGGTTCTAAATTTGTTTACGTTAGTTTGTAGGCGACATTCGGTCAATGAAGTTTATAACTTAAAAAATATAATGAATTACTACATGTTTTAAATTAATGTTATTGGTTTTACTACTGAAAATTGAAAGAATTAAAAAATAGTCATATTTTTAAATCGAGAAGTTTTCAGTTTGTTGGGAAAATTTAAATAAATGTCAAAGAGCCTAGAACCAAGATATTAAAGTAATCCAAAATTATTCATTATTGACTTTAGTCATTTATGCATGAAATAGCATTCGATCAGCACTGAGAAGGACTTGACACGCATGACATTGATCACCACCCAGTGATCAATCAATTGGGATTACAGCTCAGTCCTACAGGAGGTCGCTCGCGGCCCGAATAGCTCAGTGGTAACGTCTCTGACTGTGAAGCTGAGTGACTCGGGATCGAATCCGTCAGGGAGCATCAGTTCCCCCAAGATTACAGGTACACCTTGCTGACGAGTGCCAAGTAGCACGAAACCCGGGTCCAGGGTTTCCTGTTGACCACCTCCAACCACCATCTTACCTCAATATATATATAGTGCACGCAGTGTCGAGCCACCTAGACTGGTGGTCACATTGCAACTCGATCGATAGCATCCGATCAGCACTAAGAAGGACTTGATACGCATGACATTGATCACCATCCAGTGATCAATCAATTGTGACGTATTTTTAAAATTGTTCAAAGTAAATTGGTAGTTTAGATACAAGTACATCAGTCAGTCAGTCAGCTACAACGTAGGATCAGGAACATTTATGCATCGGTCCAAGTTGCCATACCTCGTTAGCACAACAAGATGAACACCGGATTCATAGGAATAGTTGATTTAGTGGTGGTATTATATAAAAGATAGATTGTATATAAGGATATAGTATATCAAGTAAGAACGTTATGGAGCAATTTTAATCTTAAGGTTTAAGGGAAGATAAAGAGTGTATATACCTACGCCATTGTGATCGATTCTGAGCCATGTCACCTGGAGACTCCAACCATTGGTTACGATAGTCACGCAAATGAAGATAAACCATTTCATTTATAATAACCCTTACCATGTTTGATCGTTTTTGTAATTTTATCTTTGAGGAACTTTTAAGCATATAATGACTGCATATAACAGATGAGAAAGTGAAAATAGATAATCAAAGTTTATTCAAGAAAAAATATAAATGCTTTTTCTTACTTCATTAGGTGGTAATAACTCAAGGTTTGAGTAGATGTGCTTTAACACACCAATCAATTTCTGAGTCTAAAAGTTGAGGATAAATAGAAAACAAAGATAATAATAGCGCATTTGCTGGTGGAATTTCAAGTATTAATTATCACTTACACTTTATTATCATAGCAACTTTACACAGATACACTTAATGAAATTGATGTGTTGCTTTTACTTATGAAATTGATGTGAAAGTTTCAGGTACTTATGAAATTATCAACTAATCCACTCATTACAGATACTTCACTCTAAATTAATAAGAAAACTCATTTGGAATATTTCACTTTTCAGTAGAGAAAATAATGACACTCAATTTTAATCATTTGTCAAAATAAGCATTCTAACAGAACAAAGGCTCAATAGTGTCAATGGTATAAAAAGTATGAGCTACAACTAGGTTCATGTTTATTACTTATACTGTTAGCATACATTGTAAGTGTGAATGAATGATAATCACTGAAAGTTAAATAAAGAAATAGCATAACATTGTTGAGAAACAATTATCGTCAAAGATAATGAAAGAAACATTGTGAACAAATCAAAAGTACTAGGGACTTTTCTAAAATCTTACTAAATCTTACCTATTCATAGTTACTTATATCTGTTATCTGATGTAATATAGTAAAGACAATCTTTGCGTCCTATATAAGCATGGGAGTATGTTTCTGTTTTGTATGAGTTTTATTCTAGGGTTTCTATCAGTAAATATTATGAATTTCCAAATGAGGAGGAATGGGTAATTATTTTAACTGATGTCTAATCAAACAAATAATAGATGTATTGCCTTTTGATTATTTTGAGTAAATTTTATTCGTTGATTTCTCTTTTTCTTATAACTTTAATACTAGGTGAAGAAGGGTTAGGCTAAATTGAGGTCTTAATTCATAAATTAAAACAAAATTCTGTATTCCATGAATCCTAGAAACAAGATGATCCTAGACTAAATAGTTAAGACAATCAAACGCTTTATTTTCATAAATTGCCAAATGTATACACTGTTGTGAAACGCTACTCGGCTTTGACAAACAAGCTAAAGTGATGTAAAAGAAGACGCGTGACTTTTTAAACATTAAATCAACACTATCACAGAGAAAATATCCTACAGCGACGACCGTATAGGCTTAAATGTACTAATTAATTTGAAAATACCTTGGTTCTCACACACGTTCAACCTAACAAATTACAATTATTATCAAGGCTTCGGTTTATTAATCAACAATGCCGATTTATCAGACAATTGCGATGGATCATATGAAATACAAAACAAGGAAAATTGAATAAAAAGGGTCGAATCATTTGTCTCACAGTTTATATAAGTTTAAACTAAAATGTAACAACTGAAATGTAACAATTTTCATTTCGTTGTTTC
The DNA here is from genome assembly GCA_944470415.2 of Schistosoma rodhaini. Taxonomy (NCBI): domain Eukaryota; kingdom Metazoa; phylum Platyhelminthes; class Trematoda; order Strigeidida; family Schistosomatidae; genus Schistosoma; species Schistosoma rodhaini. Next base: position 67,008,235 of record OX104044.1, read on the forward strand.
TTAGTTAAATGTACCTAGGAAGCATCGTTGATAAACAAGGAGGATCGTATGCAGATGTAAAGGCGAGGATTGGCAAAGCAAGAACAGCACTTCTACAATTGAAGAGCATATGGAACTCAAAACAACTATCAATTAACTTCAAAGTGAGAATCATCAGTACGAACGTCAAGACAGTCCCACTATACGGAGCTGAAACGCGAAGAACTACTACATCCATCGTCAAGAAGGTAAAAGTATTTATAAACAGTTGTTTATACAAGATACTCAACATGCACTGGCAGGATACTATCAGCAACAGCGTTTTATGGGAGAGGACAAATCAGCTTCCAGCTGAAGAGGAAATTAGGAAAAGACATTGGAAGTGGATCGGACATACATTGAGGAAATCACCAAACTGCATCACGAGGCAATCCCTAACTTGGAATCCGGGAGGGAAGCGAAAAAGAGGAAGACCAAAGAATACATTACGCCGGGAGATTGAAGCGGATATGAAAAGGATGAATGTTAACTGGAAAGAACTGAAAAAGATTGCCCAGGACACAGTTAGATGAAGAATGCTGGTGAGCGGCCTATGCTCCTCCACGAGGAGTAACAGGCGTAAGTAAGTAAGTAGTTAAATGTTGCATATTCTGATACATCTGTAAATATTTTCTTTATTTCCTACAGCTTCTCTGTAATAAATTTAAATAAATTTAAGGGACGTTTTATTCCATAACTTGTATCATAAAACTAAATAAACGTAATTTTGGACCAGTGTGAATGAAGTAGTTAGTAACAATTTTCATCTCCATTCATTATGTAAATAAACTACTCGGGTCAAATCAATAAATGAATCATTTAAACTTACATTTTGATAAAGTTTATAACCATAAAATTGATGAACATTATCCCCAATTAATGTTTGTTTCACTATAATTCCACATGATTGTAAATCACAGGGGTCAATCCAAATAAATGTAATATTTTCAAATTTATGCACGTGATGTACTGTCTGAAATAATGTTGAAATGAAGACAAAATAAAATAAAAAAACAGGACGAGAGAGAGAAAAAAGGGTTGCTGTGTTGATTTAAAATTTAATTCAAAATATTTAATTTATATAATAGATTCAAGATATTTTAGCTGTTTATTTGTAAATTGAATATGTTACTATGAACAAATATTTACATATATTTCAGTATATTTTAAAATAAAAGCCAATTTAATTCTAAATGTTTATATTTGATAATGAATATCAACAAAATCAATTATGTATCTAACTTCAAATGCTAATTAATAAGTTTCATTAATCAATCAAAGACCACCATAAAATTAGAAAAAAAATTTATTATTGTACATCAGGTAGTAAATGAATCTTTACTGGTTGTACAGTATTCATAATAACTTTGTGTACTGGGTTAAAGTACCGTAGGTTTAATTAATTTACTAACACATTAGATTAAGTGATTTAACATTTTTACAGTTAATATTGTCTAGTGAATTTATGAGGGTCTAGCTTATAAAATCTTTAAAAAAAAATGAACAGCTTACTTGGCTCAAAACTTCATCTAATAACTTGATCATCACTGAATTGATTGATAGTTTTAAATAGTTCCAACATTTATCATACTTTATTCGTCTCATGTATAAAGCATTATCTTTAAAATTATTGTTATTTGGGTTTTTTGTCCTTTAATCCTCAGGAAGTCAAACCAAGCAATTAAGGATATGAAGTAGTACGATTCCTAGGATTTTCTTCCATTGACAATTGTCAGTACCGAAAATCACGTATAAGCTGACAGTTTAAGGTTTAATTTGTTGACTGTACTTCAGATGAACTGAAGACTTTGAGGGAAAAGCAAACTTTATTTCCTAACTGGTCACAAATCGGTTCGCCGTAATGACTACTGAGATCAACGTTGCCAACGCTGGTAGTGCAAATCCTTGCCACAATTTTAACTAACTGGATCTTGATGATTTGTATGGGTGGGCAGGTGTTTGTTTTTTATTGATCGAGTAGATGTTGACCCGAAGTACGGTTCGATATATTAATATCACTTACTTATGGCTTAGTTGAATAAATATTATAGTAGTCATTCCTTGACCAAACTTACATGTGGCTTAAATATGTGGCGTTTATTCTTGGATGATAAAGCACTAAATATTTTATTGTTCCAGCTATATATCTCCATCGAAATAATAAATGTTGTTGATTACAGTCTTGCATCATTTAACCGAATAAGGTATTACTTGCATACACAAATTTTGCAACATTCATACAAATTATACTAAAATTTCAAGGAAGTTTCTGGGTGATTATGTGAGAGAATTACGTAAGAATAAGGAAATTTGGTTCTTCACGCCTGAAAGGTAATTAAATCACTCAGTGTACACTATATTATTCACTCTTACTGGCGTTAAAATACATAACTTTTCGTTACGTATCTGGATAGTGATACACATTTATACAAATCAAGTCATCCAATCAAGGAGCTATGTGACACCAAATTACTACGCCTAGAAAAACTTGTGTTTTCAAAGGATTATAGTTAATTGCAGCTAAACCTCAAAAATATCTGCCAACTCCTACATTTTATTGTTTTTACACATAATCTCACTTTAAGAAAGTGGCTCTTAAAGAGAATACCACCAGGTGTGCAAATTATATTGTCAATTTTTACTGCGTTTTCACTGAAACTGGCATTTTTGATAAGTAAACGCTCTGAAAGTATTAATTGATCATTTTAATCAATCGATGTTTTAGGAGTCCCTATTTTTCACATTTATATAGACAATATGACACAAAACTGTTACTGTATGTACTATAAAAATCAATTCAACTTACAGAATTTCGTGAGCTAATAACACTAATCCCACTGGTGTCTACACGGATCCTAATTCTTTTCTTGTGTAATTTTGATGTAAGCAACTGAGTTTTAAGTAATCCGAGTGATCTTTCGCAAATAAAATCACCACGAGACTCAGAGACGGAGGTATTTCCGAAGAATTTAGCACGGTATATCTGCGGGACAAAATTTTCCAATGATCCATGTGTTTTGGATTCTTTGTCCTCCTTTTCAGATGTATCCGAACTGACTTCTATTTCATCTTGAATTATATTATTTTTTTAGTAACATTTTAATGACTTACCTATATCTAAAGGATTCATTTTTTCATGTTCTTGAGTCATTTTATTTTGAAATCACCTAAAGATAAATGTCAAAAACAGTTTAGGTTAGTCTGTTTATGCAGAGCAGCTGAAAACAAAGCGACGCAGGATTGTACAACTGTCTATTATATGCAATGGTATATAAATCTATGGGATGAATGGTCATATGTGCATTTTACAGTAACGATCTTATTAGTTTGATCGGAAGCTACTGGCTTGAGGCTTTACATCAAGCACTAGAGTCATACCAAAGAACAAACCGATATCAGATTGTCATCTCTTCTTGGACAACTGACTTAAATATCACACTATGTTATCTTTACCCATATGGAAGGAAAACATAAAGACATTAAGATAGCCTTGGTCATTTTCAAAGACGAAACAACACAACTGCTTACTATGTTTAAAGAAAAAACTATATGACGTCTCTATTGGTCGTAGTGAATTTACCAACACAATTCATCCCGCTCAGATAAAATACAAAAGTGAACTAGTCAAAACTGCAGCCAAGCAGTGAAAGAGAACAATGTTTTATGTCGACTACAGAACAATTATGAATCTTTGGGACGGTAACTCAGTTACAGATGTGCGTAAATGTCAGGTGGTAAAGGAAGAACAAGATCAAGTAAGAGTAATTGTTGGTTACTGTGCAATGATCACTTATGTGTATCTCATGATTTAAGACTAACTACGGAAGCAATGTAACCAAACTGGATACTCACAGTGAACTTCAACTATGATTACACACTCAGCTCTTTAAACACAAAAAACCAACATTTTCAGGTATGTTTCTTCACAGACCTCTTAGATTGCTTGCAATTTACTTAGTCTACTCCTTTCTACGATATTCACAATACCTCTCGGTTGTAATGAATAACCATTGGACTGGAGAGTGGATCTATCACTCTGACTCACAACATTGTTCATCAACTCACATACCTATTAGTTCCACCAGTTTTGTCGTTAAAATGTTCTAATAATGGTCAAAAAGCCATCATGACCATCTCAGAGACAAACAGCGTAATAAACAGTATGCAACCTAATTTCTGAGAAGGATTACCGTGCAAGACAAGCATTGTGATGGAGAGAGAAACAAACGGAGTTGTTTGACAATCGAAAAGCTGCGAATATTATCTACGCTGACTTCTGTAAAGCTTCTGATACTGGGTATCATAACACAATTGTACTGAATCTGGAACTTTTATGAGTTTCTTGACCTCTGCTAAAGTGAATCACATATTTTGGGAGAGATACAACGGAAAGAAAGAATAGGCACTAAGTGATCCCCTTGGGAACAAGTACTCAGTGGAATACCACAAGGCTAGGTTCCAGGTCCCTTACTATATATGCTCTGTGCAAGTGAAGTCTTGAGAAAAGTGACAAAAAACGACAACTTATGTGCCTCCTAGTCAAAAGTAACATTAATAAAATGGTCCAAATTCTGGTTGATTTCTAACAAAGTGGGTAAGTTTGTCTATCTGCAGAGTAAATAGGCTAAGGTAAATAACAACAACATAGAGGAAATGTCAGCAGTATCAAGCCAACATCACAATAATATAGAGATTTTAGTGATTCTTTACCAGATAACTATACCTCATAGATATTCAGCTGCTATTAAAAAACTATAAACCTGGGGATGTTAAGGCGGAAATGAACCGAGTTAGATACAAATGTGTTTACTCCTATGTATATAGTCCAAGTATTATCAAACTAAGAGCCTTGTTTAGGCCAAAAGCCACTGTTTGATACTTAATTTATACTTGTTGTATAAAATAAAAAAGATAATTGCTCATTCACATTCGGAGTTCCGGGATTACCATATAACGAGAGTCTAAAATACTTATAACGTATTACTTTGTCTTATCATTAAGTAAGAGATGACCTAGTTATCATGCCAGAAATGCTGACAGATGATTTTGGGTATGATATAACCTCTGTTCTTCTTCCATTTAGTTCAGTACGACTGAGAGAATATAACAGATGAGTTCACAACTAAACAGCTAACAAAAGCCCTCTTAACGGTAATAATACCTTGAAACTTTTTAACAGGAAAGACTGATGTTTACGCCTTTAACCATCACGTTCAAAATGAGACCAGATTAATAGAGGAGTCTACTAAAAGAAAATAAACACAAGCTGTCGGTCTTCAGTTTACAACACACAAAACTGAATATGGAACCATTAGTAAACATGGTCAAAGGCCACCTATGTAGAAGCCTCAATAAAGTTAGAAATATGAAGGGCTTTTCTTATATGGCGATAAACGTAGTGAATTTCCTATTTTGAAAAATACAAGTAAATTGTATGTGTTGAAATGACATATTCAATGTTGAACCTTTAAAAGCTCTGTTTCATTTGACGAAATCGTTGTGGTGATCAGAAATAAAAGTATTTACATTTAATAACCAATCACAATAAACAAAAATCGAAAAATGCTTAGTTAAAAAGGAAAAATAACCTGAGTTGACGATATAAAAATATATATTTAAAAAAGTTATAACATTCTGATAATAGATGGTTTGTTAAGTGATCGCAGTGTCAAAATTGATGTAAAATATAATAAGAAAGAAAAGCAAAAATTCTAAAGGTAGATAACGTTTCTGAATATAGTGCAGTATAATGTATTATGCTAGAAAATATAATTTCACAATTATTCAAAATAACTTTAATATCCGGAATCAATGAACATTCTGAATAGTGCTATTACCTATGTTTCCTATAGAAATAAGATACGATATATTTTGCAGTCAGCTACAAGCTTTGGTGACGAGGATAATTTGTTGGAGCATAACTTCCCACGATAACACACAACACAATTCGTTTTATCTAACGAAAGACCTTAAGAGTAGCATTGTAAAACAAAGTTTACGATATCCAATATTCCAATACGAAGTGGCATAAACCGTCGGATGCAGTGATAGCTTTTACTTGATCTTTCGTTCTTACAATGAAGTATTCTAAATATAAGACAGTTTTGGTCTTAACCTGGGTTTATGATATGAACAATAGATATTGTTCTATTCCATGTCTAGAATCGTTATCAGTTAACAGATCTAGCATGCCGTAATTCACTCACGACAATGCTTTCGTCTGAGCCATTGTATCTTATGTAGAAGCCGAAATAATGTCTATACTGATTCCTGATTGACAGGGATATTGTTCCTTGAGAGATTTCAAGGACGGCTATTGGCTTACTAGTAAAGTATTATACGATCTTAACTGTTTCCATATCGCCTATCATCAAGCATTCAACGTCCAATGTTCTGTTGTAAAAAGACTTATGATGATGTGTGGTTAATGGTGATTGTCAAATTCCATTCCAAAGCCAACAAGTTCACCTCTTAGTTTACATTTTTATAACTGACACTTCAACTACACTTGAAATAGAACTGACATATTAATATTATACGTCGGAAAAATACAGCTTGTTTTCACTCTTTTTATAATACCTGGGAGTGACCAAATTAATGAGTCAACTAAGAATTTTTCGAAATAGCGCAATTTAAGTCAGATAGATTAAAGTGAGCATAAATAAACGCATTCTGTATGAAATTTGCAACGAGTGGTAAGTCAAATGCCAAGGAATAATTAGTTCGTACAAATACCACACTGTTGTAAGACGAGTTTTCAGTACTCAGCTTCTGAATGACGATGTTGGCATCGTAATAACGCTTCATGAAAGCAATGAAAGGTATTTCAGATATCATCTATACATGATAGACTGTGTGACGAACTCTTTTATTTGTTACTCCTTCAACATTAATAAACGGTTCCATTGACAGTGATTCAATATTTTCTGATCGCAGGATGTATGAGTTTTTACAGTAGGGAGCGCACATAATCAGGTTTATGTTCTTGTAGGATCCTTCCGGCTTCTAAAATGCGAGTTAGTACATATAAGTAACTAGCAATGGATGGTTACTTATAGAGAAAATGAAATGACGTTATCGGGGCAGTCATCAATTTTCCGACAAAATAAGTATGTAGGAACGAAAAACAGAAGACAATATAATGTATTGAGGTAAATGGTTTTAGGATTTTATCTTTAACTTCATGAGAAAGCTTGAGGTGGACAGCAACTAAATTTGGGCTATTAAATCACTGGCAACTGTCATACAGCAACAGAAAGTGTGTACTTGGGAACTGACTACAGATATATTTTATGTTATGAAACTTAAACTGGAGAATATATACATATATATATACTTTCTAATTTCACATAGGCATCATATTTCGAACTATCCTGTAGCTGTTAATAATGCCTCAAAATCAATAGCTCTTTAAATATTCAACAACAGATGCTGACCACACTGTTTTAAGTGGACTTGTTTAACTGAAGGCTTTCGGTCATGTATCCGTACCAGGTCACGTTGCGACCCAGCGTGGGGAACAGCTCCAACGTTCAATAGCCAGATTAGAGTAAACGCTTCTCGATATATTGATAACGGATCAAATATATCTTTCCAATCTCTTCTCCTCTGACTTCCGATTTTAACCGACTGAAAGACGATTCAAATATAGGTGTAACTGGTTTATAGTTGTAAAACTACAACACCGGTCGTATCTTCAGTGGTGAGACCGACGTAATCTGGTTCACCAAGCGCATAAACTGTGAGTCTGTTCCTTTTTGGAATTTCACTATTCATTGTTTTTCTTTATTTGACTTTTATATATTGTGATATAACTTTTTTTCCGAGTTTTTCGGATACACTTTCATTATATATTTTTCGTTCCTTATAATTCTATGATGGAACAGACACCCAAGGTATTTAGGTTAAAAAAATTCCCCCCACATCGATTCAATTAACTCACTTCTGGCCTGATAATATCGAAGCCTGGTTCTCCTACGCAGAAGCAGACTTTTGCAGGCACGAAATCACGGGCTCGCGCACTCAAAGCCTCGCGGTCGTTGAGGCATAAGCGCGTGAATTTAACAGGTACGTAACACCTAGTATGTTTACTAGTGATGTTCCGGAACCTTACGAAACACTCAAACGGTCGATTCTAAAACTCGAAGATCTAACCGACCGACAACAGTAGGATCAACTCCTTAACAATATCGACCTGCAACATGGTTAAGCGATGGACATGTTGTTAAGGATAAGAGAAGTCATAGGTCAACTAACGTTCGACGATGGCCTATTCAAAGAACTTTTCTTATCCAAACTCTCAAAACAGGTGCAAGCAGTTCTCGTCTCGTCCCAAAACAAAGCCGTAGACGAACCGCCTGCATCTGCTAATCGCATTTTAAGAATTACGAAATCGACTGGAGCCGAGCTTTTTTCCGTCAAAAGAAAACCTCACTGTAAACCGACTGACATAGCCGAACTATGTCACACACTCACACAATATCTTAGATTTAGTGGTGAACGTAGTCGGTCAAAAACCCCACGTAGAAGTGTCCCACGTAGGCGATCTGTCTCTCGATCACGGAAGACATCTTTCAACACTCTATCGAAGAAAGAGAATTCACGCTTTTTAACGATCATAAACCTCTTACCTTCTTAGGTTCCTTGAACAGATTCCTTGGAATCGACTTTCTTAAACTCGCTCAGCTTCAGAAAGAAGACATTGCTCCTCAGCATGAGTTATCCTCGACAACTCTAAAACTGCGTATTAAACAGATGATGACAGGTAAGGAAACCTTACTATGTGACACGTCTACAGGTAGGGATCGCCCAATCGTACCAAAACATAATCGACGCAACGTCTTTAATACATTGCTCAATCTGTCTCACCCAGGTGTTCGTGCATCCATCAAGCTCATAGCCGAACGGCTTTGCTGGCCTGGTATGTGAATGAGTGGGTGCGCATCTGTGTAAGCTGCCAGATAGCTAGGGTCATAAGACACAACAAATGTCCCTTAGATTCGTTTAGTATTTTTTATTTGAATCTTCCCACCGATGTGTTAGGACTGCAACTGGTCAGTCTCCAATTGGCGTATGTGCATACTGTGCGTATTGCCTCGATATAGCCTTAGTTCACAAGCATGATAAGCAGAGATGGAAAGTGACTAGCAGTGGAATCCAGAACGCGCGTTTCGTTCTATTTGGGACTCGTCAGCTGGATGTACCTGCATCTCAGAGTTGATGTTCACTCTGGGACTCGAACATAGTACCATTCGCTTCAAGCGCCATCGCGTTATCCACTCGGTCACTGAGTCCTGATAACTACTTGCTTAAAATGTCCCTTAGACTCTTTCAAAACCCCTGATGCTCGTTTCGAACATGTTCATCTGGATTTTTTAGGGCCGTTACCGATTCAAACGGATACTCATAGCTCTTAACCTGCTTAGACTGTTTCACTCGATGGCCAAAAGCAGTACCTATTAAGGACATTACTGCTGAAACAGTGGCTTGCGCTTTCGTCGAACGATGGGTAGCAAATTTCGGCTGCCCTTCAACCACCACTACAGACCGCGGACGCCAGTTCGAATCTGGAATTTTCCGCTGTCTGACCACACTATTAGGAATCACGCGTTTCCGAACGACCGCCTACCACCCACAAGCAAACGCGTTCGCAGAACGCTTTCATCGACAACTTGAAGCCTTACTATCAGCTGCAGACGTTTTACAGTGGACAGACTCTTCCAATCGTCTTACTAGGTATCCGCAATTCAGTGGAGGCTGACATTGGATACACTGCATCTCAACTCGTTTATAGAACAACACTCCAACTTCCAGGAGAATTCGTGGATTCTTTGTCCTCTTCAATGAACATGGATCTAAACTCATACACGAGCAGGCTTACAAACACAACGCGTTTAGTTAAACCTGCTACCACTCGACCGCGATCAGCTGGTGTTTGCGTTCAACCTGACTTGCGATATGATACACAAGTCTTCGTTCAACGAGACTCACATCGAAGACCCCTCGAATCAGCATATGAAGGACCCTTCAAAGATCTTCAGCATGAACTTAAGTACTATGTAGTCGATAAGAATGGCACTAACGATACCATCAGTATCGATCGCCTCAAAGCAGCGTACTAAGAAGGAAGTCCTATCTACGTCGATTTTCCTTCGGTACAATCGAACGACACGGCTCCTACACTCGTTAAACCCCATTCGACAGCCGACATTCACGTTGATACTCCATAAGCTTTTTAAGTGTTCGACATTGGATGTTGACCACATTAGTTTTAATGAACTCGTTTAGCTGAAAGCGCTCAGTCGTGCATGCGTACCAGATCACGTTACAGAACATCGTGGGAAAAAGTTCCTACGATCGTTAGCCAGATTAGATCAGTCGCGTCTCAATATATTGATAAAGCATATAATATATCTTCCAACCTCCTCGCTCCTGACTTCTGATTTTAACCGACTGATGGACGATTCAAATATAGGTGCAGCTGGTTTATAGTTGTAAAACTACAACACCGGTCGTTTCTTCAGTTCTATATTAAATGTTGAAACCCTAGTGTGTTTGGGATTATAACCTTGGGATGAAATTGTTCTGTTCCTCGATCTAGATGAAAACATGTTACAAAAATCGGTTTGACTTCTTGCAAACGGAGATCAAGTGTAACATTCAACACCGAATTTGTGAGCCCAGTTTTAAACTCCAAAATATCACTGTTTTACTTCTGTACTTTGTCTTACAGGTATATCTACCGACAAATCAGTGGGATAATATCTACCATAAATTACATATATACGCATGTTTGTTCATACGTATTTTCGTAAAATCTTATAATTGGAATCATATTTTTACCATGTTTATTATGTTCATACATTTGTTTTGTTTAGGACAAGAAAAGGAATGACTCGGAAACTAGACAAACTTATCAACTGATTAACTTTATTTTAACCCTCCATAAATGTCTCCAGGTTTCTTTACCCGCCAATTCAGTAGCAGTGGTCGCTAGACCCCTGATATCTCGAAGGCTTACAAAAGCTGTCTGCTCAGTTCTAATATTTGTTTGGAGAGCAGATACCCAGACGGCTACTGACGCAATGGTTTCGAAGAATAAGTTCTAGGTGAACTTCTCAGAAGTATACAGCACTAGGGGCACTTAAGAAGCCAACAGATTCTCGACGAAGCTATTAGGCTTCATGGAACCATTATTCTAATTCACTTATAAAGTCTTAAAAATCACGCAGAATGGAAAAAGAAGTCCGTAATGATGCAAGACAGTCGTGCCGCTTAGTGCGCTATTGGTGAACATCTGTTCATATTATTATGACGAATGCCCTACCGGTCATAGCAGATATTATCTCATAACTAGGTAGCTAGCTGGTTCTGTACTTATGACTTGAGAATCAAAAAGAACAAAGATAATTTTGTTGTACTATACAGTCGCTTTTATAGGCATAAATGATTATTTGATGAAATACTAACTAACAAGTTTTGTGTTAAGGGAAATTTAGAGAGAGGATAAAAGCATGTCACAGACGATTCGGAAAGAAATGAATTTGAATTCGAATAATGATAAATAGTGAAAATCAGTTGAAAGCACAGAGATCAAGAATCATAAAAGTCACAGCCAGATGAGCTTCATGTGTTTGTATCCGTATATCTCGAATCTGTGGAGTTTGTCCCTTCAACGAGCCGTAGTAAGATCATTCGTGCAACTGTACAAATGTAGGAACATAATGTCATTAATGTGATATTAGTTAATAGAATTACATATTAATTTACATTTCCCAAGTTTATATGAGTTTAATAAAAGTGATACTTGATATATTGGAAACAAACAACGATATTATCAAGATTATTCGTAAAGTAGCGAGAAATATTGAAAGTATATTACATGTTATTAGAGCCGCCAAACAAAAACGATACTTCGAGATGATTCAAATATACAGAGTGAAAGCACAGCTTGAAAGGTTGTTAGATATCTACTTTGAGTAGTTGCTTTCACATTAGATAATACTGTTCAACAAACTTATTACTACTCAGGATACTTTGATAAGTTATTAGTTTTACAAAGCTTCATTTATTGTTTTAACACATCACATTTCTGAATTAAATGAGTGTGATAAACATTTATTGACAATAAGATGATCACTTTTTATATAGTCCACTGTAATCATTCTGACTAAGTTCATCAATCACTGCGAATTCACCGTATTATACAGAAAATGTATTCAAATATTTATAAACTGGACAATACAAACTCGACTTTCGAAAATATTATTAGAATTTCTAATATTGAAAAATCCTAATCATGTTCAAAATTAACTCCTAAACAGTGAAAAAAATGTTGTTGATCATATTGATAAGTTTACTGATACAACTAATTAAATTAGTTCTGATTTTTTGTTATTTGTTTTGTTGTTTAACTGCAAGAAGATGCTTATGAAGACAGAAATCCCGACAAAATTGTAAGTATGTTATTCAAATTTATTTTCCATATACAGCGAAGCAATTAAATCAACAACACTAAAATTAGGTGTGCAGAAATGAGGTTACGAGATTAAGAACTATAATACTCCGAGATAAAGTAGGACAGATACTAATTATTTGACTGACTATACAATGTTGATTGAAGTAGAGATATCGCGAAGAAGGCCTTTATGAAGTTGATTGACAACAGGGTCATATTTGAAGCTGTTTCAATAAGTATGACAGCTCTTTGAATAAATGTTATACCATATTGGTTCGATATTTACTTCAAATTGAGGATGCGAGATATATCAAGACATTCACACTTGAATCAAGAGAAGTCTACGAACACTTTAGCAGAAGAGGTTAATACGGGTTATTGAATTTTATAATATGCATGATGGAGTGACCTTAGTTACAGTACACTGAAAACCATTAAGCAATGGACAGTTGTTTCGACCCATATACTAATCACAGTTATCTGATCTCCCGGACACCTAACGAAAAGACCTGACCAGTTGAGTTCCACTACGTCGCGTGTGAAGCAGTTACCTACAGACAGCATTGGTAGACGGTTGTAGAATATCGCGAATTGACATGCAAACTACACAATGTTGGTTTAATAGTCTAAAGATTGGGGAGATGATGCGAGATATGAAGGTCTTGGGTTTGATTCTTGATGAGATCGTATGTATACATTACAAAGAAGCCCCAAAATAGAATGAAACAGCTGTCCTGTGCTCCTGGTTTTCGATGGTTGTCTAAAGTTAGTTCATGATGTCAATTATAAAAGTAAAATGTGATGTATAATGAAATAATAAATGCTCTTAGTTTTTATAGACGCAAAGTAATTAAAAATTGCACTCACCACGACCAGCTCGTAGACGTGCGATACTATCCAAGTGATTGTTCCCAGAACTTAATATTTTTTTCGTTCTTATATCATTTGTTTGACATAACTGTATAAGAAACATTAATTAGTATACGAATAAACAAATGATTTAGTGAGTTAAGCATTTGTCAGCCAAAATGAAAATCTACTCTTATTTTGACAGCCAATAAGAGACTTAAAGTTTTTTATGAGTGTATGCAACGTTAATTTGTAGATTTTCAGTCAAATCAGGTTATAGACTTTGTATATAAGTCTGCCATTTTGTTATAAAAGAAAAAAACGACTCTAATTTTCCAAACTAGTTATCTATTTTTTGATGTCTTTTTAATCTTCTCTTGGATGCTGAATCGTGGAATCAACTCACACCTTTCGCTTCTTTTTTTACATTGCCAAATCATAAAATAACTATACCGCCTCCTTTCGAACCGCATTCCAGAGTCGGATAATATACGATGTGGAAGTCCCAGGGATGAAATTCGTAATACATTCAAGCCACCGAAGTTAGTGTTTCAGGACAGTGACGTCAATTAAATAGTCGTTACTTCGGCTGGATATTTTGGTAACTGATAATACTGAGTAATTAAAACCCGGTTAGATTTTCAACTTTTATTATGAGTGATTAAAAAGCACAACCTAACATATAAAAATACAATAATTAACGTCACACAGTAATTTCGTTTTGTGTTTGTCTATCTGTGTAGAAAATACTGGTAAAGTTAGACAAGAATGTCGACATACCTGATTTGCTTCTTCTTCATGCTGTTTTACTACTTTTATAAATGCTGATTTTTCATGGTCATCACCATCGTCAACTTCACTTTGTTCGTATACATTTGGATCAGGTTCAATTATTTTTATGGACCGATCAATTCCGCTGACAGCAATCACTAAATCAATTAAAGGGTTGAAAGATTAAAATATTACTGTTAGAGAAATAAAATAAACAAATACAAGTAGGTATTCTGCCTTCAGGTCAATTTATTGTGACAAATATTATGCGAAAAAATAAGCAAGAGGTAGAATTTTTTTTAACCTATGTCATAAAGGAAGTATAACCGCAAAATTAACAAACATTTATTGTTGGAAAAGGTTGTTAAACTACACATTTGAAGTAGTTTATAATATACAAGATTACACGTTAACATAATTTACTAAACTAGTGGTAATGTTAACTAACTTGGAAAACGAGGATGAGGAATAATTCGATTTACTACAGATGTATCTGCTTTAATAGCAAGTGCAGGCTTTCCTGTATTACGATCCCATGCAATTAAATGACCACATTCAGATCCGGACAGGATAAAATTCCGCCCCCAAAATGTTGAAACTTTGACCTGCAAATCAATAAAACATAGTCTAATTTGGTTATCGAATACATAATGTAAGGAAATAAAACGTCTAATCCTTGACTCAATAAGTAGAAAAATCAATTAAATCATGATATATACCAGTAGACAAAAATTATAAAACAAAGTGCAGTGGACGTTACTCATAACACTGCTTGTAAGTAGTATTTTGCGGAAAGTGACCTCAAAGTTGTCGGCCAAAGTGGACAGTTTTAGTACAACGGAAGCACGGCATTAGAAGAACACACCGGAAGATGCAAATGGACGGTTGAAGGCTATGTATATGTGTTGCTTTGTAACTTATCGCAATAACTACACATTTCTCCTGTCTTTTGTCATATTTTTTTTAAAAGCGGATAGCTAAGCTCATACAGTAAGAGAAAAGTTAGTCTATTAATTATTTTTAAATCAAAAGACCCTTGTCTTCTCGATGGGATCATAATTTACGGACAACATTTGAGTGAGGCCAAAGTGAACTTGAGAAAATTCAACTGCCAACTAGATTTAAAGTTGTAAATCAGTGTAAGGAAATAGGACTAAGATCAAGAGTTACAAGTTATTGTCTTAGAATTATAATCACAGTTTCATTTGCGAAGTGACATCAGTTACAATGCCAAAATACTATTTAAACAAATGAATGAATACATTTTGAGCCAAAATTCAAAACTTTTTTCGTCTTAAATCTTATTTATTCTTCGATAAATTATAGTCTCATCTTCTACACTTGTTCATTAGCGTTGGTTGGCTAAAAGTAGGCAAGTCAGAGTGCTCCAGCACACTAATTTATGTCCTACTAGGAATTTATAAAACAATTTAACAGGAACCGAGTTTGAAGAGATTACAAAAATGAAATCAGATCTAGAAATACAGTAATGTAGTAAGAAATAAACAAAAGCTGCATCTTACTACAGCAACGTATTAAATTCAACTCTATATGAACTTGCATGCTTTATTCATACGGAGTAAAGCGCCTGAGTGATTGGCTGATATTTTTATGGTCTCCCAAACCATAACTTGCAACATCTACATTTATAATAAATCAGAATTTTCATACAACTTGAATATCATTGTACACAAATATCTTAATGGTACAATATTGTTTAGTGTTAAAGATAACTTAAATATGACGGATGAGATTTGATTTGAGGGAGTGGATTAGCATACAAATAAACGTGAATGGTATTAACAGAATTTTAAAAATGTGCTTAGAAAACAACATACCACAGTACTACAGCATTCACGACCACAATACTTCATTATTTCGCGACACCTTGGAGAAGAATTAATGACGTCAGAAATATATGCATCTGTTAAGTAATCGATAGGGAGTCTCTGTTCACGCTGAGAGCCTAAAGTAAAGAACAACAGTTGACGAAGGTGAATATGGACATGATATAGAAAGTAATGGTCTACTGTAACAACACAAATGCCAATAATTTAACTTGCAACTCAAATGTAAAATGCAAAAAGGCCAGTGAGGACATAACACCATGGTAAAAGTACCTACGCAATCAGATCACTCGCAAGCTGTTGGCTTTTAAATACAATAATTCCAAAAATAGTGAGAAATATATTTGTCATTTCAAACTCATAAAAAAATATCCAAAACAACAATAAATAATAAATTTCTGTATTATACCTGTGTAAGAAGTTTGACCAGTTGTTGATTCGGCAGGACTTGAAGATGTTGTTTGAGATTCAGTTGACGCTTCATCCACAGCACTTTCATCTGTTCTGGATCGATGCTGAGTGAGCCATCTGGAAGACATAACATTACATTATCTATAGAAAAGTAGAGGGATCTATGTGGTAAGTTTAAACGTTCATAACACTATGAAAACATTTTTTGGAAATAAAATTAAAGTTTTGTGCATAATTTACCCGTTATAACTTTACTACTTGACTTCTGTGTTACTGACGCACTAATTGATGGATTTTTATAAGGGTTATGGAAGGAAAGCCAGTTGATTCGATCACATATGTGTTATGAAGTAGCTGGATAATGAGGAGCAATGATACGTCAGCATAACACTAAACTTTATAGTTCATATTCAGCACACAAATACTAATCGATTTTAACTATTACGTTCAATATTTATCCTCTTGTTTCGAGCCAAGCTTCAATGATTATGGTATGTATCAAAACCGTTTGATAATAATTTTGTAAATGTAAATTTGAGCCGTTAGCAGTTGATGAAAAGCCTTGGAATATGATAAATACACATATTCCTGAGAATCTTCTCACTTTTTAAAATTTATCGATAGATTAGGTTATATGAAATTTAGAGTCAGTGTTTGTTATTTTCGGCCCTGCTGTAGACTACTCGCTTACTAGCCTAGGTTCGCGGTAGTCAATTTCTTCGAACCATGTATTCTACTCACTGTACGCATAAGGAGTCGAGAGGGCGTGAGAGCAATTCATTGATCTGAATATAGAGGGATTATTACAGAAATCACATAGATATTTATATCCTGAGTTATTAAAAGTTTTGAGGACAAGTATTGATGCACACATAATAACTTCTCCTCAAGACAATCTGAAATGTCCTACGTTACTTATAGCAAGTTCCCTAATGCACTTTTCGAATGCTTAGACATTGTAAGCAGTGATAGTGTTTGTAGAAAAAGAACAATACAAGAGAAATTAAAGTGATTCCATAATAATTTATAAAAATAGAGTTAATAGAAGTAGTAAGAGATTAAACTTGTATTTCATCTAACAAATTAACAGGAAACTTACCGATAGAGAGCAACAGTTAAACGTATATTTGGATCTGAAATAAGGCTATCTGAAACAAAAATAAAAACAAAATCTCATCGACGATTAGTGTGCTTTCAGATCAAAAGTTAGGTAAAAATTCATAATTTATGAAGATTGTAATAAAATACAGACAGTCACCAAATGGATATTCTTACTGAGTAACCATGACCCATGACCATGCTTGTGAATTAAGGTATATCGAGGCAATACGCACAGTATGCACATATGCCAATTAGAGACTGACCAGTTGCAGTCCTAAACACATCGATGGGAAGATCCAAACAAACAATACTAAGTGAATTCATGACCCATATGTTTTAGAATAAAACCTTAATGCATTAGATATCTCTATGTATAGCACATAGATAAGTAGGGATACTTGGAGATTTATAACGTTAATAACTTGTTTCGGTTTATGCAAACAGTAGAGAGATTTTAGTTATCTTTAATATCCTCAATCTTTGGTAAGTGTGCTAACCAGCATGACCTTTCTATCATACAGCCGTGAGTTCAAATTGATCATATACAAGCAATATGTAATTTCTATTACTATCAGGATGCAAACCTTAAGCCTTAGATATAAGAGTAGAATGAAGCTTGTATACCTAGTATCAGCATAAGTAGCCTTTACTTCCGACTTGATGAAACAAGAACAGTTACATAACAGTCGGTAACGGAGGATTATTTACTGGAGTGTTATAAATCAAAGTTATATTGAGAAATTCATCTTGAACTCGAAAACATAAACAAAAATGTGGTGTAGAAAAAAGGTTGAAGTGGCTTGCAACATCCAAACAGTGAGTAATGAGTTCCTAATTATTTATCATACTCATTGATCCTCGCTATCACAGAAAATTTGCATTGGAACTATTATAGTTATGTGAAAAATGAAGTAAATGCATACAAAAAGAATTGTAACAGTGAGAGAACGTGGGATAACACAAAACTGTACCAAATATTTTCGTGATACATGCTAGTGACACGAGTGATATATTAGTTGTAATGAGAACGCTAACCAATGAAAGATAATTGTTTTATCTTCCTCAATACTACTAACGGCTTCTTTACCAATATTGAAACCAAATCTATAAATCTCGTGTGAAATCTTACCTGATGAGCGAAGAGATTCTGTTTCAGATGATGGACTGCATGTATCCGTATTCGGTAGCCAATCAGGCCGCTTTAATAAATAATAACCCAAAAATGTAATAGTTATTTAGTTGAATGAAAATAAAGAGAATTCAACAGAAAAATTTTTTCGACAAAACCAAAAGCTGCACATTCGTATTAAAAGTTGCTTGATAAATATATGGGTTTCCAAAAGGATAGAGATTGCACCATAAAGTAGTCCGAGATTTTAAATATGGTCAAGTCACTTAGTTGCCAGAGAAAAATAATTACCATGATGATGTTGACTTAGACACCAACAAAATAAATAGTTAAAAGATTGGCGTATGGAAACTAAGAGTATTTGATTTCGTATGAAATATATATATATATAACGCATCTACTGACGATTATGAATTTAAATTGTTTTGGGAAAACATGACTACAGTACTGAACAACGATAATAATAGACTATTTGAAGGCAAACGCAAAAGCTACAAAACAAAGCGCTTTACAGTAAAAAGGGTTATTGAATAGATAAAGAGCAAAAGCTGCAGGAAGTTGCTCGTTTATAGGAAACCTTTCCCATGACACATTCAGGAAGTTTAAATATCATTTTATCACTTACAACGATCTGAGATAATTATACAGTTGAAGGGAAACCTAGTAAATGCAAGAGTTGTAAAGAGTATTTTTACAGAATAACGGAAAGTAAATGAAGTAAAAGTGTGCTACTTTACTTTGACTTTGAAAAACTGTTGCATCAAAAAACAATAAGAACATACCTGTACTTCAGAGTCGCTAAAAGCTTCTTCTGAATAAAGATCATACAAGAAAACGGGGGCATACATATGACTGACAAGTAAATGTTTCCCACCAAGATCCGACGAAGGTAACTGTTTACGGCCAGTAGGTAACAAAAACTGAGTATGATCCTTGTCATAGATAGGTTCAAACTTGACGGACGTTATATGACCTGGTCCATAATTTAGTCTGAATGTTTTGTTCGAATTTATCTTCGCGGGTAAACCAAGAGGTCTAGCTACACGAAATGGAGTTGGTTGGGGTGGGTCGCCCACAGCTGCAGAGGAGGACACTGTAAAATTAGACGTAAGTTACTAAAACAATATGGATCCATAATTGAACGAATGTCAAGTAAAAAGTTATGTGAACAAGCTCTGATAATCACAACTGTCAAAAAGCGACGTTATCTAACAAAAGTAATATCGAGTGTTCGTAAGGTTATTACAAGCAATAAAACTGCTCTGTATGTTGCCTTTTGATTTGTCGTAAACGTTTTATTACAACCCAAATGTAAAGAAATTAATTAAATTGACTGGTTTACCAGGTACTTAGGTGTAGGCCACGCTCAAAGTGTGAGGGCAAATGATTATACCTGGTCGCACAAACGGGAGTAAGGTGGGGAGGGGTTCGAACCTGGAATGTAGTAACCGAATCACAGTTGAACCCCTAGACCACTGAATGAACACTCCGCTGAGCCTAAAATCCATATAGCAATAAACTGAGCATGTACAGAAGCACTGAAGATGAAAGATAACGGTAATGATTGTCAATTTATTATTGGGTACTAATTGAATAGTGGACTTACAAGTGGAAACGAGCTTCCGAATATCAAAAAGACGTACAAAACCGTCGGCTGTCGCCAGCGCAATTGAACAACATCCATTCAAAGGATGGATATCACCAGCAGTTACTGGAAAATGAAACTTTAACTGATTGACAACAGAAAAATTTGAAACCCATGGTGAGTTTGTGTTGTTGAAACATCCTCGACTACAACTCGAACTTTTGCGTACGACGGAAGTGGCTCTGGTATCCAGAAGAGTCGCTGAACGGTCATGAGATAGTGTTATAAAGCAGGTAGGCATTTCTTGCAAAGTAAGAATCTGAAAACAACACCAAAACGTTAGCCAAATAGCAATGATATAGTGTAAGTAAAAAGGTAGAAAACCAAACAAAAGTATGAAACATTTGAAAAGCAAGTAAAAATTGTCTTAGTCAACCAAACAACAAGGCAATTTATAGTGTTTAAAATGCAACTACCTAATCTTGTTTTAAGATTTGTTAGTGATAACTGATTTCTTCATTCACGTTGGTAAACTGATCGGCTTTATTAATACTCCTAATAGAGGTTGATTCACATCTTGAGTAAGCATCTTATCAATGTGAGCTTATCGTAATTTCAGGTACATAGGAAAGAAAGTATTTTCAAGAATATATGAAGTACTGAAACTTGACACACGCAAAAAAACAATTACGACAATGACTATGAATTTCTCTTATACAGACGCTTAAAAAACTGACTAGACGACATATCAAAAGTACATAACTTTTACTTATCCCTTGGTAGATTTTCTCGACTATATTTCATTAATGTCTAGCAGCAACACTAACAACTACCAGCTGAGTTGGTGTTTGATAACAAAATCACCCGGTAATGAGAAATACAAATGTCATTAGGAAATGAATTATCTAATTATTAAACGAACTCCTTGTTTTCGCCTAGACAGAACACTATACCGTTTTACCATTAAGACAGCAGCTAGTTTTCGAAAGGGAATACTAATTTCTTCAGGCGTTCCACTTTCAGTAGTGACTTTAATAGTTAGCACTCTAACTACTCGCCGTAGAACTTGTGTCGAAAATGCGGTATTTATGGGAGCACTGTCATAGGGATATAAATATACCTAAGATAAAGACAGTTATCGGGATTAATAACAAGTGAAAACGGAAACCAGACGTAAAATGTAGTGAACAATCTTATATGGACTTAAACTCACGTCATACACTGCAAAGGAGTGACAGAAAATATTCTTGAGACTATCCTTTATACTAGAATTAGGATTAACATGGGTAACACAACCGCATTTAAAGCCAACAACTATCTAAGGCAATTAAAAATTTAAATTGAACGTTACTTCGCTTCCACAGGAAAAAGGGAGAAACTTAGCTGTAAAGATGTTACTGTACGCGGGCAATTTTAAAGTATAGACGTTTTGATTTTCAGAATCCTGATTGACAAAAATCGTTGTTATTAAACTAATACAGTCAAGAGAACAAACTTGTGAAAAAGCGTTAGCAATAGCGATGCATCTGTCATCTGAACCCGACAAAATATACTCTCCATGATCGTCCCAACAGATAGTATTAACCTGAAATACGAGGTTGGTGAAGACAGCAGACTTACACAACCACTGTGATAGCATAACTCTGTCTTGACTTTCAGTGAGTGAAAGTAATACAAGTTATCTATTTCTTAGCCAAAGAGTAAGTGTCACTTACCTTTCCATACCCATTCTTTGTTCACTGAACCTAAAAACTCATAGTTTATTCGGCCTGAGTTCATCAACGTAACGCCCCATCTAAAACCGCCTCCAGCTAATGACCTCAAGACAGTGAAAACATCAAATAGTTTTGGGAGCACTGCAGCCTGGGAAACTTCTACTAGTCTTCATTACAGAATTCTCACTCTTGATGATTTCCGTCCGTGAGTTTTTCAGTAACGTCAACCAAAGTTATATAGCATTCAAAAGTTTATTTCAACTGTGCGAATCAAAAGATATGACTTATAAGTAGTAGAGCATACGTTTCAGAATGTCCTACACAGTTCCTTAGCTTAATATTTTCTCAGAACACTTTCAGGTTTGTTTGTTTATTGTAACGTATTATGATGAGCTTATGTATTTCGGATTCGTGCTCGTTTCTAATCACGAATTCAGTCTTAAAAATCATCTTATAATTATTTGAAAAAGAGATCTGACTCAAATTAGGGGTTAGATATCATCAGTACTATGGCCATCAGTAAGATCACTTATCGTGTTAAAGATGCCATAGATATTCAGAGTTTGCCAACACTTTAGTCTGTAACGCTTATATCATTGAAGAATACAGACCCGGTCAAATCGGAGGTCAGGGATGAATGAGTTCGAAGATATGACTTGTAAGCGGTCAATACTGAAGATATTGTAGTAGTATTGTAGTTTGACAACTCTTTACCAGTAACACCTATAATGGAGTCGCGCCCACCCAGTTAAAATCAGAAGTCAGGAGCTTAGGAGGTTGGAAGTTATATTAAATGCGTTATCAATATATCGAGACGCGACTGATCTAATCTGGCTAATGATCGTAGGAAATTTTTCCCACACCATTCTGTAACGTGATCTGGCACGGATCATGACTGAGCGCCTTCAGCTAAACAAGTTCATTAAAACTAATGTGGTCAGCATCCAATGTCGAACACTTAAAGAGCTATTGATTTTGGGGAATTATTTACATCTACAGATCACTCCCCTCCTAGTGATGACCCTAAGACGTGACCAGCCAGAAGTTTAAACTCGACGAGTTTGTCGTTGATAAACACTCTTCTGATAGCTTGCTATGTTTAGCAGCGTCTGGTCGTCTTTCCTTACTATAACGGGTCAAGAAATACAGTATAGTAATCGTAAAACAAAAAACAATAGAAATCTCGGTTCTTTATAAACTTCTTCGTTCTTTTCCAGCCGTCCTGGGAAGGAAAAAATTAGAATGTGTGAGTGCATGTCGAAATACACTCGTACTTGCATTAAGACACAGAGTGAACAGCAAAGAACAAGTAAGTAAACCAATGGGCTTGCGACAGCGTAAAAGAGACTGAAAAAAATAGGATTTTTTATATATATAAAAAAATATATATGCTCATAAGTAAAACAATTGCTTTTTGGGAATAAATAAATAAAAAGAAGTATAATATTTTTTTTATAATATCGGTATAAAGCTTGTGATCTACGAGCAATAGTCGTTTAAATGTTCAGTAAATCTTATTCTCCTTCCAGAACGCGTTGCCTTAATTTCATTTTCAGACGCTTATGGAGTATCAACGTGAGTGTCGGCTGTTGAATGGGGTTTAACGAGTGTAGGAGCCGTGTCGTTCGATTGTACCGAAGGAAAATCGACGTAGATAGGACTTCCTTCTTAGTACGCTGCTTTGAGGCGATCGATACTGATGGTATCGTTAGTGCCATTCTTATCGACTACATAGTACTTAAGTTCATGCTGAAGATCTTTGAAGGGTCCTTCATATGCTGATTCGAGGGGTCTTCGATGTGAGTCTCGTTGAACGAAGACTTGTGTATCATATCGCAAGTCAGGTTGAACGCAAACACCAGCTGATCGCGGTCGAGTGGTAGCAGGTTTAACTAAACGCGTTGTGTTTGTAAGCCTGCTCGTGTATGAGTTTAGATCCATGTTCATTGAAGAGGACAAAGAATCCACGAATTCTCCTGGAAGTTGGAGTGTTGTTCTATAAACGAGTTGAGATGCAGTGTATCCAATGTCAGCCTCCACTGAATTGCGGATACCTAGTAAGACGATTGGAAGAGTCTGTCCACTGTAAAACGTCTGCAGCTGATAGTAAGGCTTCAAGTTGTCGATGAAAGCGTTCTGCGAACGCGTTTGCTTGTGGGTGGTAGGCGGTCGTTCGGAAACGCGTGATTCCTAATAGTGTGGTCAGACAGCGGAAAATTCCAGATTCGAACTGGCGTCCGCGGTCTGTAGTGGTGGTTGAAGGGCAGCCGAAATTTGCTACCCATCGTTCGACGAAAGCGCAAGCCACTGTTTCAGCAGTAATGTCCTTAATAGGTACTGCTTTTGGCCATCGAGTGAAACAGTCTAAGCAGGTTAAGAGCTATGAGTATCCGTTTGAATCGGTAACGGCCCTAAAAAATCCAGATGAACATGTTCGAAACGAGCATCAGGGGTTTTGAAAGAGTCTAAGGGACATTTTAAGCAAGTAGTTATCAGGACTCAGTGACCGAGTGGATAACGCGATGGCGCTTGAAGCGAATGGTACTATGTTCGAGTCCCAGAGTGAACATCAACTCTGAGATGCAGGTACATCCAGCTGACGAGTCCCAAATAGAACGAAACGCGCGTTCTGGATTCCACTGCTAGTCACTTTCCATCTCTGCTTATCATGCTTGTGAACTAAGGCTATATCGAGGCAATACGCACAGTATGCACATACGCCAATTGGAGACTGACCAGTTGCAGTCCTAACACATCGGTGGGAAGATTCAAATAAAAAATACTAAACGAATCTAAGGGACATTTGTTGTGTCTTATGACCCTAGCTATCTGGCAGCTTACACAGATGCGCACCCACTCATTCACATACCAGGCCAGCAAAGCCGTTCGGCTATGAGCTTGATGGATGCACGAACACCTGGGCGAGACAGATTGAGCAATGTATTAAAGACGTTGCGTCGATTATGTTTTGGTATGATTGGGCGATCCCTACCTGTAGACGTGTCACATAGTAAGGTTTCCTTACCTGTCCCCATCTGTTTAATACGCAGTTTTAGAGTTGTCGAGGATAACTCATGCTGAGGAGCAATGTCTTCTTTCTGAAGCTGAGCGAGTTTAAGAAAGTCGATTCCAAGGAATCTGTTCAGGGAACCTATACGAGACAAGACGTCTGCAACTACATTGTTTGCTCCAGAAATTTGTTGTATGTCTGAAGTAAACTGCGAAATGTAGTCCAGCTGTCGAGACTCTCGCGGTGAGTACTTGTCTGAGGATGAGCTTAAAGAGAAGGTAAGAGTTTTATGATCGTTAAATAGCGTGAATTCCCTTCTTTCGATGGAATGTTGGATGTGCCGTAAAGCACAGTACGTAGCCAGGCGTTCCTTTCCGAACGTGCTGTACCTAGATTCACTGTCTAGCAACCGTCTCGAGAAAATCCTGAAGGTTGCCTAGAGTGGTTAACCCATTGGTGTAAGACTCCTCCGATTGCTCAGTCGGATGCGTCTACTGAGATACTAATGGGCGCTTTAGTCTCTTGATGTGCGAGCAGGGTTGCCTTAGCGATATGTTTCTTAACTGTGGAGAATGTTTTTCGCGCGTTGTCATCCAAAATGATGGATTTCCAATTTTCACGAAGTTGGTTGGCTAGATGTTTCATAAGGATGCACATTTCGGTATGAACCGTCTATAGAAACTTACAAGACAGTTGAATGTGCTCAATGACCTAATGGTGATCGGTTCTGGGTAATCCAGAGGCCGTATGCCTCAATAGTTTGTCCTAAGAAGTCTAGGGAGTTGGTTCCGATTTGGCATTTCTGTATGTTTACAGTAATGTCATGCCTTTGAAGTCGTTCGAAAGCAATGCCCAGATGCTGGAGATGGTATTCGCTGTCGAGACTTTCTATCAGACAGTCATCAACGTGAGAATGTACGAAGTTGAGGCCTCGGAAAACTTCATCTATGAACCTTTGGAACGTCTGGGCAGCATTTCTTAAGAAAAAAGGCATTCGCGTAAATTCGTAGAGTGCAAAAGGAGTTATGATAACGGTTTCTGGAATATCATCATCAGCCGTAGGGATTCGGTTATAAGCTTTAGCGAAGTCGATTTTGGAAAAGACAGTTGTACCTTTCAAGGTAGCTGTCAAATCGTGAATGTGAGGCAACGGGTAACGATCGAGAATGGTTTTAGCATTCAGACGCCGATAATCACCAGTTGGACACCAATCGTTGCTATCCTTTTTAGGGACCATGTGCAAAGGAGATGACCATGGGCTATTTGACGGTCGAATTATACTTGAGTTTATCATGTGATCGAATTCGTTTTTAGCCAATCTAAGGTTTTCGGGAGCCAGCCGGTGTGCTTTGAGAATACAGGTGGTCTTGTAGTCGTGATGTGATGTTTAACATTGCTGGTTACACACAGCAATTTCGGTTGCGGTTGATATATCACAGAGTACCTATCCAGTAATGGTTGATATAATGGGTCTATTGTGTGCTTAATTGTGACTGGAGATAATTTGCAACCAGACAAAGAAGTTACACAAAAGATAAGTTAGTGTTTCCGCCTACTAGCCTTCGTCTACGTGTATCAGTGAGTAGATTGTGGTGTTGTAGCAGGTCTATACCAATGATTGGCATAGAGACATCTGCAACCACGAAAATCCAGTGGATGGGTTTGCGTAAACCCACGTTAAGGTAGACGTACCTTTTCTCGTATGTGGCGATCGGCTTTCTGGTCGCTGCCTGTAAACTTAAAACAGACTCGCAAAGCCTGTTGTTAGCATTAACATGAAGAACGCTGACTTTTGCGCCAGTGTTGACGAGGTAGCGAACTTTCATTGTCGCATCCGCGACGTATAACAGACTAATGAATATGCTTCCTACCATACTAAGGAATATGAATATTTACTGTTTTTGAATATGGAGTTGATCCGACATATATATATATATATATATATATATATATATATATATATAGCCTTCAATAATGCGTAGTTCTAGTCCTAATTTCATTTCTTAAACTTTTCATATGATTAAATGTAGTTTAGGCAATCATAGTAAAAATAACTCAAACGCATTTCAAAAATGGAAAAATAATTGTTTTTAACAAATTAATTTATTAAAAGACCTACTTTGTTATAGTTTCTTTCTTATCCCATAGGTCTTAGATGTTTTTCGTCGCATTACTTTTAAATGCTTGTCAGACTAGTAATATACTACTTATAGGTTTATAAGAAATTGTATAATGTTACACTCAACAATATTTAGGTCCACGTGAAGTGCAAATGGTTTCGGACGAACAAATCGGTTTTATTTATTTTAGAGTAAAGATTTACAGGACAAAATATGTGTCAGAAAGCTAATCTTTTCTAGATGTATGCTAACAACTTATTTATTTTATTTGACATGGTAATTCAAAACATTTTGCAAACATATACTTTTGATAAGGACTTTATCTTTATTAACGGATTTTTACTGTTTTGAATAATAATTTGAAAACAATTTCCTACTGAAAGAAGGATGTTTATTTGAAGTATAGAAGGAGTACAGGGTGATGGGCCATTATGATAGCTATATTGGTCTAACTACGTTTACTTCATTTAATAAAACGGCAACACTCTGTAGATTAATTTGAATTAATAATTAGGTAAGATTGAATATGTGAAAGCAATGCGTTTTTAAATAATGGTGGTAATAGGCATCTTATTTTTAGAACTGGAACATAAATGTTGGATCATAATACGTTAATCAATTTGAAGGTGAGCAGGACAAATATTCTTTATTGATAGAAGCTAGTATTACTAGAAGATAACGACAAAATTTTGTAGTTTGCAGTTCTGAGTCCTGCTGTAGTAGATTTGTATATGGAGCTTCAATTCTATGGCTGTAAGTATTAATCAGTTAATGAGCAATAACAAGTGTCGCATTGTTTAATCGCTACACCACTCTTCTGAAATTTAAAAATCCGATCACTGCGTTATGTATATAAAGATAGTGGTACCTTTTATTTTCACTTGAACTGATGAAAGTAAACAAAAAGACACCTGGCTAAATGAAGATATTTTCGTGTAAACAGATCAAGTGGGTTTGTATTCATGAAAGAGCATCAATTCTCTTACGATTGCAGATACATTTTGATGATCAATGATAACTAGGATATAACTTTGGAAAAGAGCTTTTAACTATTTCTCTCTGAAAGCAATGCACATATTATGAAACTTATTATCATAGTTTATATTTGTATGAAGTGAGCGTATCTACTTTACTTAATATTTGGATTAGAATAAAACAATAGTTGATGAATATATTTTTCTGGTAGCCGTAATCAAAATGTTGTGTTCAGATAGATATCAGTATTTTATTCAATCATAAGCTATAAAAATACAAATGATATTTAATGTTAGCTTACTGTTAAAATACTATAGAATTCGATACAGGGGAGTATTACTTTCATTACCGTATACTAGTAAGCGGACAAGAGAAACTTTTAAAATAAATAATACATAATACACATTTTATAACAATGTCTAGTTTCACTTCATCTATGAATATAATTAACCTGTGGGGTGTCAATTTCGGTTTAAAAAAACGTCAATTACAAGTAAAGTAACGAAAACTAATTTACCAATTTCTCATTTAGCATACATTAAAATTCAATAACACTGGGATATGGAAAAGCATAACGTTTATTACTGATTGATAGTAAACGATAGACTTATATATATATATATATATATATATATATATGGGTGTATACATATCTGAGAATGGTACATATACGATTGAATCGATAAACTCGATAAACCTAAAACTCTGGAAATAATGTCATACACAAAAAAACAGATCAAAAGAAAAAAAGATTATTTAAAAAAAATGAGAAACATACAAGAATATAAACAAAATGAAAACTGATCCATAATAAGAAAAAAGTAGATGGAAAGGAAAAGAAGATCAATGAAGAAAACAAAATCCCTAACAAGAATGTATCACAAACGTAAAATGGGGGGAAAAATTGAAAAATGAAAGAAAACTTTTTTATTTAGGGAAATTAATATCTTACATGGATATATATATATATATATATCAGTAAATAAATTCACAGTAGTTGTATTCGGTAAAGATCCTCTTGCTCTGTGGGAAACAGGTTACTTCGAATTAAAAAAAGAAGTGCTATACAAAACACTATTACAATCATTATTATCAGTATACATTTATTCAGTAGTATATATATATATTTTTTCTCATTTAGTAAATGCATTTTTGTTTCTCTATCTTGTTTTATTAATAACCAAGCCTCTATTGTTGATAGTTCGTTTTCTGTAATATCTATATTTAGGTGTGTTTACAGTGGATTTGTAAAGGAATTCAACAGTATAAAAAGATTAAAAATAAGAGGACTTATATTCTGCAATTAAAATAAAGAGAAATCAACTCATATAATGGTCGAATGAAGCTAAATATTCAAGAGTAGCTGCATAACAAAATGCATATTGATCAGATGTTTGTATAGCATTGATTCGTTGTGTACGTAACATTCTTGTAATCAAAAACATATCTACCATACCTTCAGATCTCATTCTGTCTAACAAAATGCTTAAACATATAAATACACCGGTTCTTCCTGATCCCGTACTATTTGAATGAAATGAAATAAGAAATCAAACATTATTTAGGTGAAATAATGACAAAGAATTAAGTACAATTAACAAACTATACGTAAAGTTGTCTCAGTTATAGGGAACTTAATAGCTAACTGAATTCTAGAAAATTTTCAGAATAATCATGGATATTGACTACGTAAGTAGGCATGTCATGGAGCTATAAATATTCTGTGCACGTCACTGACAAGTTGGCTTAAGTGTTTTGATTATAACTATTTTTTTTTACTTATCACAAGACAAATGCTTACCGAAGAATGGCAAGTATGTTATCTAATAGCCTGTGAAACTATGCACTTGATTAATTCGTCAAATGTTTTCTTCAAAATCAATGAAATTTACTGGAGATACTGACAGAAATAAAGCACTTTTAAAACTGTACATTCAACCACAAAAATATCCAAATTGCACATTGTTTGAAACAGTAATACTTTTCAACACTTCAAGTTAAATATATATTGAACAAAACTAAATGTGATCATCTTTTATATCTTCAGGATTCATAACTTACTCTTCGTAGAACGGATACTTTCCACTACAAAGTAATATTTTTATGAGTATTAACTATTAGTTAAGTAAACAACTGATAATTAATTATTTTGTTAGGTCTTAAAAAAGAAATTAAGTAAGCTGGTAAAAAATCAATCTAATTATTTACAGGTATACAAACTATCCAAGGTTTACTTACTTGCAGTGCACAGTTATAGGACCATCTTGTCCAAATTGAATTTGAGTTTTATGCACTTGTCCAATTAAGTCAATAATAGCTTCGGCAGATTTAGGTACTATACTGTCATGTGGCCATCCATGAAGTTGAAATTGCCTTAAAGTACGTGACTGACCATCTATTGTATTAGTTAATCGAAATTCACGTAATATGAAATGTGGCATATTATACTCAACCATAGGTTCAACCATTAAATTTTGATATCTTGTCGATCTATCACTTGGCCAATATTGATTAGTATCTGTTGGTATTAAATTCATATCTCGAGAATCACTAAATGCAACTATTATAGGTGAATTACATTCCCAAATTAATCTCCAAAAATCATCTACTGTATTCGGTAAAGGTGTTTGTGTTGCAATATAAGCCCGACTCTTACGATATCCATCTATGTAACTGGCATTAATATAATCTGATCCATTTACTCCACGGATTAATGACAAACAGACACGATTAGATTCGTAGGGGAGTATGTCTAAATCACGGTTTTTTGTTTTGTTATCATATGTCAGGGCTGTAGTTATTTGACGTTTATTTAGTAAATTACGATTTAATCTCTGAAAAGTAGAATAATTTAAAGAATTGAATAAAGCAAAAGGAAATAAACAAATAGCTATAGATCATTTCTCTACAAACTAACCATCAGCCAGATAAATTATCACCGAGAACGATATATTTTTATTCAGGATAATCAATAAACAGGGAACCTCTTAATTTAATACTAATGATTAGGATCAAATATATCAGAATAAAGATTTGAAACACTGATGGCAGAGGTTGACAATGACGTTGTATAGCAAAGTGACAGAGGTTAAAATATTTATCATTCAATGCATACTTAATAGTCTAAATGGATATTATTAACCACAAAGCTTAAATGTTCAGAGTTTGATTCCTGTAAACTTTGGTCACTTAACTATTTGGTACTTTAACATGGTTACAACTATTTTGTGTATATATTGTTAAGAAATTAATTAAATGAATTGTTACGCCCAGCTGTTTTACTTAGCAAATTTTTATTAAGCTAATATATAGCCTTTGTATTTATTACACTTGTATATCCTTGGAGACTTCGTTCAGTATTCATTAACTATTTGTAATTACACTAACAGAATGTCATGTTTTATATATTTCATATCAAACTTTACATCTTGATGCTTCAAGTTTCTTAGTTGATTTAATATTCAAGGGATGGTTGAAGCAACATCTTTTTCTTTTCTTTCAAACGTTAACATCACTAGTTTTACAGTTTTGTCTCATTTCTTAGTATGAGTCGAAAAAAATTTAGTATTAAAACAATTATATAAGTAAATTAATTTCAGTTTAAATAAAATTCAGTTGGGCATAACTTAAAACTATCAGATGGGGTTTTGTAAAGATTTCAGTATTTTCATAGTTGAAATCATGAGTCAATTGAAGCTAGACCACCAACGAAAACCTGGAAGCACTGAACGGCCGTTCCCTCCTAATGTGGGACTCCTCAGTAGTGCGCATTCACGATCCCGCCTCACAAGATTCGAACCCAGGACCTACCAGTCTCGCGCCAGACCACTTAACCGATAGACCACTGAGCCGGCATCCAACGGTGTTAATGTCTAACTTCAACCAATCCACGAAGTTTGAGCAACCGTCGACCATTGTCTTCAGTGAGTTGATATTTCACAACAGACCTGGTTAAATTTCACTGGCCACTGCTTCCCACTAAAACTCCAGGAAATATTTCTTGAAGTCAGTCACTAGCGACCAAATGATTATAATCAGAAGGGGACTGGTAGGTCCTGGGTTCGAATCTCACGAGGCGGGATCGTGGATAGGCACTGCTTAGGAGTCCCATAATAGGACGAAACGACCGCCCAGTGCTTCCATGTTTTCCATGGTGGTCTAGCTTCAATTGACTCATGATTTCAACTATTAAAACTATCATCCTGAAAACAAACAAACAAATACAATATGATATTATTTGCAGCTAAATTAAAACAAACCATCATTCATACGTTTCTTTAGAAAAAAACGTGTACTTACTTTAAATTCTAATTCTAAACTTGAAATTTTTATCGATGATGTCAAATGATTATTATCTTGTAAACCATTTGGTAATAAATTATAACCAGCTAAAACACATGTTGGTACAGGTTGACGTAATTTCACAACATGATTATATAATCCATGTGCTGTAACTTCAGTACCATGTACTTCAGCTGCTTCAATAAATACATCGTAGAGAAATGCATATTGTTCTTCTGTTTGTACCATGAAATTTCTTTGTGCACGCATTCTACATACTGCACCAAATATATCAACTGAATTTTCATGTTTAAGTCGTTCAAGCTGAGAATCGATGACGATGAATGCGCCTAATAATAAACGTTATTTAGTTGAAAAAAGTTTATTAGAAGTATTTAATAGAATTCTGTGCATATGTTTTAAATGAATAAAGTAAGTCATAAGAGACTCCCTAAAGATGGAGATTTGTAGCTAAGGTGGACGATTTTGATGGAGTTTTGTTCTCTGAGCTGGATGGTTAGGTCGTGGAGCTTTCATCGTCCTTCTGAACGGCATCATCAGCACAAACTCCTCAATCTATTTTGATGGTTGTTAAATTAAGTGGTGTGTAAGATTCATTTATTTTACTTGAGAATAATGAATTTACTAGAGACATGTGATTGAAAAGATCTTTAACATAGTATTACTTCGTTTTTGTATGAACTGCCAGCAAAATATTGGGATAAATAGTTACAGAAAGAAGTTGATATTAGGAAACAGGACAAAAAACTACCGATCGTCCATCAAATCAAATTTATATATAATAGAAAGGATAACCAAAAGAGATAGGAGCTCTAACGATTAAATTTAACTATTCAACATATAACAGTATGGTATCAAAACACTCAATTCAGTGGTGATGATAAATAAAATTTGTTTTAGGTACATTTTCAATTAGACCCATATCGGGTTTTACTCTAATATACAATAAGATTTATATGCATATATGAAATTATTAAACAAACTAGTACACCCGTCATCATACTATCAAGCTGTACATTTCATGTATTGGGTTTAATTATGCAATCTATTCCACTGTTATTACTGACTCACAAATTACCTTGATTGGTTTGACATTTTTTCTTATATACATGTAAATATTATTGTATACTGGAGTAAAAGTTTGATGAAGACCTAATTCAGAATCACTTTGATTGCATATTCATTTATTTATTTAAACACATAAATATTGGTACAAGGAAGCACCAGATAAATATGCGCCTAACAAATGTCATTTGATTTGTGTGAGGACTGTGATACTGCTCAGGTGCCCAGACTGAAGCAGGTGGTTTTCTTAGGTAGCCACACCTCATTAACAATACAGGGATTTCAAAATCTTGAGTAAATTTGCTGATTATTTTTTGTTGTTCAATCAGTGACTGAACTCCACCTGTAGCTCTTCTGTAGTTGCTGATGGCCCCAAGTACTGGCAAAGTAGGAGGGCTAGGCATGGGGGTCAGCAACCATGGCCTGTAGAAAACAACTCAACTAAAAAAATAAACAAATTAAACTATTTATACACTGTCCTACGAGTTGAAGGAAGAATTATTACACCTCATGATGAAAGCAAAGATTATTCGGAAGTCAAGAGGCCGATGCCCATTCTAACAATTAGAACAACCATTATTATAAGTAGATGGAATGTCCGGACAATGTAGGAGACCAGAAAGACCGATCAAATACCTATGAGGAGACACAACTTGATAGTTATCGTAATGAACGTAACCCTTTGAACCCAATCTGGATAGAAAAGATTAGATTTGGGGGAGATGCTGTTGTACACTGGCCATAAAGAAGAAAATGATCCACGCACTCAGAGAATTGCTCTGATGCTCTCCAAGGAACCAAGAAAAGTACTGATAGAATAAGAATCTTGTTGATCCAGAACCATTAATTTATCATTGGAAAAGAAGATGGAGGGAATCACAACGAATGCTATTCAGTAGTATGCACCCATCAACGATAGCGATGAAGACGAAAAAGATAATATTTATGAGACACTACAGTCGATCGTAGAGAAGTGCACAGAAAATGACCTGACCGTCCTGGGAATGGACTACACCGTATATGAAGAAATCATAGGAAAACATGGACTGACATGGATTAATGAATGAAAATGGTGATATATTTGTCAATCTATGTTCATTCAACAAAGTGGTTATAGACAGCACAATATTCACCCACACTCACACATACACAAAGCTACATGCGTCTCACCGGATCACACGACACACAACTAGATCGATCGTATTTGGATAAGTAAAAATTCAGAAGTTCAGTGGAAGACGTGTGAAGCAGGAGAGGAAATAACGTGGCTTAAATCACCATCACTTGGTGGTTGCTATGGTGAAACTGAAGCTAAAGAAGCAGTAGACCTTAGAAGAAACAGTATGACAAAGTTTCAATACAGTCAAGTCAACGGATTCAACATGGATCTCAACAACGGCTTCCAAACCTCAAAAATCTACTGAAAGAAGAGGAACCTACCATGAAGGACAATTAGAAATGGATGAGAGAAGCAGTTAATTCAACATATTGAGAGGTGCATGGCCGCAACAGGCATCATCATGAAGAGTGGATCTCTATGTTGACCCTGGACAAGATTCAAGCAAGGGAAAACTAGGAGACATAAGTTAACAAGAAGAAGAACGAGAATAGTCGGGACACAAGTTGAATACACAGAAGCAAACAAGAGATTGAAGGTGAGCATTAGAGCTGACAAGCATAAATACGCGGGAGAGCTAGCAACGGCAACAGGAAACGCCGCAAGAGAAGGAAATGTGAGACAACCATATAATACAACGAAGAAACTGGTGGGTAATTATAGTAAACTTGAGAGACCGGTCAACGAGAGAGAAGGCAAGCTAGTCACTGACATTCAAGAGCAGAACAACAGATGAGTAGAGCATTTTGAATAACTCTCGAATAGGCCAGCTCCATTGAATCCACCAAAAATCGAAACACCACACACAAATCTTTCTATAGATGTCACTCCACCAATGATCGAAGGAATCAGGGTGGCCATCAGGCAAATGAAGAGTGGGAAAGCAGTAGGACCTGACAATGTACTAGCCGACGCACTAAAGTCAGACATAGAAGTAACTGCAAGTAGGATAAGTGCCGACAGATTGGAAGGAGGGATATCAGGTATATCAAGATACAAAAGAAAGCTGATCTGAGCAAGTGTGAGAACTAAGGAGGCATCACACTACTAGCGGTACCAGAAAGCATTTTCAACAGAATGTTCCTCTTTCATAAGGTTTATCAGGCGTAAGTAAGTAAGTAATTAGTGACTGGGATGTTTCCGTGATTTAAAAAGTTTTAAGTTCTAATAATTTTATCCCATTCCTAATTTTTTATTGAAATTCGATCCTCTTTATTTTAATAAGACATTAGGTTGATTATCTACACTTATTAAAGAGTCTGCTTCTTTAAAAGGAGATGGTAATTTGATAAATTCATTCAGAAATTATCGTTTAAGTCTAAGCCAAGTCAGAAAAGTGAAGTAGGAAGTGAAATTTACGATTTCTGACCAGGCTTTTCATGGACGTAAAATATTTTAATTGTAGCAGGAAAATATCACAGATACTCATCCCTTTATTTTCCTATTTGTAAACG
The DNA here is from genome assembly GCA_944470415.2 of Schistosoma rodhaini. Lineage (NCBI taxonomy): Eukaryota > Metazoa > Platyhelminthes > Trematoda > Strigeidida > Schistosomatidae > Schistosoma > Schistosoma rodhaini. The sequence goes on from OX104044.1 coordinate 67,044,161, forward strand.
ATAGGATCTATCTAGTTAAAAACCAGTTAGATTGTTGAATGTCTGACCAACATTAATTATTGATTTTGTCAGGACAATGAAATGAATGTCAGGGTTAGTTAAACATATGCAGAAGTACTGAAAGTACTGTAAAACGTAAATAAATGTTTTAGAAAATGATACAAGATTACCTGTACGACCGACTCCAGCTGAACAATGTACAATCAAAGGTCCAATTTCATCGGAAAGGTTTAAATTCATGGAATTATGAATATCACTTGATTGTGATAATTTTAATTCTCTTGAATTAACTTTCTCATCATTAATTAAACGTTCTTGTTGTAGATGATGCATTAACTGTGAACGTACTTGACCAACACGTCGTATAAACAATAGTAATGGTTGAGGATAATCTGGTGTACCATAATCAGGCCATGCTGTGAATTGGAACTGTTTAATCTCACGCTGTTCAATATTCATATTGGAATCATTAATACTCCGATGTTGATTGAAGGCAACCGAATCAGTTTCTAATAAATTAGTTTCATAATTACGTTGTAGAATAAATGTGCGCAATGTGTAATAAGCAAATTCTTGTATACTTTTTACAATCACAGTATATGTAGGCACTGAGGTATAATCAATATCATAATTTATTTTACTGTTATACTCCTGTTGTTGGGATTGTTGTTGTTGTTGTAAAGTAAATACTTCTTTTCCTCTATTTGGCCAATATTGATCACACTTAATACGTGCTCTCTCTTCTAAATGTGTCATCATAACAATTACGCGACTATTTTGCTCCCATACCATTCGCCAAAAATCATAAAATGTACCTGGTAATGGGCCCTAAATAAATACCAAAAAAAATGTTACGCATATAATCGTAAAGATAGATTGATTCAGAAAATTAAATAAAATCAACTACTTAGTGGACTCACCTTCAAAAGTGTTTGTATGTGACAAGTTTAAAATTTCTTACTCGTCATTTGATTTTTTTATACGTTGTAATGTGATCCTAGTTAGTGACTATAATTTATGATCCTTGTGGTGGAAAACGAGACTCATTTATACAAAATAATATTTAGATCAAATTTATCATGATCGAAAAAGTTTATACTTTATTTCGAAATTTGTTTAGATACATTTCGTTAAATTTGTAAATTTTTCATTCCTTTTCTTGTTTATGTGATCCACTATTTAACATTAGAAGATCATTATAAAGTAAACTCGCTAAACTATCTATTTCGTTGGGATTTTAAGTGCTAACGATATCTGATATAAAATGTACCTGAAAAAAATACACATTGGACGGGATGATCTAACTTTGACGACAATGAACCTCGTAATTTTTAACAGTTAAATTCATTTGGATCCAGAGATTCTCAAGTAAGCACAGCACTTTTATCTCACAGTTCATCCTCATCTTTTATGGTTGTCAAACGGCAAACTTTCAAGAATCTTTTATTTTTAGTAAATTTTTCTTCAATAAATATCGCTGCAGTATACATTATAGTCTAGAGTGAATTAGGTGTTATACCACTGACTTTCCGAAGAAGATTAAGACTCTGAAGTGTGAACTTTCAACTTACGAAATTAATTACTTCCCCAGAATTACCAAATGATAATAGTTTATTCTGAATAACTATAAGTTATATGAAGTGAATCAATTTATATGTAAGATTAAATATCAAATGTTTAATCTACATAGTGTGAAATACAGTTCATGATTGTGGTTACATATATCTCCTATATAAAGTTAACATTATGTTCATTCTAACATATGAATTCGATTGGCTTACTAACATTATTCATTTCTGTGTTTTCAGTAACATTTATACAGTGAGACATTGTGCTAGCATAACTGTTCCTAACAAAAATAACGCCTTAACATTTTTTCTGCAATGATACTTAACGAGAAATAAAACGAATTAAAAAAACTGGTGGTCATTTTTGTGTCACACTTTGTGGCAGCACAACCGAATTATGAAAACTGAAGAAATTAAAACAGGGTTTGAAGCTACAATCTACTAGTTGAGAGCCAATTTTATTATTAACTAATCCACTGACATTCAATGTTGAAATCTAAATCAACTGTCTCAAACGTGACATGTGGCTAAAACATATTCTAAAGATGTTTTACAAACTTTTATGACAATTTATAACACTGTGAGTGTTGTTGAAGACTGATAGTTTTATGCCTAGAAGATTTTTCACTGATTTTATCAGAACTGAGCAATATATATGTCTCCAATATCCTCTTATGATATATTAAAGATATTTTGTGGTATTTTTCAACATGAATCGCTCTAATTTTTAAGTCATCTTGTTGAAATACCAAAAATAATGAAAAAATATATTTAGGATTTTGAAAATAGATACACGGTCACTACAATTGCAAATGTTCCTTAAACTTTAATAGATTGTCGTTTCTTTTCTCAGAGTAGTTTGGATAACAGAAGACTTAAACTGACGTTTGTGCATGATTTCTATTTTATAAATAATCATTATGTTGTGTTTCTTTATTAATTTACTTATTAGTTCTTTAAACAAGATATAACTATTAAACAACATACCAGAATAACCTTTCAGTAATAATGATTTAGATGTACTATACAGTGAGTCTCGTAAGTGTAGTACCACTTGACCGGTATGGAAATGAAAACAATAATAATTGGAGTAAGATTAGATCTAAGTAATTTTATCATATTCGGATGAGAAATAACCTATTTGGAACTAACTGGAACACTTTTCGTAATTGAAGTTTCTAATGTAAAGATCAACTGCCACTGTGATGATAGATGAAATTTATACATGAAATTATATTTGCAAAAAATAGAAACTCATTTCATTATGATATCGAGAAATACACATCATTTACCTGAGTTGCAATATATGCACTTTTCTTCTGATATCCGTCTATAAAATTAGCATTAATATAATCAGAACCTGGTATACGACCGATCTCGTTAAGAACTACACGTGACTGATCATATGCAATGATATTGGCATAACGATTTTTTGGTCTATTCTCTTCCATATTGGCATGTTTCCATGTTAGGTTGTTTGGTGCTTCAATACTTTCATACTCTTCTGATATACCTATTCCACTGTCACGTTTAAGCGTAGCTACATATTCTGGTAAGCGTAATATCGGTATTGCTGAACGTATCGGTGTATGTACTGGTGTAGGATTGTCTAGAAATGAGTAAATCAAAAAAAAACTTATTAATTCAATTCATTTTCAGTAGATGGAGATTGATGCACGCAAGTAAGCTTTACAATTTATCAGAATTTCAACCCTTCTATTCTTTGTAAGCAAATAGCTGGCTGAAAATTTCAGTTTGAGATTATTTTCTTTGTTTGGTAAACAATGTGAATTTTCAGGGTGTTGAAACTTAAAAAAATGATTATTGAATTGGAGATTGTGTTAATTCATAAGTTTCAAAATTATAATCACTTAAATCATACTGAAGGAATTACAATGCATTATGAAATAACGCTAGAAAAAAATCACAAGCAAACGTGAAAGTACTTAGTACTTGATTATCCTATTATCCAGTGTATTTTACTAGTAAGAAAGAAGTTATGTTAACATTATTAAAAAACATAATACATTCAGAATGCATTCAATGAATACTAGTCCAAGTAAGAAGCTTTCAATTTGTTCTGAAGCATATTCCAATACTGAGTTCAACTATTATGCAGTGAAAATACTTTACATATTTATACCGCTGGATATTAGATACATATGAAATAAAATCCACTCAACATATTTGTAATAACATTTATGTAAGTATTATGCAGAAACTAATGTATCAAATCACTGTTAAATGCAGTCGATCTCTGTACGTTTACCATTTGTGTTAAGTAATGGATTTTAGCGGTAAGTTTTTTGATGATTTTCTTCATGTTTGTCTTTAATTTTCATCAGTTTCTTATTAATGCTCATTAGTCAATTAAATGTTGTTTTGTTCAAAATAAATTTAGATATTTAATTTATGATGTTTGGTGATTTCTACAGTGGTTTTTCATTTAGTGATTTGTCCAATTCTAAAGAATCTTATACTATGGAAAGACAGTTGTATAAGGTTCATATGTTTTCCATAGTTCTCCTATTTACTTCGTTTGTTAATAAAAAAACACTAATAAAATTTATTTCATGATTACAATAAAAATTGTATCTTTTGACAAAAAGAGATTCATAGTAATAGTTATGAGTTAAGTGTAAGATAGTGTAAAACTTTGCTAAACGTGCTAGGTTGTTGTTGAATAAGCTTGATAGCTTTCAGCATTATATTTTTGTATGTATATACGACAAGATATCAGAAGTGAATATTATTGCATTATTATATGAAAAATAGTTTAATGGTAACGTCTCTGTGAAGCTGGCTGAAACGTGGTCGAGTCCGTCAGGGAGCATCAGTTCCCTCGAGATTACAGGTACACATTGCTAACGAGTGCCAAGTGGCACAAAACCTAGATCCAGGGTTTCCTGTTCACTACCTCCAACCACCATCTTATCTCAACATAGTGCACGCAATATCAAATCACTAGACTGGTGGGCACATTGCAACTTGGTCGATAAGATTCGATCTGCACTAAGAAGGACCTGACATACATGACATTGATCACCAGCCAGTGATCAATCAATTGAAAAACAAGTGATTTCAAAAGATCAACAAAAGCCAACAAGTTATTAATTCAATTAATAAAGTTATTAGATCCAACCGAAATCAGATTGGCATAACATACAAGAACTCCGATGACAATTTCTAGGTAAAGAGTTATGAAAATAACTTGACCAAAAGCTTTAGTATTAAAATAGTGAATTAATAAACCTATAAATACCTGAAGTTCCCGAGTATTTATAACGCAGCGGCATTCTACCTATCAGTGCACTAATATATGTTAAGTAACTGTAAATATGATTGTACAGTTTTAATAAATGACATCATTTAAAAGGAACTTTCCCATTTTTAATAATCATATTGGTGAACGGTCGCTCAAAATCGTGGATTGGTTGAAGTTAGACATTAACACCTTTCGGTGCCAGCTCTCTGGTCTATCGGATAAGGGCTCCGGCTCGAGACTGATAGGTCGTGGTTTCGAATCTCGCGAGTGCGGGATCGTGGATGCGCACTACTGAGGAGTCCCATAATAGGACGAAACGGCCGTCCAGTGCTCCCAGGTTTTCGATGGTGGTCTAGCTTCAATTGACTCATGATTTCAACTATGAAAATACTAAATTCTCCACAAAACCCCCTCTGATCTATAATCATATTTCATCAACAGTTGAGACCTTTTCCTTTAGTTGTAATAAAGTATGTCCGGATATTTAAAGTGCTTCAAAATTGAAGAACTCATCTTTCTAAAGCATGACATGAGATCCAAATGACTCACTAAGGAACAGTTTCAGTATTCCATTTAAGATTAATTAGCTGAATTAAAATTAAAAAAAAACGTATTTCCGAAAAAATCCAAAAACTGATGGGTTAATAAACACAACAGTTAGAGACCTACTGTTATAGGCGAAAATAAATCAAGAGCTGATAATGAAGCTGTCTTAGCTTGGTGTTTTTAAACACTTTTTTATTGAAAGACATATATTTAGATGTAGAAAGGAGTGTTCCGTTGAACTGTGCATGGTGCTAAAGAATCCGAACTCTCAAAACAATTGGTCTTCCTGGTAAATTTGAATAATAAAGTTCAAAGACGGAAATTATCGGAAGTATGCGATACATTAGCTTAATGAAGTTGTTTAGTTGATATTTTTTATTTCATATACATAGATCTTAGCAAATATACGTATCCTGAGATTGTCCGAAATTTAGTACACCAGCATATTACATCGTTTTAGTACTCTTTGTCTCTAGAACAAATTAACTGAATTCCGGATTCTGCTAGTTTAGATATGCTTGACCAATATAAAATTATAAGTAAGTAATTTCTACATAAATGATTCATGTTCGTGAGAAATTATATTAAGTTACCAATCATACAAAATAATTGAAGTACTAATAAATTTGATTATCCAGTATAAGTTTCATAAATTGCATTAAAAACATCCTTTCTGGTAAGATAAACACAGTATCCAGAATAAGTTTTTCATAGATATCATCATCAAATTAATTATTTATGGTATATGCATGTATGCTATTTAAATTTTGTTTAAAATGTACTGTTAAGTAAACAGTTTAGTTCAAATATATGAGAGAGAAAAATAATAAAACAAATGGAATGCTTGTTTACAATGTCGATTTCAAACATAAACGTAATCACAAAACTAGATAATTGTGAAATTTGAACTCTGCCTATAGCTCTTCTAAGGTTATTACCAGTACCAAGACCGGGTAAAATAGAAGGGTTGGGAATGGTGTCAACAACCATGTCCTGTAGAAAACAAATGAACTATAAAAGACGCTAGTCAGACAAATGATCTAAACCTATCCTGGATGTTGAAGGATCGCCATTTCCAAGAATTATGACGCCAAAGAATTAAAGTCGAAATTATTCGGAAGTCGAGAGGTCGATGCTCATTCTAACAACCAGAACATCTATTAAAGTAAATACATGGAATATCCGGACAATGTAGGAGACCAGAAAGACTGATCAAATACCTATGAAAATGAGGGGACACAACTTGACAGTTCTCGTAATAAGCGCAACCCATTGGACCCAATCTGGATAGAAAAGATTAGATTTGGGGGAGATGCTGTTGTACACTGGTCATGAAGAAGAAAATGATTTAAACACTCAGAGAGTTGCTCTGATACTGTCCAAGGAGGCACGAATAGCATTGTAAGATACAATTATTCATCAACAGTTGTCTACGCAAAATACTCAACATTCACTGGCCTTATACTATCAGCAACATCCTTCTATGGAAGAGGACAAACCAGCTTCCAGCTTAAGAGGAAATTAGGAAAAGACGTTGGAAGTTGATCGGACATACGTTGAGGAGATCATCAAACTGCATCACGAGGCAAACCCTAACTTGGAATTCTAAAGTGAAGCGAAAAACTGGAAGGCCAAAGAACACATTGAGTAGGGAATCAGAAGCAGATATGAAAAAGAAGAATAACAACTAGAAATAAGTGGAAAGGATTTCCCAAGACAGGTTTGGATGGAGAATGCTGGTGAGAGGTAACAGGCTAAATTAAGTCAGTAAGTAATTGTAAATTGGCTCTTTCCTAGGTGTTGTTTTAAATATATTATTAGTCAATTTTCTTACATGTATTTAGTTTTTTTTAAAGAAACTAAACATTTACTGAATAGTATAAATAAACGTTAATTGTGCACTGTTTAATTTTGAAATGTCATTTTTGTCGGGTTCCTTCTGTTCATGAAATCTAAATAAGATACAACGGTTATTCTCTAATCAATAATCTGAGGGAAGGTAAGCGAACTAATACAATTTATTCTTATTTATTATATTTTTGTGTATGTAGGTATATACATATAAACATATAACATAACCCTAATTTCTCCATACATACATTCAAAAAATATTTTATATTATTTAAAAAGTAAGATTGAAGTAGCGTGATCCCACGGAAGATATTCCTGTATATTCGCGTTGTTATAGCGGGACATTATAGGTTTTCAATATTTTTGATATTTTTTTCTTTAAAACAAAACCAAACAAACTTCGGAGATTATAATGAGATCTATGATAATGATCATTGGGGCTAAGGGAAACTTCAATAAAACTGTATTAATAATGATGTTTATCGAATACGATTGTTGAAATATTGACAAAATTCGCAAGCATGGTAAGCCACTATCCATCTTTGCTTACCATGCTTGTGAATTAAGGCTATATTGAGGCAATACGCACAGTATGCATATATGCTAATAAGAGACTGACCAGTTGCAATCCTAACACATCGATGGGAAGATTCATACAAACAATACTAAATGAATTTGAGCTTCACCTCATCGCACAAGCAAGTGGCTATCAGGACTCGGTGGCCGAGTGGATAACGCGATGATGTTTGAAGCGAAAGTTACTGGGTTCGAGTTCAAGAGTGAACATCAACTCTGGGATGCAGGTACATCCAGCTGACGAGTCCCAAATAGGACGAAACGCGCGTCGTGGATTCTACTGCTAGCCACCATCCATCTTTGCTTACAATACAGTGAATTTGTTTAATTTATCTTAAATGATACGTTAATTCTATGCTAAATGGTTATTAAATTGTTATTGAATATTACGGGAATAAGGAAGCGTGTTTTTTAAAATGATTCGAATCGCCTTTCACAATGTGAAATTCCTACAGGATTTTGATACGTTATATTAACATTCGATTACTACTTATTGCATCTTATCAATCTATTGTAATAAACATGCATAAAGTCACCATGGTGATTTAGTGAAGAAAGTCTGATAAAGAAAATGGAAATCAGTAAATTACGAATGACAATTATTGAGGCAATTATTAATGAAGGATAATTTTCTTTATACTAAATAAATAAAAAATGGTTAAGACAGATCTGTCCTACTATGAAATTAAAATTTTTTCTATCAGATCAAAGTCTTGTTACTACAGAATTTCAAAACGATAACAAAGAAAGATTATTACATTGTTATGTGAATTCATTTGGTAGATATTAGATATGTAGTGTCGGTTATTATGTCAGGCACACATAACTTATTCTAACTTCCGAGCAGGCCGATTCATTCTTCTTGATTCACATTTTGATCTATCGCTTATCAATCATGACTGTTTTTATATGAGCGTGTGTGTGAATTTCTTATCTCGCTCATCACATGTTTGTAATTTATTATTATCTGACTATAAATATTGACTAACGCCTAATTAAACTGAGTCGGCTCACAGGCCTTTTCCATCGACCGTCATTTCTCTTCGCTCCATCTCCTTGATTGTCCATTCAGATCAACAGTTTTATGAATGATACATATGCAAACCGTCATTCTCGTATTTGACATATTTAAATCCGTTATTCAGTAACGCGATTTAAGTCGATGATTACATACAAGGGTAGTCATCATGTATATTTCGACAGCAATCGTTGGATAACAATCATTTGTCCGATCTAACTGGAATCAGATATGAAGCCATTAAATTATATTGCTACACACTATGAAATATATGTATGAAAGACGAAATAACACTATATATATAGTACTTTCATGAAAGTAATACTTCTGTTATGTGTCCAACAATATTTATGAAGAAACAGTATCAAATCAGATGGAAAATTACCAATTACTGTTACGTTTAATACTTTCAAGTATTAATAAAAGGTCCGTTAGTGCCCAAAACTGATATATCTTTTGGTAAATTAAAAGAAAATTCTTTTGTTGAATGATATTTATTGTTAAACATAGATACATATTCAAGATAAATCTAGTAGTATCATTGAAGGGATCATGTAAGAATCCTCGACCCTGATAAAGTCGAACTATTTTTGAAAAGTGACAAGAAACACTGATGAATAAACTGAATTTTTCAAACTTAGTTATTTATACTAAAATAAACTTCAAATCTGCATATTATAAATAGACTATCAAGTGAGTCAGTGAAAGAAGAAACCATTGCCGAATAATATATGCTTTAAATAAATCATTTTGACAAAATTTATTTTAGTCTTTTTTTTCCTACAAAATTTATGGTTATTCAGCACGGTAACTTGCTAACACAGGTAATTTGATTAAAGTGAAATTCAGCAAAACTCATTACTGAACTGGTGTTTTTTGATAACTTCTTGATTTATTGCTAAATGTTATTATCGTAGGACGGGTTTAAAGAACAATATGGAGTTAATCTTTACTAAACAGAAAGTATGTCTTATTTTGAATTATTTGACCAATGTATATCATTTGAACTGATAATAACTTGATAAGCAAAGATGGATGATGGCGAGCAGTGCGATCCGGGACGCGCGTTTTGTCCTACTTAGGACTCTTCATCTGGGTGTACCTGCATTCCAGGTTTGATGTTTACTCCAGGACTCGAACCCAGTACCATTTGCTTCAAACGTCATTGAGTTACGTAATTAGCTACTGGGTCGTGATAGCCACTAGCTTATCCAGTGGGGTGAAGCGTTAATTTATTTTTGTAATGTTTGTCTGAATCTTCCCATTGATGTTTATGATGACACTTGATCAGTCTTTTATTGGCATATATGTATTCTTAAAGCAATATCGAGGTAGTTCACACAAGATACACATATATCAATTAGAGATTGATCAATTGCAGGTACACCCAGCTGATGAGTCCCAAATAGGACGAAACGCTCGTCCTGGATTCCACTGCCAGCCACTACCCATCTTTGTTTATAATGCTTGTGAATTAAGGCTATATAGAGGCAATACGTACAGTATGCATATATGCCAATAAGAGTGATCAATTGCAGTCCTAAAAATCAATGGGAAGGTTCAAACAAACAATACCAAATGAAATAATCTTCATAAGTTAAACAAATTTATTGAAGAAATGACCAAACTCAAGAAAAAAATAAAAATATTTAACGTACTAAATTTCATCGAAAAAAAGCAGATTAGAATTATTCAGTACATTGAAAAACATCCTAAATTAATGTTTCATAAAAGCTCATGGTATACATAAATACTGAGGTGAAAAACGTATATATTTATAAGTTTTATGTAGTGTTAATTCACCGTTAATGACAAATCAAATGCAATTTTTAAAATTATGATACAAAAGTGACTAAATTTATTAAAACATATGACAGTGTAGTGTCAGTTGCTATGTCAAGTCCACATAACTTATTCTAACTTACGGACCTTGTCAATTATTTGCTTATCAACCTTGACTGTTTTGATGTAAGCGTATATGTGTGCACTTCTAATCTCACTCATCACATGTCTGCAAATTATTTTTATCTGATTATAAATATCGACTCATGCTTGATTGAATTGAATTGGTTTACATGCTTTCTCCGCCGTGCGTCATTTCTCCTCACCCCATCTACTTGATTGTCCATTCAGATAAACACTTGTATGAAATATAAATATTTAAAAGTTCATTCTCTTATTCGGCTTATTTAATTCCGTTATTCACTAACTCGTGTTGAGTCGATAATTATATATGCGAGGATAGACGACATATGTATTTCAATAACAATCATTCATACAATCGAATTGGGGTCAGATCTCGGACCATTAAAACAGATATGTGGATAGCTTTTAGATTTGAGATATAAATATCATAAGTTTTACAAAATGTACATTGACAGGAAGACATTATCAGCAAGAAGTTTTCAGTTACTTGAATATATTCATTAGAAACATAAATGAGATAACTCTATTTATGTTCTTTTTAAATGTGGTGAAATTCATTTTCTTTGTTAAATTATATTAGAATTAAATACAACCCAATTTTATGGGAGAAATAATAAAATAAGCATATGAACATACATTTCAAATAACTGTGGTTAATAAATACACATAAATAAAAAAAGTTCTTACCTGGTGTATCCGGATCTGTTGGTTCATGTTCAATAGCTCCGTTGGTACCTGAAAAATTCTGAACTGATTGAGGCATTAATGGAGTTTTCAACATTCCATCTGATGGTGTTAAGGTGATTGACATATCATTATCTATAGGTTTAGTTCGACGTCTTCTGTACAATTAAATCATAAGTAAATAAACCGTGTTTACACCAAATAGATAGTACTTCTTTGTTTATAAAAAGTAGATAATCAATATTCAGAGTTATAAACGCATAATGTAAAATAATATTAACGTTGTATGCATTTTTATAATAGTCGAAGTTATATCAAAACTAATCGGTCAAGGATGGAAAATCAGGTTCCGTAACTATGGTAATTGATCAAGTTTCCTTCAATACATTTCAAATACTAGTAGACTGTAAACTCATATGTACTTGAGAATTGATACGTTGTTGTAATTTCTCAATGAATAAGTAAAGACGTTTTGTAATATGACTTAGTGTAAACTAAAATTTACCAATAGATCATAAATACTGATTTTTTACCACCTGTATAAACTTAGTGATAAAAATGGTGTTTGGAAGCTAATGTTTGCAAATACAGAGATTCATCATTGAGTGTTTTTTAATTCTTAGGAAAAGCCAGTTCACTCACTTGTGATCAGCCTCAACTTAACTATTTGACACATGGTTGAATATACGTGAACAAGAAAGGTTCTTATGACAGAAAAGTTCTATTGACTCCATGAAAATTTTCCAACACTAGTAGTCATCTAGTAATGAATTTCTTAAATACGATAATCACAAATAAACTGTAACCGAATTCAAGTTGGTGTGATACAATGTTTTATCATGGGGTGTATGGATTACTATAGACTAGTAATGATATATTCTTACTGGCACAAAAAACTGATCAATTAGTTTATAACTGATCAAATTCTTTCAAAAGAGAATATAATGGTTTTTCAAAACCATAAGATCATGTAACTCATTTTTTGGCGGTCATTCCTTTATGTCTTTCAAAATATATGACAATATATCATTATTAGTATATCTTCAATTATACAGTACTGTAACTCATGTCTTATGTATACAACTTGTTATCAATTTTATTGTCAGTTTGAAAAATTATTCATATTTTCAAAGTCTAATCTCGATTTCATCATGCTCAGTTGTTCTGTTAGCTTGACTAAAATGTAATTCATTTTATAATTCATTAGTGGTCAGACATTATTTTATATATTCGGTGGTACTATAATATATTGACGACATAAAAGTGACCTTGAGACAGTTTATCTACTCACCCATGTCAAAAAAGAACTACAAATTAATATGAGAAATTAGGATTTAGAGTTAGAATTTAAGGTCATGAATTAAAGGTGAAGGTTTTTTATCATGAAACGATATCAGCTACAACCGAAACATGATATTTAATTATATGGATGAACGAATTTAGAGCCAAAATCCAAGACTTATTATCTTTAATTTGATTGGTTCATTCATAAATTATAGTCTTGTCTATAATCCATTTTTTGTACAAAAGATGTCAATAAGTAATACATTTTATTTGGGTGAAGATCAACTTGTTTCTCAGTCAGTGAACTTCAATGTTGAATTTCTTAATTTTTTCTTGAATATTTGGGATTTTTTCCATATAAGCCAAAATGCATTATCGTTGAAATATTCTTATAACCTAAATAACTTGAAGAGTTTCTAATCAATAAACTCCGCCTGGGGCCCCTCTGAGGCTATTGTCGGTCCCAAGTCCGGGTAAAGAAGAAGGGTTGGGCGTGGGGTTAGTAACCTCAACCAGTAGAAAACTAACTCGCTAAAAAGGCTAACCAGAAATAATTCTAATCGATAAATATTATTTATTAAACAAATGATCAAAGCCAGTGAGTAGTAAAGATTTGTTCTATCTTGATTTATGATTTTATGTATTTGACATTTATAGTCTCTTTCTTATCCTATGTTGATATTTTTATGGTTAAAAAAAATAAAAGAAGAATTTACTCACCTCATCAAACAACCAATAGCAGTGCATATTGCAGCAATTATACTAAGAGTTGCAATGATTATAATCAATGTTATAGTGAAAACATCTGTATTATTAGCAAATTTAGCAAAGAATACATTTTGTGAATTTGTGTTGGATGTTTTCATTGCACTTGTCTCACTATTCTCTTTTATAATGGATTCACTAGCATGCATATCACCAATTTGTTGATCTGTATATGTGATCGCTTGATCTGGTTGAAAATGTATTGACCATAAACTTGGTGTACATAATTCTTTAGAAAGATTCTCTTCATCTTCTAGTGATTGTTCACGGTTATATGGATAAGAATCTAATGGTGTACTGGAACCTGTTGAAACTGTATTTGTATTGGTACCAAATGGTTGCATATTTGGATAAATACACGCTAGGACAAATGCCTAAATTGTAGAAAAAGGAAGAGATAGGGAACAATGAGTTCTGTTTAATTTAAAATTACATTATATTTATAAGTGATTTATCGTCGCCGTTAGTTGACAATTTCTAATAGAAGCACGTTGTTTAGGCTCCCAAAACAGAAAACTTCGATATGTAGGACTGTGATGAATTTTGTAAACTAGTATATCGATCTAACATCAGATTGCAAACACTTTCCAATATATGAGTCTTTGAATACTGAGATGTTTCTTTCATATAATAATAAAACTGATTTCTGAAATAACTTTATACTTCAGAATGAATAATAAAGTTCTATGAGAAAAGTTAAGACCAAGATCTTTATTGTCAATGACAACAAACACTTATTCCTGTGAAATACTTATGTAAAATAAGTTCTAACTCATATGAAATGCTTGTTATTCATTCTCTTTTTTAAACCAAATTACTTCTGTATTTCAGTCATTGTATTTATGATGATATATTTCTTTACTGATAAACACGGAGATAACAGTTTTAAGTTTAACTATTTTCTTCAATATTCAATGGTTCTTCATTTAGGTTAATCACAATTTTAAGTAGTATATATAAATATATAGACTTTTTCCATAACTGTATTTATTCTATTCAATCATTTTAGTTTCTTTCAAGTATGAAATTTTCTTTGTAAACATTTTAAGTGTTCAATCTTATACCTATTCTCGAGTTGTTTTATGACAGTATAAAGGTAGGATAGAACTCTTAGTTTATACACACACTTGACTTTATATAAAAATTGTTTACATAATAATAAGTAAAAAATTATTTTTTTATTTTTGTATAAGTGTATAGTACCAGTTATCATCTTATAAATAAACAAAATTGAGATAATCTGTCAATGATTTATTAAAACCTTTGGCATAGTCTTTTAAACAAACAAACAAACATATAATGACAATGGTAATTTGTCGTTTTATATTATTTATTGAATAAGAGATAATATTGAAAAGAAAGGGGTTCAATAGTTTTACCAACCATATTCTATTCAGGTTTAATCTATTTCAATACTGCAAGTCGGAATAATAAAATAAATAAATGTTGATTATTTATTGTATACCACTATTCATATTTTAATTTCGGTTAGATTGTGTTTTTTTTATGTGAATAGATTGGTTTCTTAGTGTTATAACGCTCGGTTTTTCATTGTCTACACGAATGGGACGTTAATTTATTTTCGACGAATATCTACACTAGATTCCCTCCCAGGACTTCAACACAACTCAGATCAAGAACAAGTGATAAGCATGATTAGAACGTTAATATATTTCCACATCAAGAACCGACAACAAGCTGACACAATTCAACAACAATCAATAATAATAATAAAGATAGGAGAATATATAACTTATTTCACTTCTGTCAGATTATCTAAAAGTCTGACTATGCAAATAAACAATGATTGTTTATTTTGTTAATCGCATTAATTTATTATTAACATAGTGTTTAAGTGAGTGTTATTAATGTGGTAGCGATCTATTTCTGATGGATCTATTTATAATGAGTGAAATTTTTAAATATTTCAACAGCTCAGTGATATAACAGTTGAATAGAGTTGTTGACATTTAACACTTCTGAAAACATTCTAGTTTAAATAATTTTTTCGAATTGTGACTAGCACAAGGATCCTATGGACCTTCATTTGATCTTATCAACACGACTGTGAATATTAGTCGAATTTTATTTATAATCTATAGTTTACGTTATAATTAGTTTTGTTATCATGATATTATTTAAATTTGTTCTATTCTTTATCAATTTACCCATCATATTGTGGTATGTGCTACTGATATTGACAGATATATGTAGTATGTATCATCAAAAGAAAGTGAAATGCCTTGGGACAGAAAGTTAACAAGATCTAATAAAAGAGAACGAGAGGAAAGAACAAATACTGTGGAAATGAAGGTACATTGAAGTCTGAGACGATTGATTGAAATTTTATAGAACGAACAGTCACGTTTAAGACAATTGATTGGTATTTTCAAAATCAAGTATTTACTGTATGGTTCACAGATTTTACTAAGATGTTCTGTAATTTTGTGTTCAAATCCATTCGAATGTTCCCATTTCTATTCTCATTCACTACAACAGTAATTTTGTTTGCTCATACCTTCTTCAAGCATCATTATTCTGCTTATGAATACCATAAATATCATAGTAATATTTTTAGTATTTTTCAGAATCTCGTATCTATTGTACTATATTGTTTACTGTAGTCGTAACTCTTTTCATAGATTTCTAGCATTCAATTGAGTCACGATCGTTCTCTCTCTCCCTCTCTCACTTGTCCTATCATTCTATAAATTAAACTCGTATACTTTGGAAAATGATCATGATTCACCAGTAAACTAAATAAGTTTATGCATATTGTACACAAAATCATATTTTTAAGACATTTTATCCATGAAAATTAATGCATCAGTGAAATAGTTAGAGGACAGAAAATGAAATAAATTTATGTTGTGTCTTAATGCTTTTGTTATTCATTCTATAAAGATGTTTATCAAAAGAGCTAATTATATCAGATGTAATAATTTGTTCGGCTTTCAAAAAAACACAGTAACAATATTCTTCTTTTAGATATATTAACCAGATTATATTCAATAAAATCATACTTAGTTAATTGACTGACATTTACATTAAGTAAACACTCAGTTTGATACATTGATTGATCAATTTATGGTATTAAGTAATCAGTTTTAATCTGTAGGTAGGATGGTTGTAAATACAAAATAATCATTTTAATTCATTTGTTTAAAAGCCCTGATACGGCTGAGAGTGAGGAGATTCAGCTCTCCCTCTCGAAATGCTCTCACATGGCCACGCGTATATAGCCTCTGACAGGGAAGTGCTACTCACTGCCTTCTCGTGGCGGAAGTGTTGTTTACGAAAGTGAGAGGACGAAAAGCGAATGACCGGCACTTCAACCGGATCTGTGGATATTGAGGATCCACACAGAAGAGTTAGATAACCCTTATTCCGAACCAATGGTGCACATGAGCTCCAGTATCCCGAGGGAACAAATGGAATATGAATCAGTCGTTGGTCGCCGGCTTCCATGGGACTGCATCTCCTTACGATGCCCCGCTGCCTTGTGGATCAGACCCTTTGGTCAAAGGCTCCAGGTGTGGCCCCCTAATCAGACCACCTGCTTCAGTTTGGGTACCTGGTCAGTATCACAGCCCTCACACATATCAAATGATATTTGTGTGGCGCACATATATTTAGTTCCTCCTTGTACCAATATTTATGTGTTTAAATAAATAAATGAATTTATTAAAAAAAACAGTGGTAGGATAACATTGGGTAATTCAACTTTTAGGAAAGGTAGCTATCTTATATAAAAGAATTATTAGAATCATTTAACAGGTTTAACTTTAATGAAATCAAGTATATTATATCATTCTACTTTTTACTCATATCAGTATTTAATATTTAACAGTATGAGATCATTTTTATCGTCTAAATTCTTTATCAAATATGAACAACTGTGAAAATAGTAAGAAGAGTTTTAGGTAGACCTAAAAGTTTATTGATCACAAACAAAACGGGAGTTTAAGGTTAACTTTTTTATGAATTTTCCCAACACTATTACGAATTAAATTTTATAAATAATGTGAATGAAAATGTATGAAATGAATTAAACTTTACATTTTTATTGGATAAAACATACAAGATATTCGGTGAAATATCTGATAATTGAATTGTGGACTTAAGAACTAATGAGTTTATGTTTCATTTAAACTTATTTTAAAATAAATTTGGGTTTTATAAGCAGATTTGAATGTTTATCAGTGGTGCGAATCAGGATACGTTTCGTCTAGTGTGTGACTCGCCTTCTGGGTAGATATGCATCCCAAAGTTCATGTTCAGTCTGAATTGGATTCCCAGTGTAGACATCAACTCCGGGATACGTGTACATTCATCTGAAGAGTCCCATATAAGACGAAGTATATTCCGGATACCACTACTAGTTGCCATCCAACTCTACTTTCAACTTAATTTCAGTATTGAGGTAGACCACATGGAATACACATATCCCAAAAATAACTTATCGATTTCAGTCTTGCACACTAGCAGGAACTTTGAAACAATCAATAAAAATGATTCAAGTTCAAGTTCATTTTCTAAAACAAGATAACTTATTATGAGTTCATTTTTGAATTTCGATTAGCCAATGATATTTACAAAATCACACTAGGATGATATTTGAAAACATGCAAACCTTTAGCATAAAGAGGACTTTAAACAATGGCCTTCAAATTACCACCATGAAATAGAAGAAATGACTGCCAGTACAATATTGATTTCATATTATTTAACAAACTAATGTTTCTAGTTGTTGAAAACGACAGTATGAATTTAATCAACCGCTGATATTTTGACGTAAAAATGTAAGAAGCTGAAGTCGAAATCCTACTCATCCACCTGTCCTCTCTATCTGATAAAAGAAGATAGCTGTTAGGAATAAGTAAACACCTCCTATTCCATAGCTCATATGTCTACCAGATACAGATTTACTGAATGTAACAATATACATAACATTATAACAACCCAGCTGGAGACCTTCTAGTTTTATAGTGAGTTTCACAAAACATTATTGTCGAATAAAAAGACATTAAAAGTCTTAAAGCTACACAATCAATTTATCTTTTTATTTTAACAGATACCCAATAAAACACGTTCATAAATGTCTATTCTTCAGAATGGGTGGTTGTAGAAAATCGGCAGAGTGCCTTGGAATTGAGATTCATAATTCTAAGAGACCAACCGATGTGAGTGTATTTTTTTCATTCTGCATTGACCTGGTAGACTTGTACGTGTCGACTCAGTTTCAAGTAATCTTTTTACCTGATTACAGTGTTAAATTCTCCATTTATATCTTTTGGCCTGATTTATTTGCTAATCTATTCTAAATGTTTCTGCACCAGTTGTAATATACATTCAGTGAATCACCATTTTTACATGTAAACTTTCAATAATGATTATTCAGTCAAAAGACCAAATTTATTATTTCAACGGTAAAATAGAAGTCTTTATTGCAATCATAAACCGAGCAATGTTAGACTACCGTTAAAAGCTTGGGAACAACGGACAGCCCTTTTGTCCTAGTATGAGACCCCTCAGCCAATGTGTATCCTCCATCTCAGGACCTGTCTCACGCGAACGCTTAAGCTATAGACCACTGAGCCCGCATCCAACAGTTGTAATATTTGATTTCAACCAATCCGCGATATTGAGAGAATATCTTCCATGACCAGTGGAGTTCAACTGTGTCAGTGTGGAGGTAACTACACACCAAAGACAATGGAATATGGTTGCGCAATATAGTTGATCGGTTAAAGTTAGACATTACCACCGTTGGATGCCGGTTCAGCGGTCTAGAGTTTAGGTGTTCAATCGAGTCTGGTGGTCCTTGGTTTGGGCTTCACATGAGGGATCGGGGATGTAATTTGCTGAGTAGTCCCATACTAGGACGAATGGGCAGTCAGCTGTTTCCAGGTTTTGAATGGTAGTCTAATATTGGTCAAATCATGATCTCAATTAAAACTTAACAATCTCCACAACTTTATACTAAAAAATAAAAGTTGTTTATTGTGAAGATGATTTCTGGTAATTTGTTTTCATATGAAAATCATTCCAGTATTTCAACATGAACATTTCGGAAATACGATTTTTTTGTTAAATTAGAAGCTTATCGAAATCTAGTATTTTGTCATTCTGTTCATCTAGACACTAAAAACAAGTAGAATATTAAAAATTTCAGACATAATGTTACTTTTCACTACACTGAATTTAAAAGAAAGCGTTATTGTTATTATCATTCTTATTTTTATAAAAATTGAGTTTTAGCCTTCAAAAGTTTTTCAAATTCATTTAAACAAAATTAGTAGAGAATTTTTAGTTGAAATTCACTTGTCATCATGTGCTGAGATAATATTAAGATGTATCAGTACCGAACAGTTATTTGTTTTTATTTTGTTAATTGTCAGGAATGAGCACTAAGAATCTTTTTTAATATTGTCGACGTGAACCTTAAAATATTATGAACAGCAAGATTTCGTAAGTCGATTAAACAGGAATTCATCATTTCATGTTTCCAATTACATTTACTCAAACTCGATGGTGTTGGTTTCATTCAGCTCGTAATTTACTTTCATCCTCAAAGGCTTTTTACCAAAACTTTGGGACTATTTTTCCAAATTGTTAACTTGATGATCAAAAAATATCTTAAAGCTTTCTAGGCAAAACCTTTAAGCGACACTAAAGTGACCTTGAGAGTATCCACCTAATAACTAGGACCGATGAAGGTTATAAACCAGGGTGAGGAATTAGAACTATGATTTCCAGTTGATGGTGAAGATTAAGAATTAGATTCAAGGTTTTCGTCACGAACTGATATCAGCCATAATGCCAAAACTCTATTTAGCTAAATGGATGAGTGAATTTCGCGCCAAAACCCGAGACCTGTTATATTATACCTGATTGGTTCGTCAATAATTATAGTCTCGTCGCTTTCTATTTGGATGATGATAATAACAATTATTCACTTTGAATTACCTTGTTCATAGTTACTTTATACGCTATAAGAAAACTAGCTATTCAAACCACTAATCAAACTTAACATTTTTCTATTCCCATTTTAAGGATATAAAACCAAGAACTTATTTACTCTATAGTTCATAACTTGTTTCATAATTAGTTTCAGATGTACCATGAAAAATTCATCATATATGTCCCATACTAGAACGAAACGTCCTTCCCATACTTCCAGGTTTTCAATTGTGGTCTAATATCGATCGATTAATGATCTCAATGAAATATATTTTCTCTTTGAGAATCCTTTTTCTACCTTTGTCATCAACATTGGGTTATGTAAAACTATGGATATTGATTTTGATACGAATTACCTAAACACTTAGCATTCCAATTTCGTTTAACAAAAAATAGAACAATGATGAGGGAAAAAGTCACTCTGATTTAGTACATAAATCCAATGGTAACACATGATTTTGTACACGTGTAACATTCAAAATTTATTGCCTAATGCAGTAATAATTTCCCCATTTATTTAATTGTATTAAGAAGCTACTGTGAATTCATCCGTTTAAGATTTAAAACAGCCCAAAAAGTCTTGGAACCTTTGTAAAAGTTAAATGTCAAGTATGAATGTTAGAAAATATGTCCAAGGTTTTTAATTGAAAGTATCAAAAAGAAACTACATCTAACTTGAGGTTTAATGCAGAACCAATCATGATCGATATGGTGACTTTAAAGTCATAGCACAAACATTAAACCAACTTGTTGGCTAACGACTGTTTCAATCATCTGATCTTAAAAATACTTTAGGTGTCTGAAAAGACAATTGCAAATGTGGGAATTAAACTTTTGTACATTATTCTGAATTATTTAAATCAGTATGGTATTTAACCGCAATTTTGGTTAGGGTTCCTGCATTAGGTGCTAGATTAAGTTTAGGGTAAGTACGCTATGTTCATGATGTTACACTTTTAGGTTTAAGATATTAGAATCAAGGTGTTAATGTATGGATCTATGGCATATATAAAATGAATCCTAACCCTAAACCCCAGGGCTAACACTAAAGTTTGGCGCAAAAAATAACTTTTAGTTAAAATATTTTCTCAATCAGTTGGAATTAATAAATTGTTAGTAAATAATCTTGTCTTTGGTTAGAAATTATTCGTTAATACATATTGGTTTCTTATTGACTTAAACAGCTCATAACCTTAAGGTACTTCAATAGTATACTTTACATTGACCAAAAGAAACTATCTAAGACGTATGGTCAATGAACTTAAGGAATTATTATATCACTGAACTGAAACATCTGTGCAGTTCTGTTGATAGTCATTTATTCTCCTGCCTTCATAAATAAGTCTATTTTTCATCATTAATGACCAAATGTCTTTCAGAGATTTATCTCAAATTTATAAATATAAACATTGTATTATTAGTAGTGTTTAAAACTGATTGACTTTCATTTGTTTTAATCAGTACTGAACTAATTATTATTATACTTCAGATGAGTGAAAAACTGAAAATTTCCACTTTCCTTAAGTTAATATGAAAACATATAATTTATGTTTGTAAATAGTTCTGTTAAACTTTTAGTGGAACGTTTTATAGAAAGTTTTAGTATATTAAACAATCCCATTGTGAAAATTAGAACAAGTCTATTTACTTACGTTTGACCTCCTATTTCCAATGTTTAACTATTGATAAGAATTTTATTATCGTAATTTAATATTCTTACTACTATCAGTACACCTGTCTACCCACTATCAACCTTGTACTTTTAACTGTTATGCTCGGTAAAGTATTCTGTTTCATTGTGATTATTGACTCAAGTTGCGTTGATTAGTCTAATAATTTCGTATAAATATTTGTGTATATTAGAGTAAAGCCTGATGACGATCTAATTGAAAACAATTGTTCGCTTACATGTGTTGTTCTAAAAAAATTTTAATCATAATTTGTAATAGCATGAATCAATAATTTATATGATAAATAATTTACTTTATAAGCAAAGGTGGATAGCGGCTAGCGGTGGAATCAAGGACGCGCGTATCGTCCTATTTGGGGCTTGTCAGCTGTATGTACCTGCATCTCAGAGTTGATGTTCACTCTGCTTATAATGCTTTGAATTAAGGCAATATAGAGGCAATACACACAGTATGCACATATTCCAATAAGAGACTGATCAATTGCAGTCATAAAAATCAATGGGAAGATTCAAACAAACAATACTAAGTGAATTGAGCTTACTTTATATTTTTGATTTTTTATCAATGGTCTACCATAAACTAAAATTTCAGGTAATGAATTTGTATTTAATTTCTCTGAAAATGTTAATTTATCATTTTGTATTTGGTGACTTCGATTAATATCAATGTTTGATTTATTAAAAATAGTATTTCTTTTATATCGTTTCTTTGTTTCTGATATTGGTATATTTAATACTATTTCAACATATGATCCAACAAATGCTTCTTGACTATATTCAGCTGCAATAAATATATTTGGATTCCAAGATTGTGATGCTTCATGAAGCTTAAATCAGAAAGAAAAGAACATTCATTAGAAAGTTAATTGAGACTCATCTGTATTAAATGTCTTAACAAAAAGAATACAATATAAATATATAGTTCATTATCATGTTGGAAACTAATCTAAAGGTTTGTAAAATGTGTCTAGTAATATAATAATAAGGCTAATGAAGAGAGAAAATTCAAATTTATGTAAATGAAAGACAAAAGTGACGTTTTTTCTTTATAGTTGAAAGCGTGGATCAATTGAATCTAGACCGCCAAGGAAAACCTGGAAGCACTGGACGGCCATTTCGCCCTATTATGGGACTCCTCAGCAGTGTGCATCCACGACCTCGCCTTGCAAGATTCGAGCTCAGGACCTACTAGTCTCGCGCCAGAGCACTTAACCGATAGACCACTTGGCCGGCGTCCCATGGTGTTTATGTCTAACTCCAACCAATCCACGAAGTTGAACAACCGTTCACCAATTGTCTTCAGTGAGTTGATATCTCACAACAGACCTGGTTTGAACTCCACTGGTCACTGCTTCTCACTAGAACTCTTGGATTTACCTCTCGAAGTCAGTCACTAGTGAGCATATGATTATTATTATCAGATTTTTTTGGTGGAGATTTAGTATTTTTCATAGTTGAAAGCGTTAGTCTAACTTTAAAGTGGATAAATATGATTCCTAAATAACACACAATTTCATTATGACTACTAAAATATACATGAAAATTAAGCTAACAAATACATTTTTTAATTTCTGTTATCGATATTCACTTGTTACGTAATAATAGGGAAACTCAGGATGAAACCAGTTATCACGTAAGATCCAATTCATATACCAAGACACCAGATTTCACAAGATATGGGTGAATGATTGATCCCTTTTGAAGAAAAATTGCATGAAATTATCGAACATTTTCATTATTGTCATATTAGACGGGTAGCAAGTATTGTCGATGGTAATGGATAGTATTCATCGCTTCTTAGCATGAATTGACTTATATCACAAATATAAGCCAAGTAATCTTAATGTGAAGTGATCTAAGTTTGACTCTAAGTTTCTAGGTATTATCTCATAAGCTATAATGGATTCGCACTGCTAAAGAGTTTCATAATATATCAAAGAGTCATCCAGTGACGGATGATTTTTTATTGTTACCTAAAGGAGTTCATTTGGTGATGTTAACTGTCTTTTTACTGTATAACCAAATACAGTATACAGATGGACGCTTATTTTTAAAACACTGAAAAAGAAGAGTTTCTTTGTCCTCTACTGAGTAGAGATTGATCGAATGTCACACATTTAACTTAATTTAAATCGTTTAAAAAGAATGACAAACAAAAAGAAATTAAATAATTTACGTCTTCAGCTAAGAGTATATTGCTTTCAAGAGTTTTCTTGTTTAATTACTTCCTTTGATGTTATATATATTTTTATTTTCTGTCAAAGATTTTAGTGAATTCCGTTTGATAAAAACAGGCACAATATTTATACTACTGGTTTATTTTATGATGTACTCTAGAAGGTAACAAGATAATTTTCTTTCTAATTACCAAAAACCTATTACCTATATTTTCATTAGATTCAACTGATTAGCATCCGTGTGTGATCATATTAGTTATATAAGCAATAAGGATTCAAGTAAGTTGACAAATCGTTTTTATTGTAGTTAGGTGATTGGATTTCTAGTCGTAACCCTCCCAAGCGAATACTTTGAATTATCTACTGAATTCTTTTTTCTGTAAGTAACAACTAAGCTATTTCCCACTGAAAGTGTTCGGTTGACAAACTCATCTTTAAATGACTGATGGTTGAATTAAACGCTATATGTAGTTTAATGAATTTATTCAATAATGAAACAATAATTTTTTTAAATGTGAACCATTTTATTCTGGATTCTACTTAGATCAAACTTTACTTAGAACAAATTGAGTCATCCACCGTTTTATTGTATATAGGTATTTCAGTTATGATATTTATTTCTTTGTATAGTCTTTCCTCGTCCTTCATCATACCTTTTATTGAAATCTTGATTTACGGACTTGAATTAATATAGATCATAAAGGCAGTATATTTTTAAATCAATGTCCATTAGCGAAGATAGATAGTGGCTAGCAGTGGAATCCAGGAAGCGCGTTTCGTCCTATTTGAGACTCATCAACTGGATGTACCTGGATCGCAGAGTTGATGTTCACTCTGGAACTCGAACCCAGTACCTTTTGCTTAAAACGCCATCATCCATCGATTTTGCTACTGAATCGTGATAACTATTTGATTGTACAATGAGATGAAGTTTAAATTCACTTAGTATTGTTTGTTTGAATCTTCCAATTGATGTTTAGGACTGCAATTTGTCAGTCTTTTATTGGCATATGTGCATACTGTGCCTCGATATTACCTTCTATCTCAAGCATCGTAAGCTAATTACTATCCATCGATTGCAGTCCAAAACATCAAGGAGAAGAATCAAATAAACAATATCAAACCAATCAATGTTTATTGTTTAAATTAAAGTGCATCTTGAATAAGATCATATAAACAAAATAAATGTCACAAGAATTATTATAATATTTATTTATAATAATAAACGTAATATAAATGACGTAATCAAATTTGTGTATAAACTGATCAACAAAAATCTAGTTAGACTTCATTTTTGTATTGATTTTTACAAGTAAATATTCAAGACAAATCAGATCTTTCCCATGAAATTTAACTTTTTGTTTTCCCTAATTTTTTTAGAAAATTAATTGTTTTTCTCAGATAAAATAAATAAATTTTTTGTGTAATGCATACTATGAAAAAACGTACTTGAAACTTGCTTTTAAAAAAAGAGAATAATCTTACTAGGTGTAGTTTTGCGTTAAAATGTTGGTTAACTCAATCACTTATAATACTTTACACTTGAGATCATGAATCAATTGAAGCTAGACCACCATGGAAAACCTGAAAGCAATGGACAGTCGTTTCGTCCGATTGTGCGACTTCTCAGCAGTGCGTATCCACGATCCCACTTCGCCGGATTCGAACCCAGGACCTACCGGTGTGGCGCTTGAGGAGTCCCACAATAGGATGAAACGGCCGTCCAGTGCTTCCAGGTTTTCCATAGTGGTCTGGCTTTAATTGACTAATGTTTTTAACTATATTACATTAATTATTAACTAGTTGACCCTGAAGTTGGACAGGGTAAAAGGAGCGGCTGAACATATTTTTTTACATCCAAACTTCGTTGAAATATTCTGGTTTTTTGAAAATTTCAAACTGTGATCAAATAATACATAGAAAAGAAGAACCAAGCTTATTGGTTTATAACAAGTTGAAACTTTACACCTTTCTCAGTTGGTCTTATTGTAATTACATGCATTTTATCAATTAATGTATCAATTTTCGTTCCAGATCTATGTTCCATGTAATATTTGATTTAGTTCTGTTTAACTAGTGATTCGATTATATTCAGACTAACAGATAAATATAATGGAAAGAAGTGATCAACTGTTCTTTAATAAATTTTTCCCCACTAATATTACTAACATAATAATCTATAGTGTAATCTCTTCATAAGATAATTGGAATTTGATTCCTGTTAGGAATGATTATCATTTGAATACTTGAAGATAATTCTCAAATCAAGTGTGAAATCAAATAGTTCTAGGTTTCACAAATGATATTGGTTTAGTGATCTTACATCGTAATAAAGTTTTTAATTCGAACTTTCATGCACAATATACACATAAAACGTAGATATTTTATGGTAAATAGGTAAACAACATTACCTTACTCAGGCTATGTAGCTAGATCAAATGAAAAACTACTAAAGAAACATTTTTATTATCTCTATAATAATATCAAATTACAGTTTTTTGATACAACCTACTTTTTGTGGCCAATTAAATTCTTTTGATTTCGGAGTTAAATTTAAAGAATCTGCTGTAAGAACTTTAGATAAAATCAAATAATATCTTCTTATACGACCAAGACTTTCAGAGACACGAAATACTCGTATAATTACTTTTCCTGTTTCTGGTTTTACTGTGACTGGTATCGGTCGAGGAACTAGAAGTGGAGCTAAACATTAACGAAAAATAAATGAAAACAAATATTACGAAGTTTATTTTAAAGTGGTTCAGAGATTCAAATACATCAAAAAGTCATTTTTAACATTATGCCGTGAATACTTTGTGTTTAACCATTTTATTAGATTGTTTAATTTCAGTGATACCACAATCATCTTCTAGTACCACCTGTTACCGTAATATCGTATGTTTGAATGATTTCATAACAAAGGTAACTATGTGATTAGGGCATGTATTCCAGTGAATTTGTCAAATGTTTACCTTTAGGTAACTCAGTGATGGAATAAAAGCATCGGTGAAAAATTCGAGAGTGAAATAACTCTGGATTTCTGATGCTTCTTACACCAGATTCAAGTACAGATATGAACCTCGAAGTACTTAAGAGTTTTCTTTATGTGCATACATCACTCCAATTAATGATAATAATCTATGTACATTATATGTTTAAACATGTCGCTTTTTATTCCAGACTTAATAACTGTAGCTTTGTAACACAATAATTGATGAACAAACAACTTATATACATATCAAAACTCAATGAACATGAACTTGTTCAATTAGTATGATGAAAGCACTCAACTCCTCATTTGTATTAAATAAACAATATGTCGTTGTTTCCAGTCAGATAGATCTACGAAATATCTTTTAACTAAAACCAACCAAGTAGCTTAAATTCATCTTTCTTTCAGGGAGCCAGGAGCAGCCTGAATATTTTTGGGGTAATATATCAGACAATGAAACTGAGTAACAGCCGCCCGAACACCACAAATGGCATTATTCTCTTCAAAATTGTTGAATAATACCAACTAGTATAAGAACTAGATCCAGTGTCTTCTGCTGATTACTACTTAAAGCTTATCTCATTTTGATATGCATTATTACTATTACTAATGACTTTGTTCAATATTATATTTTCAATACAATATATAATTCTCAGCACAAAGTACTCCAACAAGTATTTTTATTATTTCTTGATCGATCTTGACGATAAATATTGAGTTATCACCAGTTAGGTATCAGCATTTTAGGAATCATCAACTGAATAATGTTCATTATTTTCAGTGAATACTGCCAGCCACCACTGTGCTTCTGACTGTACTTTTTCGTAACTTGCACAGAGAAACGTACCTGAATAGGTTATGAGAATAATAGATATAACGATGCGTCAAAACAAGCTGGCCGCTCTTATGGTTTTATTATCAATAAAAAAGTATCTGAAGTGCTCAACACACAATAAATAATAAATAACATCACTTACGAAGCATTTGTGTTCGACAACTTGTACGTCCTGTTGGAGTTGAACTGTCTATAGTTGCACTTTGATCATGTTGTGCGTAAATAGGCTTAATTTGTACATCATAAACCGTATTCGCTTCCAGTTCATCGATGACTAATTCATACTGAGGATTATCTGAGGTGGATGACATGTATCCACCATTTGTGTTAATACTGGAGCTAGAAGATTGATCCAGCATTGATGTTGTAACTTCTACTGAACGTGGTTCATACAAAATTCGATGCGGATGACTTCGTTCATCAGCATATGTTTTAGATCCAAGTAGTTGAATCTGTAATTACGTAGGAGATAATGTTAGCGCTATTTATTTGTAAGTTTTAATTTCATTAATTTCATAAACTAAGTTAGCGAAGTCCTATTAAATCTAAGCTATTATCTGCAAGATAATGTTCTTCATGAAGTAGAATGTTCAAGATAGAAAAATTTTAAGCTTTCTATCAGTTGATCACAACTGCTTCTATCAGGAACTAACTATCCAGTAAACAAACTATACATGAATATGCCAAACCAAATTATTTCGATGTTGTTCAATTAACTTACTTCAAATTGGTAAAGACCTTCAAGTTGACGAGGGCGTCTCCAGGAAATTTTAAGACTTGCCTCACCAGGTTTAGCTGTCTCTAAGGTTTGAACCCAAGTACATGACAAATGACTGATTCGTTTTAAATCTTCCGGTCCAGAATTGCCCAAGTTATTAATTTCTTTATTAGCTCCATTAATTTCATGTGGATTGTATACCCCAACATGAATAGGTTCACTCAATCTTCCATGCCTCCGATCTGCTCCTCTTGATTTTATTCTTATAACATAATCCTTTTGTGGATCTAATAAGTCAAGTGTAGCCATTGTAACTGGACCAACATCCAAAATCTGCCATGTATTCAAATCTTGTGTATTTTCGTTTGTTGAATAAAATATACGAAATCCAGTTATTGGTATTTGGGGTTTCGTGATAGGCCCAACAGGCATTGTATTCCATGTTACTTTTATTTGTCTTGGATTTATACGTAGACCATTAATTTGTGATGGAGGTTCTGGTACTATTTAGAGTAACAACAAAATAAACATATTTAATATTGAATTCAAACGACAATGTTAATTAACTCAGAATATAATAAGTAAATACATTAAGAAAAATAAGCAGAGAATCACTGCTGCAGCTCAGAAAGGTAGTTCTAAACTTCAGGACGTCGAAATAACATTTTCTGAAAATTTGCAAAAACTATCGTCAAAACTAGTTAAATGAAGTACGTTATGTGAGCTGTTTATTAAAGTAAGAACAAGTTGTAGCTTGGTTTTTGAAACACTCGACTTTATATCGCTTCGTGGTGGGTGCGAACCTCACCTCCATCTTTAGTTTAGACCATTGCCTAGTTTGATTTAGTTTGGAGCTGAATCAGCGGTAGCTGTGTTACATTTTTGAAACATAGTTCATCTCATTGTTTCTAGTCATTTGTAAATAACTTATTTGCCTTAATTCTCTATAATACTATATCAGTTAAAGATTAGAATTACATTTGACAGTTTAATTTCGTCTTCTCTGTCATTCACGAACATGATAGAAGTAATACATAACATATCAGTGAATAATGATTTCGAAATGGATAAGTAAATGAAAACATAGGGTGTTGTTGTCGGAAATATTATTAAACTTATTTCATTATTATTGCAAATATCCAAGATTATAAACAAAATCAGTACAGTTTCAATCTAACCATAGTTAGTTTTGTTAAGAAAACCATATTGTCACTTATTTTATACTTCATTTATATTTGAAATGATTTATCCTGATTGTAATATAAATGTAGTCCATTATTTATAAACAGTTGTCTACGCAAAATACTCAACATTCACTGGCCAGATACTATAAGCAACAGTCTACTGTGAGAGAGGACAAACCAGATTCCAGCTGAGGAGGAAATTAGGAAACGACGTTGGAGGTGGATAGCACATACATTGAGGAAATCACCAAACGGCATCACGAGGCAATCCCTAACTTGGAATGATGAAGGGAAGCAGAAAAGAGGAAGACCGAAGAACACATTACGTCGGGAGATTGAAGCAAATATGAGAAGGATGAATGTTAACTGGAAAGAACTAGAAAGTATCGTTCTTGATAGGGTTGGATAGAGAGTGTTGGAGGGCGGTTTGTGATTGTTTACGAGGAATAACAGGCATAAGTAAGTAAGTCTTATTTACAAAGTACGGATAAAATGAAATGTTTTCTCTTAAGAATTTTAAAAAAATTAAAACAAAAAATGAACACAGGATTGTAAATAAAAGTGAAATACTTACATTCAGCTGTAGTACGGATTGTACTAGCTGCTGACCATGGTCCTGGTCCATTTTTAGTCAATGCTCTTACTAAAACTGTATAAAATGTACGCTCTTTAAGATTTTCAATTTGTAATAATGGTTCTTGTGTTGTTGTGATAATTTCAGTTTCATTTGGTGCACTTGGTTGAAAATATTTAACCTAATTTATAGGATATTTTTAAATTTTGAAAAAAAAATATGAAAAATGAAATTAAAATTATTGTCAAGTTCAAATAATCATCTTGTTCAATCTAAAATTATTTAAAAATTTTTTAATTAAAAAAATATATCAAAAAATGTAATAGACAATTTGTCACACTGTAGAGGAAAACTAAAAAAGATATAAGTTAATTATTAGTGTCACTATTATGTTAAGAACATTGACGTGTTTTTAGAGATAATACTTTCCTCATCTAAATTTTCAGGAGTTGAACTTTTATCAGGAGATTCACTTGTTGACTTAGAATATGCCTATAATATAGTTCTATTCGTGAATAAGCTGACAAAATGCAGAGTTTTCTGACTACCATAAGCAACAATGCAAGCATGTTCGGAATGCGATTCTCTCATCGAAATGAAAAATGTTACTTTAAGATTGGGTTGCATGGACACCTGAACTAATGATAGGGAGTGAATTAGTTGAGCGGGTTGACGGCTTCATTTATCTTGGGAGTCTCATCAGCCCTTGTGGTCTGGTGTGTGACGAAATCTCAGCACTGATCCAGAAGGCTCGTCTAGCTTTCACCAACTTGCGTCATTTATGGCGTAGGCGAGATATCCGTCTACCGACAAAAGGAAGGGTTTCTTGTTCAGCTGTTCGTTTCATCCTACTTTATGGTTGCGAAACATATCCGCTAAGAGTAGAGGATATTCGTAGGCTACTAGTTTCTGATCGTAAGTGTTTTAGAAGCATTGCTCGTATATCCTGGGACCACCGGGTAAGTAATGAAGTTAATAGGAAACGAGTACTTGGTAAGGATGGCAAATCGATTGAGGAAGTAGTGTAGCTTCATCAGTTGAGATGGCTGGGACACGTGTTACGTATATTCAACCACCAACTGTCCCGATGTGCTGTGTTTTATGGTGTAGGAGTAGGTTGGAAGGAAGCTAGGGGCGGCCAAAACAAAACATGGCACAAATCCACGAAGTCACTGACAAGTGAACTGAGCCATGTTGGTAGGTGTAAACTACCTGGTTGGGATTCACAAGATGATAGCAACCGATGGTTAGAGACCTTGAATGACATGGCTCAAAATCGTTTGCAATGGTAAAGGTGCATCCACTCTTTATGTTCTGCCAAACTCTAATTCTCTGAATTCCTCATGTCCCTATCCTTTTTCTCTTTCCAAATTTATTTCACCGTATTATACTCCTTCAATAACATCTTCAAACCCTAATCTTTCACATAATGCTTATACTCTTACTACCTCTACCACTAAGGGATTTGAATCGACAGCTAATGTGGTATGGCAACTCGAACTGATGTACGTACGTACGAAGTTCTACGTTGTTTCCGACTGACTGACTACATTAAGAACTTATCATGAATTCGTTGACAATTTAGTTCCCATAAGTTACTAATATTATTCTACACTATTACCAGCATTCTTTTGTACTAATAGGGCAATTATATTTAGCCATTATCCGTGTACTAAATCTATAAGATCACTTACTTTGATTTATTATATATCATGTAAATAGATTTTCATGAGATTTTAGTTTATGCTGAATTGTATGATGTAAATACTAATTTTTTTGATTTTTAAAAACGTTTTTTAACGGTAATAACTTTAGTTATCCCCATAGAATAGCTGGTCAAATAATAATAAGTCTAATAATTTGTTTCGTTTCGCAATACATTCAACATTGGTCGTATGCTTCATCAATTATATGATATGAATTCAAATAAAAAGTTCATAAGTAATTTCAAATTTACAGAATTCCATTTGATACAAGAAGTCATCTACAACTGTTGTAACTTGCATATAATATTTTTCCTTATTACGACCCAGCTATTCCTATTGCTTAGTATTCTTGAACACCAATACACTCGACACGTCCCCAAATTAGAACACGGTTGAACAGGGAAGAAATTATATTCAGAATAACAAGGATATATGGAAGCGCACTAAGAAATATGTTAGTATATTTTTAGTTTTTTACATGAGTAGATTCTAGAGTATTCTCCAGGCATCGACTAGCGCTGACTGGATAAGAATTAGCCAATCGGCGTGCAGCGGCACAGTCATGCATGAAATATGCTTTAATCCAATCTATGTCCCGCTAACAACAACATTCTTAGGTAAAATCATTTTCCGACTTATTTTACAAGTAAAGGACTTTTTAAGTGAATTCCAGATAAAAAACCCTAGAATTCACAAAAATCAGGTAAACAGTGCATACAACTATAGTTCCATTTTAAAGGTTTATGTAAAATATTTAACTCTGAAATAATTACCTGATAGCTAGTAATTTCTTCAGTCCATTTTTGTCTTGAAGGTGGGGTCCATGCAACTTCTATAGCAGTTGCCGATAGTCCTTTAACACGTACATGTAGTGAATAACTTCCAGGTACTGAATTATTTTATATTGAAAAAAACAATGTAAAGAATAAAATTAGGAATTAGTTCTTTGTCCAAAAACAACAATGTAAGACTAAGTTTCTATATTTGTGTTTATTTCACATGAAATATATAGCAATCAATTGTCATACATTTTAATATATCTCATTAAGTTGTTTCATGGAGGATAAGACCAGTGATTGGTGAAAATAACAGATGTAAAGTGAACTGTTTTAAAATATATATTCATTCCCTTAATACATTTATGACAGAGAATGCTGTTTTAGTGCATAGTTATAAATTGTAACTACAATAATTTTCCTGACTAAATTGAATGGAAGGCAGGTATTCTCATTTGATTGAAATCAGGTGAAATAAAATTTACAATAATGGTACCACTTAAAGATTTAAGCTATCTGCGGTATATTAAAAAGTTATTCGACTAGAGTACCTAGAACTTCCGTGACTGATGTCATTATCTGTTTCGTTATATTCAATAACTGTTTATCAAAGCTCACAGAGATGATCCAAAATGACTTCAAAACAAACACCAGATTTCAATATTCTCTTGAAGAAACATAAGTTATCATTCCTAACAAAGTATTTTAAAACTGGCTAGGTCGGAATCTGATGGTTCACTTTTTCCTTTTGCTTATTTATAGACATAATTAAGTTCTACCAGGCATGACAACTCCCTGAAACTTTGTGGAATGCATTTCCAAACTTACTAGTAAGCTGACATATGATCATTATTTAGTTGACAATTTTATTAATATTAGTTCAATTTACATACACGTTTCTCCACAATGACTGTAAGTGCGTATATTTAAGGAGGGAATAAAGGAACCGTCTAATGCTTCATGGCTTCTATCGTTTTGCAAACTTAAGTCAGTCTGTGATACAAGTTGTCCGTACATTCGTTATTTGGTATGTTTGCTAAGATATACTTATTTCATTTAGTAATAAATCAG
The DNA here is from genome assembly GCA_944470415.2 of Schistosoma rodhaini. Taxonomy (NCBI): domain Eukaryota; kingdom Metazoa; phylum Platyhelminthes; class Trematoda; order Strigeidida; family Schistosomatidae; genus Schistosoma; species Schistosoma rodhaini. The sequence continues at coordinate 67,078,330 of OX104044.1, forward strand.
ATTAATTTTAATACTGTCCTAATTTCTGATGGATAATAGAACAAACGATAATTATATTTCAATAATAATTACATCCGGTTATTGAAAAAACTTATTAACGACAATTTAGATAATTCTTTTCCATGAATTTATACTGTTTTCCTGAAAAGTAAAACATATTGAAACTATGTAACTACTAATTGACGCCTGTTACCCCTCGTAAACAATCACAAACCGCCCTCCAACACTCTCTATCCAACCCTATCAAGAACGATACTTTCTAGTTCTTTCCAGTTAACATTCATCCTTCTCATATTTGCTTCAATCTCCCGACGTAATGTGTTCTTCGGTCTTCCTCTTTTCTGCTTCCCTTCATCATTCCAAGTTAGGGATTGCCTCGTGATGCCGTTTGGTGATTTCCTCAATGTATGTGCTATCCACCTCCAACGTCGTTTCCTAATTTCCTCCTCAGCTGGAATCTGGTTTGTCCTCTCTCACAATAGACTGTTGCTTATAGTATCTGGCCAGTGAATGTTGAGTATTTTGCGTAGACAACTGTTTATAAATAATTGTAACTTTTTTATGATGGATTTAGTAGTTCTCCTCGTTACAGCTCAGTTCAGTAGAACTGACTGTTTTGACGTTGGTTTTGAAGATTTTAACTTTGATGTTGGTTGAGAATTGTTTTCAATTCCATACTTTCTTCGATTGTAGGGAAGCTGACCTTGCTTTGCTAATCCTCACCCTTACATCTGCATCAGATCCTCCTTTTTCATCAATGATGCTTCACAGATACGTGAAAGTGTCCACCTTTTCCGGAGCTTGTCCATCAAGTGTGATTGAGTTGGCGATCTCCGTGTTGTATTAGAGGATCTTGCTTTTTTCTTTACTTATGTTGATATATTAGTACAATATATTTCTAAAAGTCCTGATTATACATTGTGTTACAATGTATGAGTGCGAAATCAATATTCAAACCAAATTGATGGTGGAAATACATGTACATATTGTTAGACTATTTAGGATACTGAAGTAAATCATGAGATTACAAATTATAACCGTCAATTTTATCAAAGATTTTTACTTGTTTACATTAAAACTGTGGTTAACTATCTGGTGATAGATTTTTGTTTTTAGAAAATCACGTTTCGTCTAGACAGTTATGCAGCAAAATAAATAAATGATACGAAAACAGAATGCGATCAAGTGAAATTTTATTTCTTATAGCCTGATTTAAAGATAAAATTCATAGACAAATTTAAGTAAAAGGATTTCCGTCACAACTCAATTAATTAATTTGTGTTCAATACTTTGGAAGTTCATAATGTTTAGGAATATCAAAAAACGAAGTTAAAAGCATTACTGACGATAGTCTACACAAATATGGTGATGCAAAGTCTTCTTAGATAAAAGCTGTTAAACTCAATCTACTGCTAAAGTTATGCACAGTGTTGCGTAAGATTATTTGACCATGTTAATCTTTAGATTATCAACTCAGTGGTAATAAATATGTTGACAAGCAAAGTTTTAGTTTAGAGTTAATATATATATATATATATATATATATATATATATATATGAAGGTTTTGAAAAAGCACGGTTTATAAATATTATGTAACTGAGATGTTAAGTGTAACTTAATTCCTGACTAAGTTCATTAGTTTTCATTATCAACAGTTTGACTGTCCAAAGAAATTCGAAAAAATAAGCTGATCTAATTATAAAGAACAAAGTGAGGAAACAGATATTCTAGAAAAATTGCATGTGAAAAATTTATCAGACATTTAATAAAATAATACTCAAAGTAATCTTCTAGTAATAAATATCACAGGAACTATTACTTATGTGCTTCTTCCAGATTCAACATATGGCATCAACACAGAAAAACGAAATTGTCAGGATGAAAATAGGAATATTAGGAGTTGTAGTAGAATCACTGGTAGTAAAAAGCATAGGTTATAAGGAATATGATTTGAAAAAGTATGAGTTCACAGACTAAAAGGCATAAAACTATGTTTAACCTCAATATCTAAGACAAAGCAAATAATGTGTGCAACTGTACTACCATGATAGATTATGAGCCATAATAACCGACGTTCCTGACTAATGATCACGATGATTTTGCATACATCAACCAGATAGCCTATACTTATTAACAGGCTTCAGTTCAAAAGGTATTGACATCATAGACAGATGTCATGTAATCATTTGACCAACCTTAGTTTTCTTGTAACTTATTCCTACATCAGTTATGGTCTGTAGGAATACATAGAAAGAAGTAAAAGGAAATAAATAATAGATAGTTTCTCCTTTAATTCAACAAAAATTTGCATAATTTAAATTTTATCTGAAATACCTTTAACAATATTTATCGAAGAAGATTAAGATCATACTGACATATTTCGTATAAAAGTTTAATATTATCAAAAAGTAGGAAGTGGTCTGATGAACTACCCATATGATATTTGTAAAGTCTAAAAAACCAATGATGCTAATTTTTGTAAAATAATATCTGATAAACAGTATGATCTATTAGAAAAATGCTTTACAGTGAGATATACGTTTATAGGTAATGAAACTGAAGGAAATTATGGAACAAATCAGTACAGTAACAGCGGTATGGAACTGTCATGAAAAGAAATATGATGTTTATCAGAAATGATTGAAATTAAATTAATTGTATGGTATTATTAAAACTGTTTACCAATAATACAAATTTATTTGAACATCCCTATTAGCTTAAAAACAATAAGAATAAAGAAACAAAAAACAGTCTTACCATCTTCAGGTGTACTGATATTTAATTGAGCCGGTAGACCAAGATCAACTCCATTGTAGGCAGCCACTTCAAACTGATATATACGTCCAAATTCTGAATATTTGTAGAATAGACAAAGTGAATTGAATGATATTGAAAGTAAAAGAAATGAAGTTGGATTTGAAAAAAAAGTTAAAAGATATTTATTGTTTTTAAATTTAATATAATCAAAATTACATTATAAGCTATTCATGAATTCAGAGCATTCCTACTTTATATATCATGCCAGAAATATACTGACATATTAGAGATTCATCTTGTTACCAAAAAACTTATACTTTTATTTTAAATGAGATATAAGTATCGACAATTAACTAGCAATTATGTTCACACACATAGAGTTATATTGGAGTGTTTTGTTTTATTTGTCGTGACTATAAAAGAAACCCAACGCATTGTGTGAATTATTACATATGCCTCCTTATCAAAAAGAGAACTTACATTTGTACCAAGTTGAAACTGGTACGGAAATCTTCTACATTCGTTGTAGCGAAGGAAAATAACGTATTTAGTTTCATACTCAAAATATAAACTAATTTTATAAATTTGGGTTAAAATGTCAACCATAAGTTGCTTTTATTAGTTTAAACTGCTAAGGAAAGGAAAGTTACAAACATTGTCTTGTGAAGTTGTCATACTTATTGCCAAAAATACATAATATAAATATAGTGTTTGTAAACAATATCGAAGTACTATAAAAACTCAGAAATATTCAGTAGCGAATGCCATGTAGAAATACATTAACAGAGGAAAGCCCATAGAGATTTCAGAAGATTAATTATTTAAAGAAAAAAGAAAGATACATAATATGATTACTGAGTATTTGTGCATCTTCGATGACCTTAAGACATAGTTTTTAAAAAAATGTATGATACCAATATTTTCCAAGTCTCAACTCATCTCTTGCTAACCTATATTATATGGTTAATGTGTTATTAGATAATAACCGCATCAATTTACTTTAATATTTAAATATATCGGGAATGTAACAGTTATATCAGTTATACGTTATATATCTTACTACAAATAATTTAAATACAGTAACCTTTATAAAGAAACATCTAAATTATTTACAGTAGTAATATGGCTCAGTTTCTTTATTGTACCATCGAATAATAACTTTTGGCGATAAATTTTAACGCTATTTTCATCTGTAGGTGACGTCAGGATAAAATTAAACAACATGGATCACTGAATAGCGAAATTGCAATTGTTTAGAACTTTCCAGTAGTTTATATTTCAATCCTTGAATACAGAAGATGAAAATCAGCAGCTCAATTTTCATAAAGACTACGATACCACTGAGTTGGGATGCAGTTATTCACACACTGATAAGTGGTATTATTGTGTGATACACATTCACAGTTAAATGTGTTAGACTGAAATTTAACTACTGCATTACATATATGCAGTTTAAATCCATGAGAAAAGGAAAAATATAGTAGTTTAATGGTACATGAATTAATGGTCGTCTTTTTAAATTTTCTCTTAAAACGAGGATCAGTGCAAACCTAACTTTGGGTGATGGGACAAACAGCAAACTGTATTTTTTAATTCAGTATATTTCCAAAAAGTTAGTCTAGTTACATAGTAGGGTAACTTATTTCAATTACTCACGATTGAAGTTTAGGAACATAGATCTTTCTAATAAGTTATATTTTATGAAAGGAAACGGAGTATTTTATTTTATTGATGTGATCATACATCACTGTTTGCTTGGGTTATGGGATAAGATTACTTTAGTCAACCGGACTTGTATTAATTATTAACCAGTCTGCTTTTACTAAATTAACATGTCCTTCAATTCAACTAAATTATTAGATTATTTCAGTTATTGAAAATTACTATGGTATAAATCGATGAAGGAATTTAATAGACGTAGTTAAAAATATCAATCCCTTTAATTAATTTGGATAATGCAAGACGAAGTTTATGAGAAGTACGTGATCTTTGTTTAATACATTTTGAACAATCCGATCATAAAAATGCTTCTTAAGGACATAAATGAATTATAAAAGGTCAACTAGACAAATTGGAAGTTAAGAAGAAATAAAGATAATAATGAAAGCAATGTGAAGCATCACTCTGAATGATAAATCAATACTACTAGGGTAGGTTTAAGGTGAGAACAAAATATTTCCGAATACAAAGAGAGGCTTTGAATTTCCATATGATCAAGGATTGAATTAATCTCAGTATATGCTTTAGATACTTTTGTCCAAAATTAGAAATCCTAAGTTAAGATCAATGCTATAACCTGCTTCGGCTGATGAAAGAGAATGGAAAATTTTTAAGATGGAGTGGATGAGTATTTTTTTTTTAAAGTACAAAAATCACTTTGGTGTAAATGCTGTTCACATGTTTTAACTGTATGTTTAACAATGGAAGAAAGTAGATGTTTGTCATATGCCCATATTGGGACACTGGATTTTATTTATTTCTACAGCCACTTTAATATGTCCTGAGACCTCAACTTGTTATTCACTATATCTATTTGGCCACACATATGTAAATTGATAAGCATAGTAGGATATGATGCATTTGTTTGCATATATTTTAGGATTTCGAGGCAAAGACTTTGCTTATTCAGTGATAATGACCTTTACTGCGTAGTACGGTTTTAATAATAACTAATTTGGTTTCAATAGAAAACTTTTTGACTCAAGACTGAGTGATAGGGTAGTGTAGACAGGGTTTTTTTTGGTGCAAGAAGTTTAGTAGATCTCATCGGATTATAACTTTTCCAACGATTTATGAGTTTTAGAAGATAATCATTCTTCATTAGTATTTTGTTCACCAGCTTCACCTCATCTTCTGTAGCATCATTTGTTAGGTTTCTAAAAACACGTTATCGTTCATTTCACATGCAACTACAGTTGGCTGAGTATCACATAGTTTTTTCTTCATAGTAATTTATAAAATCATATTTACTGTTTGATTTATGAATTCATGTATCATTATCAGAAGGGTGTTTTTGGGATGAATACAAGCTTCACTGATATAGTGTGTCTAAATTATAAGTTAAAATGTTGTTAAGCGTATTAGTTTCATAGTATATATATTTACCATCATATAAAATTAAACGTCAAAATAATCTGGATAGTACATTGTACACCTTCAATACCACACTGACAGGATTACTTAATACAAACTAAGAAACAATACGAAAACTGAATATCATGAAGATTTTCTTTACAATGTCAAACTGAGATCAAATAGTACTCTTGAATTATGTAATAGGTCACTAACCATTATCACTTCGTGATGTTATCTACATGTAAAAGTTTTCACCAATTATTATTCTTCTCTTACTGAATGAAATTTTTCTTACATAATGATTAGGCGAGACTATAATTTATAGATGACCTGAAGTGACCCTGGGAAATTCCAACTCCTTATTAAGTTCAAAATAAGGTTACTAATCAATATGAAGAATTAAGACTATGAGTCTAGATTTAAACTTTCAATCACTAACCGGCATCAATTAAAATAAAAGAATGTTATTTAGTCACTTAGACAAATTAATTTCGTATAAAAATCCTAGAGGCTTCATTTTAAATCTTATTAGATTATCCGTACACCATTAACTATTTGGCTGCCCAGTCCTTCCAGGTTTTCCATGATGGTCTAGCTTCAATTGACTCATGATTTCAACTATGATAATAATTATTTCTTATTTAACTTATCAACAGGTGAATTTTCTACTTCATCTATTCAAGAATAAGTTATTCAAGCAATAAATAAAAACTAATCGGATGTTATAATTCACCATTTTATAAGTTCGTAACATTCAATACTGTAATCTTGTCAATGTTATTGTTATTCTCTCATTTTCAATAAAATTTATATCTAATCAATGAGAAAGGAAATCACATTTGTATTTGTGATACATACAATGCACTGTATGCCTAGCTAGTTTACGACAAATTATTATTACTACTTCTATATTTGTAATACTTTATACACTGGTTTAATAATAATAGTCATCATTCCATTTTCAATCCATTTATCTCCATAAAGAAGATATACTTGTTTTTTGTATCTTATTTAGAACATCGTAAGATTTGAGCTTGATAACCGACATAGTGTGGTGTGGGCTACTTATATCCACATAAGTAGTATATAGTGATGGTCAGACATAGAATGTATTTTGGCAGAAAACCGATAAGGAAAGAACTGAAATGGTGCGCAATTGGTAGGAAAATGCATAAACAATGAAATGAGAGAAGATGGATCGATATTTACAGAAGGAACAATGAAGATTGAGACAATCGATTATTATTTTGTTAATTAACTGTTTACTGTGTGGTTATCAGATCTTAGTAAGACAGTTTGTAAGTTGTGCCTAAATACATTCGATTGTCCCCAGTCGTGCTCTTGTTCACTACAATAGTACTTGTTTTGTAAATCAATCGATTACCCATCTTAGTTACCAAATCTTAGTACCATTTTTGTAAGGCAAAAAAACAAGAAACACTGTATAATGAAATGACTTCAATACATTTCGTATGTTCTAAATTATCCACAGACATAGTTATTTCTATTTATGAAATGTTTTTTTGCAAATATGATTTTATTTTCAGTATAAATAAAAATTTGAATAATGATAACACAGAGGATAACAGTAGATCAATCACTACTTCATTACCAGATCACATAAAATCTGTTCTGTATACATAAGTTAATTTGAACAAATAAATAGTTAGTTCTTCTGCTTAAAAATCTTCCTTTAGATTGTCAAAATGTCATTGAAAAAGTTCAATTATGAATCACTATGAGACAATTGTTTATGATATGCCTGCCAGAGATATCAATATGAAAATCAAGTCCAATCACTATTTGTTTCCTTGGTTTATGTTGTAACATTCTTCTATACATGACTCTCATTGTTTTTTTTTTGAATACATGAACACTGAAAGTATAGATAAACTCCTAAATGTGACTAAAGCTAGTGGACAAGGTTTGTATAATACTAATTCTAGTTCGATAAATATCTACCAGATTTAGGTCTACTTTGAAAAGATGTTTTATAATTTATTTCTTTTTATTCATTACTATTATTTGTGAAGGCCACGATCTGACTCCATTTAGATCATATGAACTGTTTATCGTCAAAATATACATCCTGTCCACCCTCGTATGTAATACATGACTTAATCCGCGTTGATGAATAACGGAGTTAAATAAATTAAAACAATAATGGGTTTAGAATACATATATTTTGTACATTCATTGATCTCGACAGGAAATCAGAGGGATTAAGTGAATAGAAGAGAGCGAAGCGAAAAAGGCGCACATTGGATATGGTGGGTAAGCCGACTCGCTTTAATCACTCACACATCCGCTCATATAAAAACAGTCAGTGCTGATAAGTGAATAATTAACAAGGTCAAAGAGTGACTCATGATGGATAGGTAAATTGGCTTGTCCAGAAGCTAGAATAAAGATATATGGGATAAACATATCAACCGGCACCACATATTATTCGTGTATATCAGGTAGATTTCATTGGCATGAATTAAAATGTTTCAATTCAGTGTGACAATGTTTATTGTTGCTACTTTACAAGAGTTTGTCAAAGGAAGTGATTTAGTAGAGTAGTATCAGCTTATAAGAAATATATATGGTCAAAATAGTGTTAAATTTCGAAAATTCAGATGAAAAAATACAGTAAAAATAAATCAGTGTTTTTAAATTTAGTAGACCCCATTTTCAAAATTAGTTATTGCAATTATCTGTTTCATATGAGAAGGTCAATGTCAATACGAATCAAACTATAACGAATTATTTATTTTGACCTTTTTTTCTTGGCTTTTAATGTTTCTTCGGTTAATGAGGAATCTTTTTTTTCTAAATTCAATAGTTTTTGACAAAAAAACACTTTCGATCAATATTTGTACAAGCATTATAGCAGCTATCCTACAATCAATTTTCATCATAGTTAATTTTGGTAACTCCGCCTGTAGCTTTTATAGAGTTACTGCCGGTCCCAAGCCCTGGTAAAGGAGGAGGGTTGGGCATGAGGTTAGCGATCCCATCCTATAGAAAACCAACTCGCTGAGAAACGCTAACCATAACTGGTGGGCGGCCTATGCTCCTCCACGAGGGGTAGCAGGCGTAAGGAAGTAATTTTGGTTAAGCCTTTTTACTAACTTATTTAACAGACATCGTCATTTGGATAGTAACAATTCGCATATTTCTTTGTAGTGTTATGACCACTAGAGCACATGACACTTTAGCCAAAATGTTGATCGCTTAAGTATCATTCGACGATTCATCCTCCTCCCCATATATGTATGTACGCAAATCCTATTATCAGCTTTTGTTTTGTTTTGCTGTGCCTTTATTCAATTTGACTATAAATTGCCTATGTAATTGCTTGCGCTCTCTGCTTGATGATATTTGCTCATGTGCTCATAGCTTTCTGGTCTGCGTCAATTGTTAATAAAACTGTAGTTGCCACTCCTCTTCGCCTTCTGATTTTATGCACCGTTAAGATCTGTATTATAACGGTTATCGAGGTGAACGATTAGCAAAGCACGGCACTACAGCATCATTTATTGTCATTATCATCCTGTAGAGTTTTCTATATGCTACTTTTTCATGTATTTTAAAAGAACTCAGATATCATCATAAACATTCACTTTCAATAGCTACATATACTAAAGTTTGTTGGATATGGATGGATCTTGATTCTTCTTTTATCTGTTTTTTTTTTAAAAATAACCATATACATTCACAGTCTCTCTGCTGTTCAGCATCTTCCACTTTACATTCGCCAAGTAATAATAATTGAATGATTTATAGAAAGAAAACTATTATAATAAAAGTAGACACAAAATAAACATTTCTTAAGGCATTAATCGATTACATTTGCGTTGTATACTTTTTTTAATCTGTCATTGTGTGTAAGTGTGCATTCACATTATTCATTGTTGTTTTTTGTAATGATTTTCGTTTTTTCTTTTTCTTTTCTTTTTTTTCAAATTTATCATTGCCTACGTGCTTCTTTTTCTCCGTAGTCATAAAAATTACTTTCTTTAACCCTCTGTCTAAAACTTCCCATATATATGTGCACGCACTAAGCATACACATATAGATTCTTAGTGTAGTTTCTCTCTGATATAAAAAAAAGTTGAATATATTTTGTTGTTGAAAGGAAGATTCTCATTCTTTGTCTACTCAATATAATAGTGAGGGAAAAAAGAAGGGAATCAACATTAATCAGTCGAAATAATCGACAATTTACAATTGATTACTACTACTTGGAAAATGATGAATAGTTTTTTATCTACCATTAAAACAAAATGGCAGTAGATAAATAAATTGGTAGATAGACGGACAGATAGATGAACAGGAAAAGACTGAGAAAGATGAAATATCAAAGAAAAATTGCTAAACATCTTGTGAATAGACATTGACTTCACATGGTATAAAATATGTGAAATCTAATTTTATGACGTCCCAGAAAATTCTCATACATAGGCCAAAGGTCAAGATAAATTTATTCGAAATTCAAACAAAAGTAAATGATAACCGACATTTTAGAATTTATTGTCGGATGAGCTGACTCTCTTATGATCATCTTAAGAAAACGTACTTCCCCATTAAATTCCATAATCGATGATTGAGATTAACCTTTTGGTATTTCATTCATCTTTTAAAACTGTTTTTAGTAATTCGGTTGTTTTATTTGGAATCGTGGTTTTTGTCCAACATCTTCAACATTTACAACCCCAGAGGTAAATATCATAATGATGCTGTTTGTAAGTAATTCAGGGATACATCAATTAGTTAGAGAGATATTATTTGATTCAATTTTAGTACTCTTGGTATCTACTACTAACTGTTCAACCTTTATTGATGATAGTTCGTAGAAACGATGTTGGGATAAATGAAAACTGGATATAGTCTGCGAAAAGTTGTCCAAATGAACATCTCACCTTCAGAATGGGACAAGTAGAAAAGTCACTTTTTTTCTAACCATCGTAAAATCAGCTTCAATTTATGAAAACTTTTATTTTCGCCTAATAATCAGTTGAATAGTACAGAAGACACTGGATAAGAGTCTGTTAAAACTAACACAACTGAACTATAATTAGTCATTTCTAATAATAAAGAAAAATAGGTGTACGATCCGTTGAAGACAACAGTTGACAGATATTGATACAGGTGGAAGCTTAAACTTTTTCTATTAAATTTATGGTAGAATTTTATAATTAAATGGTTGTGCGAATTAGTCTGAAGCAAATCAAAATATCGTGGAAACTGTTCGAAACGTACTTCCTAATCCTTTTTTAATTTGTTGAGGTTCTTTAGGAGTCAATAAAACAAATTTATTTCATTTTCTTACGACAATTATAAGAGGTTTAATTCAGTTTGAAATGGGTTGGATTATCTCGATGTCGATATTTTGACTGTAATTTGATCAGTTTTGGTTGTGGTATCAGTTGCATAAGTGAGTGGCTATTTAGAACTAAGCAGCTAAGTAGATTAGCTGTATTCTACCCATGTCCTCTAGGAAGTGACTTTTTTTATAGTAAATGTGGTTAGACAAAGATATAAAACTACTTCATTGAGTTATTAACTTTTGGTGATAAAGGATCATACGACATGAAATGGTCAGACACTAATGAAAACCAGTATAATCAGCAAGAACTGACCACTCTCTCTCTCCCTCTCTCTCTCTCTCTCTATATATATATATATATATATATATATATATATATATATATATATGTATAAACTAAGTTTTATTTTAGGCAAAGATGGATGGTGGCTATCAGTGGGATCCAGGACGTGCGTCTCGTCCTATTTGGGGACTCGTCAGCTGGATGTACCTGCGTCCTGAATTCCACTGTTAGCCATTATCCATCTTTGCTTACAATGCTTGTGAATTAAGGCTATATCGAGGCAATACGCACAGTATGCAATTATGCCAATAAGAGACTGACCAGTTGCAGTCCTAAAAATCAATGGGAGGATTCATCATTGATTACTTTTCAAGAAAGAGAAAGCAGTTTGGTGAAAAAAATAATCAGCTTTTGTGAAATAGTGTATTTTTTTGCCAGCTATTTTTATAGGTGACTAATAATAACCAGGGTAATAATTATTGCCCATTTTTAATGTCTGTATTTTTCATTTTATAAATCATTTTATAAAATGTCGAAAAGATAATAAACAAAATCATTCACCTAAACATATAATTAACATGTTTATGTTTTTCGTGTGTTATTTTTATCATCGTCGTTTGAGAAAAACAACAGTAAAAATTTGAACTACTGAAAAGTTCAATTGTTGAAACTTTACTATGATTCATTATCTTTTCGTTTGTAAGTTATCTGTTGGATAGTCAATATTTCAGTAAATAACTTCTCCATTAAGCTCATTAATATTGATGTAGTCAATATAGTTCACTATATATTGTGGTAATTTGATTCGCAGTTCAGTAGATATACTTGATTCCGATCTATTACTTCTATTCAACATTGTTTATATCCGTTAGTATGAGGTTGTGGAGACTGTCAAATATTATTGAAATCATGAATCGATCCGGATTAGATCATCACTGAAAATCTAAAAGCACCTGACGACCGTTTCGTCCGAGTGTGGGAATCCTCGGTAGCTCACATCCATGATCTCGCTTGCGAGAACCGAACTCCGTGTCTTCGGTTCTGTGTGCTAACACTGTATCTCTAGATTAGTGAGTCGGGATCCAGTGGTGTTAATGTGTAACTTAAATCGACCCACTGGATTGGGCGGGAACCACTAGTTTTTCAATGATGGTCTAATTTAGATCCGTTCATAATTTCAATGAAGTAGTTCGTACATGTTACGGCTGTATCAACTAAATGTTTGGTGCCATTGCTAAACTCAAATGATACCACTTTTAGATTACTTATAAATTATGCTTTACTGTTGACTAGTTGAACACCATTATACAGATCAGCTGTCATGTATTCGTAAATCAGTTGTTTAAGAAGAATTAAGTATCTGTGTCTATTAGGTCTGAAACACCGAAAACCTCACAGTGACTTATAATCACTATCTGCAATTATCATGGTCACTAAAGAATCATACAATTTCAGGATATCTCCCTTAATCATTAGTTTACTATTTTTATTTTTTTTATTACATTAGTCACTACTCAGCGATCAGTTAATTGAAAATACGTCTAAGTACATAGCAAGTTCAGTTGCAGCCCAAATAGCTCCATGGCAACATCTTTGACTGTCAAGCTATGTGATACGGGTTCGTATCCTAAAGAGGATACCGGCTCTCTTGAAATTACAGGTACACCTTGCTGACGAGTGCCAAATAACGAGCGAAATAGGTCCAGGTTTTTTGTCGAGTATTTCTAACCACCTAACACTTCTTATATAAAAAAAAATTGAACAGAAAGCATTCAGTCGATGAAATTCATTCCTCCTAACCTTCATAAATATGATGAAGTTACATAAATCATAATTTTCATTCACATATGTTATTGATATTACAAATCGACTTAAGCTGAACATCCATATTACTCCAAAAAACACTAACTAGTTGTTTCATCCTTGTATAATATTTAATGGTCTTCATAACTACATCTGTTGAACATCAAAATATCGACATCAGTGAATAATTTCGAGAGGTAATCCCGAAATTCTAGTACGAAGTAGTGACTAGCGGAATTCAAACGTATCAGGTATGAGGTATTTTTTCATCGAAGACAATAGAAGATAGTTGTACAATCCTGTGAACTGATTGAAATTAAAGATGTTCACTAATCGATAGCGGCATCTTGGACTACTGGTTAAGCCTTTGTAGGATAATCAGATGCCTCTGATTTGACCCTTTGTGATTGGTCATGGATGAACACGACTGATGAGTCTCAACGTAGGATGTTACAGCTCTTCAATGGCTATCGGTTTTTCGCTTGATATTTAACTTAAGTCGCTTCGTCATATCAATTAGGATAGAAGATTTTCGTCACTTAAATGCAGCAATATAAGATTAATTGCCAAATTTTTAGTTAATCAATTAAGATTTATAATTCATTGAAATTATAATAACACCCACTCTTACTATGGTTTTTTGTTAACTATTCATTATTTAGAAAGAATTAAATGTAACTAATTAGTGTTGAAAATGAAAATGTACGACAAAAAGAGGTCTCAAATTGAATAAACGAAACAGAACCATAAATGTATCATTATAAGAGAAATAATGAGTGTTCTTAAAAAATAATTATCATATCATATTAAAATTTATCACTATGATAGAATGATGTTTCTGAATATACATTCTTTGTTTTACCAAGTAATACCACGCCTTAATTCTTTAGTTAAATGAATTAATTCGTTGAATGTTCTCAAATGAACTAGAAGTTTTTAAAAAAAACGTACTATTACATTTGAGATACACTTTGTATTGTTTGTTTGAATTTTCACATCGATGTTTAGGATTGCAACTGGTCAGTCTCTAATTGGCATATGTGCATATTGTGCGTATTGCTTCGATATAGTCTTAACTCACAAGCATTATAAGCAAAGCTGGATATTGGCTAGCAGTGGAATTCAGAACGCGCGTTTCGTCCTATTCGGGACTCGTCAGCTGGATGTACCTCAATTTCAGAGTTGATGTTCACTCTGGATAACGCGGTGGCGTCTGAAGCGAAAGGTAATGGGTTTGAGTCTCAGAGTGAACATCAACTCTGAGATATAGGTACATTCAGCTAACGAGTCTCAAATAGGACGAAAAGCGAGTTCTGGATTCCACTGTTAGCCACTATTCATCTTTGCACTTTTCAAATCCAGCTTTTTCTAATAACGTTGTTTGTTTAAATTATACATGAGAAGAAAATAATATTCATATACTAAGCCAAAAATTTAGGTTTCCCAACTATTAGTAAACTTTTTGATATAACTTTTACGTATATATTTCGAGTATTTGCAGATATACTAGATATGAGAACATAAATATTGGTACAAAGGGGCACCAGATACATATGCGCCACACAAACCTTATTTGATTTGTGTGAGGGCTGTGATACTGCCCAGGTGCCCAAACCGAAGCAAAATTACTTTGAACTGATTGTAATAAAGTTAAAGTTTACTTCAAAGTTATTATTATTTATTTAGTTTTGTCATATTAGTTATGTAATAAGTTTGTGTTGCTCTAAATCCAGTACTAATACTGCATAGCATTGAACCCTAATATATGCATTTTAAAAGTACTCCCACCTCTTTTTTATTTTATCACTGTATAATCAAAGACAGAAAAAGGAACATGTAATATTAAAAAATTGAAGCTGGAACTATGGACATATGAGTTCTGAATGGATCTACCTAAATATGTCCTAATTTTGGATTATTGTAGAGTCTTGAATATACACTGATGATAAATTTCAATTTACAAGACAATGTCACATGACCAGATCAGTTAAATTAATAGTTTACACATTGACTAATTAAGAGATTTTTACGTAGGACAACGTAGAAAGAACATATAATCGAATAAAAAAGTACTTAGTCGAAATTGTATTCATGAATAGTATCCAACTTAAAATGTGATATCTACAGTGGATTAAAAGAAATTAAATATTTATTTTTTTATGATTATAAAGAAATATATAAATCAATTGTGCAGCAATTTGAATAGTGTAAGTACTTAACAACAATAAAATTGCCTGAAACATGAATTACTGTAGCAACTTAGTTTTGTTGTTTTTTTAAACTAGACAACAGTTGTTCATATTATCCTTGGATTCAAGTAGAAAAAGATAGAGAGGGACTAATAGAAAGAATGTGAAAAATGCAACTGAAATGCGGAAACTATTTCAAATTCATTACTAATTTTCATAGTTGAAATCATGAGTCAATTGGAGTTAGACCAACATCGAAAACCTGGAAGCACTGAACAGCCGCTTCCTCCTATCATGGGACTCCTCAACAGTGCGCATCCACGATCCCACCCCTCGAGATTCGAACCCAGGACCTAACAGTCTCGCTCCACAGCACTTAACCGATAGACCACTGAACCGGCATCCAACGGTGTTAAAGTCTAACTTCAACCAATCCACGAAGTTGAGCAACCGTTCACCAATTGTCTTCAGTGAGTTGTTATCTCACAACAGACTTGGTTGAACTCCACTGATCACTGCTTCTCACTAGGACTCCGGGAAATACCTCATGAAGCCAGTCACTAGTGAGGATATGATTATAATAGGAAGGGGTTTTGTGGAGATTTCAGCATTTTCATGGTTGAAATCATGTGTCGATTGAAGCTAGACCACTTTTGAAAACCTGGAAGCACTGGACGGCCGTTTCGTCCTTCAATTGATTCATGATTCCAAATATGAAAATACTGAAATTTCCACAAATTCCCTTCTCATTACTAATTTAATGATATAATAAGTGAGAGTATTTATATTCCGTTAGGAAAACATTTTAAACACTGAAAATAGTTTTGTTTTGTTGTTGATACAATTTAAAATCTAACAGACTGTCGGTCAAATTTTTATTAACAATTACTAAATGACAAATTCGAATTTAAAATGTTTTATCTCTAAGACTGATGAACATATTCTATATTTATTGATCGAATTAAATCAGAACTAAGGATTATGTAAAATTTCAATCTGGAATACTGGTGACCTTCTTGAATATCTGGGATACCTGTTCCTGACATGAAGATATTTCAACAAGTTATCTGTTTCCTTTTTTGTTTTGACACATCGTTATATCTATAATTCTCAAAACCTATTCAGGATCGTTTATGAAAAGTTTATTGTACGAAAACGTTTTACAATCACTGTAGATTAGAAAAAAATTAAAGAGTTTTCTGATTGTGAGCAAAGATGGATCGTGGCTTTCAGTGGAATCCAGGACGCGCGTTTCGTCCTGTTTGGGACTCGTCCGGATGCACCTGCATCTCAGAGTTGATTTTCACTCTGAGACTCGAACCCAGTACCTTTCGCTTCAAACTTCGCGCCTATATCGAGGCGATACGTACAGTATGCATATATACCAATTATAGATTGACCAGTTGCAGTAGTAAACATCATTGGGAAGATTCAAACAAACAATACTAAGCGAGTTTTCTGATTGTTTAATGTCTTGTATCAAAAATGACAAAGATAAAATCATTAAAATGCAAACTACTGAATAAGTGTATCAATATTGATAGAAAAGATTGAAGATTAAATAGCATAATCTCCGTTCGATTTACATTTGAATAATTCAGCAATCACTATATTTACAACAAAATATAATCATTTATATCTAACCATAAATACTTCCATTTGAAGAATATACATAAATTTCTCTATCATTTCATTATGTAAAGTTTTCCTACTTTAGTAGACGAGAACACAATTGGGGACAATCAAATGTATTTGAACACGAAATTACAGAATATCTTAGTAGAATCTGAGATTCAATTGTCGAAAACTTGACTGTTCATCCTACAAAATGTTAGTCAATCGTCTCAGAATTCACTGTTCTTTTATTTCCACAGCATTCATTATTTTTTCTCGTTCTCTACATTTAGGTATTTCGCTTTCGATCAATGGTACATACTACTTATATCTGTCGACATCAGTAGCATACACCACACTATGACAAAAGTTCATTAAAATTAAATCATAAAATTCTACATGTCTATATATACCATTTGTTCAGATATAGAGTAAGATCATTCTATGAAAAATTCTCTAAATAACAGATGTTTATATTTTACAAATGACTATAACGAAAATGTCTAGGTTTATATCATAATTATTCCTTTTGTATAATTATATGCTTTTATTTCCCTTTAGGCTATGTCTACATACAAATATGCAATTAATATTCAAGCATTTATCAATAATAATGTCATGCTATAATAATAAACATTTTATGAATCAAATATCAAAGAAACTTATACAAGTAATTACCATTTGGAAACAAATATACAAACAAAATATTGACCAGATGTTTGACTACTATGTCAAATACTCATTATTCATTGTCCTTAGTGTAAGATATAGATTTAGTTTTAGGATAGAAAAATAAACATTTTTCCTTATCAAAAACTAGATGATATACAAGTTTTATTTATTAGTTAACAAGCAATTTAGTTTAGAAAATATAATTTTTTTGAGATTCTGAAATAATTTGCCGCTATATGTTTATGAAGCAAAGTCACTACTATTTTTTGTTCAGTGTATTGGTATTTACTTTACCTCGGAAACTATCTTAAATGTACTTACGCTTCGAATTATAGGCCATTCCATAAATGATATTATAGGGACACGAAACGTTTATTAGTTGTTATTACTGAACCAATTAATTAAAATTCTTAGACAGTTGATATTTTGAACTTATATTGTTCTGTACCTAATGAACTTAACTAACTTATGTAATCTCTAACCCAAACGATAGATCATAAAACAGAAAGGTATATGAATAGCAGTAGGATTCATAGCTTTTGTTGTTACATTCAATGTGACTCTGTTTTACTTACTCCGTTTGTCAATAATTATAATTGCTATGTAATAGCACTGGAAATGACCTTGAATACACTACTCCTGTATCAACTAGATGTCCAATTACAAAGAATTAAAAGTTAACAAATGATGCCTCACATTGTTGTAATCTATGTAGAAAATGTACTCCCTAAAATTTCTTTAATTTTAACACTTATACGATTTAAAATAATATATTTGTCCATTACATTGGACATTACTGTCAATACTCAACTGATCAGGCCTGATTATAACAAATATTTTGAAAAAAGATAGTGAAGAGACGAATTAAAATGTTTGCCATTTACTACACTTATTGATATGATTATTTGAAAATAATTAACAAAGAAAAAGCTAAACTCAACGATCTTTACAGAACATTTTGATATATAGTTCATGAGATCAAAATGAAGTTCTATCTACAACAGTCACATTTACATGAATATACAAATATCTCGAGATATAATTCAAAATGCTTGACCTTATTACTTTCGTGAAGCTATACAAATACCATAAAATACCTAGACAAATGGAATATATATAAGAGCAATAAAGAGAAAAATCTCAGCCAATTCATTCGATTACTTGTAGAAAACATAGAAGCCGTTTTAAAAACGTATCAGTGCAAAATATCTTTCATTATAGTAGAATGAACGGTAGTAAAAGTAATTAATTTAATCGAAAAGTTACCCACAGGAAAAACGGTTTGGAAGTAAATATGATACCGTAATCAGGATTAAGTGGGAGGTAGCCAGTGCTCTAAAGTTAATCACCGAGATCTATTTACGAGGATAGCACCCCTTCTTTTCAAAAAATAGATACGTTTACGTTACATTCTTTGAAGCTGAAGTTTGGTGCATTTTAGACACGATGAATATCGACGTTCAATGATTTCGTAAAATAATACTGTCTTCATCTTGCGGCAACTTATATCCATACTATCTGGGATATAAGATCTGAGTAGAAACTTTCTGAATTACATAATCGTAGAGTCTACTCACTTAAATCAGTTACGTGTTACTCCCATACTAAGCAATTTACTTATTTTACGTAAAAGTCCGTGATCAGATGATAGTACCCACTTATTTGTTCCAGAAAATAGCTATATACTCCAAACCTGTGTTTGCTTTTTGTTTCATGGGCTATGGTTCACAAAGGGCTGTTATGTAGTAGAACAACTGTTCAGAAAGTTGGAGGAATATCTCAACTGACTAATGGTAGTTTGAATTAGTAAAACCTCTGTTTACTAATGAATATAACTTAGGTAAATTAATATGGAAATAATAAAACAAATTCATATAACACCCACAATATGTTATAGCAAAATAAAAGGATAAAAAACGTTTCACTAATTCGCTTAAGTATGTATCTAGACGTTAAAATTATTTTCATAGAAGCTGTTACAGTTTCCCAAAACACATACATTCAACATTATTAACTCAATATAATATAAATACTCACTTATTCCATCCGATAAAACTGATGTGTATGCTGTTTGAGTGACATTTCTTATAATCGGTTTAGATGGAGGTCGTGAATTCGCATCTGTATCTATTCTATTCGAACTAGCATATAATATATCAATTGGTCCAATTAGACGATGTGACACTTGATAACCTCGTATATCACCATGTGTTCTTTCAGGTGGATCCCATGCTAGTTCTAATATTGCATAATCTGCTTTTGGATCACTTGCACCGGGTGGAGTAGCTCTTCGTAATTGATTCAAACGTAAATTCCGTGGAGCAGAAGGAACTTGAAAACAAATTGAAGGATCCAAAAAACAAGGATTAGAATTAAGAATAAATGGTATACCCAAATTTTCAGGGTTTTGTTGAATTGAATACATCATTTGTAATAAATAAACAAAGGTTATATAAATCTTAGCATGTACTATACACGTTTGCATATTGTTTCTAAATAACTGTAATGATATATAACACTAAGATCTTAATTAATTCATTTCTTTATGCATTTTTTGGTTTGTTTTGCTTGCTAACTTTGATAAAAAAGTATTATGAATTAATTCCAAATATTGTCAGTCAACAATAATCATTAAAAACTACCATTAAAAACCGATATGAATCGATGACCTTCATCTCGTCTTATTTATTATCCAATGAATAATTCGAATTCTACACCAATCAAATTACGACAATTTATTTGACCAACGGTGGCTTTTAAAAATGGTAATTATATTCATGTTGTATAGAATGATTCTAGAAATAGGAACTTTAAACGAAATTTTCTAAAATTCTACTGAAATATTGTAGCAGCTGCAAGTAATAATAGACCTCAACATTTTTTTCATTTGTTTATTCATTTGGTCGTATTAACAATTAATTTTGTCAGAAGGTATTTTGTCGATATTATAGTAATTTTAATAGTTGAGATCATGAATCAATTGAAGCTAAACCACAATGGAAAACATGGAAGCACTGGACGACTGTTTCGTCCTATTGTGTGACTCCTGCTTGTTTGACATATTTCGAGGTTTAAAAGAGTTTTCACAGAACAGTTTTATTAAAAATTTAGTTGGAATAAGTATATGTAGTCATAGATTGCACTATTATATAATCTTTAGAAGTAGATGATGTTTCAAGACTAAGAATCGTAACATGATTAAATAGATGCTTCTATGAAAATAAATTTGTTAAAATTTTAAATATATTTCAACGGTTACTGTGTATGTAGGCGTAACTTGTGTTTGAGTGTAAAACAAAAACGTTGTCATACAACAAATTCATGATATAATTACTTTTAGAGTAGTTATTTACTTATTACTAGTTAGTATCATGTTTTATAGCTGTAGTTCTAAATGAATTCAGTAAATATGATATACCATGACATCATTACTGTTGGAATCGTGAGGGGAAGCGGAAAAAAGGAAGGCCAAAGAACTCATTACGTCGAGAAATAGAAGCAGATATGAAAAGAATGAATAACAACTGGAAAGAACTGGAAAGGGTTGCTCAAAACAGGGTTGGATAGAGAATGCTGGTGTGCGGCATTTGCTTGTTTACGGGGGATAACAGGCCTACGTACGTAAATAAGAATCACATTTCCTAATTTTAAACAACATTATCAGAATGCTGAGGAAAAATACATATTCCGTAATAAAGTCAAACCAATATCTAATTTTAGAGGTTTCTTGTAGTTTCATGATAAGTGCATGAGATTAGGTAGAAAATTTCTATAGGATTACACTTTAAGGTGATTGGCGTATCATAGATTCGAAATTTTTAGTGTTAAACATATCGCTTTTTATGAAGCGATATATATTAAGAACAATGTAAACTTATTTACCAACTGCAAGTTTATATGCTTAGATTCAAACTAAATCTTTTGCTAGTAAGGTCAAATGATTATGTTTCAGTACCTAAGTTGAATCAAATAGGACAAAGTTGAAACCTTCTACCTACTACCATAAAGCCAAGCAAGCATCAACAATTTAGTTTAGATAATCCGTTAGGAAACATCTCCCTGGACTGCCCTAACATCCACATAGATAAAAACAATGAAATAAAGTATCGAGAAGAATAAAAAACGCTACATTTAGTTATGGTGATATTTGATAGGCTTTTATACCAATGGCGAATTTTTATAGTGGACTCTGAAACTTTAAAGATTGAGGTACAATTGTTTACATCTTCAGAACTGCTAGCTGTTGTATCCTAGTGTAAGCTAAATTGCAAGTGACTTCTGAGATCTGTTAATTGGCTAATTTTATACATATTCGTATTCAGTAACTAGATTATATGTATCTATTTTCCTTTTATTATAAGTTTCATTTTGACGTAAAGATTACTATTATACAACCTACTGTTCCTAAAATATACTCAGTTTATTTGTTACAGTCTCCCACGTTCACAGCCACATTTGGCCTGGTCTTATATAAATGTTACTTCCTATTTTATGACGTGATACCGCCTGTTTGGCTGTTATATTAACCAAATATGTTTGAAATAAATGTTTCGCATAGTGAAAGCTATTATTGGCGTTCTGGACTCAAGTGAAAGGGCTAGGAGAACAAATGGACCAATAAGGACGCTAGGTTTCTCATACAGGTCGAACGAAATTGGTTTGGCATAGTACTAAGATTCAATAAGTCGCATTTTGATTGGCGAATAAATCACCTAATAATTGGCCAGGCTTAAAGTCGCAATACTAACCACCATCATCTCTGCCTTTAATGGCTATGAGTTTGTTTCATGATTGTATTTTACTAGAAAGAAACTATAGATTGGTGTCCGTAAAATAGATCGATATATCCATGTTATTATTATCCTAACTAGAAAACAGTTTTAACGACAGTTGACTATGAGTAA
Organism: Schistosoma rodhaini; assembly: GCA_944470415.2. NCBI lineage: Eukaryota > Metazoa > Platyhelminthes > Trematoda > Strigeidida > Schistosomatidae > Schistosoma > Schistosoma rodhaini. Next base: position 67,100,942 of record OX104044.1, read on the forward strand.
AGTAAAAAAATTCAAATATAAGTAACCGAATTAAAAATCGAATGGATTATTTCTTGGAAACTGTATTTTTTTATTTGAGTGGGAAACAATTTTTCCCCTAACTTAGCACAACACTTGATTTTCTTTTTTTTCATTTATAATCTCAAGTTAATACTAATTACTCTTAGCTTTTTCTCTGACTTCAACTTCATTATCGTTCACGAAACAATACCGTAGAGAACCGGGGTCGCATTATTTGAAAGAACGAATTGATTACTTTTTGAGGTGCTCAATTAGTTTGATTAAGCGAAATGAAAATAAACATTTTAAGAAAGAATGAAAAATAGTAAATCAGGTTACAGATTTAAGATATGCCTAAAATCCCTATATTGCTTCATTTATCTCAACGTTTCCTCTACAACAATTACTTTAAATTTGTCTGCATATTTACTGTACAGTAATATTGCAAGTCACAGCATGGAACAAATTAAATGAAGATAGATACAAAAATCGTTAGACCCGGTGATCTAGAAGTTAAGTATTCACGATGTGTCCTAGTGTTAGTGGATACAATCTACTGCAGAGTCAAAGTTAAAGAATATTAGAAAATCTTAAATGTAATTCAGTTGAACATTTCTTATTTACTTACGCCTGTTACCTCTCGTGGAGGAGAATAGGCCGCCCAGCAAAAACATTTATTATTTGTTACTTATTAATATTCTGTTACTTTAATTGTAATTCACTTAGGAAATAAATATTGTGTAATTAGTCATAAATACCATTGAATTATCTACACCACAATTCGAATGAATGGGAATATAATTACTGATAGTCTTCTTTCTCTTCTGTTTAAGGTTTTAAACGTTCAATCTTATGTTGATTAAATGAATAAGTATTAAATAATTGGCTTTGTTTTGATTATTCCATTTATCGATTTTTATTATCTCATACTAAGTAATTTGATATTATGGATTCAATTCGTTGTCATAATAGGATTGTATGTTTATTAGTGAAAACTTCTACAATAACAATTTCACTTTTTGTTAATGGAGATAAGAAGTTGGATAGTATTCATCTAGCTTATATTGAGATTATAAATTAGTGGTTAAGATCTCTTTCCCAAAGGTTGAACAATGGTTGTCTAACTAGTGTAGGGCCTAAATCTGTCTCGAATTAGATTCTATGAATGATTGCTGTCAAAATATGCATCCTGGCTACCCTCATATGTAATACATGACTTGATCCGCGTTGATGAATAACGGAGCTAAAATAAAGTCAAATACGAGAACGAATTTTGAATATGTTTATATTGTACATTAATTGATCTGGACAGGAAATCAGAAGGATGAAGCGAATAGAAGAGAGCGAAGCGAAAATGACACACGTTGGAAATGGCGGGTAAGCTAACTCGCTTTAATTAAGCGTTAATCAATATTTATAGTCAGACGAGATTAAGTAGCAGTCATGTAATGAATGGGATAAGAAGTGTACACACGCATACGCTCGTATAAAAAAACAGTCAGCGTTAATAAGTGAATAAACAAAGTCAAGACGTGACTGATGATGGATAGGTAAATTGGCTTGTCCAGAAGCTAGAATAAGGTACATGTGTTTAAGATATCAACCGACACTACACTAGAATATTTGTTTCGGCATAATAATTAATATTTAAGATATTGTGAAATTTTACTTCAATTCTAGCTGTTTAGAGTTGGGTATAGTTGAAGAAAAATTAAAAAACTTTAAATTTATGGGATCTATGTGTGATTACTGTTCAACAAAATAAAGTTCAATGATAAATTTTACTCAAAGTAATTAGGTCCAAGACCTATTAGTAACAACAGTAACAACAACAAAGTCTTTGCAGTTTTTATAAAGTTCTCAAATTTTCATTCGCTGATGACTTCAATACGTTTCATGTATTTTTTTATTCAGCTATCGATTAGAAACGGGAGTTAAGATTGATTCTACTGTTGTTGTTCCTTAATTATGAAAACTGCTGTATACTAAACGGAAGTTCCTTGAATGAAATCATTCAAAATAACCTGATTTCTATTTTTGGAACGTTTTAGGAGGAATTTCACAAAGATATGACACCAAGCTTGATCCACAGAGTAAACAATAGCTAGAATACCGGTAGAATATAGTCAACAGATGATTGAAATGTACAAATATCCTTTACTGTTGGCCGATAGCTCTACAACTTTCGTAATCCATATTTTATTTTAAATTTATTATTTTGCATTATTTACACAATATATAAAGCATCCTATATCTATTAAGTAAATATTGACAAAGTAATGTTTATCAAAAGAAAACTTTACTGACACTTTTTCACGCCGAAACTATGATGCATCTAATTGTAAGTAGTGTAAATATAAGATATGATTCTAATGAGTTCCTATAGTTATTTTTAAATTTGATATTGATGAGCATAAACTGTATTAATTTCAGATATAATAAGACTAGCAAATTATCAGGCAAAGTTAATAGTAATAAGTAGTCATGTAAACTTGGTGATTTTAACCCAAACATTAATCAGATCAAATAAATTTATAAAACCATTCAGTGATTTACAGTAAGGGTTATTCTTATCAATAACCCACTCAATGTATTTCATTAACTATCAAATAACAATTACTTATAGTACTGATTCAAACCAATAAGAAAGTTATTTTGCAATAATTGAACAAATTTTACCTCTACAATGTACTGATGATCACTTTTCTAGAACAAAAATAAGGACGAAGAGGTTCACTAGTTTGCATAAAGTGTTTGCCTATTTTTATACCATTAAATTTATTTAGTGGTAACATTATTCAGTGGTTAACAACAACATACTAGAACAAACATACTGAATTACAAGTAATGATATTTCTCTATTTATAGAACAATACGTGGTAAAGTATGATAGAGAGATGGTATAAAAAACTAATGAAAGAAAAAATTTGATCAAAAAGTATTCACTTTCGAAAATAATAAAATTTCAATTTCATTCAATGTTCTCATTGAGTAAAATTTTTGAGTTTGTTTTCAATTTCAAAAATTGCCTAGATGATAATTTTCATAGTTGAAAGCGTGAGTCAATTGAGGCTAGACCACCATGGAAAACCTGGAAGCACTGAACGGCCTTTTCCTCCTATTGTGGGACTCTTCAGAAGTGCGCATCCACGACTTCGCCTCAGGAGATTCGAATCCAGGACCTACTGGTCTCGCGCCAGAGCACTTAACCGATAGACTATGAAAATACTAAAATCTCCACAAAAACCCCTTCTGAAAAATGATAATTATTATATCCCGATGAGAATTATAAATGGTAACTTTTGAGAACTATTTATAGACCAATACGATACATATATTTCTATTGTATAATTGTTAAGTAGCATCATTGGTCCGGTCGATGATTAACTGTTCTCTAATTATTGATATCATTGCGTCATATATATTGATAGGGGTACAAGGCGACAAGTTATAACACTATCTAACAAATGTAACATTATCATTTGATTATGAAAAAAACTATTTCAAATAAACATTTATGTAAAACTGATAGACATTTTTCTTAATATTATCAAAATGAACTTTTTTATATTCATAAGAGATTTTAATGAATATCTTACTCTTTAAACCATAACTTGTGATATGATCCCTATGATTTGTGAGAATTATATAGAAAAAAAAAACTTTAGCGCTGTTATCTTCAACATATCATACAGCTCATCTAAAATGTGTATTCATTTTTTTTCTGTACACATAAATTAGGGTGAAATGTACGAATTCCTATGCATTCTGCTATATGAAGGAGGCGGGAACAAACTCCGTTCGGAAATGATAGAGGTTTACGATGGATCACTCGAAATGATTTCGATTTATCTACATTATGACCACTTTTTTTTCATTTTTTATATTAAACTTGTTAAATAAATGAGAGTATCCTTTAATAAACACAATTTTACTTTCAATATTCAATCTTCAATATGAAGTATTAAAAAAGTACATCCTTAAAGTGTATAGCTTTGTGACATTTTAACACTCCAGTACTGTCGATTCTGATGAAAATGATTATATAAGGAAAAATCATTTTTATCAAAACCTTGTTTAAAGAAATTAGTCCCTTAAATAAAATTCGATAGTGTAATAAGAAGACAAAGATTATCAGAACTATGTGATGTATTAGCACAATACATTTTGAACAATCTGATCACATATATACTTGTTAAGAACATTTATATATAAAAATAAAAGGTCAACTAGACTAGAAGTGGGGGTAAGAGGAGACAAGGATAATAATAATGCTAATGCTAATAATAATAATAATAACAGTGTGAAAGCAATTTGAAACCCTATCACTCTGGATAATAAGCTAATATTACCAGGGTAGATTTAAAGTGAAAACAAATTATTATCATATTAACTTATTATCCAGAGTGATGATGTTTCAAATTGTTTTCACATTATTTTCTTTATTATCCTTTTCTCCACTTAACCACCATTTCTAGTCTAGTTTATCTTCGAAATGTAAGATCTTGTTCATCAAATCAAGTCAGATAAACTAGAGTGGGTTATTCTCATTAATAAATAGGTACTGTGTTCGAGATAATTACACCTTAACTTTAAACATCCGCACTTAATTGATGGATAATTAGTTTTAACTAGTCTTAATAAATTTTGTGCACCAACATTAAATTATAAGTTGCGCAGATATACAGTGTAGTGTCATCTACAAATATAAGCAGTTTTATGAATTATATCATGTCAACTAGAGATAAATACCGAAATTAATCAATCATTACTGTACATAAATTTATAGAATGAAGATCTATACAATGTACATCGGAGAATAAAAATAACCCTTTTAAGTCTGATAGATTTAATTTTCTTCTAGATTAAAGTATTCAATTTAAAATTTGATGCCTAAATCATTCAAATATAATCTAAACTGGAGGAAGGAAATAAGAATTAAGGCAAAATATGAGTAGGCAGTATGTTATAACTTAAATGGTGCATATGACTACGGCATATCCACAAAAGCAAACATATGTATCTCTCTAGAAAACTCAATCATTGTTTAGCAGTCAACTTAGTTGATATTTATATTTATCAATGTAAAGTAATTTAAAATATATTTTTTAAAAAAAGAATTTAAAACAATAATGTCAAGTTTGACAAGCTAAGATTTTCATTCAATCCTATTGTAAATGGAACAAGTGTTTGACGTTTTATATTCAGCTTAATAATGATATATGTACTGTGTTTCGCCGGATTGTAGAAAATAAAAATAATCTTGTTATAGGCAACCAAGAAAAGTCAATATTGTTTTATATTCTTTCATCCCTATAAAAAATTTAATGTCATATGTAGTAAATTTTGATAAGATGACTAGCCTAGCTTATATAAATGCAAAAAATACTGTACTACTCTAATTAAACAATGATGTGTAAATCTGGCTATTGTTTTGTGCCAATTGTATTAAACATTCGTAGATGTTTTGTGAGGTCAAGAATTCGTACTTGACATAACTTTTTATAAACAAGTCCATTAAACCATCATTTAATTCGAAAGCTTCGTTCCTTTTATGGAAAACATCAACACATATTTCAGCAAGAAGCTAATTACAAGGATTTTTCCATGATTAACCGACAGATAATAGGAGAACACAAAAAGAAGTCCGAAGAAGGAATGGAGTTATTATTTGAATCTGAAATTGAAAGGTAATCAACTTTCTGATTTATTTAAAAATCGGTTAGTGGCAACGATGAAAAACGTTCTATGCAGCAAAGCTTCGACTTACATTCACGAGCACAAACGCAATTAGTATATGTAAAGGATAAGCTCCTCAGTATGGTCTCGTCAATGTACATATACCAGTTATCTGCTCTTTTGGAGCAAGGTACATAGACTATAAGCAGCGCTTGTATTTGACTTTTAGGTTTTTTAAGCAATTTGTCTACCTAGATTTTTCGTATCTAACTCCTTAAAACCTAAGAACCTCTTCTCACCCATGGTAGACTGAGATATTTTCTGATTTTGAATTTCGGTTTGTGTGTTTTTACCATCACTGAGGTGCAAAGATAACACATCCTTTGTCAGATTTGATTCAGATGAGTTTAATCAGATTATGACTTCGAAAAATACCACCAGCTTGCGGCTGATGCTCTGAATATTTTTGTTCTTATTTAAGAACTCTATTGTGGACTTCACAGAGTGACTGAATAAATCTACAAAATTGTATGAAGGGGTCACTGAAAACGTTACAATTGTTCGTAGAAAGATGATTAGCTTGCCTCTCATAGAACCGAACAATAACAGATCTGTCTGACTTCATTTGGAATTGATCTTTTCTTGTCAGCTATTCAGCTCTGACAAGTTTGATTTATGTATTACGGAGTTAGTTATCTAGTTTTCAAACGTGGTAACTGTTTAGTTTTAAACCAGTATTTTTTAGTCATATGTCATATTGAACGAATTTGTTAGGCATATGTTTCTCTTGTTTGAGTTCAATAAAATCTGGGAAATCATTCGAGGTAAAACAATGAGATTTACTATCGAATAAATTAGGTTTGCTTCAACTGTTTATAATGTGTATGATGTTGTGAGGAATATACTAGTAAACGAAATTAAGATTATGAGGGAAAATATCGCAAATCCGCCGACGTATAAAACTGAAAACTTCTGTGGTAGAACAAATGAATCATAATTTCAGTGATTTGTCATACATATATGGCGAAATGGATGAGGATAAAATCTTTTAACCTATGATAGATTTGTCTTTAAACTTTTAATTTGTTTTCTAGAATCGAAATAGTCATATTACATATAACGATCTAGCACTTTAACAAATGTTTCTTCAATTAAACATATAGAAGAAGTTCTTCAATGTCACGTTGTTTTCATATGGATGAATAATTATCACATTTCATGTGATGAAAATCATGCAATTATATCTACTTTATAAACATAGATATTGAATTCACTTAGTATTGTTTGTTTGGATCTGAGATGCAGGTACATCCAGCTGACGATTCCGAAATAGGACGAAACGCGCGTCCTGGATTCCACTGCTAGCCACTATCCATCTCTGCTTACCATAGATATTGAATGTTGTCTAGTCTTTTGTTTTATATTTTTCTTAACTTTGGTAACGATGATACTAAATGTTTTCAATGCAGACTATAAAATTTAATCATCAGTTAAAAAAAGTAGATCGTTTTATTGGATTTATACTTGAAGAGCACAATTACTTTTAGTAATTATTGAGTTTATAGGTATCATTACCAAGGTTTGACATGATAATTTCGAATAAATTGAGCATTGGGTTGATTGCTATAAATAAAATAATATATTTTTAATATCCCAATGAGTAGAAAAATTAGATTTTCTGACGTTTCATGACGCAGTGTAATCCATTTTATCAGAAAACAATTCTCTGAAGAAGTGGGTTACGCTGAGTCACGAAACGCCAGAAAAATCTAATTTTTCTACTCATTGGGATATTATAAATATGTTACTTATTTTATCAATTATTTTTATTGAATTATCTGGCATTTTTTTACAGAGACTACTACTATGTAGGGCATGAAATAAAGTAGAAACTAATTAAATAGTTCAATGAAAGCATACTATACTAATAACATTCAATGAACTTTAAAATGATCCTATGAAAGTAAATCTATTTTCTAGCCAATTAAAATACAAGCAGTATAAATGAATAATTTATATTGTGAAAATTTCTTATTCTAAGGACAATTAGTTTATCAGTAGAGTATAAACATTAATAACATTCCTATTTTTTAGATAGTTAGGCATTCAAATTAAATGGTAGGTTAATAGGCAACATTTTAATTTTATTTGTCAAATTTTACACATAATAAACGTTGATAAATTTTTTTCCCCAAAATTATGTGATTTCATTTATTCTAGGAACTTTCAATATAACTGAAAGTAATTTTATAGTTGAAATCGTGAGTCATTTGAAGCTAGACCACTATAAGAAATCTGGAAGCACTGGACGACCGTTTCGTCCTATTGTGGGACTCCTCATCCGTACGCATCCACAATCCCGCCTAACGAGATTCGAACTCAGGACTTACTAGTCTCCCGTACAGGCGCCTAACCTCTAGACCACTGAGCCGGCATCAAATGGTGTTATTGTCTAACTTCAACCAATCCACGAAATTGAGCAACCGTCCACCATTGTCTTCAGTGAGTTTCTATCGCCCAACATACCTGGTTAAACTCCACTGGTCACTGCTTCTCACTAAAACTCCATGACATATATCTTGTATCCAGTCACTAGTGAGCATATAATTATTATCAGAAGCGGTTCTTTTGTAGAAATTACTAAAATCTCTACAAAATAACCCCTTCCCATAATAACTGAAAGTAATTGATTTAACAGATTGACTATTAAAAAATAACCCAAATGTATGCATCAAATAATAAGAGAGATTATCAAATGAATTATGATTTGTTTTCTCTTCTGATCCTTCAATATAATTATTAACTCATCCGTTAACAATCTAATGTTAAAAAGACTAATCAAGTTTACTATTTTACAAACTAAAGTTATTTGTTAGAAAAATATGTATCAACTCCATTAACATGTGAATATTGACCTAAATTATGGTTTGTTTACTTTGAAGGAGAACAGTTTAAATTAATGAAACAGTTTGTTAGAAAATGAATTCATAACTTTGAGCAGCAAGTTATTCATTGTCATAATAATAACAATAGTACTACTAATGCTACTACTACTATTAATAATAATATGAAGAATTTGATTAGTTTCATCCTTGATGCATATGTTGAAATCTGTAAATTTTAGAAAACAAATGAAATCAATATATGATAGCCACTTAAAAGTTAACAGTGAAATGATGTACTCAAAAATTATTTTCTGCACTACTAATATAACTTTGTTGACTTGTGGATCTTTTAAATGGGCCCTTCATTTTGACATCAATTAGATAGGATGATGTTGTCGACGGCCCGATATCTGACTCCATTTGAATAGTATGAATGTTATTGAAATATATATGCCGGCTATCTTCATATGTAATAATCGACTTAATCCATGTTAGTGAATAACGGAATTAAATAAGCCAAATACGAGAATGGACTTTGAATATGTAAATTTCGTGCACTCCTTGATTCGAATAAGCAATCAGGGAGACGAAACAAAGAGGTAAGAACGAAGCAGATTGGAGAAGCTTAGAGAAGAGAGCGAAGCGAAATGACGTGCAGTGTAGATGGTGTGTGATCCAACTCAGTTTAGTCAAGTATTAATTGACATTTATAATCACACAAAAATAAGTTACAGACATGTGATGAATAGGATAAGAAGTGTACGCACATATACGCTCATATAAAAACAGTCGGGGTTGTTAAGTGAATGATTAACAAGGTCAAAACGTCACTCAAGAAGAATGGATAAATTGCCTTATGCAGAAGCTAGAATAAGTTATTTGGGCTTACTATAGCAACCGATAATATAATCGAATCCAAATAATTTATCCCTACATGTTTCTCAAATGAAATCGCTTAATGTATAGTTATCCGATAGTAGTTTTAAGTTATACTTAAGATTAGATAACATGGATAAATATTATCATCATGGTTTTCAAAAAAATGATATTTGTTTCCATAACAAAAATTCATTTGAATTGCATAATAGATTCCTTTTGTTTACGATTTAAGGAGCAAAAAATAAACCAAAACAAAAATAATTCAATGAATAATAAATCATGACTTTGTATATTTATATTTCAACAGAATATTTCGTTACAAAACAACTTCATCATGAGTAACATTATGATTTACCCTTCTATTCAGGTTCTATCTTCATTATATTCTGCTACTTATGATGAAAATGAGATTTATCAAATGAAAAACTTTTTTTTTTCTATCCCCTATTTTATTCATAGTTGAAAAAAAAGCTCAGTAAATATGGTGAGAAATAAATCAAAACTTATTTGAATTTTATCACTATTATGGTCAATACTGACGTTTGATCAGATAAAATATGAAATATGTTTCAAGGTTTCAACTTTTTGATTCCTTTTTTTTTAAAAAAAAGAAAAATATAATCGAGATTTTGTTTTATCATTTCAAAATTTACTTTTTTTTTAGCTAAGTCCCAACTTATTCAAGTAGTTTGGTTAAATTAGGATAATTTTGCTATTTTGGAAAGTTTTTAAATTAGCTGGCTAAGTTAGTGGTTAAGTTTTATCGAATGATTTTATTCATTGGGTAAGTTCTCTTAATCATTTATATTCATAGGTATCTAACTTAAGGTGAATTTTCCTAGTTTATACAGAAGTTCAACTGACTATTTCAGCATTAAATAGTGAAATGATCAAGTTCATTGCATTAACAGCCAAAACAGCTCACGAGTACAGCAAAGTACGATAGTGTATCATTCAATGCTGAAAATTGTTGTATCCCGAAGAGAATTGTGAATGGTAACTTCTGAGGACTATTTATGAACCAATGCAATATGTCTATTTCCTATTGTATAATTGCTACTTAACTAAACTATTTATATTCGTGTTCCTCTTATTATAAGCTTGATTTTGACCTTTGAGATATTATTATACGATTCATGAGTTATCATCAGTCTATTGATTACTTTCCCCCTATTCACAGCCACATTTGGCTAAATCTTGTACAAATGTTATTTTCTATTTTATGGTACAATGTAATCAGTTTCTTTGGTATATAAGCCCAGTATGTTTGAGGATAATTATTTATATTGCAGAGGCTGTTATTGGTGTTTGGACTTAACTGGCTGGGCTAGGCGGATAAGAGGACTTATAAGTACTCAAGACTGCTCATACAGCTTTTGTGTATCATTGCTCTGACTGATAATTCGTACTTCTCTCATTGGCGGGAATCAGCACGTTCATATATCAAACAGGGCACACGCACGCACCCACACGATATAACAAAAATATTTATGACGTTCTGAATGTGATTTTAAATACAAAATAGATATAGTAACTGATCTTGTTTCATTTCTTCTTCAAAGTTTGCGCTAGGCGTATGTTTCTTATACTCATTATGGTTTACATCCTGTCATCAGAGAGTGAGCTTTTTCTTTAAATCTGGGAAATGTTGGTAACTGCAGACCCATGATTACCAATCCAATCAGCACATGACTTATGGATAAGATCATGCAAAACAGAATCTTGGAATATTTACTCTGTAAAATTCTTAGACTGAAATTTAACATGCTTCGTGAAAATAGGTCTTGTATAGATTGTTATTTAATTTTTAACCACAAAACAATCTGCTGTGAATGACAAGACATATTTATAATCCTTCAATTTGATATATATGAGGCACATTTAAAAAGGTCCTGAGATATATCGCTTGACGAACTATATCCTAATGAAATTATTAACTTCATATTTGACTTGTCTAGATTACTTTCAAGTGATCCATATCAGATTATCAAGGCAAGCTCAATAAAATCAACGCTTCAGTGAGTAACTAGCTTTGTTATACAAGTTAGCACTCTCGAACCTCTCTAGTTAAAGAAGAATACTCTCCTTATGTATATTAAATTTACAGAATATAATGCCAAGGAAATTCTGAAAAGCAGAATATCATAGTCTTTGAAAAAACTTCATTTAGTGAAGCTTTGTATTATGCGTTACTTTTTATTCAGTAATTAGTTATTACTATCTTTGAACAATTTTTTTCCTAATTCCTATTTGAACAACGAAAGAAACGTATTGTAACACGAAAGAATAATTAAAGACATTTTAAATAGTATTATCAGCTCTATTTTTTTTCAAAATTTCATCTTCAACTGAAGTGAACAATCATTTTTAACATTCCCAACTGGTAATTTGTTTATACCCAACTATTTTTCGTTAACCTGTAGGGAAATACACACGATTATTATGTTACATAAGATTTCCGAACAATTTATAGTGTTGAAATTTACTTAAAATTGTTTGTTTGCATCTTCCCATTGATTTTTAGGACTGCGACTGGTCAGTCTCTAATTGGCATATGTGCATACTGTGCGTATTGCCTCGATATAGCCTAAATTCATGAGTATTATAAGCAAACATGGATAGTGGCTATCAGTGGAATCCAGGACTCGCGTTTCGTCCTACTTGGGACTCGTCAGCTAGATGTACCTGCATCTCAGAGTTTATGTTCACTCTGGGACTTGAACCCAGTACCTTTCGCTTCCAGCGCCATCACGTTATCCACTCGTCCACTGAGTCCTGATAGCCACTTGCTTGTGTGATGGGGTGAAGTTGAAATTTACTTAGTATTGTTTGTTTGGATCTAGAGTGAATATAAACTCTGAGATGCAGGTACATCCAGCTGACGAGTCTCAAATAGGATGAAACGCGCATCCTGGATTTCACTGCTAGCCACTATCCATCTTTGCTTATCAATTTATAGTGTTACCTCATTTTTTAATAGACTACTTTATTTTATAATAGTTGAAATCAAAAGGTAATTGAAGCACTGGACGACCATTTCGTCCTATAGTAGGACTCCTCAGCAACGCGCATCCATGACTGATAGGTCCTGGGTTTGAATTTCGCGAGGCGAGATCATGAATGAGCACTGCTGAGGAGTCCTACAATAGGACGAAACAGCTGACCGGTGCTTCCAGGTTTTCCATGGGGGTCTAGATTTAATTGACTCATGATCTCAACTATATAAAATTAAGAAAATCTCCGCAAAACCCCCTTCAATATAAGTACTATGATATAGTATTAGTAAATAATATCATCAAAAGGAAAATTTTCTTGTTTAGATTGTCTTTAATTCTTTTATGATTAGTTTTCTGAACCATTCTATGGTAGATACTGATAAGAGTTCTAAAACAAGTTGTTAATCTATAGTATTTTTATTAATATATAAAAGATTACTTAAATGAATACAGCTTGTCTTGTTGTATCTTTTAAAATTACTTATATACCAATGATTAGTCATTTATTTCCATTGTTTTCCCCTTTAATCCATATTTTGTATCTAACTGATTATTATACATGACCTTTGTTTGATTATGTTTTGTTTTACTTACATTAAGTTACTGTCTAGTATATGAAATATGATAGATAAATTCATTTATATACTATATAACCTGTTTGTTGAATAATACACATTGTTAATAATAAGATATGGTATTTAATATGAATCATCAATAATGTTAAAGATGATTATGTTTATTGAATAATTTACTCCTACTTCTCTATTTGTACATCTACTTCTTACCGTTTTATGCTACTGTAAACTAAGCATGCATATATATGTATAACGTTCTTCTACATATGTACATGTTTCTATATTGATGTCTGTCTATGCGTTGATTGAACAAATGTCTTATTCAATAAAAATATACAGAATAAATAATACAAAAATTAAATAATAATAATAATATATCTTTATTAAGGTTAGGTACTTTATGCTTACAGGCATGTGTATATCTGTGTATATTGATGAGAAAGACTTTTACCATTGCTTACTCTTTCATTCAGTCTCTCTCACTCTCTAGTTTTCAATTGGAAACATGGAATTTACATTATTGTTCATTAAAAAATTACCTAATGTGTATTCGATGTTGAAACGAGATTTGTTTTGTTTTCTTTTTTTTGCTCTTGTAACTTAAAGTACTTTGAAAATGGTATTTAGTTTCTATGATAGAAGAATAGATATTGATATTCAATCTTTTATATTAATGAACTTTATTCCGTCATAAATTTCTTTTAAGTTCCAAGTTTTACAACATGAATTTATTGAGATCTTCTATATATGTATTTATTTCTTTAATATTATATATTATGCATATTCAAAATATAAAGTCCATCTCAATGATTCAAAGACCTATTATGTGATTTGGTTAAATAGAATACAGAATACTGATATGCTTCTTCAGTAATTAAGTTACTTGAGCCTGCTTCTATGAATATAAACTTCTGAGAATCATTGAATAAGAATTTAAATTCTCTTCAGGTTCTACATATATATATCCAGTCGAAGTTAGACATTAACACCATTGGATGCCGGCTCAGTGGTCTATCGGTTAAGGGCTCTGGCTCGTAACTGGTAGGTCCCGGGTTCGAATTTCGCGTGTGCGGGATCGTAGGTGCGCGCTGCTGAGGAATCCCTGTGGTGTTTAAATAAATCAATGACTTCTTCGTATTGATGACTGTTGTAATTTTGAATTCCAAATACAATACATTCGTTTGTGCTCCTCTTGTACTTCTTGATTAAATTGCGTTATTCCTAGGATTACTAGTTTATACTACAATTCAAATACTTCTAATTATCATATTAGCGTCGCAATAAGGAGGCTTAAAGTCCTTCAAACGGCGGAGGCAGTAGCCATCAGGATAAAGAAACCGGAGCTTTGAGTACAGAAGAAATATCTCCAACCCCTACTCTTCTCTTGGCCAACCACAAGGCCAATTATTCAACAGTAATCTTAACTATTGGGTGACCTAATTTGCCTATGTACTTACGACCTTTCGTAGTCAAATGTAATTGTTTCTTTTATCTTTATTCACATATCTTTGTGTTATTATTATTATTATTATTATTATTATTATTATTGGTTTAACATCATTATTAATCTCTCCTATACATAATTCATTCTCTTCGCATTGATCCCTCCTTATTATGTCTTACTAATTTATCACACAATTTAATCTTCCACTTGATCGAATTGTAATTGCAATATCATATCTCTCTCACCCTATCGGACCCATATTTATATTCTGATCACAGATCTTAAATTTTCACTTAACATATATACAGATTCAAGTTAACATTCTATATGAGTCATACCAACATTAACAATTTTATTCTATTTGATATGACAATCCTAAATTTACATTGCTTTAAACAATGTACTTTGCCTTTAACTTGACCATTTATTCGGTTTATTAATTTGGAAATATATATTTAGAACCTGAAGAGAATTTATCGAAAAGAATATTCTTCGTTCAAATATTAGTCTTTTAATGTAATGGGGATCTTTCAACGAATAAGAAACAGCTGATAAACTTTGCTTGAGTATTTCAATCATTCTACTCAATAGTAATTTACTAGCGAAACCATTCATCTTTCATTTCCCACT
Organism: Schistosoma rodhaini; assembly: GCA_944470415.2. Lineage (NCBI taxonomy): Eukaryota > Metazoa > Platyhelminthes > Trematoda > Strigeidida > Schistosomatidae > Schistosoma > Schistosoma rodhaini. Next base: position 67,116,030 of record OX104044.1, read on the forward strand.
TAAATTTTTGTCGTTGGAAATCTAGAACTATGTAGATTCTGGATTTATTTTGGTTCAAATTATACAGAAAATTATTAAAGCATAAATTATCACCCTTACTAAACTATCACCTCTTCTGTTTCAAGTAGCATTAAGCTTTTTAAGCAATTTATTCAGTTCAGCATTCTCATTGAACTCAAATGATAAACTCGATATTTATTTAGAATTAAACATAAGTGAGAGATGTACAAGTGGATCAAACATATTCATTAATTTAACATGAGTACCGATTATTTATTACAAATCCTTTTACTATAATTAAAGTCATCGTAGCCCACACGCATGTATATCTATGCATTTATATATGCATCACAAACTGTATCACGTTACTGTTTTACCATCAAAGACGCCATATCAGATACCCAAAGTTTTAGGTCTCATAAACACGAAACAAGTATATATGAGTCATTGTTTAAATATTTATTAAACACTCATTAAACATGCAGATTGAGTATATTTACAGTCCGTTTTTTCTTTTCTCGTTATGATTTTATCTACTGGCATGGTTATGGATCTAAACACTGACCTGATAAATTATTATCATGTCAGTTTTTTAATGTGTAGGTGTACTTCCCAAAACAGTGCTACTAGAGTACTTTGTCCGTGATTTCGCCTACATTCGCCTACAGTCATTGAAATCTCATTGAATTTTATGTGTCGTAAATCTTTTAATTCTACTAGTTATGTCTATGACTTCAGTGTTTGACCACTGGATCAGATGTATGAGCTATAATTTATTCATTACTTTTTTGATGACTGGTAATACTTCATTTCACATGAAGTTTATGGTAAGGAAATTCTAACTTAATGTTTGTTAGGAAATTTGACTCACATTCTATCCTAAAAGATTTGATTAATGGTTCCACTGTATAGGTTTAAAATTTACCATAAGTTTATTTTAAATGAGCTGAAAGATCATTATTAATCACTATCAAGACTTTTATTGAAGGTTGATATTGATACATCTTGTTATTTATCGTAATACTCTATTCCACTTATGGAATCACTCATTCTCTTTAAATAAACTATTTTCAAAATAAACAACTAGAATAAGAATTATGTTTATCATTTAATCTTTCTTATCAATAAGAAAAACACCGTATTGAATTTATACAGATTGTTCAGTTTTATTTACATCAAGCAAACTATTAGCATGAGTATACTTCTATCAGTGATTTTATTTATTATTTGTTATTTTACTGGTTTTCCTATCTCATACACACGAAGAAATACAGACGAAGACAACAAATGTAGCAGCAGTCTCTTCATCAATAGACCTCAAGATACACAAAGGAAAATGCGAGATTCTCGAATACAACACGGAGAACACTAACCCAATCACACTTGATGGTGAAATTCTGGAAGTTTTAGAAACATTCACGTATCTGAGAATCATCATTGATGAACAAGCAGGATCTGATACAGATGTAAAGGTGAGGATTGGCAAAGCAAGACATTTCTACAATTGAAGAACATATCGAAATCAAAACAACTGTCAACGAATATCAAAGTGCGAATCTGCAATATGAACGTCAAAACAGTTAGTTTTACTGTACGGAGCTGAAACGTGGAGAACTATTACATCCATCGTCAAGAAGGTACAGGCATTTATAAACTGTTGTCAACGCAAAATACTCAACATTCACTGGTCGGATACCATCAACAACAGCCTACTGTTGGAGAGAACAAACCAGGTTCCAACTGAGGAGGAAATTAGGAAACGACGTTGGAGGTGGATAGGACATATATTGAGGAAATCACCAAGAGCACCACGAGGCAATCGCCAACTTGGAATCCGGAAGGTAAGCGGAAAAGAGGAAGGCCAAAAAACACATTACGTTGAAAGATTGAAGCAGATATGAAAATGATGAATATTAACTAGAAATAACTGGAAGGGATTGCCCCGGACAGGGTTGGATGGAGAATATTGGTGTGTGGCCTATACTCCTTAACGAGGGGTGACAGGAGTAAGTAATTATTTAAGTTAAACTATGTATACTTAAGTGAAATTTGATTGTGTACAGCACTATTAATGAATAATGTTAAACTATAGATATTTTGTCATTGAAATAATTTAAATTATTATTATTATTACCATCTCTAGACTTTTACATTAGCTTCAGTCAAATCAATAGAAAGTAGCTGTTTAATCTCTTTGACATTTATTATAAAATCTTATTTATATAGTATACCTTTTAAAACTGTATTTCATCTTATGGGATTAGTTTGAACAAAAGAAAGTTTTTAATCATAAAAAAAAATAAACAATCAAAAGAAAAAAATAACAAATCTTATCGATTTTTTCGATTCAGTAATTATGTAGTAAGCAAATAAGATGAGAATGATAGAATGGGCAAACTAAAGAATTTTCAAGGTCATTTGAAAATTTCTATTCCTGCCTTATTCAAAATATATGTATATTATCAGAAGGGGGTTTTGTGAAGATTTTAGTAATTTTATATAGTTGAAATCATGAGTCAATTGAAGCTAGACCACCTTGGAAAACCTGGAAGCACTGGTCAGCTGTTTCGTCCTATTGTAGAACTACTCAGCAGTGTATATCCACGATCTCGCCTCGTGAGATTTGAATCCAAGACATTTCAGTCTAACGCACGAGCGCTTGACCTTTAGGCCGATGAGTCGGCATCTAACAGTGTTAATGTCTAACTTCAATTCATGATTTCTACTATGAAATATATATGTACATATATTTATCAGTAGTTTTGTGTTAGATTAACTAAGAAAGAATATAAGTCAATCTTGAGATAATCTGTTTTAAACATCTAAATATTAACAAAAAAGGGGAACATTTTATAACTGTCAAGTATTTGTATAATTTTCAGCTTTTTATTCTATCAATTTAAATAGTGTTGTCACTTAGTTAGATAGAAAACTTTGTAGAATTACTAATTTATCTATCAAGAATTTGAGTCGTTCAGCACTGAATATTGCAGTAAATAATCCTGAGATGTCCCTAAATGAATCTCATATTTGTCCATTACAGTAACATATTCGGTTTTTATATGTTAGTGTGATTTGTACTGATGACGAAGAAAGCTATCCCTATGAATATTGTTAAATGTTTTATAGTTTGGTGTTACATAAGCTTAACTCTTTATATAACTTAAAATCTTTAGATGTTAAGTCGAACATTCACTATTGTGTTTCAGTTTAAAATGTTGTCACCGACTGATAAATCGATAAAGTAACAATATCGACTTGTGCCAAACTAAAAAGATACAAATGTCTAGTGTTATCTAGCTTCTTTGCGTCGTCCAACTGTTATATAAGTTTACTATTGAAATTATCTTTTAGTTAAACAAATCACAAGAAATATAATACCAAAAAACTGTTATTCGCATTCTATCTAGTTCATGAGTCATTACTTGTCTCATGGGCTTTAAATAGACTAGAAGATCAACTGCCTTTGATGATCAATAACATTGATGGGTTCAGTTTTGCCATTCATAATCTAAATCCATGCCTATAATAAACATCATTTGCATGAAGTTATGTAACACAATCTTTAAATACCGAATTTGATAATGATAAACAATCCCTTTATGACACAACCAATAAAAGAACTGTGTTCTTTCAAATTCTTTTTATATTTCTTTTTCGTGGATGCGCACTGCTGAGGAGTCTCGTAATAGGACGAAACGGCCGTCCAGTGCTTCCAGGTTTTCCGTGGTGGTCTAGCTTCAATGGACTCATGATTTCAACAATGAAAATTATCCAAAAATTGTCACACAATAAGCAATAATGTGGTAATACAGTAAATCTCCATAAGAGTTGTTACAGTATTCATTTATGGTAAGCTGATGCATTCCTGAATTATCACTAGTCTATAAGCTTATCATTCACAGATGGTTAACACTTTATATGTTAATTAAAACAATATTAAGTTCAACTTTCACCATATTGGATACTAAATTTCATAGTTAGAGAGAGATGATGTATGAAGAACATTTTGTCAATAAAATTTCCTACTACATGAAAAACTAGGAGGAGTTTGGCTTATAATTATCTTTATACAAAAAATGGGTGTTCACATACTTAAAATTTACCCAACAGTATATTGAAAGACATTTGTTTCAGTTATTTCATAATAAGGTGGAATAAAATTAAGTGTGAGGATCAGTGGTTTATTCCTCCTTCAGTGAATGATCTACAAATACACTAATCCTACAAACAAAATTAGCTTTAAAATAAATCTTTAATTAGATTTATCTAAGTGTATGTTATTTTGCACTGCAGTCTATTGGTCTTACCGAAAATAAATTAGATTAGTTAATTTGTTACTTGTTTTTCTAAAGTCCATCCATTATTTGCCTTCACAATAATGAATACCCATTTAGTAACTAGTCATTCAGCAAAGATTAGTATAAATTAATACTGATCAGTACTCATTCACTAATATAACTATACTTTGTAGTTCCATGGTATATTTCATACAGAAAAGCGTCATGAAAGGTAACTACATTGTATTCTGTCCATTCATTGTCATCTTTGACGAAATATCAAGTTCGTGGAATTTTAAAAGACTTACTTGCTTATGTCAGATCATAAAAGTTAATACATGAATTTGTTAAACGTTTAGTACATACAATTAATTAACTCACCTTGACCTTTAGTTTTAATTGGTCCTAATTCAAGTGCAGGACTCATCCCTTCTGATCCAACAGCCATTATTCTAATACGATATGTAGTACGTGATAAAAGGCCATGAATAATATATTCATAAATTTGTTGCATAGGATATAAATAATTAATAGTTATTTTTTTTTGTTCCCAATCTGTAAATGGAAATGCTGACCATTGAACTAAATAATGCAAAACTTTAGATGGATTTTCAGTTCTTGTCAATGTATTACTTAATCGACTTAAATATTGTGATATATTAATATGGTCTAAAACTCCATGTGGTGCCAACCAACGAATACGTATACTGAATGAATCCAAAATGCTTAGTTCGTGTAGAATGGGTGGTCCAGGAACTGGATGGAATAAAAAGAATGATAATTTGAAGAGTATAAATTAGTCATTTCTGATTTTTAAAAACTACTTCCTAAATAATTATCTTATCTCCTAGAAAATGAATGATATACTACGGTACTAATGAACTGATTACGAAGAAATCATTACATCGTCAACTATAAAAAAATAATTGTACCATTACAGTTTAACGAATGTCATCTATATTACATATTTTCTTATTTAGAGTAAGAGTTTTTGATAAACATTGATTTGAAACAGAGAGTTATTTCACGTCTGACGTGGCTAAACTCTTCATCTGTAAGTAGAATCAGGTAGCAGTCAGCAGTGGAAGTTTCAGCTTATTTAAAACTCAACAGCTGAATAAGAATACACCACGGTGTTGGTGTTAAATCAACTGGTGTGAACCATAAGGAGTAAAAGTGACCAATAATACCAGAAGTGTAATGGGAAACAAATTAATGAAAAATAACAATAAAAAACTGAGTATTTAGTGAGGAATGGACAACGAATGTCACCAAGTCACTGGTACCGATTTTGAATCATGTAATTAGAAATCTCCAACCATCGGTTATGATGAACTTGTCAACCACAACCGGAAACTCTACACTAATTGACAATACTTGAATCAGCAGTCAACAAATTCGTGAACTAATATCATGTATTGGTTTTGGACCTCATAACATTTAGCAACATACTTGTTTGCGATCCACCATAGCATGTACCGTTACTTCCTGGAGTCTTACGGATAGCATATATCTCCACCATGTGGATTAAGGAGGTATCAGAACTTCTCCACCCAGTTTAATGGCAAATCAAAACACGGTGTATTTCATAATATACCATCTTCTTTCGTAATGCATTTTGATTTTCTCAGACAACTGACAATAAAAAACTGTGTCGTCCATAAAGTTCACAACGATTATTTGTACTGATAATTTTTTCCGAAACTAAATAAAGCGAGTTTTATTCTAATTTTACTGACTGTTATCTGAGAGATGCTCATTTAAAATGAGTCAGCTGAATGATTGGCGTGAACAAGACGTCTTTTAAATGAATAATCACAAATACAATAGCTGAATTCTAGTTATATCAACAACTTTTTTCAGATGATTTGTCTGATTTTCACCAACAGTAGTTTCTTTCAGTAAATGACGTTTATTATGTGAGGAAGGATTCGAAAGAAAAGGTTTAAAGAACATAGCTGTACATTAGGGTACTAAATAAAATACTAAGTGAAGCATCAGTCTAAGGCATCTCAATTTTTCTCACTGTTAAATAGTAGTAGACTTAACTAAAACATTAGAAAGAGTTTTTGGTAGTTATATCTTCCAAGACCCTTATCCATATGTACACACGGCTATTATGACCCGTGATAAAAGGGTGAATTCTGATTATAACAAAGTAGGCTGAATAATTTTTTTGAGCTATCGGCAATGTAATTTTGTTTCTAACAGCAAGAACTACAGAAAGAAAGATACTTGATATGAAGCGATTACAATGAAATTAATTTGGATTATATCCTTAGTAAATTCTTTATTTTATCCTTTAATTTGAAAACACTTTTTTAATACACTTAGTATTGTTTGTTTGGATCTTCCCATCGATGTGTTTAGGACTGCAACTGGTCAGTCTCTAATTGGCATATGTGCATACTGTGCGTATTGCCTCGATATACCTTAATTCACAAGCATGGTAAGCAGAGATGGATAGTAGCTAGCAGTGAAATCCAGGACTCGCGTTTCGTCCTACTTGGGACTCGTCAGTTAGATGTACCTGCATCTCAGAGTTCATGTTCACTCTGGGACTCGAACCCAGTACCCTCGCTTCAAACGCCATCGCGTTATCCACTCGTCCACTGAGTCCTGATAGCCACTTGCTTGTGCGATGGGGTGAAGTTTGAATTCACTTAGTATTGTTTGTTTGGATCTTCCCGTCAATGTGTTTAGGACTGCAACTGGTCAGTCTCAAATCGGCATATGTGCGTACTGTGCGTATTGCCACTGAGTGGCCGAGTGGATAACGCGATGGCGTTTGAAGCGAGGGTACTGGGTTCGTGTCCCAGAGTGAACATCAACTCTGAGATGCAGGTACATCCAGCTGACGAGTCCCAAATAGAACGAAACGCACGTCCTGGATTCCACTGCTAGCCACTATCCATCTCTACTTACTTTTTTAATAGTTCAACCAAACTGAACTACTGAATTAGAACGTTTTTTCCCAAGTAGATATTAGAAACCAATCATATTAAAAGTATTCTACACTTATGGAAAAAACATATTCAATGTCTTTGTAAAATAATCTCACATTTTCCTTGCGTAGGTTATCAAATCTAAGTTTCTAAGGTGTAGCCATATCCAAATTGTAAGACACACATTTTGGAAATGAACTTGGTTTATTTATTAACAGTTATTTTAACGAATCAATGAAAAGGTTAAATGGAATTTGTTTATGTTAACATTTCATTTTCCATGAAACGTTGTACCTGCATTAAATGTAATCATTATTTATTGTCTTTTTCCCCTTCCCCTCTAACATTGTTTGTAGTAATATAATATTGTTGAGTAACCTGAGGATGACCTTCATTGTTACTATCATTGAAGAATGTGGAATGTGAATGATACATAATTATAAACAGATGCTTATTAAATACATTCATCTACAATTTATTTTTATTATTTGGATTAATACTAAAGGTCACTCTAAGGGAGGCATTCTATTTATTGCTTTTTCTTCTATCTTGTGAAAAAGTTTCACTTATTTGTTTATGTAATCAAAAGTTTGTAAACGAGAAACATAAATAGAAGTTTGTAGATGTATAAACTGATGATTAAATAATCAGTCGCCCATATATATATATATATATATATATATATATATATATATATATATATATATAATGCTTACAAATCTTCCATGTGAATATGAAATAAGTATTAGGGAACAAGGAAACAAAAAGTGTAGTGTATATATAGAAGCTGTTAGTAATTGAATCAACATAATTATATATTTCCTTTTTATTCGTATCCCATAGTTCAATTCCAAATCCACTGTTGATTAATCGAATTAACATCTCTTTGCCTCTATGAATACTATGAATTGACTGTTTGCCAAGTGTTTATGGTTTATAATGTTATTGTACCATGGAAATTGTTTGTTAAAAATTTTTTTGATTGAGTTATTCACATTTAAAGGGGGTTTTGTGGAGATTTTGTTAATATTATATAGTTGAAATCATGAGTCAATTGAAGCTAGACCACCATGGAAAACCTGGAAGCAATGGACGGCTTCGATTGACTGATGATTTCAACTATCTAAAATTACTAAAATCTCCACAAAACCCCCTTCTGATAAGCATTATATGCTCACTAGTGATTGGCTCCATGGGGTATTTCCTGGAGTTCTAGTGAGATGCAGTAACCAGTAGAGTTCAACCAAGTCTGTTGGGAGATAGTAGCTCACTGCAGACAACGGTGGACGATTGATCGATTTAGTGGATTGGTTGAAGTTTGACATTAACAACGTTGGATACCGGCTCAGTGGTTCTAGAGTTTAGGCGCTCGCGCGTGAGACTGATAAGTCCTGGATTCGAATCTCGCGAGGCGGGATCGTGGATGCGCACTGCTGAGAAGTCTTACAATAGAACGAAACGGCCGTCCAGTGATTCCGGGTTTTCCATGGTGGTCTAGCTTCAATTGACTTTATTCACATCTATTGATAAATTCTAATAAATATTATCGAATATACTATCATTTATTGTATTATTTCAAGATGACCTTTTTTAATAATCAAACTCAAAATGTAACTTGAATTGATCGTTATACAGTGAATAGTTTTCATTTGTTGAAAATCAACATAGTTTATAGACAGAGTTTAGTTGTTTTTTTAAAGTTGTAAATATCACTCTTAATGAGGAAGATACTCTTCCATTTGGTATTCTTCTTATGCAATCTCTTTATTACCTTATGTGAAATTCTATCCTACAAAAGTGATGATCTGTTAAAATGCTCTCTGGTACAATAATTTCAAGAGAAAATTTTAGGGTTTTGTATTTTGAAAGTTATATGGTTAGACAAACTTATTTCAAACAGTAATTTTATTATTAGATTATGATTAGCAGTAAAGTCTACATCAAAAGCCAATGGTTATTTCAATAAGCTGATCAGTCTGAATTAATAGATATTGATCCTTGCTATTTAGTTTTAGCTATAGTTTCCAGCTAATTGTTTCCGAATAGGATGAAACTCCTGTTCTGGATTATACTGTAAGACACAATCTAACTGATATCATTGACATCCTTTAACATTCTGTAACCGTCACAATCCAATAGGCTAGTCATCCGCAGAAAGCTTCAATAGATCGTTATCTGATTGTGGTGCTTTGTATTTTGTATTTAGATAATTGTGAGAGAATCGTTTTTTTCACAAAACTAGTAATATACCTCGTTGATAAGTTGGATAATGAAATCCACGTTTTTCTGTAGTTTATCAACTAAATATTTCATAGTTGACGCACACCAAAACTAGTAATCATATTAGAAAGTACCATCATTAATTTTTTTAGTTTCTTGAATGTCGAATAATACAAAAAAGCAAATAGTGCATATAATTCTCGATACTGACTACTTTGGCTACTAAACACCAGTCATTGATTAGGTTTGGCACAACAGTTAAATCAGTTAATTTTTTTGATTGAAAGCCAAGTAATCAATGGAACAAGACTATGATTTGTTAAATAGTAAAAAGATGTCCATTATTTTCACAAATAATAGACAATATGTCATGTGATTTTGAAACCCCCAGTTCGGATAAATGACTATGTTCATTAGTGATACTATGGTTGTACATCTGACTTACATTTTATTAATCCCCTGTCATTGTAGACTAAGACTAAATTTTGGATTTGTCTAAAGAATTTTGTGACCATAAAATTAAAATAATTGAGTAAATCATTTTTCTTGTTAGTTAATTAAAGGCATAAAATTTAATTACTTGTGTTAATACCTCAAATACATCCAAAGTATGTTCATTCACTAAACTGAGACAACACAATAAACTAAACTTGGCATTTAAGATTTACAGTAAATTCCTAACGTCCTTAATAAAATTGAGACTGAAGGCTATAATGTTTAACGTATATTTAAAATTTAACTTATCGGCATTGCTCAATCACTGAATGTCTTGGCAGAAAGTCGATCCCTCCGTAAGTCAAGTAAACTTTCAGGAACAATTTGTCCAACCTTGAAAATTTTTATTTCTAGGGATTTTTATTCTGTAAAGAAACGTTGGTCGTATGATATTAAAACGAAAGGAAGGATCCACGTAAATCCAGCTTATATGTCTTAAATGTGACAAAAAGTGCATCCTTGATTTCGCTTCTAGCTACGATTCACTTAGGTTTATAATTTTTATAAAAAATATTGAGACTATCTGAACAGGATACACATATGCGAAACAGACATTGATTTCAGTTATATACACCGATGAGAAGTTTCAAACGGTCAATACAAATAAATCAGAAACAAACGTTTGTTTAGATTGGTTGCACATTCAAAAGCAGCCAAGGGTTTCCGTTTTCCATAAAATAACATTTATTTTATAAAAATCGTATTTACAAACAAAACTCAATATATTTAAGATTAGTTGATTGGTCTTGCTGAGATAATATTGTGGTGTATGCTACTTGTGTCGACAGATATAAGTAGTATGTGACATCAATAGAAATTAAAGACCCGTCAGCATAAGGCTAAGAAGATCAAACTGAAGAGAAAACAGAGACGGAATTAGAAAGGAATCGTGAATCGGAAGAATTATACTGAATGTGAAAGACAAATGATGGAAATTCGCAAATGAAGTATTCAGTGTGTGGTTCTCATATATTACCAAGATACTCTGTAGTTATCTACTAAAACACATTGGTTGTCTATCACCTGTATTTTTGTTGATTGCAATTCCACTTACAAGAAATGTTCTACAAACCGCTTCATTACTTGTTGAACATTCCACCTCAAATTAAAATTCACGAATAATTTAACACTTACCATTACTGTCAGTTTGCACCATAATTTCTGCTGCAGTCCCTGTGCCATATTTTGTACGAGCAGCTAAAGAAATGTGATAAGTTGAATTTGGAATTAAATTTTCCATTAAATATTCAGTTAGATCAGCTGACAACTTGACCTCCATCGGTTGTTGTTGTTGTTGTTTACTTTTATCGCGATTCATGTCAACTGCTAAACGATATTTCAGTAAATAATCTTGTAAACTAATCTTTCCAGGTAAATTAGGTGCTATCCAATTAAGATGTATTTCTTTCGGATCAAAGCTTAAACCAATAAATTCACGAGGTTGTGAAGGTACTAATTTAGAATTCATTTAAAGCAATAGTTGGAAAAAAGAAAACAATAAACATGTTAACAAATAACAAATACAATAATAATATTTATTATATATATTTCGTGTTATTGTTATGCTTAGAAACATTAGTAATTCATTGGATTGAATAGATGTGTTAATTGTATGAGGCAGTTTGTACATGTGATCGTTTTTCAATAAATTGTTGTTGTTTCTTATTAATTCCAAAAAATTCAATAATTTGATGGTGGCTACACATTTTCCAATCAGCTCATATGATATGAAATGATCTGTTACAACTTAAGTTTAATTATAAAAAATCATTTATGGAATGTATGGATGTTAATTCGGTCCTCAAATGCCCTGGCACGGCCGACAGTAGGGAGAGTCCGCTCTCCCTCTTGAAATGATCTCACATGGCCATGCATATATAGCCTCTGCCAGGGAAGTCCTACTCACTGCCTTCTCGTGCCGGGGGTGTTGTTTACTAAATTGAGAGGACGAAAAGCGAATGTCCGGCGCTTTAACTGGGTTGGTGGACACGGAAAGGAAAAATAAATGACCAATTGATTATGATGCAAAAGGTTTGATAATGGAAAATTAGTGGCATAATATAAGTTTTCCTTAGATTATATCGATTACGGTGGTCTTTAAAGTATTATATGCTTTTGGTTGGAAAAAACGAATGATCAATATAGAGGTTAGAGATAGGGTATTAAGCTTTAAACACCAACAGATAGTCATAGCCAAAAGTTGTTAAAGTTTGGATATTGCGAACTCCAGGTCTCTTTTCGATGTACATACCCTTAACAGGTTCCATTATCTCTTCTGAAAATATATAAATCGAAGAAATAAGAAAACCTTTTCTTCCCATTATGAAATTAATATTGGGATGGACTTTACTGAAAAGTCTAAGTAATGTTTTATCAAATTAACTCCGCACATATCTCAGTTTAAATATTATTCCTGTACAGTGAAAATAAAACGCGCTCGAATTGTAACATGTAAAGCAAATAGTTTGTTCCAAGGATATCATCAAGAAATTCTATTCAATACGGCTCTTTCTATGGTATAACAGTAATGATTAATGTTTTTCACTTGGTATGCTAGCAACTTCCAAAAATCTAACAGTAATCATAGTTTATCTTCAAAGTAATATTGTGGTGTGGTCTACTTATATCCACATGAGTAGTGTATGGTGATGGTCAGACATAGAATGCATTTTGGCAGAAGACTGATTATTATGAGGAAGTAAAAGAAGAAGAAAATAACCAAAGAAGAAAAACGGTGAAATCAAAATAGATATAAAATTGTTATGCTGGAAAGAAACAAAAATGTAGGAAATTATTCTTTAAAAAGAAAACAACAACAACAATACCAGCATACGTGGTTTAAAATGAAATGAATATGAAGTATGATGGAAAAAAAATTAAAAATAATGGTTATAATGACGATAGGAAATTTCAGTTTATCGAAGAAGAATGAAACAAAAATCATAATATTATAAGCAAAGATGGATAATGGCTAGCAGTGGAATCCAGCACGCTCGTTTAGTCCTATTTGAGACTCGTCGGCAGGATGTACCTTAATCTCAAAGTGCATGTTCACTCTGGGACTCGAATGCCGTACCGTTCACTTTAAACGTCATCAAGTTATCCACTCAGCTATTGGGTCCTGATAGTCACTTGCTTGTGCATTGCGGCTAAGTTTAAATTCAATTGATATTGTTTGTTTGAATCTTCCCATTGATGTTTAGAACTGCGACTGATCCGTCTCTTATTGGCATATGTGCATACTGTCCGTCCTGGATTCCACTACTAGCCACTATTCATGTTTGCTTATAATGCTTGTGAATTAAGGCTATATTGAGGCAATGCACACAGTATGCACATATGCCAATCAGAGACTAATCAATCGCAGTCCTAAACAGCAATGGGAAGATTCAAACAAACAATACCAAGTGAATTTAAAAATCATAATATATTTTAGGTTGTTCGATAAAGTCAACCACTTGTCACAGAAAAACAATCACTTAATACTCTGATGTTGATGATGGTAACAATTATAATAATTAGGTATGCTTTTTGATTATTCGATATCTTTGAAACTACTATGTGAGACTATTTCCAAGCAGCAAATTGATCATTCAATTGTCTATTCTTTATGGATGATTAAGACCTGTCTATTATGCTTCAAATTTTTTGCCAGTTTAAGTGACATAGCATCTAGTGCATTGTGCATTGATGATAACTGATTAAAGGAAAGATTGAAAATAATGGGGTCCATATATTTAGTCTTAAGGTGATTTGATCTGTGAGTGAATTACTCAGTAGCGATATGTCTGTTTCTGATACAAAGTGATACGGATTTGAATTACATGGAGTATATTAAATCCTGCTTCATTTAAAAGAAATCTTGTTGATGAATGTCAATCTAATTTTAAGGCTGGACGGAACATTGTAATTACTTAAATTTCAATCGCTAAAATTATTTCAAAGATAATTTTCTCAAATAAAGAATATTTTTTTAATCAGTTAGTTAAACACTTAATATAATAGTTGAGTTCATGAGTCAATTGATGCTAGACCACCATGGAAGACCTAGAAACACTGGATGGACGTTTCTTCTTAGTATGGGACTCCTCAGTAGAGCACATTCGTAACCCTTGTCATGGGATCTGAACCCAAGACCTTCGCTCTCGTGCGCGAACGCTCAACCTCCATAACGCTGTACCTGTCTAAATTCAACCAATCCACAATATTGCGTGACCGTCCACCATTGTGTTCAGTGAGTTACTATCTCATAACAGACCCGGTTGAACTCCATTGGTCACTGCTTCTCACCAGAACTCCAGAAAATCCATCTTTAAGTTAGTCACTAGTGAGCACGTGATAATTGTCAGCACAGGGCTGTGAAGATTTTTGAGTTTTGGTTGAGACAAGTGTTTCAGTCCAGTGCTTCCAGGTTTTCTATAGCGGTCTAGCTTTAATTGGCTCATGAATTCAACTATAAAATTACCATCCAATTTTGTTAAACTGCCCTCAGTTTCTTCAACATTTTCTTTTCTTTCATGTACTGTAAATTTAGTGCAGAATAATTTTTCAAAGATTGGGACCAGTATTGAAACTATTTATGTATTAATTATACATTGTGAGAAATAGTTATGTAAATCCATCTATACTGATGGGATTTTGTCAAGCGTACATCTTCATTTAGAGGAACTGATAATGAACTACAGATTTCACTTACGTCATATAATAACCTTAAAGCCAACAACGCTATTAACTGATATCTGCTAATAAGCTGCTTAGAAATCTCAACATAATGTATATTCTGTTCAATTCATTAACAATATGAAATCAGTTTTCTTTTATTAAATCTAATTAGTTGATATTCAGTTAATGGAATCCATACAGATCAACGCGTAATTGTAAATAACGTAATATTACGATAAAACTCGTAAAATATGGACTCTTATATTACATACTCAATTAGAAGACTTCATAATGAACACAATGTCATACTTTGGATTTTATCAAAACTTAAAAAAACGAACAAGGAAAAAAAGAATATTTTTCTTCTAATTCATCAGTAATTAAATTTAGAGGGTAAAATGAATAGTGATCAACTACCATAGACAAATTTCATCTATCTCTAAAGGATATTTATGTAATTCGCTATTCTATCCCATCAGTTTCCTTCTATGGGTTAAATATAAATTTATTGAATTAAGGCTGGTAAATGAAAAGTAAATATATAAAACAAACTATTAGAAAAATATTTATGATAAAAGAATAATTGAAAAAAGAAAAAAATCTGCGGAATCTAATTGTTTTTTTTCTTGGA
Organism: Schistosoma rodhaini; assembly: GCA_944470415.2. NCBI lineage: Eukaryota > Metazoa > Platyhelminthes > Trematoda > Strigeidida > Schistosomatidae > Schistosoma > Schistosoma rodhaini. The sequence continues at coordinate 67,131,263 of OX104044.1, forward strand.
GACTCATTTCGTGACTGAGTAACTATGGTGAAATGATCAACTTTTTCTAAATCAATTAAAAGAAATGGAGTGGAAAAAAACAAAAAAACTCGACAGAAAATGTTTGTCTTATTTTGTTTGTTTTTTTATAGATTTTTAACTGGTATTTTTACTTTTTCCACCCCCCTTTTTTCATAGAAATAAATTGTTTGTTTAAAACTAGAAAAAAGTCGAATTAATTTACTTAGTTTAGTTTCTTTACTAGAAACTAGATTTGTATAAAGTAAAAAGAAAATAGAAATAAAAACATCGGAATGAATGATTTTTAATTAATTCTTATATGATAGTGATGAGAAGCTTTTATGGACAAAGAAAATTTATATTGTTATTATGATCAAAGAGAACTTGATTTGTTTTTTCTGTGTAATAAGGTCATGGGTACTCACTGCTGATTAGTCTCCAACTAAGTTACGATAGTCGTTTATAAATGCATGATTTCAGTAAATCATTAGCTGAAATCATTTATTGATGAAAACATTCTCATTATTGAACTAATCACCTGAATTAACAAAATATTCAATGGTTTACTGTTCACTATTGATTAAACTCTAGGTAAACTATCAAATTTATGATAAGACTTCTTCAGCCATGTCAGGATTGAGTTACAATCCTATAAATGACCCCTGGTAATTTCGCACTATTTCAGAAATAAATTTAAGTTTGTGAGCGTGAAAATCTGGATTTTGACTGAATACTGATACGATCAACTGAAGATATTAAAATAATGCATGGTAATCAATATTTCATAAACTGATATTTGTACACGAAGTAATAACGCTCGAAATTGAAGTCATCTTTTCAACTACTCATATAAATACTCTATAAATTCATCTGACACTTATCACATTGGGTTATCAATATTCTATTCAATAACAGTTAGTTAATAAATGTTTATTCCATTGAGTATGGATTAAATTAGATTGTATGATGACTAGTTGAAGATATTCTTTCTTTGCAAAAAATACAGATATTCACCAACAGCGATGATTTCTGGTTTTTCATTTACTCATCACTACCAGAATTGTTTCAGGTCTTTAGTTAAATGATTCTTAGATGAATTGAAAATGGTAATTTTCATAGGCATCAACTAAGAATCCATAGATTTAATGTTGAATAGATGAAAATGAAAATTCTATTTTTAAAAGAGCATTATGATATCGTTCTTGAGTGTAACGAAGTTCAACAAAGATATCAGAAATCATCTTTCATTACAACAACAAAAAAATTTCTCAAGGACAATTCAGTTAATATTAACTGATTGCTTACCGAATTCATCATAGAAAAATGACAACCCTTATCGTCTTTTGAGTTCATTAATGTTATTGATTGACAGTATACAATTTTTAGCAAAAATTTTAGCTAGAACTCACACTTCCTAATTACTTTGATGATTTTTTTCAGTAAAAAAGACTTCTAATTTTAGAGAATGTTCTATCAGTGGTCTGGTCATTCGGGGTAAACGATTAACATATGAAATAATTCTTTTGAAATCAGATGAGTGTGCTATAGAAATGAAACTTAATTTCAGGCTTCAAAAATCAATTCTATAGGAAATTTTCAGGCGAGACTATAATTTATGAACGAGCCAATCTGAAGCGTTTGAGGGATCTCAAGGTCACAGCGCCAATTCCAGTACCTGATGCTCACGTACGATCGGTTCACAAAAGATTTTAGAGAAGACGTGACAATTAAGCGTCTACAATAAATGGGGCTACTAAGAAGTTCCTTTATTTGTAATTTCGCTAATCAAATGAATTCTAGACACTGCACAGACTATCGTTATGATGTCTTTCGATGTAATATATATTGGATGAGGAAGTATGCTAGAGTAGGAACGTTTTACACTCAGTCCAAATTTAGATTAAGGCAACTTATAATAATTGCTGCGAACTGTGTAATAAAAGCACCAGTAGCATTGGCTGTAATATTCGCAGACGTTACTGAAGCTTCGGCCGTTCAGTCGTATGAGTATTTTAGAGATATAGGCGTAATAAAAGTGACAAGCCAGAGTGCAAACAAACAATATTAAATATATGTGGAGGAGGTTTCGAAGAGTATTTGCGAACTTATCATGATTACAGAGATCGAGTATTATGGAGCCATATGGATGAGTCACTCTACCGTCTGCGTTACGATTTTAGAACCTTTGAACCTACTTCTAACCCTAACAAGTTTTTGAACCACGTAAAAGAAGTGTATCCATTTTGATTCTTTGGTTTTGTAATACATATTTTTATTCTATACTAACCGTTTCCTGATTGGCTAGCGTTTCTAAATGTCATTTAAGATTCGTTCAATGGTGGTCCATAAATTAAAGTCTCGCCAATTTTAATTTTTCTATTTTTATTTATATGATCTCACAAAATGTAAGTATATAATCATAAACTCTACAGCCAAAATATTTGTTCTATAATTTATTAAAATTGATGATAAAGTGGAATTAAGTTAGTGGATCTATCAGCTTTCACTATGAGATACCATAGTAACCATTCGATTTTCAAAAAAAAATTTAAGTATACAATTTTTACTGACTGATCAACTTTATATTTTTCTGTTTCTGAGAAATAATCTAATTCTGCGGCTCGCGCTGTAATATCATCAAAGCTCTAATTGTACTAGGTTTAACATATTCGCTAGTATTGCAGATAGGTTTTACTTATACGTACTAATTATCAAGAAACCTAATTTCAACGCTAGCTGTTGATCAGCATTAACCACCTAACATTTAATATTTAACTACTAAACTATATACTGAGATTTAACTTCTCCATTGCAGGTGCAAGTATTAAGCATGCTTACAAACAATAAACTCATAGTATTTAGCAATAGACAGTAGTCAACATGGTAACGGTACCGATCAATGGTTTTGAGATTATTCAGTGTCAGTAAAAGACTATTATGAAAGTCCTAGAATGTAGAGTCGGTATACATAAATAATAACCTTTTTCCGTATTGTTAATAGTATGGAAAATTTCGAGAGATTTATTCTGTAATTTATTATTGTCAAATACTTGAGATCAAGAAATAACCTTACTTCGTTAACGCTTAAATGGATTACGCAATGTTACATCAGATGGAAAGATACAGTTAACATAGTTTTAAATTCAGCAGTCTGAAAATTTCAATTATCCCATAAGTTATTCTCTGATGAAGATGGTTTTAAATTACAGAATGACTGATTATTTCTGTTTGCTTGAAAATTAGATTTTGTATTTACTAGGCTTTTTTATTTCGGAAAAAAATACATACTACTGATAAGTAACTAGTGTGAGCTTGTAAAAATGTCAGCGTTTATAATTATAATAATATGCTTAAATTTTATGTTCATAAACAATTAACTTACTTCCAAATTTGACCAATACTTCGTGTGAATCAGTCAAAGGACCATCACCAGCTGAATTTTGGGCACTCACACGAATATAATAAGTTTCCGATGTGAACAATTTTTCCAGTTTGACACTTTCAAATTGTGTACCAACTTTTTGCCAGTGATTTAATGGACCCTGTGGATTTCTGTTGTAGAAAACATTATAACCCTGTAATAAAAAACCAAATAATTAAGCACACCATTGCATCTGTGAATAATCCAATGAGTAGTAATTAATTCGAATGAAAGGGAAATAAAATTAGCATGACTTTTTCTAGACAAACTGGAAAATTGACCGTAGAAAGACATTCTAAATAAGGTAGTTTATTACTGTCGATACATAGACGACACACTTATCGTGTATGACAAACGTATGAAAAAACAAGAGCTATTAACCAGCTTCCATAACGCTCAATCAGCTACTAAATTCACCAACGCAGAGGAGAACGGCAGTAGCATAGTTTTCTTTTCTGTCCTGCTTTCTAGAAGGATAGACGGTTCCATTAAAATAAATGTATTTAGAAAAAGTACATGGACGGGTCAGTGTACCCATTTTTATAGCTTAACACCTCTTCAATAAAAAATAAGTTTGGTTAAATGTCTCAGAAACAGACTAGAACTATTATGTTCTGAAAGTAGTGTAAATAACGGAACAGATAAACTAAAGAACATATCACAAAATGACGGTGATCCAGATAATTTCCTCGGAAGATTTCTATTTGAAGGTAAAGGAAGAATAGACTTTGACACGGTCAGGAAAAAGCTTTCATCACTGAGTCACTGAATAGGAATTCATTAGTGTGACTCACTTGACAAATTTAAATTTAGTATATTGTATGTCCTGTTTGTACCTATCAGTCGGTTCATACTCCACTAAAACGATCTTATCCGTGTTTAGTGTTGTATTGTGTCTATTGATTAGGCATACACAATTTACTGGGAAATTATGATTATTATATGTTTGAACAGTTGCCTCGAATGTTCAATATTATTAATTCTTATATTGTGTTCGATATAACACAGGATAAGAAGTCACAAAATTTCGTAGATTATGAATATGTTTTCATAATATGTAATAATGATAATGTTTTTGATCATTGAGATAAGCAAAAAAACGAATCTAAAGGAATTTGTCAGAAGTTACTTATTTTGATGGAATTTCGTTCTCTGTGCTGGGTGTTATGGTCATGGAGCTTTCATCGTACTTCTGAAAGCACCAGCAGCATAAACGTCTAATACAATTTGACAACAATATATCACATGGGTGGATTATCATATAACCTTTCAGTCTACAATTTTACTGAATCTTATTTACTGATATGGCGTGTGATACCAATATCGGCAGATATAAGTAGTAATTATCGCCAATCAAAAATGGAATGCCTGGCGGCAGAGGGTTGAGAAGATCGTAGAGAAGAGAACGAGAACAGAGAGTGATTGATATGAAACTGAAGGAAGTTTGAGACGTTTGATAGACATTTTAAAAGTGAATTATTTACTGTATAATTCTCAGAATTTATTAAGAGATTCTGTAATTATCTATCTCAATAACATTCAGTTGTCCCCAATAGTGTTCTCTTCCTATACACTGCCAGTATGCTATTTCCGTCATTTTTATGTAACATAAGTATTTCAAACGTATATGCTTGTCTTAAGAGTCTATATGTATTCAGAGTTCAATAGGTTTTCCAGTGCTTTATTTAATGTAGATGTAATTTTTTTCAAATATATTTTACTGAATACTGACGATGGTAAATAAGGTTTATGCCATAAACATTCAGCTGAAAAGTTATGTAATACAAATAATTTAGTTTGAAGATGAATCATTAGGCAAAATTAATTAAGAACTTTGTTTACAACACTTTTAACATCATAAGTAGTTTGTTACCAAGTATTACATGTTCAAGTCATCAATAAAATATTTTTACTTTCATATACTTTATACAATCTTAATAGCATAATGAAACTCAAATGAAACGTATTCTATACATATTGACAGTATGAAGTGTCAAGTAACAATTTTTATGCATTTTATTTTGAAGGATTATTTCACGCCATAGGTTTGATAGGTATTCATTACGAGCAATTTTTTCTTGAATATTTTAGATATATTATTAACCTACTTACAAGTAGTTAAATAGAAGTACAAAATTATCGAACCCATCGTTGAGTAAACGTGATTGTGACCATTAATTATGATAAGCGTTCTCTTGAGAACAGGACACAGCCAACAAAATGAAGCAAAGAGAGACTCTTATAATCTGGTGTTACATAAATATAACTAAAGTGTAGAAAACTAATTTTTTGATGTTATGACACAGAAAAGCAAGACAAATCATGTCAAAGATTTTGAAAAGGGAGTAGTTTCCGAAAATAATGTTAATGGAGGCAACATTCAATGGAGTTTTATCACTAGTTTACAATATCAGTCAAATATAACGACACTGGTGACTTTCCTTTTAAGTATGACTGAAAACAAAGTTTATAATAGGAAATATTGCGTACTATAAAATTTCTTAAGAGACAGGTAATTCCTCTCATCTAACATTCAACTGATAACCAGTGTATATGATTTACCAAGTTAATAAAAGAGTTTTTCCTCATAAAAATGATATTTTAGTCATTTAGGAATTTAACTGAAAAGTTAGTAAAATTTTCAAGAATTACAAGAATCTGTGAATTCATATCAGTATGGAGATTTGTAGAGATTGCAGTATTTTCACGATTGACTTCATGGTTCGATTTAAGCTAGACCGCCATTGAAAACCTGGAAGTACAGAACAACGGATGAAGGGTTGTGCAAGATCATGGATTGATTCAACTTAGACATTAACGTCGTCAGACACTGACTCAGCAGTCTAGATTTTAAGCGTTCGCACACGAGACCGAAGGTCCTGGGTTCGAGTCCTGCATGAGGGATCGTAGATGTGCACTGCTGAGGAGTCCCATACTAGGAAGAAACGGTCGTCCAGTGCCTCCAGGTTTCCAATAGTGGTCTAACTAATATCGACTCGTGAGGTCAACTGTGACATCACAAAACTATTTAATTCAGTAAAATTATCATCACCTTGGATATCATGACCGATCTCCTTATTGAAGGATCACACTTTTAGGATTATCACCTTTAAAGCTAAATGTATTGAATAAAAATAAGGATTCCTGAGGAGAAAATGATTGTAATAATACCAATGAGAACTAGCAGGACAGGAAGAAACATTTTTCAGTAATTTCTACTAGTTTTTCTATGTGATCTACCAGTGCCCATTACTGGTTTGCATGCATAATAGGAAATCTCATTAGTGGTTGTTAGATTTATTGAAAAAACGTAAGAACTTATTAAACGGTGACTCCAGGGTGTATTAGATAAAAGTTAAAATTCGTTACATTGTGTGAACAAGTTTTTGGTCTTGGAATTATCTGATAATGGAAGTAGTTAGCAGTAAATGTAAGATATGAATGTCCAGAGAGCGACGACAGACAAATACTAAGTTCATAGAATATCTCCATATGTAAAAAAAGAGAGTTCATTAAAATCCTACACAAACTTCATACTGCATGAATGTTCTATATTTTGTTTCAGTAAATTATGTTTCATATCTAATCTCTGCTCCACAATCGTCCGTCGGAAATTATATATGCGTGCACAACTTGATCTAGTTCGGTGATCTAGCTATTTAGTTTATCGGTGGATTAGCCAGTCAGGTATAACCTTATGTCATAAAACAGGTAGAAACGCTTAAATTATTTTTTTTTCTGTTACAATGATAATAAATGAGTTTGTTTTCGAATTAACAACCATTCTGACCTTACTTGTTTGAGAAAAATGGTAAGACTGTTTCTCTGTAGATGCACCCTAATATTCATAGAATATTTGCTTATCTATGATTAATTCTAGCTTTATACATCAATTGACTTAGTATTAATAACAGGTTGCCATTCAGTGATAGGCATTCTCCAGTTGTTTGTTTTAACAATATTATTCAAGACATTGTTAGCTCAATTTTGTTTCATACCCCTGGCTTACAGACTGACTTCGCGATAAAGAACTTATGAAAAAGATCAAATAGAAGCTTAATTCGGCCATCTCATCACTCGAACAGTAATCATGAGGAAACAGTTGAGTTTATCTGAGAAGACGAAGATTATCATTGTTTATTATCATGCACAGATACTGTTTCTCTGAATTTGGGTCATCTATACAATATTATAATTTTTGAATGTAGGAAAGCATTTGCTAGTAGTGAAATGAAAATTCGAATCTTGAAGACTAAAATGAAACATACAATCATTATTATTTAGTTATCAAAATGCAAGTTCAAACGTATTGTGTTTGTAAAATAAGAATTTGGATTAAAAACTTACAATAATTTTTCCATTTGCTTCTTTTGGTGGCTTCCAACTCACTAAAACGGAATCATCTGATATGGTAACTGTTTCAACAGAATATGGAGCCGAACTAGGGGCTACAAACGGAATAAAAGAGAAAAATTCAATAATAATTTGTAATGCCAATTAAGTGAAACAAATATTTAGTACCGACGTAGTATTATTAATGTTAAAAATTGATTTACTAGCGGGTGTATTTTGAAATTCAATATGGCTGAAATTCCCCCCTGAAACCAATCAATCATTTCTTCTGAAGCGGTCAGAATTCAAGTTCCATGAGTGATATAACTTACATTTTTAACTGACTATGATGCATGTTCAACATTACCTACATTTTTAATTCACTATGACGATTATTCAATGTAATATTTGTTTTGTTTTCAATAATGATATGTTATTCAAGAAATGGTATTTTTTGTATTAAATTAACATTAACTATGTTCTATATGATATGGAGCATGTGATTTATTATAATCAGAATGGTTATGTAATCTGTTATATCCTGGTGAAGACATAAGTACGGGTAACTCCCAGGGCCTATTAATGGATTATTATTATATATATATTCTTATTGTTTAACTATTAAGTTATTAAGTTATTATATTGTGTATATCTATATTCATGTTATGAATTGTTATTATACGATTTACTGTCCATAAATTATATTCAGTTTATTGATTACTGTACCCCACATTCACAGTCACATTTAGCTTGATTCTGTGCAAATATTATGTTCCATTTTATGGTGTGATGCGGTCTATCTGTCTGGTATATAAACCGAGTATGCTTGAAATAAATGATTCGCACAGCAGAAGCTGAAATCGGTTTTTTTGGACTCAGTTGGAAGGGCTAAGCGGACAAGGGACCAATAAGGACGCTAAACTGCTCATACTGGTCCAACGTCATTGAATTGGCACATTGTTCAGATTAGACAGGTCGTATTTCGATTGGTGGATAAATCACGTGATAAAAGCTGGACATAAAATCATAACGAATCGGATACGGCTTTCTTATTTTATAGTCATAACATAATCAATGTATAAATCAGTGTATTTTTGACTACAGTCATCATGTTTAATTTAAAGGCAATAAATGTTCACTAGTACCAGTCATTTGAGTTCTTACTTCATGACATGAGAATTGTAGTGGTTCCTTATTCCAGGTATAAATAATTAACAATGAGTATTAGTAATAAAAGATTGATATATATTCTTTCGGAAATAATTTAAGTTTTTGCATGTCATTTAGTATGAGTGTGGTAACAGGAATGTATAGTTTTAAATATTACTGACTTTATGAAATATGAAAACTATGATGATGATGATGATGATTATGATGATGATGATGATGATGATTATGATGATGATGATGATGATGATGATGATGATGATGATGATTATGATGATGATGATGATGATGATGATGATGATGATTATGATGATGATGATGATGATGATGATTATGATGATGATGATGATGATGATGATGATGATGATGATGATGATGATGATGATGATGATGATGATGATGATGATGATGATGTAATCAAACATACCATTTCGGTTGGTTTAGAATTGTAAAGAGGGATGGAATGAAATTTTTTTCATTCTAATGATACTTGATCCTACTAATATTTTGATTGATCATCGTTTTTAAGAACTAAAGTAAATTAAAGTGAAGCATAGTGTGATATTGGTTATTAATTCAATCTGAGTACTTAAAATAATGAGTTGTAAGTTAAACGTCTAATTGTTTAGGAGATAAATGATTACTGGTGAGAAATTATTCATTTAATCTACACTCTGTCATAATCAATGTAAAAAAATGAATGAAATTAGTATACAATAAAAATAAATTTTCATTAATGTGGCCAAATTTTTCTTGGTCATTTAAGCTCTATGGTAACAGATAAATAAACATTTTTTTAGTAATGTATAAAATCTGAATTTGAATTATTGTCTGAATTTGCTATGTTAGCTTCTTTTTCATTTCAAAATAACTAGTTTCATTATTCAATTTCTGTGAAAAATTTAATATATAATATAATGAATGTATGATCACAAAAATGAAAATAGGCGAAATTCAAACAGTTAAAAGAAGTCCTTGTTTATACGCCTACAATTCAGAGGCGATGTAGTTAATGAAACACTAACTCAGAGATTACGCAGAACAATCCAGAAATCTTTCAACGCTGGTGAACTACATTTAGTGTTTTCTACGCCCCTAATGGTGACACGAGGCTAAAAGATGAATTGTCTAGAATGATCACTTCATTTTGTATTTATCAGTTCGACTGCTCCTGTGGAGCAAGTTGTATTGGTTGAAGTTCTAGGAATTTACATTTTCGTGCTTGCGAACACCTCCCCACTTGGCTGAACAAAGGTTTAGTGAGGAAACTAATAAACTCGATATTGGCCCGTTTAGTACAAACTGGTCATAGTGTCAGTATAAACCAATCCTTTTTAATTATTTATGCGATCAGTAATTTTTTGTCAAAGCTTGTCAGGCTTGAAGTCCTTAAAACGGCTGAGGCAGTAGCCATCCGAATGAAGAAACCTGGGCTATGCATACAGAAGAATTATCTCCAGCTCAGTGGTCTATCGGTTAAGGGCTTCGGCTCGAAAGTGGTAGGTCCTGGGTTCGAATCCCGCGAGAGTGGGTTCGTGGACGCGCACTGCTGAGGAGTCCCATAATAGGACGAAACGGCCGTCCAGTGCTTCCAGGTTTTCCATGGTAGTCTAGCTTCAATTGACTCATGATCTCAACTCTATAAAAATTATTATTATTAGTTAAACAACATTATTAATCTCCCCTAGACATGATTCATTCACTTAGCATTGATCCCTCCTTATTACGTCTTACTAATTTATCACACAATTTAAACTTCCACTTGATCGAATTGTAATTGCACTATCATATCTCTCTCACCCTATCGGACCCATATTTATATTCTGATCACAGATCTTAAATTTTCACTTAACATATATACAGATCTAAGTGTTAACATTCTATATGAGTCATACCAACATTTACAATTTTATTCTACTTGATTTGACAATCCTAAATTTACATTGCTTTAAACAATGTACTTTGCATTTAACCTGACCATTTATTAATTTGGATATATCATTGTAGAACCTGAAGAGAATTTATTTCTTATTCAATGATTCTCAGAAGTTTATATTCATAGAAGCAGGCTCAAGTAACTTATTTACTGAAGAAGCATATCAGTATTCTGTATTCTATTTAACCAAATCACATAATAGGTCTTTGAATCATTGTGATGGACTTTATACTGACTATTTATTCGGATTTTGAATTTGGATATATCATCGTAAAACCTGAAGAGAATTTATCGAAAAGAATATTATTCTTCGTTCAAATATTAGTCTTTTAATATGATGGAGATCTTTAAACGATTAAAAATCTAAATATCCCCTATCCATATTCCACAGTTTGAGTTATTAAAAAAATGCATAGAATAGCTAGTTCATACACCTTTTTTTTTAAAAAAATAGAAAAAGTAATTCACTGTTCAATTGAGTATTATGTTGCTCATTTGAAAAAACAAGACTGGATAGCAATTAATAAAATTATTTTTTTTCTTTTAAAATTAATCAAAGTTAATTTAGTTTGAAATACAAGGAAATTAGATAATTGCTCTTTTTTTTTCTAACGAATTGCAGCACGACAATTTCATCTTTATCAACATATATTACTGAAGTAATATATATATGTATATATAATAAAGAGTCCATTATAATGTGAATACGTTGTTACACTAAGGAAAATAATAAGCCCATAAAAATACTCACTCACACCCCTACAAAAACACAATGAAATCATACAATGTCGATCATCACGCTATTTGATTTCAGTGAATCCTATTTTTGAAAATACACGTTATTATTTCCGTTCTGTGTAATTTTTATGCCTCATTATAACTTTAGTTATAACCACTAGTATTGCTGTTATTGTGTGAATGAAGCTTAATGAATGATTTTAAGATTATTTCTCATTATTGCAATCAAAATGGTGAAAAATTTCCCAACATTATCATTTTACCTTTTTACGTTGTTGTCCCAAGTCAATCATACGTTAATTCATTCAACCAGTCTAGAAATCTGTTACATTACATATAAGCAATTACATCTCAACACATATATCCATTGACATATATATATATATATATATATATAATACACATATGGGCATACTAAACCATATTCCTTTTATACTTCTAGCTAACTACATATATTTTCCTTCATTTATTTGATTGTGTTGTATGTGTACCGGAGAGAAAGCATGAAATACAAGTTGCCATTTAATTCTTTTAAAGTTTATTAACAGAGTCTATATGAACATACACACAACTACATAGTTCTAATAACGTACCTAATACAATTTTCTTAGTTTTCCTTGTCATAATTTACAAGTTGAGACATACTTAAGCGTGAAGTAGTACATTCTTTTGTTTTTTTTGTTTAAGTTTTCTATCATGACACTGAAAGGATATAGTTTGTTTTAAATTTCTATTAGCACTTTTTAAAATAATTTTGTTTAAAACCAAATGATAAATACATTCTAATGGAAAAATATAAGTTATGTCCAAAAATATAAACCGGCATAATTAAGTGTTATCATTTTTTTTGATAACCGAGTATTATAGATGGATGTTATGTAAGTAGAATAAAGAAATTGATAGATATAGGGAAACAGAGAAAATGTTAATAACTTTTAGATAAATTCATAAAGTGTTTAGTAAGAAGATGCAAATGATAAAATGTGATTATAACTGACAACCATGAATAATAGTCATGTTTTAACACAAAATGATTGAAGTCGGCATTGTGGACTAATCAATTCTTACTTACTAATTTAGCTGTAAAAAAGTGAATCGTAATGATTTAAAGTCTTATTTAGATATCTGTTAACTGATCAGTCTTAAATTATTAGTTTTTTGTTATTCTGAAAACCAACTCCATTCCCATAACTAAGGAACTAAGTTAAGAATTAAATGACTTCATACTACAGGTTTTATTCTGGTTTAATGGTGAACACATTCAAGTTAAGGATTATGAATTATATTTCTACTTTCAGTTATTTCAAAGTTGGATTGTAAGAGTCTTAGAAAATGAGTTAAAATATGAATCATTAGCGTATCTGGACGGAATTAAAAGTAGTTTATTGAATAGTACATTAGAAGATTTAAAATTAATTAAAATAAATTATTCACCCATTAATAAAGGAGATATGATACTGATTTCAACTCCTTGAGATGTGCTTCAATCGCAATGCGAGTACTTAGAAAGAAACATATTTAATGTACAATATAATCGGTTAATGTAATCTTTAAGTATTATAATCGGGCCATTCGTCGCTAACATATCACCAGTTAACTGTATTTACCTTTATTACATGATACTTGGTAAAAGTTTTTAACTCATACTAAAAGATGCCTTAAACTGTTGACTGGTACGATGGATGGTGAACCTAGAAAACTATTGATTATATCAGTTTGATAATAATATTCCAAATAGGCTTTTGAGAACCAAATCTTTGGATAAATTAACTAGGTACTATATCAATGAAATTAATAGTAAGGACTTTTGAGTTGATATAAATTCTTGGGTGTTTAATACAAACAAGTCACATTTACTTTTATCAAGAACAGTACTTACGCATTGGCACAAGGAGGATTATTTATTGGACTTAAGAATTTGAAGCATAAATAATCTTATAAGTAGACTTTAGTCAAATAAAAATTGCAAATACTTAATTATCTATTAATATGGTGATTAAAACGGTCGAAATAACAGTCGTCGACGTAATAATAAAACATCATTTCTAGAAACTCATAGTGATGACCTCTTTTGAAAATTAAATATACAATGATCAAGTGTCTTATTGAAAAATTTATCATCCACTTATTATAATCTAAAAGTTATATTTTAAATTATATGCAATCATATATTTATATAACTTCGCCTGTAGCTCTTATAGAGTTACTACCAGTCCTAAGACCGTTTAAAGAAGGAGGGTTGGGCATGGGGTTAGTGACCCCATCCCGTAGAAAAACTAACTCGCTAAAAAATGCTGACCAGAAAAATAATTCAAACTACTACATCTATCGTCAAGAAGGTACAATTATTTATAAACAGTTGTTCACGGAAAATATTCAATATTCACTGGCCGGATACTATCAGCAACAGCGTTTTATGGGAGAGGACAAACCAGTTTCTAGCTGAAGAGGAAATTAGGAAAAGACTTTGGAAATGAATCAGACGTACACCAAGGAAATCACCAATGTGCATTACAAGGCAATTCTTAACTTGGAATCCTGAAGGGAAGCGGAAAAGTGGAAGGCCAAAGAACACATTGCGTCGGGAAATAGAAGTAGATATGAAAAGGATGAATAGAAACTGGAAAGAACTGGAAAGGAAGGCTCAGGACAGAGTTGGATGGAGAATGCTGGGGAGCGGCCTATGGTCCTCGACGAGGGGAAGCACGCGTAAGTAAGTAAGTTATATTTATACAGAAACTGATATGTACTTCCTGTTTGTATTTAAATATTATTTTAAAAAAACGAAGTTTAAGCCCAAACTTGAGAAAATCGCGTTTTACTACTTATTTTAATTAAATTAAACACTATAAATAATGATTCCCATCATGTAATTGATTTTCATTATTTATGAGTTAATTTTTCAATGAATTTTTTTTCTGATTTCCCGTTCAAATTTTTTTACTTTATTAAAATAAAATAAAAACGAATATCTGATGATTAATGAATGATTTTTTATCTATTTATTTCTTATTGTTAATTGTATTAATTACATTTTGTTTTTATTAATGGAGAATATGAAAAAAAATAAAACCCCCTTTACGAGCATTTGCACGCACACACACACACCTATATAAAATACTATTTCTATATAAAGAAAGCAAAATATAAATGACTTTCAGTATTCATGAGTTTGATAAACATAGTGTTTTTCAGGTATAAATTAAATATATAAGAATAGGGTTTCGTGAAGATTATAGTAATTTAACACAATTTTATGATAAAACAGAATACAAATAAACAAAAAATTCAAATTTATCACTTATATAGTGGATAATTATTAAATTTATATGGTTGAAATCATAAAGCAGTTGAAGCTAGACCACCATCGAAAACCTGGACGCACTGGATGGCCATTTCGTCTTACTGTGGGACTCTTCAGCAGTGCGCATCCACGACTGATAGGCCCTGGGTTCGAAGCTCGCAAGGCGAGATCGTGGATGAGCACTGCTGAAGAGTCCTACAATAGGACGAAACGGTCGTCCAGTGCTTCCATGTCTATCTTCAAATGACTCATGATTTCAACTATAAAAATTTTATAATTATCCACTATATAAGTGATAAATTTTGATTTTCTTGGTTATTTGTATTCTGTTTTATCATAAAATTGTGTTAAATTTTTTCATTCTTAAAAAAACTGATTGATTCAAGTTAATGAACTATGGTAATTAAAATAAGTAATTAATATATATGTGCTGTATACATAGAAAAGATTTTTCAATTAAGCAAACACAATAATAAAATTCTATCTTTGCCTTTATCTCATACTTCTCGATGTTATAACTGTACAATACACAGATATAAAATGAAAAGTGATCTTAAAGATTTGTTCAATGAAATCTTATTATGTATCCATCATGGATTCGTTAACACACCTATATGTATATATGAGAAGCCTTAGTATATGTATAAATAAAAAGAAATCTGTCATGAGCATCTATTCAAAAAAAGGAAACATTTGGCAAAGTAAATTAAATAAATGTTTAATTGAAAATCAGGTGAACAGTATTATTTGAAACGATTTCATTGTTTTCTTATTTCTTGGTCACGCATATACATGGACACAAACTAGCTTGAATAAATATATATAATAGTGAACTATTTATTCAGTTATCCATTAAAATAAGCAATTAATTAACTAATTAATAGGATAAACAAAAAAAAACTATCTGAGTAATGATAATGATAGTTCGATTAATTTCTTGTTTGTTTTTTTTGCTTAATGAAAACTTTTTTTTACCTTTCACTCATGCTTTATTGGTCTATCTCTCACTCTCTCTCGCTCTTTATCCCTCCCTGTATGTCATATCCACTGCGTTTTATTTTCATTATCATCATCATCAACATCATCATCATTGTTTTTCTGCCCATCTTATTCTCTACTTCTGTCTCTTTATTATTAATTTTTTTTGCTGAAATATAATTTCAATTTCAATTATCTTTGTTTTTGTTTCTTCTTTTCTTAGATTTCAATTTAGCTCATGAACTGAGAGGATTTATTTAATCTTAATCTTTTATTCATTCGTTTTTTCTCTTATTTGTAACTCGTTGTCTACAACTTTTTTTAAATCAAGCTTTCTCTTATAATAACTATACACGAATACAAAAAAAATCATATACACGTGCTCAATCATCTAATAACACATTAGGCCTTATTCACCTTAATATTTTTTTAAAGATAAGTAGTCAAGTGAACGCCATTTTGCTCACTTTTATTTTACTTTCATATTCAGTCTACTTTTTTTTGTTGTTATTATATTCCTAGATTTTATTCGGTTTTTTAATTACATATAAAAAAAGTCTAAAAGGGTTAATATTTATAGAAATATATGGCATTGATCCTATTATTTAAATTACTCTGATTTCTGTCCTGTTTTATCTATCCATTTACAGAATTCAGTTTACTGATACTACGAGTTTACTGTATATATGTATATATATAGTATAGATACAAAAATTAAAAAAAAAATTGGCTATGCCTATAATGGAAATCGATTTTATTGTTCTATTTGTCCATCAACTCAGTTTATTGAGTATTAGTAAAACTTATGATTATTATGTTTCATTGGGAAAAAAAGTGTACTGGAGTTGTATGTTTGTAAATTTATTTGTCATTAGATATATATGAAATGGGTTGAGTATCAGAATAGAGACGTCAGAGAAAACCATTCAAAAAAAGAGATATCTAAATGCAAGTAAATGCAAAACATTCAGTAATATAGTCACTTTGTACTACCTATAAATGATAATATATTTCTCTTTAATAGGTTTTATTTCACTAATGAATTATTTGATAATTCTTAGTTACCATGTGATACAAAGTAAAAAAAGTTTAACCAAATATTTGATTATGATGAAGTGAGCAAGAATAGTAATTAATTATAAATCAATTATTTTGTTATCAGTTTGTGTACTCAAAGATTGAATTATATTTTTAGTAGTGAATTCCTTGATATCCATAACATAAATATTACGGCTTGAACATTTTTAATTCGTAACATGTACATTGTAATTTATCTGACTTGCTCAAAAAGAGCATATTTTATTGTATACAAATATTTAGGAAAGTAGTTGATGTCTTGAGGTGCTAAAGAAATAGTCTCTCTGGCAAATAGGATCATAATGAGACATCTATGAATTAACATATATATAAAGGAAATTGAAAATGGAATCCCTTTCATGGTTGAAGACTAGAAATAAGTTTGTGAAGAAGATTAAAGACTGGAAAAACAATGACTAGTCCTAATTCAAGTAAACCTAGGAATTCGTTAATCTCTACAACCCTTTATGTTAACAAATATTTATTAATATTTAATGTCTGATTAGAAAATATGCAGGTCTTACACTTACCGATATTCTAATCAACATTTCCGGTTGTGAAATATAAAATGTTACTAGAAAAGATGGATAGTGGCAAGCAGTGGAATCCGGTGCGCGTGTTTCGTCCTATTTGGGACTCGTTAGCCGGATGTACCTGCCACTATCCATCTTTGCTTATAATGCTTATGAATTGAGGCTATGTCGAGGCAATACGCACAGTATGCAAATATGGCCAATAAGAGACTTACCAGTTGCAGTCTTAAACATCAATGGGAATATTCAAACAAATAATTCTAAGTGAACAAAATGTTACTGTAAGTTATACCCCCACATCTCTACTCATCATCCTCATTATAAGTTATCTATTTCACTAATTCATACAACCAAATTAAAAATTCATTTGAACGATTCAACAATCAATTAGACTACTAAATAACTGAATCAGAATTTTTTGATTGAATATACCGGTATATTTTGTCCATTAATAAATAATAAAGAAAAACATCCCGTTGAATTCATTATTTTTAATCGATAGACTAAATCATTCTTGTAATTCATACAATAAGCCAATCTTAAAAAAAAAATAACTGAATCAGTTGTTCCGTGACTATTTTTTTCTGTCAATAATTAGGAGACCATGTGAAATGAATATTCAATGAAGTGAGAAGAATTAGAAATTTTTTTATTATTTATTTGAATGACAGTTAAAAGAACAATTAAACTAAATGCAGTACAATTTGTTATAAGTTTTTAAAATTAAATAAATTAAAAACAAAAATAAACTACGTATGGTACAATGTAGTGAACAAGAACATGGGTGGGGACACTCGAATGTATATAAGTACAAATTACAGATCATCTCACTAAATTCTGATAACCATACATCAAACAGTTAATTTTCAAAATAACAATCAATTGTCTCAATCTTAACTGTTTCTTCTTCAAATATCAGTCCGTCTTCTCTTATTTCATTGTTCATACATTTTCATACAGATTGTGCTTCGTCCCTGTTCTTTATTTATCGAGCTTCTGCCAAAATAATTCTATGTATGACTATCACCATATACTTCTTAAATGTATATAAGTAGACCACACTACACAATAACAGCTACTTTTTTTTCAAATTAAATATATATATATAATCATAAAAATATTAGTTGGATACCTGGAGTACATGACTCAGTAATGTTAGATTTTCATGTTTATATACAAATCAAACAATCGATTGTTTATATTGGTTCTTTGTAAATATCAAAAATATCAGAAGGGGGTTTTGTGTAGATTTTAGTAATTTTATATAGTTGAAATCATGAATCAATTGAGTCTAGACCATCATGGAAAATCTGAGAGCACTGGACAGCCGTTTCTTTCTATTGTGGGATTCTTCAGCAGTGCTCATGCACGATCCTGCCTCGCGAAATTCGAACCTAGTACCTAACAGTCTCGCGGGCGAGCACTTAAGCGAAAGACCACTGAGTCGGCATCCAGCACACTGCTGAGGAGTCACACAATATAATGAAACTTCTGTCCAGTGCATCCAGATTTTCCATGGTTGTTTAGCTTTAATTGACTCATGATTTCAACTATATTATAAATATATTTTAATTATATATATTTATCATTTTGATATCATAATTACTAAATTCAGCAAATTGAATTTAGGTGAAAAAGAACAGCCAATTGGTTATTTCTTTCTATGAGTTTTCATTTATTATTGTATAAGTTATGTAAGGCGATTTTATTATGACTCAAATATATGAATGGCAATATGCAATACAATTTTTGTATTGTGGATTTTAAAGATCAGAAAAATGACTGATTAGACTTTTCTTATTTTAATTTCTTTTAACTGTTAACTAAACTTATTAAAAATAGCATATGTACAGGTTCTGATCATCAAAAAGTAATACTAGTAACACCATACATCATTACAATCAAAAGTGTATTAATGAACATGACTTTGTGAGTGATGAAATTGTTTAAGCTATCATCCAATGAACCTAACTTGTATGGTAATTCTCACCAAGTAAGTATTTCAGCTAATATAATCCAAATGAATATTTATAAAAGGTAAGATTGTTAGGCTAGTTAAGACAATAACTATCAGATAAAACATATGTTTTATTATGACTATCCTAATTTTTCAGGCAAGGAATACAATTACATCTTATTGTAAAGTCTAACCATTCATTAATGAAGTGTAATAGAATTTTTAAAAGTTGTTTTCTCATTTTCTTCCCCTACATATTTTTTTTTCACTAGTTTTATTTATTTCCGTTGCCAGTTTACGATTAACTAATTTTAAGTCATAATTTATTGAATATAGTTTAATATTTTTGTGAAAATTCTTTTTTTTTTTTTATAATTTCCTGTTATTAATAAGATTGTATTATACTATTGAAAAATAAGTCATTGTTTATAATTTTGGCTAAATGAAAAATAGTTTATTTCCTCCATTTTTTTTGTTTTGTTTTAATTCACTATATTCATATACATATAATTAACTCCTAGACGAAATGACTGACAGTATAGATGTTTCTATAAAACTAAAATCATTTTAAACTAATATACTCAATATTAATTATTAGTAACATTATGATTACCGAAAATTCCTTTGAGCAATTAATTATTCTTAATTCGTAAGGTCATATATAAATGAAAACATTGAAAATATAATGAGTGACGTTATCTTATCTAAAGTATTATAAATGGGTCAACGAATATATAGTATGAAGAGTAAGAAGAAGATACACCTCTTTCTTCCCCATTATATATTTTTTATAATCATTGAACTACGAAACAAACTAGTAGGGCGAAACATTGATTGGAAAACTGTTTCCATTAGTTATTGTAATTTAAACTAAATTCGTTGCACAAAAATCAAGTGTTAAGTCATAAAATTAATGATGTGGTTATTTACAACCCCCAAATGCCTTTGTACGGTCGAGAGTAGGCAAAAGCTCTCACATGGCCACGCGTATGTAGCCTCTGCTAGGGAAGTCCTACTCACTGCATTATAGTGGCGGGGGTGTTGTTTGCGAAATTGAGAGGACGAAAAGCGAATGTCCGGCGCTTTAACTGGGTTGGTGGACACGGAAGGTTCACCTAGGGAAGTTGGGAAACCCCGATTCTAAACTAATAGTGCACATGGACTCCAGTATCCTGAGGGAACGAAGGGCGTATGAATAAATCGTTGGTCACCAGCTACCATGGGACTACATCTCCTTACGATGTTTCACTGCCTTGTGGATCAGACCTTTAGGTCAAAGGCTCCGGGTGTTGCTCCATAAGAAAAGCACCTGTTTCGGTTTGGGCACCCGGGCACGATCACAGCCATCACACAAATCAAATGAGATTTATATGGCTCATATGTATCTGTTGTCTGCTAGTACTAATATTTATGAGTTTAAATAAAATAAATTACAGCAATTCCAAAGATTCTAGAGGATAGGCATAATGGAATTACATAGTATATCTCTCAAAAGTGACTATGTATATAGAGTTCCCGTAATATCCTCGTAAAAGATCCATTATATTCAAGTGGATTCCAGGCAAATTTAGATATTAGATTAGCTAACTCACTACTAGTGTTTAAAGTTTAGAACTAGTCAGAAATACAGGTACAGATCAATCTAACGTTATGATTCATAGTTTTCATATTTTTATACGAAACTAAAGTTAAAAAAAGCAATATCATAGACCATATACAAAGTTTTTATTGTCATTTCGAACAGCGCCATCAACCTTTACTTCCACACGATAAGAATAGTCTAGATAAATAACAATTTTCGGGTTAAAGTAAATCCTTATTATCAATATAATAGTGTATATAGTGTAACCACTTGGCAAGTAATATAATTCATGTTTAGAAATTTTATTGAAAACGAGATTTGGGGAAAAAATTTTAAGAAAATAACGAAGTAAAAACAGAAGGTAGACTTACGCAATTCTTTTGTCATAAAAGTTACTTTATTACTTGGGTCAGACATTCCCAACAAATTATTCACTGCACAAACTTCTACCACATACATTGTATGTGGTTTTAAATCAGTTAATTTATATTGTAATGCACCATGTAAGTGAAATTGTCTTGCCGGAATATCTGTTATTTGTTTCTTATTTGTAATTGTTTGTCCATTCTCCATTTCATATAAAAATACTGTATATGAATCAACAGTACGTGTAGTAGTTGTAGCGGTTTGTTGAATATCAGCTGGTGACCATTGAAGAAAAGCAAATGTTGGTCCTTTTTCTAAACACATTAAATCGACAGGGGGCGGGGGAACTTCTGTAAATTAAACAGAAAAAAGGCAGTTGTAATTTTAATGATAAAGATTTATAGAATGATTTCTGTAGTTGTTTAACTTATTAATCTATTGAAGTACATGTTAAATATGGAAGTGGATTTCAGTTTAAGAACACATAGCTTTAAGTGAAGTGGGCTAGTTTTAGTTTGTTGACAGTTGATCAGCTTTGATAATATAATTAATCAAATATCCATTGGAAAGATGAAACAATAATTTCTGGTTTTCACCATATGTTCAGTTTTGATAACTATAAATCAAAAGATAGTATCTGATAGCATTATGATAAAATTATTCACAATTAACTTAAACGTCAATCATTAACTTCAGTAAATAATAATAAAACGTTTTTTTTTAAGTCGACAGTCTTTATGTATACTATTGCTTAGAAATGATACATGCATGAAACTGCTTAATTTTCATTAAAATCTGTGAGATCAGAAGTAGAAATAATCGATTACAGAACAAGCTGGAGAAAGAATAAATTACATGCTGAATTTTCTGAGTCAACTGTCTAGTTCAGTAAGCGGAAGAAGCCAAAAATAGTAAGTATGAACAACAGAAGGAGAAGCAAAAAGAAATTCAATAAAGATCTAACAAATGATAAAACTATTGTTGTTCAATTTAAAATGACATTTTTTAATAATTTATGTTTGCAAACTATGTGTATTTTAAGATTAGTTTTAGAGTGATTTATCACTTATCACTTATCAACTAAGCTAATACCACGATCCGTAATCTTATGCAGAACTGATGTAAACCAGATGTTTTTTAAAAGTACTTCAGTAGTGTATAATCTAGTTTTACATTTTATTAAAGTAAACAACTACATGTTCTGTAACAATCCCGTTGAATTCAACCCATAACAATCCACTCCTTCATAGATTACTACTACTTTGGTGAAAATAAAGCAGGAGTTCTATACTTGAACACCTAATCGAATGTAGTCATTCTACGGATCCACAGTCTGATTTTATGGTTGTTTATATGATTCATTCAAATTTACCTAGATTTCTTCGTATCAAACTCCTAAAAATAGCCAAAGCTCTTGCCATCCATGAGCTCAAACCAGAACTATGCGTTCAAAAGAAGTACGTCTAATCATTATCGTTACCTTGGCCTTAATATTATTATTATTATCATTCTATTATTATTATTACTCTAATCCTCCTTTACTTATGTTTTATATTCTCATTATTTTATTCATGAATACTCATCATATCACCGTATTTATTTTTACATTTTATTCATTTTAATCATCTTATTGTATTCACTAAATCTATTGTTACTACTCATATTACGTAATCTAGTATTATAACCTGGGTTATTAGTGTTCACATTTCCTCACGGATTTAGTACTTTAACAAAACATTTTCATATATATATATATATACGGTTTTACAACATGATAATAAATTCGTTGAAAAGAGATCCCTTCGCTGAACTTCGTGTTTAAATAAGCTTTCTACTAAGACACAAGAAAATGTCTGATACAATCTAGCTATTACCTAATCAATAGTGATCATGATATAAAATAGTCAGTTAGAGATTTTCTTCTATTCTGAAACAAAATTTTACTGAACTACACAGAAACTCCACTATAATTAAAGATGTCAATAATGACATTTAGTACTCTCAGACAAATATAAAAATATTAATAATCAACTTATGATGAGGTACAGTAGGTAATTGTTAGATATATACATAGATATATATCTATATTCACTTTCTAATTTTCATTGGCTCTCTATATTGGTGTTAAATGTTTTTCTTTTAAATTCTTTTTTATTTTTATTCAAATTTCCCCAATTGAAATTTAATCAATTAAACTTAGATACGATAGAAACTTTGAAATAAATCAATTTAAGTTTTATTCTGTTTATTTAAAAAAAATTTTTTTTTTTCGAAAAAATTTTTTTTCTTCAATAAAATCGAGTTAATTTAACCATAACTAATCTGTTTATTTTTTTAGAATGTTCACTCTCCTAACTATTTTTTAAAAATAAGAATAAGAGAATTGGATAAAATAATAGGATTCAATAACCGAGGAAAATTTTTTTTTGCTTTTTTTATTTTTTTTTTGTGTTTCTATATCGGAACAAAAAAACATTTGGATATTTGACATTGTGTGTCATTTGGTTATTGTCAATTTTTTTAAATTTTTTTTGTTACCATGGCATATTATCCATATTTTTTTTATAAAACTAAAAAATAATCAATTCTACTAATTTTTTTTATAGAAATCTACAATCAGAAAAATGAATAAGACTGATGACGAGAATAATTATGTTAATAACAATGAGTTGACTTGGTTGAATCATTGATTTGTTTAAAGAATTGCTATTGGAAATTTTAATTAAAGCATTTGATCTGGGATATTAACTGATTTGGCAATGAACATCAATATACATTGATCGTATGACAGATATTAACAATAGTAGTTGAAAGTTATATGTTATCAGTGAGTAGTCAATACCGGATCAGATATAAAAACTAGAACATTACTGTCTAGCTTCATATCCGTTAGTTCAAAACCATTATTGTTTGGTACAGTGGTAATTGTTTCTTAAGTCAATCAGTTTGCAGTATAGCAAGATCATCTGTGAGTGTTATTAGTGACAAACGTTTTTGTTTTCTAACATTTCTCACTGTTCACTATGATTTTAGGAATTGATCTCGGGAGCACTGAGTCCCACAACTGATCTTTGATAGGATTATTGAGAAGTCTCACGATACAATGATACAGCTTTCTAACGCTGAGTTGATCCGAATAAAGTGTCGTTAGTTAGCGACAGAAACTATCGTTAAATTTTTCGGGTAGAAATCTATTATAAATAATATATTAATAATTTTAACGGAGTATCTAAATTTACTTCGTTAGAATTTGTATTCTGCACTTATTCCAAGGTATATCTTGCAGATTCATATCGTGATAATTTTGAAATTTTTGATTCGCTCTTCAAAATATGGGGAGGTAGTTCAGTGCTAACGAATTTTAGTTTGACTGAAATTAAATCATACCGTATTATGTGTCCTTTAAGTAGCTATATTATCACAACTGAAGATATTCACAAGATTTTCTCGATCAATAAGTATCACATTTCTTGAATTTAAATATAGTCAAACGACTTCTTCATTAGATAAACACTTCTGTAAGGTTTCATTATAGAACGATACGGTTGTTATAGTCCTTCCTGATTTTCAATGGTTTTTTAAGTTGAATTCATTAAGTTTAAATTTCCACAAACCTTTCACTATCATATTTTTTTAGGATTTTATTTTAGCTTTTGTCTGTACAGGTTGATTCCTCGCCATTTTTATGGTGCGTTAACTGAGTATTTTAGTACGCCGATTCTCCTAGTGGTACAATAAATTTAATTGAGAATACTGAAAAACCAGAACGCTAGTTGTTGAGAAAGTGTATTCTTATTAATTAATAAAATCCACATGCATGAGAGAGGCAAGCACACTGGAAAATCAGTGAATGAATCTGTGTATTGCTTACCCCATTCATCACATGTCTTTGATTTGTTTTTGTGTGATTATAAATAATAAGTTACGCTTTGTCATAATAAATCGGCTTACACTCCTTCTCCGTCTCTCTTCGCTTTCTCGTTTTCCATTCATAATGTTTATGTTTGAAGGGAACTCATCCGACGCAACCCATATTTGGCTTCTTGTTACTACCATCACACAAACGGGGCAAGCATAGGTAATATACGTGGATAAATAGAAGATTTATGTTCATAGCATATTCATACGTTTATCCGAATCGAAGTCAGATTAGAGATCCACAAAAAGCCACTCAAAATTCTAAATTAAAGTTATGTTTACAAAAACAATTCATAGATCCCTCATTTATTCATGTTCATGTCGAATGCCCACAAGAAAGTTTATTTTCTGTCGGAATCAATTTTTTTTGTTGTTATCCATATTAGATAGAGTTTAGTTTAATATTAGGCTTCCTGAAATTAACACTTCAATTTTCCCCTTGACGATAATATATATATATATATATATATATATATATCATACATTTCTTTATTTATAACTGTTTTATTAAAATGATGTGGTAAATTACTGATCACCATTCATTATATTATTATTCCAACATGCAGGCAGTCTATTTCTTGACCTTAATTATACACATCTATGGGGTTGTTTACTTATGAAAAAAGACGTTTCGATTAGCATTATAAGCAGAGATGGATCAAGGATTAGAGTGGAATCTAGGAGACACGTTTCTTCTTACTCGTGATTCGTCAGCTGGATGTACCTGCATGCCTAAATATCAATGGGAAGATCCGAACAACCTTTGAATAGTATTCGGCAATAGACTGCTAACGATTACTAGATTTAAGCAGATTAAATATTGAGCTTCTTTGTAAGAAGATAATTTACTTGAAACATTTTTAAGAAACATATTCTCACTCATGTATGTAAATTGAACATACGTGCCTTAAACATGTTTCCAGATTTTAGTTACTGGCTTTTATGCATGACGTCAAAATATGTCTTGTCAAACAATAACAAAAGAACATATTTTATATGCTGGGCTTACTGTTAAATAAATTGAGTTAATTACATGATTATCAAGGAATTTGGCTTTCACTTTGTTGTTGATCAAAGAGTTAATGAAATAGCATAGAAGGAGCTTTTTTATAAAATTATAAAAAGTTAGTTCATGAGACTGTATCTATATTTAATTTGTACGTTGTTATTTTAATCAACTATGTAACTAGATTAACTGGTCAAACGTTTACAACAAAGTGTTAAGGAGTTGTTGGAATGTGATACAACTGTCATTAAATAAATTATTAATTTGAAAAAAGTGGAATGATACCCTGTGACGAACAACATGAGAACTCATAATTTATAATTGAGGATCCAGCTAGCAACAATTTTCGCTTCATATAAAATGAAAATCATCAGCGGTTGTACGGCAATATAACTTTGGTATCAACAAGTGCTTCGAATTTAGAATGTCACATTTTTGAGAAAGTGATTATCTCAAGTCTTCCATCTATTATTTTACTATAACTAAAAATGACATCTAATCAGAATGGCCATTTAGTGCTGTTAAAATATTTTTGTTTTCTATTCATGGTTTTCAAATAATCAAATCTTTTGGGATGAGTTGGTTTATATCTACCGATTATAAGCTAAAGTCAAGGAAGTGAAGTGATTAATAAGTTCTCAGATCATCCTAGGTTTTTGAAAAAAATCATACATCCTACCTAACTGCATACAACCTACTTGGTTTCCTTTTATTAAAATCATTTTTAAAGATTATCAAATTCTTAGTGAATGTTCACATTTTAATTCATTAATTACTTACCGATTATTTGGATTCTAACAGGATGTTGTACAGTCCCAAGACTATTGTTCGCTTCACAAATATATCTTACAGGCTCTGTAATATCTGCTAGATATAATGTTGAAGTACCTTCAGTAAAATCTGTAATAGGTCGTTCACTATCAGTAAGCCATCTAGTGGTTGTAGTAGGATTTCCTGCTGCACGACAAGTTAAATTTGCATTATGTCCAAAACGTACTCCAACTTGATCAATTTTATCAATTATTTTTGGTACAAAATAAGTATCTGTAACCAATAAAATACAAAAAGTACATTCCGGAAAAAAAATTATATTAAGTAAACATAGTAACCATGTTTATTTTTTAAATTGTGAGTAGTTTGAATAAACATTGAAAAAGAAATTAATAATTTTATAGTCAATATCTTATTATATGGGAATAAAGTCATATTAAAACGTATGACAGAATAGTGTTATCCAAACATATATACATAGGGTGGATTGAATGAATATTAATCAGATTAATTTCATAAAACTATTATCCCATTGTGATCATTATGATAATAACCGTATTTCAATAAAGGTGTAAAATGTGTTGATGTTTTGTCTATGATAATTACATAGTAACAACAAAAAGAAAAAAAAACTGAAAATAATTTTCAATATTAGTTCATTTCCAGTCCATTTTAATGAAAAATAATTTTGGAAACTGTATTACAATATTTGAATATGAATTTGCGCTATGAGATAATGATGTTTTTGGTAATATATTGATCTGTGAACTAGATAAATTAGCTGTATGATTCACATCATCGTTCTGGATAACAAAATCAGTGTTTACTTCAGGTGGAAGTAAATGTAATAATCACTTTGTAATTGTTAATTCTGTTTATTTTGCGGCCCATGTTTGTGATTGGTTGTTTACATTATTAAACTACCTAACTCAGTGAACATAACACACATAGTATTTTAGAACACTAATAGTTTCTGAAGACACTCAAAATAATGCAGTCAACACTTTACTTTTCTGAAAAAAAACCTTTTTGGTTGCAATCTACTAAATCACTTCAAGGCTTGAAAGTAGCTTAAAGAAATTGAATTCATGAAACTAAAGTCTAGACTGATTATTGCTTATCAGTAAAATGCTACCGTAGAGATCATTGACTCAATACTTGGTGCTTAGTAACTTAAGATTGAAGACACTAGAGAACATTCTTAAGCTTTATTTCTTTTTATGAATATTATTTGATTTCATATAATAAGTTAACCAATAATTTTAAACGATGTTAATCGTCAAAAAGATTCTGTGAAGCTTGTGCGTAATCATCATTACTTTATAGATTATTTCGCTTTTGATTTGAATTCCAACTAAAAACACCCAAATATGTGTACTACTTTCTGCCTGGTCTGAATACTTGTCAATTTATGACTACAAGAGAACGAAGTTGACAGCTCTAGGGATTACTGGTCGTCAAATCATTGCGGCAAGTACAACGCATCACAGATCTGATATCATTAAATGAAGCTTAGTAGCTAAAGTGAAGATAAATACATTTTCCTTTTACATATAAAGGTAAAATGATGTACATTATGCTGGTTCAAAAAACTGGAATCAACTAAATAAATAAATAAATAACACAGTTCGGAATATCTACTCTTTGTTCAAAGGTGATCAAGTCAATTAATGAATAACATCTCAATTGAATACATACCGTTAACATTACTATCTACTTGTAAGTTACACAATTATTGATGAAACAGAACTTACTTTTAACTCTCAAATAAGCTTTTGAACTTAATACTGATCCAGCTTGATTAGAAACTAGGCATTCATAATGTCCTTCATCTGATAATAATAGATGTTCAAATAATATTGAACCAGTCCCTTAAAAATGAAAGAAAATTACAAAAAAATACTGTTTCGATAACAGTGAATCAATAATAGTAACGTTAAAAGCAATCGCATAATATTAAAAGAAGAAGAGTATTACATATTTCGTCCATCTATCGTCATTTAACGTTTGTAAATATCTGAATGATAGAATAATTCACTATTTATAAAAGTGAAGCCGATTTGTCAATGATCAAACATCTTGTTGGATAAATGTTATTTATTGTTAAGTTGATATATATTCTGGAACTTATTTACACAATATTCATGAAACATACTTCTGTTAGTGATATATGTCTAGTACTTACATTTCAGGTTATGCATTCTGTGAAACTGAAGTGTAGTTCAAATTATGAAGTATGATGGAAAATAGGAATGATATATTCCTTTCTTATTCGAATAGGAATACTTCATTAGACTTTATAACTGTTTTAAAACTAAGTTGACTTGTTAAAAAGCAGCTGGCATATGTCTTAATTTAACCGAACTCCCTGAATATAAGATTTTCCTTAATGTAACTTGGAATTATTGTAATGTATCAAAATAGTCGTTTGACCCATATTAAGGCGTTGTAAGTAAATGATCTCACAGTTGTTGTAAAACAAGTTGATCAATAAGTGGATATAAACATTGAAAGGTTTTAACTTCATTATTCAGTATTACTTAGGGAAATAAGGCACTCAACAATAATAAATTTGCTGAATTTTGAAATCCTGTTTTATAAAATGAATGAAAGCTAGACTCATTTCCAAGTACGTTACATATTATGAAACTTCATACAAATTATTACAAAAAATGTCTAGGGAAACTGTTAACTACATATGGTGCTTGTCTTGATTGCGTCACAGATTGGAATGTACAATTAAATTCTCTCATTAAAAGCCTAATACGACTCACTATGAAAAAGTTAATATTTACTCAAAGGATGACTTGAACAAAAATCTGTGTTTCTATATGTTTTTACATCGTGTGTAATCAAAATATTGTACTATAAACAATGTTTATATATGTAATAAGCAACAAAAAATTGTAATAGTGAGTATAAATGGTTCAGATTTTTGGTGAAATTGTTAAGAGTAAACAAAGTGTTCTTCATGGAAACCATGTAAATTTTTATTGTACTTTTAGCATATATATATATATATACAGTAGAGATGAATATCCTTTGATGAAACTATTTTATGAATTGGCACCGGTGGATATAACATTGTAAAGCTACTTTCAAACTCCAGGAAGCTATGAGAGTAGAAATTCACTTTCACCTATCCCATTTTTTGTCATCATGACTCTTCGTCAGACACTATAAATTACAATTTTCATGACGCATATACATATATATAACATTCAGACGAAATCCGGAAGCTAGACAATTCACAGACCATATCTATTATTTCTGTTATCTATGTAACAAATCATTAGAAAAAGAATGTGACGTATGTCGGCAAAATGCAAAGTTTTGAAACTTTGTTATACATAACTATTTTTTTTTCATTAAAAGAAATTATCTCTGTGGTAAAACTTAATCATGTATAGCTAAATAATAAACAGGCTTCTTTGTCATATTTTCTTTGCATACATAGATACACATTATATAGACATAAATATGTACAAATGCTTCCCAAAAGATGAAAAATGCTTTATACACAAAAGGTATGTAAGAAAACATATGTAAAAGAAAAGAGGCTAAATATGAAATTTTGTAGCCGACAAGATTTATAAGCATAATGTTAACATAAATCTAAATTATGAAATTAATATAATGCTTGTTATATTTTAATAACCCTTATGTAATACTGGTTATGTCATATTATTAGCATGGATGGCTGTCTAAAGCCAATTTTCCATGTCTAATGAAATAAGGAGATAAAAGTGACTTTTTTATGGTGTTGAAATAATTTCTTATATGAATTTTCATGTTTATATGATTAGGAATTCATAACAGACTTAAAAAGAGAAAATAAATAATAGAACCAAGGGTTGATTTTGATAATGAATTCATTGATAACTTGTTTTTATTCTCGTAATGACCACTATTTAAATGATCTAGATCATGAATTAAACCTTAGGGGGGATATTTGAAATCCATCTTGGTTGATTCTATGGAAAATCGTAGAGATAGGTTTGTTTGTTGGCTTGGGATTTGTAGAAAAACGTATCTCTAGTGTTTGGCACAGGTTTTGTTTTTACAGAGTTCATTGTTTCCTTAAGATATCCAAAAACACCACACTAAGGAGCACCGAATGGTTTTTGACATGGGTTCATTACTTCATCTTGATCTCTTACAATCGTCTAAAATCCGAAAATAGTGAACATGATCTATTCAGTCAGCCTAATGAACGGGTTGATCAGATTTGATCAGCTTCTAGGACTCGATAAACATAACGGTGGTTACAATTCAGTTATCGGTGAGTTGAAATAAATGATTGTGCAAATACATCAGACGTAAGTTGAGTAGATTATCAATTTCATTTATGTACTACAATGAATATTTATTTCTGAGAAAAACTGACCCATATTTCGCTCTTTATGATGTTACTGTTTGCTGTTGTATTAGGTAAAAGACCATAGGACAACCTCACTTTTCAAGTGATCAGCTTTTAAGTAGTGTAAAACAGAATCGTCTCAAAACAACTATCTTTTAGTTGCTTTTTGATTAACTATCTTCTGTTTCTTCTACACTAACGATATAAACCCATACAGTAATCTTTCTTGAAAAGTTATTATAAATTATTTTGACTGATATTATTAGTTCTTAATTTCTTCATTTGCTTGTTATTAAATCGATTTATGGTTAGAAAAACAGTTATTCTAATAATCTCTCTGACTAAGATAAACTGTATCTTTATATGAATACTTAAACAATCCTATCAAATATAGTTTAAGAAGACAATAAATCAAGGTACGTATAACGTTTATGGAACAGTGACATTAATTCAATGAAAGCCATTGTTAAACAATTGTTCATCATTGAATTTCTTTTCAGGAATGTCAATCGCTATAATTTTTTTGGAAAAAAGAAAACACAACTGAAGCAAACAAGCAAACTTCCATTACATTTCAAAAAGCCGAAATCAAATAATTCAATGCATGAGGATAAAAAGTGGATTGCTTTTAGTGAATTAAACTATTTTAATTTATTCGCCAATGACAATCGTTTTTTTCAATTTATTTAGTGGTCGATTCAAACAAACTGCTTTTAATTGTTTAATGAAAGCTTAATAATGAAATTTCGATTTTGTTTTCGCTGTTATTGATCAAATTCTGTGTTTGACTATCATATCAGCAACTGACATTATCAAAAGGATGAAAGTTAAAAATGTATCTTTTCATACATTCAGTTACTATTAGTTAGCCGTAAATGCAAAAGTTCATATTTGAATAGATTACTTATCTATGGCATAGTACTAGGTAGCTGCGCTGTAAGTAAATAACATGAATCCAAAGATGATGTCTATTAATTATTTTATACGATGACATTCTGTTAAAAAAGCTAAAATTGAAATTGAAATCATGAGTCAATTGCAGCTAGACAACCATGGAAAACCTGAAAGCACTGGACGACCGTTTCGTCCTATTGTGGGAATCCTCAGCGGTGCGCATCCACGGTTGAAGTTAGACATCAACACCGTTGGATGCCGGCTCAGTGGTCTATCAGTCAAGGGCTCCGGCACGAAATTAGTAGGTCCTCGGTTCGAATCTTGCGAGTGCGGGATCGTGGATAAGTACTTTTGAGGAGTCACATAATAGGACGAAACGGTCGTCCAGCGCTTCCAGGTATTTGATGGTTGTCTAGCTTCAATCACCTCATGACTTCAACTTTGATAAATACTGAAATCTCCACAAAACCTCTTCTGATTAAAACTGAAATAACGATGAACTTGACTATATGCTCTATTATTTATAAATGTTTTTGATTGTACTGATGAGTATAAAGATATCAGACTGTTCTAAGTATGAGTTTCAATTAAATCCTATGAGTAGAATAAAACATTAAACTTCCTCTTAACATAATTCGACTATTAAAACAAATGATCAAAATTAAAGATATAAGTATAACACGCATAACACAGGATATTGAAATATAGAACTTTTTTCAAATGACCTCTTAATAAAATCGTTTATGAAATCTATTTAATTTTCATTAATTTATCAATTTAATAAATGCAATATATTTATTAATATTTAGATCAACTTGTAATGTGTTATTAGCAAAGATAAATAGTGACTAGCAGTGAAATCCAGGACACGCGTTTCATCCTATTTGGGACTTGTCAACTGGATGTACCTGCATCTCAGAGTTGGTGTTCACTCTGGGACTCGAACCTAGTACCTTTAGCTTCAAAAGCTATAGCGTTATCCACTCAGCTACTGAGTCGAAGCAATACGCACAGTATGCACATATGCCAATAAGAGACTGACCGGTTGCAGTCCCAAACATCAATAGGAAGATTCAAACAAACAATACTTAGTCTATTTGTATTGTGTTTATTGTTTTATTGAGTGTTTAAAAGAAGAACACATAAATTTAGAAGAAAAAAACAAAAAACGATCAAAATTTAAAATTGTCAATCGATTTCTATCTGAACTTTTTAGACAAAATATAAATTACTTTGAATATAAGAAGTAAAAAATTTATAAAAAGAAATTAACTTCCGCTTCATTTTTTACGTAATTTTTTTTCAATTTTTTTTATTTTTATAGTTTTTTATTCTCTATGACTTTTGGGGTATTTATTTGGAGAAAAAATTAAAAAAAGATTTATCTAAGTAACCTTGAAAAATATTGAGAAATCAGTTTTATTTTATTTTATAGATTTTTGAGTTACTTTGTCAATTACTTTTTTTCTATATAAAGAAAAAAGAAAAGGAAGTTATAAAATTCTAGGGGGGGGGATTATTTTCATTTTTTAAATTAAAAAAAAAATTATTTTATTAGATTGAGAATGGATATTAACTTTTTTTTTGAAAATGTTACGTACTTTATGATGTTATGTAACTCTTTTTGACACTACCTACATTATTTGAAAAAGGTTAATTGACTGATCAATGTTAATATATAAAACGTCGGATATATGTGTAAGTTAACCAAATGAAATAGAATCAATGCTGATGAAGGTAATTTCTAATCCTAATTAATCAATAAATGATTATAGTTTTTGCAAGATTCTATTACTAAAATGTATTATGAGTGCAAGTTACACCTTCTTTCCTAATGTAATATTATTTTAAAAAATAAATCTTAGCATAGAAATTAGCACCAATATTTGCATAAATGTAATAAATAGTTAGCCTATAATTATTTAATCAATTCAAACAACACTATATCAGGAGGTATGGAAGAAGACATATCCCTGAAAATGTGATAGTAACTAGAATATTAAACTTAGGGTGATTGCTGATAATGTGCAGGTATCAAAGTTTATCAAAAATAATTTTAAATGATCACGATACACAGAATAAGACATGAATATACTAATGAACTTGAAATGTTCTCATTCATTTAAGTATAAATAATCTTGTTCATAAAAGTTCTAAACCTCCTTCCTTTGAAAAACTGGGACAGTGAGGACGAATGTTAATAAAATAATCTGCGACCCGGATTATTAATATGTTATTCAGAATTTTATCTCTCAGCTATTACGTTAATAAACCCCTTTAACTGAGTATAGTGAAACATTATGATGAAGTAAAGTTTCCAACAATTACATATTCAGTATTTTAGTTTTTTGAATCGCACTCATGTCAAGGCGTGATCCTCTTCTAATTAAACTTCTTTAAATATAATGAATAATTACACATAAATATTATTTGAAATATGGTCATAACTTCTGTTATACTCAGTGATTACAGGAACATTAGTCAAGATGAATTTATTAAAATTACTCATAAAAAGACTATCCATGTAGGCATGAAGTTTACCCAAAAACTAGTTAGCATCTATTAAAATATTCTACATAAAGATTTCCTAAATAATTGAATGATTATTCAAATACGGTAATGAGGGT
Source organism: Schistosoma rodhaini (assembly GCA_944470415.2). Classification (NCBI taxonomy): domain Eukaryota; kingdom Metazoa; phylum Platyhelminthes; class Trematoda; order Strigeidida; family Schistosomatidae; genus Schistosoma; species Schistosoma rodhaini. Next base: position 67,166,230 of record OX104044.1, read on the forward strand.
GAAACATAATTTTGAATTATGAAAACTACACATATGACCATTATGATAGTTAAGATTTTGTTAAAAATTTTGTTCTTAGAACACATAGTCACCGGTACAAGACGAAGTTTTATTTATTAAGAAAATATAGTTACGAACAGAATCTGGCACAAAAAGAGAGTAAAACCGAAATGATGTTCATCCCAAAAAGTACATTCAAGATGAGGTGAGATATATATCAGGTTTGTTGCTTATATTTGTCACTTATAGACAAAAATCAAACTAGGGCTATTTTACAGAATAAATTTATCATAATTTTCTCTGAAGGTTAAACAAGTACGAAACCGAAGTTCCTTGGTTCGATCCCTGCGTGAGTGTAATAAATCTGCACTGCTACAGAGAAGTCTCATAATAGACCGACATGGGCATCCGGTGCTTTCACGTTTTCAGTTGTAGTTTAACACTATCCGGTACATGATTTCAGTCAGACTCAACAATCACCACAACCCTATACCCAATATTATACTAATCTGTTTAAGTTACGTGATTATTATTATTTTTCAATATTTTCCTACATTTTTAACTTCAAAATCCTATACCATGTGATTAAACTGCTCTATGATTTACTTGAATTTAAAATAATAAAAGTTTATACCTTAAAAGCATTACCATTTCACTAATTTAGTTTTTTTTCTCATTTTAAAATAAGTTTCATAATGTAACATAAAAAAGCAGTGGTTGTTGTGCTAAAGTTTTTAAGTTTTATGGAGACATTTTTAGTGAATATAAATTCATTTTTGCTTAGTTACACATGGTTTCTTTTTCAAACTAGAAAAAACAATCAAAGGTTTTTTTCCATTTCTCGTGATCGAATAGAACAGAGTGAATATATATGGTTGTTGATTAGGTTAGTCTGTAACTTGACAAAAATACACTGATATATTCTGCTAAAACGGTATGTGTTAAGCCTTTTCTTGATAATTTTTTTCTAGTCATTAGATTGTTTAATAGTGTTGTTTTAGGTAAAGTCTAATATATTATATAAAATTTATGATTCATGAACTTGACTTAATACATTTGCATATAGTTGAAATCATGAGTCAATTGAAGCTAGACTACCATGGAAAACCTGTAAGCACTGAACGGCTGTTTCGTCCTATTGTGTGACTCCTCAAAAGTGCGCATTTACGATTTCGCCTCGCGAGATTTGAAACCAGGACCTACCAATTTTGCGCGCGAGCACTTAAGCGATAGACCACTGAGCCGGCATCGAACGGCTCTAACTTCAACATCAAACATCTGGGTAACAGCATAACAATTTACTTTATTATTGTGACCTAAGCGACATTAAATTGTGATGAATATTTAGGACTCAATTTCTTAGCCATCTTAATATCATTTCATTTCTATTGTTAAATGGTTTTGCTGACTGTAAAAAAACATTTGGCTATGTATGTTGTTACATTTTAATGCTGGATACATTATCGGCATTAAGTACAAAACAAGGAACATTAGCATATTTGCAATTTTTTTTACTTAATTAGTAGTGAACAGACTTTGTTATTACTATATGAGTTATCTGTTTTTAATCATCTGGATATTGGATATATTAGTACCTGGATAACTAATCATGGTCTTAGGAACGTTCACCTAGGAATAACATGAACAATTTTTAAAAAAAATACTGTTTTTTGGATATTTTCTCAATGAATCGAACAATCAAGCACATTAATCATTGTAATTATTATGGTATCATTGCCTAACATTTAGTTAATTCGACTTACCAACAAGTGTAATACGTTTATCGGTTGTTTGAATAGGAATTTCATTTTTTAACCAAATCACTGTAGGCTGTGGATCACCTGATACTTCACAATCCATTCTGGCCACATCACCAACAGATGCAGAGCTAGCTTTTGGTGGTACATGTATAATTGGATAGCCATCAGGTATACCTATAATAAGCAGAAATATATTAGATTAATTTAAATTAAAATAAAGTTTTATAAATGTTTTGTTTAAAATGCTTTGATAAATTAAAAGAGAAGAAAGTTATGAAGTGTTTGGCAATATCAACTACTACAAACAGGTTACGTAATCTTCTAAAGATTAATAAAATTTACCACCTTTAATTATTTAAATAATATAGTTGTGTCCGTAAATTTATAAGATTTGTTCATAAATTTCTAAGTAGCATTCTTTCAGTAGGGCTATTAAGTCATCAATAATAAATGTATTTTATGTAGCTAACAGTCAGTTATTTGATGATTAAAGTACATTAGTTTTTTGAACATATGGTTAAGGGAGATTATTTAATAAGCACTCGGGCAACATGACAGCCCGCATACAAATCTAGTGACTTGTGAATGTATTCGATGCCCCCTTGTACCAATATTTATGTATTCAAATACATGAATAAATAATCTATGCATGGTGAGACTATAATTTATAGACGACCTTTGAGAGGGGCTAGGGTGATCTTAGGAGTATCCATCTAATATCAAAAAACTAAATGAAGATAAAGCACCATGAGGAGTCAGAATTATGATTTCCAGTTGATCATTAAAGTTAGGAATTCGATTTACGGTTCTCATTACAAACTGACATCAACTACAATGTGAAAACGCTAATCAGCCAAATAGATGAATAAATTTCGAGCCAAAATCCATGACGTATTATACGTGGTTGGTTCGTTCATAAATTAGTCTCGCCCTATGCACTTTAGATAAACTGATATATTATTAGAAATATATAATGACAATAAAATTAATTATACTTGAATAATTATGAAATATCATTTAATCAAATTTAGGTAAAGTGAATTTTTTTTAGACTTTATATTTCTAATATGTGTTACCAGGCTGTATGCATCATGAAAATTTGATGGATACTTCGATTAAATTGAATTGTTAAAGAAAAAAAACATCTTAACCATATATTGCGCCCATAGTTTTCTGAAAAATGTATGTAAAATTATATTTAATAAGTGCTATAGAAGTAGCTTACAATGTTTATAGACACAAATTGATCACTGAGTAGTGAACTCTATTATGTTTTAAAGTCCTAAGTGACAGTTCAATTTTATTGTTGATGTTATAATGTAGTCAACAGTTTGAGTGAATAGATAGTATTGTGTATTATTTCTAATGTTTGGTATTTGAAAGCACTCTGCTGGAAATCCAAGATCAAAGTGAAATTACAAACTGTCATCATCATAAATTCTTATTTATGTTTACCAAGGAATTCTAAACTTAATAGATAATAACTTTGGTAGATTCAGCTTATAACCTGCTAAATTTGGACATCAACAGTGATAGACTATCTTGCGTTAACCAATTTTACTATGCCTAAATCTTGATGATAGGATTTTCAAACTTTTGTCCATGTTTATCACCTATTTAATAATAACAATTATAACTTGAGACAAGAAGAAAGCTTTATAATTGGCTCTCTTGAAACCATATAAATGAAGCAGTGAATTAATTGGTAAGAATAACAAATGATTCATAACAATATGTGTTCATTTAATACCTATTTTCTTAAAAAAATAATTAATTGTCAGTGTTATATGGCTCAACAGAAAACTAACCAGTTGACGCTTTTCACTGATTTTATGGCTAATATCAGTTTCTGTTCAATAAATCTATTCATGTCAAAATAATTTCTACAACTAATAAACTAGGACTTATATGCAAAGAAGTATAGTGGCTAGCAGAGGAATCCAGGGCACGCGTCTCGTCCTGGTTAGAACTCTTCAGCTGAATGTACTTGCATCTCGGAGTGAACATCAAATCTTAGATGCAGGCACATCCAGCACATATGTCAAATACAAGACTGATTAATTGCAGTCCCAAACATCAATGGGAAGATTCACGTAAACAAAATCAAATGAATCTAAATGGAATTACTTAACATATATCAATTAGACAGTATCGAACATAATAATCATATTTCCAGATAAGCTTAATCATTACTATTATTCATTCATTCACTTGATTTATCCTGGACAATAAAGTATGAAACGAGTACTAATCAATAATAGCATATTAACAGTACCTATTCATATTACTGAACGCTAAACACAAGTAACCTGACCTTTGTTATACCGTTTCCTCTTTCACCATTTGTCAGTGCTTTCATATTTAAAAAACAATGAATTAAAGAGAGTAAGAAGAATAATATGACTAAGTACTTTGTTGTTAATGATTGTCAAAAATAAAAATTACATTTGTAATTCATTTGGAAGTACTGTTTCATCATATATACATTTAATTGTAACGATTATAAATAAATTAATATATTTGTAATACCCCAATGAGTAGAAAAATTTGATTTTCTGACGTTTCGTGACTCAGTGTAAGTCATTTCTTCAGAGAATAAATAACCAAATTAACATCAATCCAAGTTTAAATAGTACCTGTAGAAATATTCGAGATAAGCGTTGAGAAGTCTGGATAGATCTCCAGGAACATTCTGGAGGTTTTACAAAAAGAGATTTCGGAATAATGTTGTCTTGTAAACATCGTTTATTAAATATTCTGTGATTGTACCAAATGCATTTACACTTAGATCATTTGATCCGGTTATTAATGATTACGTTTTATTGATGTTTTTATTATGTTTTATTGATTTGAATTATTCTTAATTTATTCAATATTCAAAATAATAAATTTAATTGTTTGACTATTGAAAATTTTTCATCTACGAATTTTATTTATGATAATTAAAGTTTACATAGGAAACCTCACTATTAAACAAATTCTGCTGAACTAAATATATAATGAGTTTGTAATTAGTATAATTTAGTAAAATGGATTAAGGTTGGAATGATCATTTCTGAAGTTACTATTATCAAACATTCTATCGTTCAAATCAATTATTATTATTCTGTGACTAAGTAGGCTTTTGAGTTAATAAAATAAGGTATTAGTTTTAAACATTTACACCAATGAGTGATGTGTGCATTTATTTGTAACACTTACTTATACCTGTTACTCCTCATAGAAGAGCATAGGCCACTCATCAGCATTCTCCATCCAACTCTATCCTGGGCAATTTGTTTATTTATAATAGAGTAAAATAAATTAATTTTTTTTGTCATTTACAAGGACTGATATTGACGTGTGTTTTTTCTCTGAGCTGGATGGTTTGGTCGTAGAGCTTTCATCGTCCTTCTGAACGACATCATCAAAATCACCCACCTGAGCTACAAATCTTTTCCACCATCTCACAAGGACTGATATGTCTAGACTTTGACTGGAAAGGTGAGGACATGTGTCTCAATGTTCTGTTTTTCTTCAGTATTGTGTAAGATAAAGGGTATTATAATTTCATTTGCTCAGAATAAATTAGTCACTATGAAAACTCAAACGTTCAGCAATTGAGTGCTTCCTATGTGTTTGAAAAATGATTTAGGGTTTACGCATAAACTATACATGTGCTGTATCAAAACTGGCATTGAATGGAAGATTTTTATAGCATTAAAACTCATTCTGGACTTAGTGAAATGTAATGTTGTAAAATGACACCACACCACTGCACTACAATAGGAAGGTTCATTTTTCATGACATCATTGCGTATTCTTATCAGTGAAATCACTCAGTAACTAGGCTCTTTTATAATAAAAGTTCATTGATTTAGAAAAATCTCAGGTGAGTAATCAATGATCGTTAAAAAATTTCTTAAAAACGTTAGGAATAATGATGTTCGATCGATTATCTTGCTTTACCATTAATTTCTGTTATAAGGTGTTGTTCAGACTATTGAATATCATAGTTGGCATTTATCACTGATCTTAGATAGAAAGCTAATGAAACCCATGAATCAATAGACAGCTGTTTCGTTCTAATATGGGAGTCTTAGGCACTGAGCATCTATGACTTTAGCAGGGGTTGAACCCGGAGCTTTAACCCTTGAATAGCTAAGTGAGCACCTGATGACTTATATTTTTGAGTTCAACCAATTCGCTATATTGAGAATTGCCATGCTATAAAAAAGTAACAGTCAGGTGCTTTTTGTTGTTCCGCGATTTTACAACAACGACCAGTCATTAACAGACTACTTTTCTTCAATATCAATAATACTATTTTTGTGGATGTGTACATTTTTATTTCTTTTGCTTGTGAAACACGACAACATTTAAAGCAAATAAAAAAATATTCATTCTAAATATCACAAAAGGACTTATGTTAGAGATCCATTAAAAATTATCGGGAATCAACGTTTATTTTCGCTCTCTTTGTTTCTTAATGTCTCCTACGGTTATAGAGATTTAAGATAGCGAACAATATCAGTTCCAAAAAACATAGCGCACCTTTAAACATAAAATATTCAAACAGGAATGATAACACCGTATATAGACCTAATGGGTTTTTTAGTATGATGATACCATCGATCACAATCTGATATCAGGTTTGAAAAATTTTAAGCTACAAAATACATCAATTACCATGATGACATATTCTGATAACAGAAATATATTGAATCACACAGAAAACCTCACATTTCTCTGAAAATGCTGTGTCCAAACAATAAAAATGTGAATGTAACATGTGAAGAGTCTACCTTATGATTAAATGTCTTACATTTGATATATTTATAATGTATTATACTAAATTTGTTTATTAATTTCTAACTAATATTCATAAACTAATTTAAACAAAATATACGTTCTTCTGAAAAGCTGTACATACTTAGAAAAGTTCAATAAAGTCGCAACAACGGCTGGTAGATATTTAAAATATGGACCTTAGGATTTTAACTCAGTGATTTAGAGGTAACATCTAAATCTTGACAACTAAAGTCCTGAGGTTCGGTTGCTAGCAAGATGGAGATTGAACATAGCTAGTATCTCAAGCTAGGATAAAATATTTGTCCATTAATTAATAGTTTTTACTGATTTTTCCTTCAACAGTAGTTGAATACGAAAACTCTATATTGAATAAATTCTTGTAACTTATTAAACAAAAACTAATTTCTAACTATCTTCTTCATGGGGAGAATACTTTTCTCTAAAAATGTTTACCAAGGATAACGAATGTTTTGGAAAGTATATACTTATAAATATTTGATAAAATAAAGATGCTTTCAAAACGATTATAATTAAATGTCTATAAATAAAAAGTCATTCCAGGTTGAATGTATATAGTTGAATGTTACTTCAGCTCACAGAATTTCATTTTATTAATTTTCATTATAATAAAAAATCTGTCTTCACTTTTTAGCCAGTTGCGTTACCAGGTTAGCCATTTGACTGTAGAGGAAAGCAATGTTAAAAATAGTAAGCATGTATCTATAGTCTTTTTTAATGCATTTTAAGGAAAATTGGTGGTTACAATTTACGGACAACCTTTGAGAGACCAACGTAATAACTAAAACTAAATGAAGATTATAAAGCACCGTAAGCAATCAGAATTATGATTTACAGTTGATAGTTAAGGTTAGAAATTAGATTTATAGTTTTCATCACAAACTGACACCAGCTACAATATCAGAACAGCTATTTAGTCAAATAGATGGATAAATTTTGAGCCAAAATTTATTAGGTGTTATCTTATACATGTTTGGTTCATCCATAAATTACGGTCTCACCGGTAAATTTCCAACTGAATATAACGTATATTAAGTGGTGTTAGCGAAAATGATAGTTAGGGTTGTTTTCAAATGTCAGTCAAACTTCAGGATGAATTATCCTAATCTTCCCAAAGATTATTTATGGTGTTTTGTCGAAATTTGATTGTAAGCTACAGAGATTAATTTATCATGTATCAGTATTAAAAGTAGTAGGAAAAATATTATGTATTCAAGGGTGAAAAAATTAAATCAAAGCAAGTAAAGATTTTCGTAAAATTCACTTACGATCATTAGTATCATAAACTGTTAAATAAGCTGTAGCACTATCACCTCCAACATGATTCCGTGTTATGCATTGAACTTGTAAACCGTTTTGTCCTCGGTGTACTTTAGTTAAACGCAATAAGCTTCCATCTGGAATATTTAAAACTCCTCCGACACCAGGTGCCGGCCGGCTTACTTGACGATCAAGAAGAAAATTTACTGTAGGAGTTGGATTTCCATTTACTCGACAGAAGAATAGAGCAGTTTCACCGCTGATTACTTTTACATTACTTGGAGGTTCGATTATTTTTGCTGGGCCTGAAGTGTATAAACACAAACATGATAGATTATAAAAAAGCCAAGAAAAAAGTGAATTTCTTGTAAATAAACAAAATCATCCAACAAGTTGTGTCATTATCATTCTAATATCATTGAATCTCTTAGATTAAAGATTAAACATCAGTTAAATAGTGAATGTTCTTCATATCAGTTTCAGATTTTTCATAATCTAGAATGACCAACAAAATCACTGAGATCTTTTTTAAATGAGGGTTGTCAAATTTGATCGACTATTTAATATTCGTCATTGTAACATCTTAAGAATTTGTCTAAGGTGTTACATTCTCAGAACCTGACGGGAAATAGTCCTTTTATAATATTGATCCTGAACGACAAGTAATCTCTATCATCTCATCTAAATATTTAATTTTAATTTTCCTGCTGCCAAAAATTCGTTTTCAATTAAGCCGGACAACATAGCATTCAAATTTTCTATCTACTTGTAGACTAGAATGCTTAAAAAAATGTAAAGAAATATGTGAAAATTATTAAACTGTTTGTCTGCATTATTAAAACTGTTTTGCTTTCATTAAGGTTTTATGATAATAATTTTTAGTTTGTACTAGGACTCTCCTTTAGGTTGGGAAACTGTAAAAGGAGAGAACGTGATAAATAATGTAGAACATTTTAAAAGGATAATTATTGTTATGTTCTAACTTGACAAAAAAGGTATTCTTTCTGGTTGGGCATTACGTAATACTCGATTTATCGGATTATGCAACCATTTTCTGTACATACTATAACACTCAGTAGATGCATTCGTAGTATATAAAGAGATCATGAACATTAACACAAAAGAAGGTTATACAATTTAAAATCCTCAATCGTTAGGAATGAAAAATCGTGTATGTTTTGCAATAAGTTTCGTTTTTTTTACTTTATATTCATCTACATCTCATTTCACTAAAATGTAGATTATATACAACCAAAACTTAAAAATGATTGATTACCCGAGGTGATCGTTAGAAAATATGTCATTGTGGTTTGTGTATCGTAATTGACTTAATTCTCAATCAAGTTTCATATATCCTTTATTCAAATTAGTTTGACCTAAAGGGTTGTTAGTTATATGAACCATCCACCTACTAAAAGAGTATTGAAACATTATTATTCATAATTACAATGAAGATATCAGAAGGGGGGTTTGTGGAGATTTGATTAATTTTCTTTATTCAGTTGAGATCATGAGTCAATTGAAACTGGACCACCATGGAAAACCTGGAAGCATTGAACGGCCGATTTGTCTTATTATGGGACTCCAGCCATCCAGGGCTTCCAGGTTTTCCATGGTGGTCCAGTTTCAATTGACTCATGATCTCAACTATCTAAAAAATACAATGAAGATACTATGCTCAATAGTTTATGCCATTTGAAATACATACTTTTTCACTGTTTTCATGTCAACATTTCTTGTTGTTGAGATATATACTATAAAGCTAGAATTTAGTTTCATAAGTATAACAGTGGTATGTGATATTCTTTGACAGTCAACTAATTTTCAAACAGAAATTAACTGATATGGTACATATGCAAGAAAAAGGGATAATGAAATTTTTATTGCGATTATAATGAAGAACTATTTTCTTTGAAATACATTATACCAGAAAACTATATCCCTTTTTAACTTTATACTATCTAAATAATGGTATTTCAATGAAACAGAATATTAATGAGATAACTTTGAAATAAAAAAAAATTATTTCTAGAAATCATCATTTGAACTATGATCATAAGCTAAAAAAGGAAGGACTCATAACAACATAACGTTTTAGCGCTTTTTTAGCGAGCTAGTTTTCTACGGGATGGGGTCGCTAACCCAATGCCCAACCCTCCTCCTTTATCCGAGCTTAGGAGCGACAGTAGCCGCCGGAGGAGCTACAGGTGGAGTTTCATAGCAACATACTGAAGTTAAATGCCTCTTCTAGTTCTATTAACATTATATATAATATTTCAGCCCTTATAAATTAGTCTATAAAATGTATCCATCTTCTAAACCTGTACTTTTAAAACTTAAATCATTGAAAAATTTCAGAAGAAAATTAGAATTCAAATGCAAACAAAACATTATTGATTAATTATTTTTCAATATCTCGATAAGATTACGATGATCAAAGTGTTTAGATTAACATTATAATAAGGTAGTTGAAATAAACAGTAGTTGGAATGAATATAATGATTTTAATGTTTTGCCAATTAATTAGACATTTGGTTTATCAGTGAGGTATGCCAAATATTAACTTAGGCTAAACTATTTCAATTTTTCAAAAGATTTTTGTAATAATATTCATTAGTGAGACTATAATTTATGGATGAACCAATCAGGGATAAGGTAACAGATCATGGATTTTGGCTCAAAATTTATCCATCTATTTGGCTAAATAGAGTTTTGACATTGTAGCTGAAGTCAATTCTTTATGAAAACCGTAAATCTAATTTCTAACCATAACTATCAACTGTAAATCATAGTTCTGGTTCCTTACGGTGCTTTATAATCCTTATTTAGTTCTAATTGTTACGTAAACATTCTCAAGATGATTTTATAGTCGCTCAAAAGTTATCCTTAAATTATAGTCTTACCTGTTTATTCATTCATAAAGGTTTATAAAATAAATCATAGTTAAGATATTATTTATGGTAGGTTTCAATTCATTATTTAACGTTAATTGAATTGAACTAACAGGAATATTCTTTTGTTTTTAATTAAACGATTAAGATACAAGCTTAGTTAATAGTCTGTAGTATAGATATGATATCGATGTCTTTTATTTTTTATCTTGGTAAAAAAACTTAACAAATCAGGATAATCACATAGGTTCGTTAAAGTATGGATTTTTGATAAGATATAATATATCTTTTATTTAAATCATAGAGATTCTAGTGTATTCAGTCTATGTATACATTCCTAGTTCTATACAATTTTTGTTCATTCTTCTCATGTCTGTCTCCATTTCTCGGGGTAATGTGTTCTTTGGTCTTCCTCTTTTCCTTTGGCCTTCAGAATTCCATATGTGTTTTTTCTTGTGACGCAGTTTGGTGATTTCCTCAATGTGTGTCCTATCCACTTCCAACGATTCTTCCTGATTTCTTCCTCCACTGGATGAAATCTGGTTTGTTCTCCCCCACAGTAGAATGTTGGTGGTAGTGTCTGTCCAACGAATCCGAAGTATTCTGAGTAGACAACTGTTGATAAACACTTATATCTTCTGGATGGTGGCCTTCGTTGTTCTCATGGTTTCCGCCTCATACAGTACAACTGTCTTGAAGATTCTGATCTTGATGTTGGTTGACAATTATTTCGAGTTCCAGATGTTCTTCAGTTGTAGATATGTTGCGATTGCTTTGCCGATCCACGGTTTCACATCTGCATCAGATCCACCGTGTTCATCAATGATGCTGCCCAGATTCATAAAGGACTTTATATCTTCCAAAGCTTCTCTGTCAAGTGTGATTCGATTGGTGCATGCTGTATTGTATCGTAGAATCTTGCTTTTCCCTTTGTTTACATTGAGACCTATTGCTGCTGAGGTTACTGCTACACTGGCCGTCTTCTCTTGCATTTGCTGTAGCGTGAAATAGAAGAGCCAGATCATCTGCGAAGTCTAGATCATCCAGCTGTATCCTAGCTGTCCACTGTATCCCGTGCCTCCCTCCAGATTTTGACGTCTTCATGGTCCAGTCGATCACCAGGAGAAAGAGAAGGGGTGAGAGTAACATTCTTCTCTGCATTTCATAAAATGTAATGCCTATGTATGTCAATACTATTACCATATTGTAGTATGCTTACACAGATTGCTAGAAAAAATATGTATAAAATCACAGAAACACAAAATATCAAAAAAACGTTTTTTATTATTCACTCATTTTTCTTTACTTTAATTAATTAGCTTTTTTTTAAAAAATTCTTTGTTTTTCAATGTTAATGACTTTAGACAGAACAATAAATTTCTTGATTAAAAATTGACTTTACAGATTAACAAAACAATACCCCCTATGATGTGTACACACATAAATATGGATGATATTATTTTCAGGCATAAATTAATTGACTAAATAATTCTAAAAATACAATGAAAAAAAGAAATAAATTGAAGTAAATCATTTGAAGGTGGGGACCTTATTCCAAAAAAGTTAATTCAACACTATAAAGAGAAATTTGAATTTGTTTTCTTTTTTGTTTTTCTAACTATTTTTCTTTAATGAATTAAGTAGTTAATGATAGTGATAGTATCAAGTTCAGTATATTTGTATACTGTTAACCGAAACCCTGTAATATTCTCATATTCCATAAGTGTCGATGTAGTGAACAGGAACATGGATGGGGATAGTCTAATGTGTTTGTTTACAAAATTACAGAATATCTCATTAAAATCTGACAACCATACAGTGAACAGTTAATTTGCAAACTAATATTCAATTGTTTCAATCTTGACCGTCCCTTCAGCAAATAACAGTTCATCTTCTCTGATTTCATTGTCCATACATTTTCATACCAACTGCATTGCCTTCCTGTTCTTTCCTTATCAATCTTCTACTGGAATACATTCAATGCCTGACTATCGTTACAAGTAACTCACACCACACTCGTCTCCCCTTTTAAAGCATTTATTCTTGCGGTGATTCTGTTCGCCGTGCACACTTTCTTCTTTTACTGCAGTCTGTGCCGATCTTTTCATTAAAATGTCGAATCTGCGGCTAACTAATCTTCATAGCTTCGTCGACCTGTTCGGGTACCAAAATCCTACACCTACCCTGAACCTGGGACGCTCAACATAAATACTTTACTAACCGTAATAAAATCTTATATTCATTTACATTAGTCTACTATACATTAAATTAATACTGAACTATGATGCAACTAACTGACAGTTTAGTTGACGACAATAATGATGTCTAAATAAGGATATGAATACTAAAATATAACACTTTTATAATAAGCAACATAGAAATTAACGGTTTGCTGAATATTATATGTTTTCTTATTTAATTATTGTATAAAACAATCTTTTCTATCTACATTGTTTAATAATAAATGTATGAATCAATGTTAACAGACCGAGTCAGAAGAAATTCCATTGGTTAAATAATATATAAACCCAAAGATGTAGATTAACTTCTTTTTATGAATCGGTCATTTGAAAAAGTTTCCATGATGTTGGCTATGAGAATACTTGTAATTGAGTGTTATTTTATGATTTATAAGTTAGTCTTATTCATTGATGAAAATTCGTGTATTTTTTTGATTTTTTATTTGCCTGAACTTCATTTGTATATATTTACCTAATTGGCATTACATAGTCATCAATTCTGTGTATTCTATACTGTGATAATCGATAATTTTCAAGTGATATATAAATCACCATTTTGAGTAGTATTTTATTCAGAGGCAAATTTAGTGGATTTTGGGTAAAGATTACAATGTAAATTTCTATCTTTTATACACTTGATTAAGGTAATCTATTATTGATTAACGTTTTAAGTAGAATCAAAATTATACCTTTAGATAACTTTAAACAACAAACATTTCTAATTAATTGATTTTATCGGTTCATTCATATGATAACAGAGTTTCAGCATATTATCATGTTTTGTATGCAATGTGATGTTGAGCAAATTGTACTAATGAACTAATTCACTTGGTATTGTTTGCTTGTATCTTTCGATTGTTGTTTAGGACTGCAACTGATTAGTATCTTGTTGGCATTGACTTAAGTCACAAGTATTTTAAGCAAAGACTGATGGTGGCTATCAGCGGAATCTAGGACGCGCGTTTCGTCTTACTTGGGATTGCCAACTGAATGCACCTTCGTCTCACAGTTGATGTTCACCCTGAGACTGGAACCCAGTAGCTTTCGCTTAAAACGCCATTGCGTTATCCATTAGGCTACTAAGTCCTGATAGCCAACAATGGGGTAAAGTTTTAATTATCTTAATATTGTTTGTTCGTGTCTTCCCATTGTTGATTTCTTTCAAAAACGAAAAACGATTTCAACGTCAATATATAAGTCGTCATTATAATTAACGTAAACATGGAATCATGAAAAAAAAATCAGTTTATAACACACATACACACAGTAAACAATAAAATGATTCAATATTTATTCAGTATTCCAATGGTGAGTTGAACATTTTGTCTGAGATTGATGATAATTGTAGGAATCACGTATAGAAAAACATAAAATGAAAATATTAGGAATAAACACAAAACTAGTATTTGGTATACATTAAATAAATGACTACATATAGGAGACTAGATTTGTAGATAAGTAATAATATTACATAATACTTTTACCTGAACATTACAGTTTAATAATAAATAATTCTCAAAAGAGAATGGACATAACCTAAACTAATGATTACTTAATATGATAAGAACTGATCAATAAAAAAGAACAAAATAATACCTTGATTCATTTATACAAAACAATGGTATGTTTATTCCTAAATGATTAGTTATTAGATTAAAAGAACATTAGTAACTATCCACAATTTTCCTATTCGTGTTTACTTGAACATATTTTTAGCTAATATCAATTAACAAAACCAATAATTTCTCCTAAATCAGATAACATATTCTTACTTATATATTTTCGTCTGTTACCCCTCGTGGAGGAGCATAGGCCGCCCACCAGCATTGTCTATTCAACTGTATCTCAGTCAATTCTTTTCCAGTTTTTTCCAGTTGTTATTCATCATTTTCATGTCTGGTTCCAATTCCCGATGCAGTGTGTTCTTCGGCCTTCCACTTTTCCGTTTCTCTTCACGATTCCAAGTTGCGGCTTGCTTCGTAATGCAGTTTGATTTCCACGATGTATATCTCATCCACCAACTCCACCGTCTTTTCCTAATTTCCTTTTCACTTGAAAGCTCGTTTGTTCTCTCCCACAGTAGGCTGTTGCTGATGGTGTCTGTACAACGAACATTCAGTATCTCACGTTGACAACTGTTTAAAAATACTTCTATATTTTTGATGATGGTTTCAGCACCGTACAGTAGAACTGTCTTTACGTTCGTATTGAAGATTCTGATTTTGACGTTGGTTGACAGTTGTTTTGAGTTCTATATGTTCTTCAACTGTAGGAATCCTGTTTTTGCTTTCCCAATCCTCGCATTTCTATCTGCATCAGATCTTCCTTGTTGATCTATGTTGCCAAAGGTTTAAAACTCTTCCACAGTTTCTCCATCAAGTGTGATTGGTTTGTTGTTCTCTTTGCTATATTTGAGGATCTCACTTCTTCTCGTGTGTATGTTTTGGCCTACTGATGTAGAGGCTGTTGCTACACTGGTTGTCTTCATTTGAATTTGTTTTTTTTGTATGGAATAGAATTGTCTGGTCGGGTGTGGATTCCAAATCGTCTAGTTTATTCCGAGCTGTCAATTGTATTCCGTGCTTAACATCAGATGTAGAAATCTTCATAATCCAGTTGGATACCACAAGAAAGCTGAAGGGGGACAGTAGGCAGTCTTGTCTGACATATAGTCTTACGACAAATATGACCTTACACTAGGTAGTAAGGGTAAAAGTTTAAAGCTAACTAATAAAATCTCATGTCCCTTTTGGTTTCATCTTCAAAACCAAGTTAAACATAATCCAATTGTATAGAAAAGAAATCTTATTTAAAACACAAAAACAAACTTAGATCATGCTCACTCATTGTGATATACTGGCAACGAATTTTATGTATAGGTATGTAGGAATGTTGCAAATTACAGATCTATGAATGACTAATTAATTAAATCTATTTATATTTATTATGATGAATTCGTAAGCAAGATGATCCAAAGTCATAGATACAATTAACTTGTTTTTGGTGCAATAAACATCGCAAAAGATCAAATTCAACTTAGTATTGTTTGTTTGAATCTTCTCATCGATTTCTTAGGACTGCAACTGGTCAGTCTCTAATTGGCATATGTGCATACTGTGCGTATTGCCTCGATATACCTTAATTCACAAGCATGGTTAGCAGAGATTGTTTTTTATTTATTGTACGTAAGAAAAGGCTGATCAGTAAGAAGATGAGAATTCGAAGTAATGATTGAAAACGATTTGATAAGTAATTTTGGTGATTCAATATAAACCACTAGATGAATAACAATACAAGTGTGAACTATTACAACGGCAAAAGAATGACTCTAAATGCAGTTGACTTTATTTTTTTCCATCAGGCGTCTTTTAAAACATATTGCCCCTGATATTTATAAACTGAAACTTAGCTTTAACTAGTCACATGCCACATGATTATTTACGGAATCTTTGGGACATATTTGTTTAGGTTTATTAATATTCGAGAGAAAGGAACATTCCTAATACCCCCCTTTGTCAATCCAAAACGTATCGACTAAGAAAATTTGTTAGTGGCGTGTTGTAAGCCATTTATCACTTCAGTTTTTAGATCATTATGAAGCTTGAAAAAACAATTCTTCGCGGGACTGTAGTAAAAAACATGCTTCGTTGTTTGACAAATCGTCCAAATTTGATAGTGCTTGATAGTGTCTAAACAACAATCGTATCCTCAAATTGTACTAGCTGGTTTACTTTATTTCTTTAGTCTTTAATTTTAATTTACATCATCTGAATCACTGTTTGCAATTACATGTAAAAGTTTGTTACCGTCCATTTTTATGGCGAAAATATTTTCAGTAACCTAATGTTACACATATCACATAGTCTGATGGTAGTGTGCATTTTTATAAAGCCTTGTATTTGAATATTAGAATTCCGTTCTTATTTTAATGTTCTAAGCATATCAGTTTAGTTTTTATTGATAACATCATTAAATATGGAATTCTCACCTAATGATAA
This sequence comes from Schistosoma rodhaini, assembly GCA_944470415.2. NCBI lineage: Eukaryota > Metazoa > Platyhelminthes > Trematoda > Strigeidida > Schistosomatidae > Schistosoma > Schistosoma rodhaini. The sequence continues at coordinate 67,183,188 of OX104044.1, forward strand.
TACCTAGTGACACTGATGAAGTTGACTGAGCTGAAATGTTAATTTGGATTGTGCTTGGCGGAAACACAATATTATTATCATTTTAGAAGTTTGTATATCTATTAGTTCCTCTTCTTAATGTAACACACTTTCCATCGGGAAAGCTTTAATGGAAAATTAGGATGAGATTATTGTGTTCTAAAAAACTTGTAACAAGATTTAATAACTAGCTAACTACTAGTAATTCATATCACTCACAAACACTGAACAAACATCTATCCTTGTGAATAAAGCACGTGACATTAGTTCACTAGCCAAATCTATAATATGCATGGATTTCTGATTGTTCAGCGTTGTATACATTCGCTGATGCATCGATAAGAAAATTCAAGTCATTTACAATGCTCAACCTGAAAAAACTACCATTTTATGTCGATTTCGTATATACCTTGCGGTAAAATTGAAAGAAAACTTTATTCCTAAAGTTTTTTAGCTTTTGAATTTTGTTTCAAATGACTTTAGTCAATTAATTCACCGTGAATAATTTTGTTTAAAGGCAATTAAATTAACAAACATTCGGTTTTTATAAAAAAAAACACTTTAAAAAAACATATTCATAAGAAGGAAACCACATTTCCTTTAAAAACTGCTCTCTTAAATAGTCTGACCATAATTTTTTAAAAAAAATGACTACTGATACCTATACGATAACCGTATCGGTTGCCAAGACGACTAATGGATATATGTTTTATTATATTGAGATATATATCAAAAAAAGCTTATTAATCAATTGTGGAGACGACAAATTTCTCAGTCCTTTTACTTAGTTTCTTTCAATAATCATATATAAGACGGTTATAATATACAAAGAAAAAAAATGAAATAGTGTAGTTAATACATAAAACTGAACTAAATAAAGACTATTTCTTCAATAAAGTTATTATAATAAGGAGTAGAATGAATAGAGTGATTCATTTGGTATGTATATATATCACTTTAATGAACTGTTTAACTGATATTTTACATTAAACATGTTCATTAGTGATTTGATTAGTTGGTTTCTGTAATATAAACTTTAATATTGAATTACATTTGTTTTGTTTTTATTCAAAGAAGGTAGAATAAAGATAAGACAAAAAAAACAATAAAGATTGTAGGATGATGTGAAATCATTTCATTTTGAAGTACCCTATAGATCTTCGACACACAGACTGATTTGGAAATTTTACAAATGTATTCCTTGTTTTTGTTGTATAACATGTATGAATTCACTTATTTCAATAATGAATAGTAATTATGATCATTTTCAGTATCCATAATGGTTAGTTTTTATACTTGGATGGATTAAGATATAATGAGAAAGATTATGATGTAATCAAATCCATGAAATATTTATCAGAAGGGGATTTTGTGGATATTTCAGTAATATTATATAGTTGAGATAATTAGTCAATTGAAGCTAGACCACCATGGAAAACCTGGAAACACTGGCTCTATGAGGTATTTCCTGGAATTCTGGTGAAAGCAGTAACCAGTGGAGTTCAACCAGGTCTGTTGTGAGATATCTACTCACTGAAGGTATTGGTGAATGGTTGCTCAAATTCGTGGATTGGTTGAAGTTAGACATTAACACTATTGGTTGCCGGCCGGCTCAGTGGTCTAGTGATCAAGTGCTCGCGAACAAGACTGATAGGTCCTGGGTTCGAGATCGTGGATGTGCACTGCTGAGGAGTCCCACAACAGGACGAAACGGCCGTCCAGGGCTTTTAGGTTATCCATGGTGGCCTAACTTCAATTGACTCATGATCTCAACTATATAAAAAAACATGAAATATTTGTTAATTGTTATGATTACGATAGACAAAATAATAAAATTCGGAAAATATGTAATAACAGTGGTGATCATAGTTGGAGTATGAGAAAATACGAGTATCTGAATGATTAAAATAATAAAATATCCAATATTTCCTTGAGTAAACTATAATAATCATTACTTAGGAACAAATTATGGATGAAATGGATTAGAAAAGTAATATTTTGATTAAATAGAAGACCAGGAATATTTACAATGGTTATAGAATAAAGAAAACAAAATTTTAAATGTTTTCAAAGTAAGAGAACAAAGGAAGAAAAGGGTAACAATGATTCAGGCACTATTACAGCGTCAAGTAAACCTTAAAATCTTGTTGTGTAAATAAGTTTTAATTATAAAATGGAATAGTGGCTTCTTCTGCGTAAGATAGTATGGTGTTATTTCGACCATTTATAATTCGATAGGTATTATCATGGTATTCACACAAAATTACATCTCAAAATCATTACTTATTTTGTACAAATCAGTAGGTATGTAAACAATTTAACATACACAAAATGAAATGAAATCGCCTCATCCTACATTTTTCTTTTTGATCTACGAATAATAGTTAAACCAATTAATTGGATAAAATGCTTTAATGAAATAATTGATTTATTATTTTGAAGTTCGATGAATCAATTTTAATATCTTGTTGAAAGGGCATTTATTATAAAAGTGTATAGATGTATTCTTTAAAGATGAACTTTCCGAAAATCAAAGATCAAGGGATAGTTATTTTACTAGATTTCAATTACTTCTTGTATAGTTATATCTGTAAGACTAAAGCTTTGAAGTATTCATAATGCATAGTTTCTTTTTATTTGTTATTATGACCTGATATTCTGAATAATAAATAATACTGACAGTATACTTAGATCTTATAGATTGATGAATGACCTAGAATATCCCTGTCTAATGCTCATGTAAGCCTTTGAATGACTTTAAACCATATTTAATTCATATAATCTTTATATCATTTTCGTTACCAAAAAAGACTCATTTTATTGATAATGTTTTTCTTTTGACTTTTGATATCCGTTCATTAATAAATTTGTTTCAGTATACTAAATTTATGAACAAGCATCATTGTTATATTAATCGTACAAAGTCAAACTATTGAATATGTTCAATATCACTAAACAATTATTCTATCAGTTATTTTGACTAAAAAGAGTCTAAGTGTCGAACTAAATTTATTATTTAAGCTTTGATAAATTGTATATTAATAGACAGGAATATGAAGAGGGTTGATAGAAAATAGTTAGGATGTGGTCGGAAGTGGTATCTAGGACACGTGCTGTCTTATTTGAGACTCGTTAGATAGGTGTACCTACATCCCACATTTGATGTTACTCCGTGACTCGAATCAAATCGAATTCACTTCGAATGCCATCACGTTATCCACTCGGCTACTGAGTTCACATAGCCACCCACTTGCGCGGCGGGAATGAGTTTTATTTCATTTTGAACTGGATTATCTTGTTGACTGATCTGTTGGCTGAAATTCGAACAGTCTTGGTTGGTACGGTGTGTAGATTTCTTCAATATAATCCTTATGGAACAAATCAATATATATTAATATAAAATTTTGATTAATGTACAGTGCTAAGGTTGTTTTATAAAGTTTAAGATTAAAAACTCTATTCATTTACATAAATCGAACTATCTCGTGTCATTAAAAACCTTTCGCTATACTTTTAAGCAATTTTAGTATCTGATAAGATGACTGACTCTTCCTGTGTTTTACTCTTTCAAATGGACACTGGAAACAGACTCTTATTTACAAAGCTGACTAGATAAATAGGACGATAAAACTATAATCTTGTTAACATAATATAGACTATTAGTAAACTGTCTCATGATCTAATCAGTTCAAATATATAGTCTTCAAAATCCCGGTAAGTTAAAGTCTTTCCAGTAGAATGATATGATGTTAAATGTTGCATTTTATTGTACACAGTTTCACAAAGAATTTCGGTGTTTGTTTTTCAGTAGGAATACGTATTTTTCACAAATATTAATAGGAATTTAGCAAACATTCAGTCTATCATTTATGAAGCTTCTCTTATTTCCTTAAATCCTCATTTTAGGTTTTATAATATCTTTTTAGTCTGAAAATGATAAGCATATCAAATTTATTAGAATAATTCGAAGTAATTCATGAATGGAATGCTGAAAAAACACAATATCTGAGTTTGACACTTCAACCAATTAAGTCAATTTTGTTAATTGTAATTACCAAATGCTTAAATCTTTAGTGGTATGTTTTCACAAAATTTCCATCATTCTACAAAATAAACGAAGTTGTATACTTATTTACACCCATGCACAGATGATGGCAGATGAAGCAACATGTGACTATTAAGCCACTTTTACTTTCTTGATAATTTTGCATTTTGCATAAGCCATTTGGACTGTCCATACATGTAGTTCCATTACCCGTGATCATAATAAAAGATCAAAGGAGAAGAGGAAGACCAAAGAACACAATACGCCGAGAAACGGAGACAGATATGAGAAGAATTAACAAAACTTGGATAGAATTAGAAAAGAAGGTCAAGGACAAAGTGAGTTGGAGAATGCTGGTCCGCAGCCTATCCTCCATTAGGGGTAACAGGTACAAGTTAGAAGGTAAGTAATAATAAAAAGAACATTACACCGTTGAACAAAACAATACTATCTCCATATATAGTTATGAAAAAACACTTTAATCGTTTCTACACTAAGTAAAACAATGTATGAATATGATTGTTTGCTACATTTGAAGTTGTTAGTTGTTTAAAGCATTCATAATAACAGAAACTATTGAACAAACATATTAAATTTCAAAATACATAGTGGATCATATTGTTTATAAAAAAGGGGTAATCGACGTGTGTGGTGGGTTAGAATAAACTGTAATTTTACACTTCACATTAAAACTAGTCTTGCGGAATCAAAATAAAACATTACACATTATGTTGTCATGTCAATTATGAGAATAAAAAGACAAATCTGTTTGTACAATTAAATAAAAATGTTAATTTTTTTCGGTTTCTTTTAATGCTACCAACATCGTATCAAACTTGTGACTTTCAGTTTGAAAATTATTTAAGTGTGTATTGAACTGTGAAATAAAACATTTTTACATTTGTTGTCTTTTTTCTATTCTATTACATATCTGTACAAGGCGGCCTGTTTGAATATCTGGACTAACTGTTCCTGCCATCTGGGTATTCCAACAGGTTATCTGTTATCTTGTTTGTTTTAACATATCATTGTGCCTATTAGTCTCATAACCTATTCAAGAGTGTTAATGAAATGTTTACGACATTTCACTGTACAAGTTACAAAAGAGCCCAATCGATGACATTGTGGTTGCTGGCAATATGCATCAAAAAGAATAAACATTACTCACATGTCGATTCCTGAACTGCTGACATCTAACGACCACTCAATATTTATCTCAAGAATCGATCGAGAAATAAGAAAGAGAAACTTGTTGAAATAGTTTGTCTTGAGAATTCTATATTGTACCAAAAATATAATCCTGAATAAGGCCACTAACCGTAATAACATTAATAATAATAATAATAATAATAATACAAATCTAACATGGTCAATAACTATAAGTAATGTGGTACCTTTTAGCAGAGACATTTTAATTTGAACAGTTATAAATACCATGTAAAAGGCTTTAGATTGATTTTGTTAATTAAATTAATAAGAACACTTGAAAAATATTGTGATTATCATATCAAATATCTATTAACTGTATGGAAACCTAATCATGTAATGAATTCATTTTATTGAGAAAACCGTGCTGTTGTTATGATTAATAATAATATTACTTTAAACGAAATGTTTATAAATAGTTGAAATCATGATTCAGTTGAAGCTAGACCACCATGGAAAAAAACCTGGCATCACTGAACGGTCGTTCCGCCTCGTGAGATTCAAACCCAGGACCTACCAGTTTATAAGTCATAATTATTCAATTTGAGTTCATAACACAACGAAGATGACAAAAACTATTTATCATGATTGCTAAGAATGATTGGTATTTATATGTTGAGGGTCAATAAACGTTTACTGGTAGAAATTATCACTGGGAAATCAAGAAATTTATAACGAGCTGAGTGATTATTTAATCAGACTACCTACTTAACATTAAAATAACAATGGAGTGTCCAAATTACGAAAGTAAAGTAAGGGTGTTACATTATATATACATTTCATATCATTGTAGTTATTTACCATGGTAACGAGAGATTTTTCACACTTTTTTGTGTAAAAAAGTCAAGTTGAAAGCAATTGACGACAATAACCCTTGTAAGCAGAAGTGAAAGTAGTGTTCCCTGGTAGTTAAATGTTTAAAATGCACTTGTAACACATACGATATATCTAATATCGATTGTGTATTTTGTCATAGTATTTGTGAATGATTTACTTCACTTCCAAACACAATTTTTAACGGATGTATTCAAAAAACCTTGAAGACACTCTTCTTTCAATCTTTTCTATGTAATTTCTCTCAAAAATACCTATAAATTCATACATAGACATGAAGAGATCTCAGAATGATAGTGATTGAAATGTGTTGGACCTATCAGGAAAGCCTTTGAAACACTTATTTATTGCTTGATTTGGCCGACAAAATATGCAAAAAGAAGTCATATACATTGAAAAATGTTTTATTAAAATTGGTAAGCAAAGGGAGTTTTTTATGAAGTATGAAAAGATTATAGAAAGGTATAAATAATCAGTGGTTTCGAAAAAACTGTCTTCATGCCGCTGGCATAACAAACAGATGGAAGTTCAAGCAGAATCAACAAAAGGATTAAGGAAATGTTTAAAAAAGCTTTCCTGAGAGCTCTGACATTTTTCAATATTACCATAATGAATGTTCATTAAATGAATCAAAAGTGAACCATTATCATTCTGAGGTTTCCTCATGTCTATATATGAATTTACATGTATTTTTCTGAGAAATTACATAAAAAAGATTAAAAGAAGAGTATCTTTTTGAGCATATCCATCGAAAATTGTGTTTGGCAGGGAAATAAATCACTCACAAATACTATCACAAGATACTTAATCGATCAGGATAGACGAACATGTTAATGAAGAAACTCAACAAAGTGCTGCTTAAGAATAAATAACTTGGATTATATTCAATGTTTTTTGACTATTATAAGAATCTAGATGACAATCACGTAATATATTGCTCAACATGAATTCTATTTATCTATTACCTCAATATGTTTCAATGTTATGAGTTATCGTTGAGTAGTGAATATTATACTGAATGATTATAGAACCTATGTTCTAGGATTTCGATGAATATTTTGTTGATAATTAATTGGATGATAACGGATTCACAACAATCGCTACAATGCTTTGGTATACTAACTTACTTAAATCGAGCAAATACCAAAATAATGTATAAATTCATTTAAAGAAGAAAGAATTTATTCTGGTGTGGGTTGCTTATATCCACATAAGATCGATAAGAAAAGAATGGAAACGAAACTCAATTGGTATGAAAATGCGTGAACAATAATAATCAGAGACTATGGACTGATATTTGCAGAAGGAAGAGTCAAGATTAAGACAATTGATTGATAGTTTGCAAACTAACTGTTTACTGTATGACTTTCAGATATTTGTGAAATAGTCTGTAATTTTCGTTTCGAATAAATTCGGTTGTCCCCAACCGTGTTCTCGTTCACTACATTATTAACTGGTGATGTAGAAATTCCAATCTACATTTCTAATCAAACATATTTGATTATATTTCCATGTAAAATTTTGAACCAAAGCGTTGCATTTACTTCAAATTTATTCGCTGAGATTTTACTAAAACATACTTCCTTGATGACTTACATTAAATCAGTGTCCAAATACCGTGAAACTGTTCATCCAAATTTAGACGAAATGTTCTATAAAGTTAATGACTGTTATGAACAGAAGCAAACTTTTGAGATAGTAGAAAAGACTTGTAGCTCAAGTGGATGATTTTGATGGAGTTTTGTTCTCTTAGCTGGATCGCTTGGCCACGGAGCTTTTATCGTCCTTCTGTACGACATCATCAACACAAGCTTTGGAGAGAAGTGAAGTATTTAAATTTCTCCACATGTGGTTCATAGCTTATGGAGAGATTCAAATGCTTCACTTCTACCCGAGGCGTGTGCTGATGATGTCGTTCAGAAGGACGATGAAAGCTTCACGACCAAACCATCCAGCTCAGAGAACAAAACTCCATCAACAATAAACTTTTATCAGATTTGAATATATTTAATTTTTAGTTCTTCTTAATCATTATTACAATTTGACTTTACTTAGTACAAACTACTTTAAGTCATCGGTTTCCGTTTCATAATATCTAGTCATGATCATTTAAATTATTTGATAGACATTTAAAGTTTCTCCCAATAAATAATAAATGAGTTTAATTTTCAAAAAAAGGAGAAAAGAACACTCTAACGTTTTTTTCCCCAAAAACAGCAATGATTCTCATAAATAATTTTTTTTTAAATTTTAATGAGACATTTTTTTTTATTTTACAGCATCAATATTGATAGTTGAACCAGATATTTGTATTTCGCAAACAAACAAACAAACAAAATTAAATCTATGCGTTATTTATTCTCTCCAAACTGAAGTGTTACTACTACTACCCTACAAAATATTTTTATGACAGAGTCATAAAAATACCAAAAAAATATTTTATTCCCAAGTTAATTAACTAGTTCAACTTAACTGATTGATGAAAAGTAGGTAAGTAGAGATTATATTCAATTAGTTACATGAATGAATGGTAAATATTTTAATTAGATTATGCTTATGATAGGTTAAACCAACAAAAAGAAATTTACCTGGTTGAGTAATTTTCATCTTATAATATCATCTAGTTCCATTACTCTTTTCATTGATGGTTGCATAGTGATAAAAAAAGGGATTTGAAAGAGTGAAAACTTAACAAAATAATTACATGAATTATAAATCTACACAAAAAAAGTACCATTTATTCTTAATTCGATAATCGATTAGAAATCAATTAAAGTCTGGGGTATTTTTTTTATACATTTTTTTGGATCTAGCTAAAAACCTTATTTGTCATCGGTTAACCGGAAGTTATTTTAGACATTTGGGATTAATAGCCTATATATTTGTAGTTGTTACGTTTTCAATTATACGTTGGAAACTGTTCGTAAAAAAGTAGCCAGGAAATCAATGCAAATTGAAAATAAATTTTGACTGATTAAACTTTGGAGTCAATTATGATATGAAATACACAGTATTATAACTTCATGTATTTTTTAATGACAAAACGATTTATACATTCGTATTGAGCTTATATATAATGAAAGGACACATCTAATTTCTTACAGTAACAATCTTGTATACAAAGCTTATAAAAAATGTACGAATTTAACTAAAGGGATTTTGAGGAAGCTGATTAAATTTTTAGGTTGTAATTATTACAATTTGATCTCAGTTGGAGTACAGCTGAAAATCAAAGAGCATTGAACAGCTGCTTCGTCATAATATGTCAATCCTCAATACTATAAGGGATCGAACCTACGATATTTAGATTGGCTTAAACTTAAGTTTCAGTAAAAGCTATCGGAAACAATGTGATGATAAAAGTTTCTTTTATATGAATGATATAAAATTAAACTTGATTGGTTTAACAAAGAAATATATTTTTTAAAAATATTTTCAATGATCTATAGCTAATGTTTATTGTAGTCAAACTGTCACAGAACGTTATATTTACCTATGATCAACAGTGTAACAAAGTGAGATGACAACTAATGACACGTGATTATGTTTTTCTAAGTCAAACGACTATTTTTCTCATAGTTTGGGGTATACTGTCTAATAGTATAAATTAAAGTAATACAGAATACTGAATCACTCGCTTTAATTATTTATTTGAAATAATGTTAACTGTGTGATATTGATCATGAAATAAATATACAAAGTTTCTACGATATCATAGTTATTTGAAATCTCCGGAATACCTATACTTATACTTAAAACAAATCAGAACACAACCATCAAAGTCTGTAAATGTAGTACTCAAACTCTCTACATTTGGAAAAGCTTGTTTAGAAATCAATTCATCAAATCCATTTCAGGGAACACTACAATGTGAGAGAGCATGACTCGTATAACTAAGTAGCCAGATTTTATAAAGGTGGTTATATTAGCATCAATAAAAGATACAAGAACATTTGAAAAATAAGACTGAAATAATACAAGTAAGACAGTAAACGGTTCGCTAAATATAACAGTGTTAATCAAAATCATGAATAGATCAGTGTAAGACCACCATTGAGAACCTGAAAGCACTGGACGGCCGTTTCGTCATATTGTGATACTACTCAGTAGTGTGCATCCACGATCCCACCTCTCAAGATTCGAACCCAAGACCTCCGGTCTTACGTGGGAACGCCTAACTTCTAGAACATTGAGCCGGCATCCAGCGGTATTAATGTCTAAATTCAACCAATCCACTATATTGTGTAACCATCCTCCATTGTCTTCAGTGAGTAACTGCCTCACACCAGACACGGTTGGACTATACTGGTCACTGCTTCTCACCTTTATGATACAATCATTAAAATTAAGGATAATCAAATATTTAAATGTACATATATTTTAAAAAATCATCCCATTATTCAAACATTTAATTTTTTTAGTAAGTAAATAAAACATGATTGACAGTTTCAACTTAATTAGAATAATTTTAATTTGTTGGTGTTTACAGTAAATAAAATTTGCACATTTTTTGTTTTGTTTACAGTAAACTTTTTTTTCTCAAAAAAATGAGTCTTCCTTTTTGTGATCGATTTATTTTTTTAATTATGAATACAGTTATGTTTAATGAATTTCAGGGCGTCAATATAGAAATAAGATAAAAATAAACAATCCCTTATTCATATATATATATATATATATATACATCAATACACCCTCCTAATTTATATAACCCTATATATTTCTTCTTATTTTTTCTATATAGACACAAATTATTCTCTTCGATATCGTTTTATAACAGGTAAATTTATCATTTTTTTCTGCATTACTCAATTTCTATTAAATTTCACTTTATTTAAGTAAATAAGACCATGCTAAACTTCTTAATATTCATTGTAATGTTGAGTTTCTCACAGTTTTGAGTATCACATTATATATATATAGCTAGCATAACTAATCATACTGTAGGTATGAACTATATGGATTACTGAAGTATTGTTATTTCATTTTTATGTAAACAGGTAACGAATTTCGATGTGCCAAACCTGTTTATATATTTTTTTTTCATAGTTGAAAGCGTGAGTCAATTGAAGCTAGACCACCATGGAAAACCTGGAAACACTGGATGGCCGTTTCGTCCTATAATGAGACTCCTCAGCAGTGCGCATCCACGAACCCGCTCTCGCGAGTTTCGAACCCAGGACCTACCAGTTTCGAGCCGAAGCCCTTAACCGATAGACCAACGATAGACATTAACACCGTTGGATGCCAGCTCAGTGGTCTATCGGTTAAGTGCTCTGACGCGAGACTAATAGGTCCTGGTTTCGAATCTCACGAGTGTGGGATCGTGGATGCGCACTGCTGGGGAGTCCCATAATAGGACGAAACGGCCATCCAGTGTTTCCAGGTTTTCCATGGTGGTCTAGCTTCAATTGACTCACGCTTTCAACTATGAAAAATACTAAATCTCCACAAAACCCCTTCTGATATATATATATGATATATAATATGATTATCATATTCGTGAGATGAATCAATGAAGATAATATTGTTTCTAAATAGAGTAACATTTTAGTGTTTATTATTAAAAGTAGTTATAATAATTTAATTTCTATATTTCAAAACAGACACACCAAAAAGATTAAAATAATTAAGTAGTATTATCCCATACTTTGCTTTTTTCCGTTTTCATATAAACTATGGATACTTTGAGAGTACATTTTACAAATATTTGTTTATCATATATGCTGTGTTGTTTTTTTAATTATATTAATCTGATAAAAGGTTATTTATTTGAATGTGCATGAGCATATGCAGGTTGTGATGTAAACTATGACCGGTTATTTAAAATTTAAAACTGTTCTATTGTTGTAAATAGGACTACATAAATATTCACAATAACGGAATAGTAAATAAATTTTTTTTCTCGTCATAAGAATATTGATAATGATGAAACATTGAAAATTTAATATTTTCCGTCAAAAAAAAACAGTAACACAACTTTGAAAAATGACAACCGAAAACAATTCCGGCTAAAATAAACATTACAGTGTTAGACAATTCGTTATCTTATATTCAAGAAACGTACTGTTCTTTTCATATGATGTGAAGTGAATTAATCGATTAGAGTGTAAATGATGTAAGAATTTACATCTTGAAACAGTAACACTATCACTCAATTAGTTAATTCTATCTGTTTTTAATGATAGATGCTGAATTGTATGATACAGTAAATGTGTTCACTTAATAATAATTGATATTAAATACTATACATTTCAAATTACGCAAAACATGGCTGTTAATCTAACTGTAAATAAATGTGATAAACGGAAGTGTTTTTAAAAGTCATTTTGATTTCCTTCCACTATCAAATAAATCCATATCACAAGTCTTTGTATTATCAGTATTGTCATCAGATAAGGGGTTCTAGTACAAAGAACAATTCAGTTTAGCCATTTTTTACACATATAATATTTGTCATAATTAATACAATTCAATACTCACTGATTATTCACTATAATACCTCATCATTTTGTAACTAGTAATTGTACACATTAAGGATGAAAGGAAAAATAAGGATCTAAATATAGTATATACAATGAGGGTATTTTAAAAACTCGTAAAGAGTAACTGACTTAATCTTAGTAAGTACTTTCAATTTGTGTCAACTGTAATATTAGATAAAGCTGTCTTTATTCATGTATGTGAATTAGATTCCTATAACTAGATATGAATCTGTATACTATTCAATGTTAGTTTATCTTACTATTATTATCTATTCAAATAGATTATATACATAATTTAACTTACTTGTAATATTTAAATATGATTTAATTACATCTAAATTAAACCATTGTGTATTTACAGTAGTAATATTTTCAGTAATATAAATTAATATAATAAAATGTGTAAATATTTTCAATGTTTTAATAATATTCCAAATATAATTTAATTGTATTAAATGTTCCAATAATTGAATTTTATAAAATAAAATTTTATTTTTATATTTTATAAAATTTATAACATTTAAAGTTTTCAATTTTGGATGATTTACAAAATTGTTCTCATGGTTATTCATTTGATATCATTCGTAATTGAATTGCAAAAAAAATTTTTTTTTTATAATTTTGATAATATACAACTATTTTTTTTGTAAATTAAAACTTTGTATTAACTATTTTAACGATAGTATTCAAGTGAAAAACAAACAAACAAAAAAGGAACAAAAAGAAAACAGAACGGATTGATTGTTAAGAATACATCAATAATTTGGTGTATTTTAGATGAAAGGATGATGATGATGAATAAAAATTATTGATAGTGTAATGATTGATTAAAGTCTAATATCATAGTTGTTTCATTGTTTATTATTATTATTCTTTTTTTTGTTTTTACCTCCAGTATAGTTAATTTATGATGTGAATCTATTCACTTATTTTAAACCAATCAAATTGTTATTATTTAGGATTAAGATTTTTAACCAATCAAATTAAAGTATAGTTAGATTATTAAAGAAATATTAATTTTGTAGGAAATAAAATGTAAAATAATGTTAATAAAAATTATTATTTTCTTGGTTATTTACAAAATTATAAGTTTTTTTTTAATTTTATAAATAATAATATTTATTTATTAAATTAAACTATACTTTATATATTGATCTACGTCTTACCAACTGGCGACCTGTTTAAACACCTGGGCTACCTATTCCTGTCATCTATATATCTAAACAAGTTATCTAATTTCGTTTGTTTTAAGACATCATTATATAGTTATTAATCGCACAACCTATTCAGGTGCGTTTGTGAAAGGTGTAAAACCTTTTGCTGTAAAGTTTACAGAAATACTAATCAGAGATATCGTGGTTGCTAGCAATATGCAGCGAGAAGAATGTACATTATTCAGATGTCGATTGACTGGGCTGCTAACTTCTAACTGGTGATAACTCTTTATTTATCGTCACGAAGGACGAAGAAGTAACAAACGGGGACTTGTAGAAGTACTTTGTCCTGAGAATTCTATATTGTACCAAAAATATAATATTGAATAAAGCTAATAATAATAATATGAAATATTGATAATATTAAGATAGAATAGTTTATAAATAATAGATATTTTAGTGCTTAAATCTTTGTGTCAGTTACAGGTATAAGAAAGTTTCGTACTGAAAGTTTATTGTATATAGTTGATATTTCAGTTTGATCTATTTCGAATCTTCTAAATTAATTCAAGTAATATTTATATCAGGAGGGGTTTTTGTGAATGTCATATTACTTTTAATAGTTTAGATCATGAGTTAATTGATGTGTCTTGCTGAGGAGTCCCACAATTGGACAAAACGATCGTCCAGTACTTTTAGATTTTTCATGGTAGTCTAGCTTCAATTAAATCATGATGTCAACTATCAAAATTAATATTTATAGCTTAGATGGTTAGAGAAAGTCGACAGAGAATCACAAACATTGATATTTTATTAGATGACAGTTGTTAATTAGAAGTATTTATAATGTTGAGGGAACTGATGCTTTTTATGGAATTCAAATTGTCGTCATTCAGGTAGATGGTATAATAAATAAAGAATAATCACCTTTAATTATTAAGGCATTTTGATGACAACTTATGAGACAATTCTAAAAATATTTATTTCAGTTACTATATGCATTCATTTCATGAATAGATTTAACTTAAGAAACAAAATCTTCACTCCCACATTAATATAATTAGTTCATTGCCAAATTATTAAAGAATTAAGTAATAAACTAATTAAGTGAAAAATAAAATATTCTTTGTTTATGAAAATTATATTTGAAATAATTTTATCGATTGAAACTTAAATAATTCTGACGTTTGGTTCAGCAAACTTGTCTGAACGTCTTCAGGATGATAATCAAAACCAAGATAACAGCCAAATTAACTCTTTATTGTGCTTATCCAATCATATTCATACTCAGGAAACATGAGTCAGTTATATGCGAATTATGTGAAATGTTTACAATGTGTAAATAAATGAATGATTGTGCGCGTGTGTTTGTGTAAGTTTCAGTTATTAAGTGTTAATTTGTTTTTATATACAGTTGAAAGTTGAAATTATTTTTCAACCGCCTATGTACATGTAAATTTAGAACTATCAAATACATAATTGTAATGCTAATATATCCCAATTAACTTCTGTCACGATAACAATGAGTGTAAAATAAACAGGTTAGATAAGAATAGGTTCTAATTACTTGTCTCCTCTATACTCGGTGCCCAATTTATGTCAGACTAATCGTTATAACAGTGATGAATGTTCGTATAAAATATTCTTTACGAGAAATTTTTAGTCATTCGAAACGATCTTCTTAGGTCATTTGAACTAATTAATAAAGATTGGATAAATAAGGATCATATGTTTTTAATAAATACGTTTGTTAATGACAGAACACCAGAAACTATTTTTTTATTATCAGAGGGGGTTTTGTGGAGATTTAGTATTTTTCATAGTTTTAAAGCATGAGTCAATTGAAGCTAGACCACCATGGAAAACCTGGAAACACTGGATGGCCGTTTCGTCCTATAATGAGACTCCTCAGCAGTGCGCATCCACGAACCCGCTCTCGCGAGTTTCGAACCCAGGAGCTACCAGTTTCGAGCCGAAGCCCTTAACCGATAGACCACTGAGCTGGCATCCAACGGTGTTAATGTCTAACTTCAACTGATCCACGAAGTTGAGCAACCGTTCACCAATTGTCTTCAGTGAGTTCCTATCTCACAACAGACGTGGTTTTGAACTCCACTGGTCACTGCTTCTCACTAGAGCTCCTAGTTATACTTCTCGAAGTCACTGGTGAGCATATGATTATATTAATTATCAGAGGGGGTTTTGTGGAGATTTAGTATTTTTCATAGTTTTAAAGCATGAGTCAATTGAAGCTAGACCACCATGGAAAACCTGGAAACACTGGACGGCCGTTTCGTCCTATTATGGGACTCCTCAGCAGTGCACATCCACGAACTCGCTCGCGCGAGATTCGAACCCAGGACCTACCAATTTTTTATTGTCAATCATTCTCTTGAATTCGTATAGTTTTCTTATTTAGCGTAACATATAAGTTGAGATTTTTGTTTCTAGGTGTGTAACATTTTAGTCTTGTTCATTTATTATTTTCGTCTACCGATTTTCTTTTTCACTATACTTTTCAAGTTCTGGTTCTCAATACATAGAGTACATAATTTCATTTAATAATTGGACAACCTAATTAAATATTTTAAATATTACAAATGAACTGTTTTGTTATATTGTGTGAGTGTCTGCGTGCCCTGTTTGATATATGAACGTGCTGATTCCCACCGATGAGAGAAGAGCGAATTATCGATCGGAGCAATAAAACACAAAAGCGTTATAAGCAGTATTTAGTACTTATCAGTCCTGCTTTCTGCCTAGCCCAGCCAGTTAAGTCCAAAACACCAATAACAGCTTCTGCAATATAAATCATTATTCTCAAACATACTGGGTTTATATACCAAAGAAACTGACCACATTGTACCATAAAATAGAAAATAACATTTGTACAAGATTCAACCAAAACTGATTGTATATAGGAGGAACAGTAATTAATAGACTGGGGATAACTCAGTAATGGTAAATCGTATGATAATAGTTTATAAGTCAAAATAAAGCTTGTAATAAGAGGGACACGAATATGAATAGTTTAGTTACTTAACAATTATACAATAGGAAATATACATATCATATTTGTCCACAAATAATTCTCAAAGTTACCATTCATAAATCTTCACGGGATATAACAGTTTGCATGCACATTTGGGATAATTGTGGGCCAAATGAAATGACTATAAATGGTCCTTATTGTACACTAAAAGGATATTATAGTTAAGAATATTTAACTTGTATTATCAAATTGCATCATTATCTTATAAAGTAGATTGTTATTTCATCTACATCTCTATAATAAAGACATCAGTCAATAATTTAAATGACCTACTGTAAAGGTAACTGACCAGTAAAAGAGTGAATATATAGCAACATAAAAAAGTGAATATTCTAATGACATTATTACACAATCATTGATTGGGAAAATGAGATTTTCCTATTGTTAAGATAATGCTGTGTATGAGTCTCCATTTAGTCATTCAGGTTATTCTTTAACTGAAATATATTTTCTTTTTAAATGTTAAAAATTTATGTCATTATATAACAAGAAATGGGGATACATGTTTTTTTAAATGTGATGTATATATAATACATGATGATGACCTCATAGGTTACTGAATTATTGAATATGTCAATAATAATCATTATTATATTAGGCGGAATATGTCAAACACAAATAAGGAAAAATAACAAAACGTTATTTAAATTAACCTAGATAAATCTTATTTGTTTTAATCTGACAAATGAGGTCATATCTATATATCTATATGTAGTAAAAGTCAATGTATTATTTTATAGGCTCTTAATAATGTCTGGTACATTATATATTTTTTTATTTTGTATATGTACGTTAGTTTATGATGGGGGTGATTCTTGAATTTATCATTAGTTTAGGTTTGTTTTCCTTGAAAGTTGTCTTAACCATGAAATTCTTGAGTTATAGTTTCACAAGAATATGACTAAAAGTAAGTAGTATTGAGAAACTGTTTATCTCTCTATTATTAATTTCACTTTAATAAAACAAACTTGAAATTCAGTTTTCATGAGGAGTATGTAATGAAAAGATGTATGAAAACATGATGAATTTCACTAGTTCAAATGTGATTTTCAAAGTTTAAAGCGTGAGTCAATTGAAGTTGGATCACCATGGAAAACCTGGAACCACTGGACAGCCGTTTCGTCCTATTATGGGACTCTTCAGCGGTGCGCATCTACGATCCCGCACTCACGAGATTCAAACCCAGAGCATTTAACTGATAGAGGACTGAGCCCGCATCCAATCCACGAAATTGAACAACCATTCACCAATTGTCTTCAGTGAGTTGATATCTCACAACAGACGTGGTTTGAACTCACCTGATCACTGCTTCTCACTAGAACTCCTGGATTTACCTCTCGAAGTCAGTCACTCACGCTTTCAACTATGAAAATACTAAATCTCTACAAAAACTCCTTCAAGTGTAATTCATAACTGACGAAGTCTAATATTCATAATTAAATACAATCGTGAGTGCAAAACAAGTTTACATTCAGCTCAATTCACAACACTTTAAGTTCACAAATATCAAGAAATAGGGACTTAGTAAAATCTTACAAACATAGACAAGATAATTACATTGTATAACTATGACAGAGAAACTCTTAATTATTATCATATATTATGGAGAGCTATTTATTTTCTTAGCTGTTTATTATTTTTTGACTAACCTGTATTCGATTATCTATAAAAAAGGAGTGGATTTTCATAGAATATAAGCTAAGGTTTTGCCATGTATTACACTATTTTTTTCTGCACTACACTTAACACTGATCAAATGTAATAGTAACTTTAAATGAAATGATCGTAAACTTGAATGAATTTCAGATAAATAGTACAACAAAAGTATCTTTCTACATTTTAACAAACTTTTATTCTATTTTAAAATTTAATCATGTTTAAAATAAAACGATTATAGGATTATTAGCAAAGATGGATAGTGGCTAACAGTGGAATCTAGAAAGAAATGCGCATTCTGAATCCCATCTTTGTTTATAGAGCTTGTGACATCAGGCAATATCGATGCAGTCCACACAGGATGCACATATGCCAACAAGAGACTGATCAATCGCAATCCTAAATAACAATGGGAAGATACAACACCAAGATTATAGGACTGGTTTATAGTTATCATTCTATCATATCATAATCAGTAAACTATCAACAAAACAATCTATACATTAAATCTGAAATAAGTTAATCATACATAAATTCAATCAATGTAAAACGGAAATTTAGCATAAACTTGTATATAACTAATTCAAATTCCTTTATTTCATGATCATTTCAATCAAAAATGCATTATACAGTAGTTGATTTTATATAAAAAGGTGGAATTTTGTTGTTTTTTTAAGCAAAATGTAACAAAAAGGTAGTATAGCAACAAATGTAGATTGTTGTTGTTATGACTCTTGCTGTTGTTGTTGTGTATTTTTTGTCATTTTTGATATGGATGTAAAATAATGAACACAAAATCTGGTGAAAATAAATACTACCAATATGTAGAAGCGAAATAGCAATCAAGGTAAATAAAATTAACTAAAATTTGAGAAAAAAAACAAGTCTGCCAATCAAAAAAAACATACACTTTTATTTATTTATTTATTATATTGTTAATACATGTTGAATACAAATAAGTGGGATGAGTATTACTGTTAGATAAAAAGTTATTCTAATATTATACCAAACTGTTAATATCCATTGAAAGGAAGGTGAGTTAACTTAAATATAGTTATAATACTAACAATAATCGAGATGAA
Source organism: Schistosoma rodhaini (assembly GCA_944470415.2). Classification (NCBI taxonomy): domain Eukaryota; kingdom Metazoa; phylum Platyhelminthes; class Trematoda; order Strigeidida; family Schistosomatidae; genus Schistosoma; species Schistosoma rodhaini. Next base: position 67,202,720 of record OX104044.1, read on the forward strand.
GGAATAGACAATATCGAAATAAATTAGAAAAAAACATTGTGTGTGTGTATGCGGAGGGGGGAGTTTGTTAAATACATTGATTTTATAATAATAATAATAAATGTCATCCATGAATTTTAATATCCGGTACAAAGTCTTCAATGTAGTTTCTATTCATAAAATTCAATCATGCAAAATATTAAAAAAATTAGAAACCACACATAGATGTTTTTCAAGTAATAATAATCATTCATTGGTAGACTGTATAATAAAATACAGTATAGGGTTATGAAGATTATGTTAAATGATAGACTACATAATTCTCTATTCAATAATAATAAAGGACAGGAAATATTTTCAGGGGTTTTCATTATTTTGCATAGCTGAATGATTTATTGAATTTGTAGATCAGAAGGGGTTTTGTGGAGAATTTAGTATTTTTCATAGTTGAAAGCGTGTGTCAATTGAAGCTAGACCACCAGCGAAAACCTGAAAGCAATGGACGGCCGTTTCATCCTATTATGGGACTTCCCAGAGGTGCGCATCCACGGTCCCGCACTCTCGAGATTCGAACCAAGGACCTACTAGTCTCGCGCCAGTGCACTTAACCGATAGATCACCGAGCCGGCATTATTGAAATTGATTGATCTTAAAATCAGTTTTTTTCTCTTTTTTTGAAAAATTATTTATTTCAAGTATTAAATGACAAATGTTAAAAGCGTGTTTAATATATGAAAATCGAGGTATTAATGATTTAGATTATTCTATAGTTTATATTTTAATGATTGTATGTACATTTGACTATTTCGAAGATATAATTTTCATCGTTTTAAGATCCCTATCATATTAAAAGACTAATATTTGAACAAAGAATATTCTTTCCGATAAATTCTCTTCAGGTTCTACAGTGATATATCCAAGTTAATGATCCGAAAAATGGCCCGGTTAAAGGCAAAGTACATCGTTTAAAGCATGTAAATTTAGGATTGTCAAACCAAATAGAATAAAATTGTAAATGTTGATATGACTAATATAGAATGTTAACTTGGATCTGTATACATGTTAAGTGAAAATTTAAGATCCATGATCAGAATAAATATGAGTCAGATAAGGTGAGAGAGATATGATATTGCAATTACAATTCGATCAAGTGGAAGATTAAATTGTGTGATAAATTAGTAAGACATAATAAGGAGGGATCAATGCGAAGAGAATGAATTATGTATAGGAGAGATTAATAATGATGTTAAACCAATAATAATAATAATAAAATACTAAGATTTGTGAATAAAGATAAGAGAGACAATTACATTTGACTACGAAAGGTCGTAAGTACATCGCGAAATTAGGTCATCCAATAGCTAAGATTACTATTGATTAATTGGCCTTGTGGTTGGCCAAGGGAGGAGCAAGGGTTGAGATATTTCTTCTTCCTAAGTTTACATGTTTTAAACGATGTACTTTACCTTTTACCTGACCATGTTTTCAGATTATTAATTTGGACATATGAATTGTAGAACCTGATGAGAATTTATCTAAAAGAATATTCTTCGTTCACATAATATTCAATGTATGATAGTGTTTTGGTTGTTATTATGATCAAATTATATTTAATAATACATAAGATAACATATAGGTTTAACATTATTATTAAAACATTTCTGATTCAACTAAGGGAATAACCATTAATTGTAATGGTCAATTAATCAAGTTAATGGTTCATTAACTAATGTGTTATTTTAAAAACAAATGATTTACTCTCTAGACAATCTGTCTTAAGATTTATATTTTAATAATATCAATTCTTGTTTTTCTAGTTACTAACATAAAAACTAAAGTTTGCACCATGATTTTAAACAAAGTTTCAATGTACTTCTAATAAAAATTTAGATAAGGAAACTTTACATCTATCGATTTCAATTGAGAAATCTATGATGTAAAATTAAGAATGTTCTCAATGTACTCACATAAGTCCTGAAAGTATACAAATAGTCATAAAGCAATACATATTTAACTATTGGTCTGATATCTTGAAATACGTTTGATGAAATATCATGATTACAAAATATATTGTAAATTAATTCAACATTTTATAGTTTAACATTTCCACTTTGTTCAAATAGTTTGAAAACTTCACCCCATTGCACAAGCAAGCAGCTATCAGGACTCAGTGGCCGAGTGGATAACGTGATGGAGTTTGAAGCGAAAGGTACTGGGTTCGAGTTCAAGAGTGAACATCAACTCTGAAATGCAGGTACACCCGGCTGACGCGTCGCAAATGAGACAAAGCGCGCGTCATGGATTCCACTGCTAGCCACAATCCACCTCTGTTTATAATACAATATACTTCATTTAAAATGATTTATTCTCTTTAGGAAATCTCCAATATTAAGGAGTTTTAATCTATTCTACAACTATAACTGAATGGAATATCTATGAGACTATACGTCTAGATTTCAAGTAAATGTAAATGATCTGCAAAAAGAAAATTAACAAGATAATTCAAAACAAATAGCTAATTATTCATTTGTTACTCCATTCATATTGCTCACAAAGTATTGAATGCATATTTTTTTCAAAATGAAATAAAATCAGATAATTAAGCAAAATCTAATCATATGTTGATGTAAATTAACTACGAATTGTGACGGGGAAATGTTTCTACTTGTGTACATACAACTAGATTGTAGATGTACCATATAATGTCGTGAAAAATGCATATATATATATTCACTTTACAATAGAACATAATTCACCCTTTTTTCTGTCACATGAGGATAAAAACATATTCCAATGATAATATGCAAGCTATAAACTATGAAATAGTACGTCATGGAAGCTCTTTTTTGTTTTCTAAATGACCCTTATTTTACGAATTTTACATAGAAATAGGAAACACATTTTTTATTCATTTAATTGAATCAATATTCAGGTTCCTGAAAATTTTCTGAGATAAACGTAACATGAAAGTGATTAATTTTACCAACATAATTAATCACTTCCGTTTTTCTAATGAAAAAAAGTATAATGAATTGAATTCATATTTTGCATTTCAATCAAATGTTTAACATACCACTACCAGCATCATCCACGCTTGCATATATGAAGTGAGTGTAAATACAGTTTTTTTTGAAAAAGAAGGGGAATAATAAATTATATCATGCTCTCTCCTATAGTAGTTTATGTCATATTGACTAAAGCAGTACATATTATATGAGTCAAGAAAGTTAAAACATTTATTTCTTTATAAGCAAAGATGGATGAATTAAGGCTATATCGTGGCAATACGTACGGTATATACATATGCCAATCAGAGACTGATCAATTGCAGTCCTAAAAATCAATGGGAAGATTCAAATAAACAATACCAAGTAAATCTATTTCTTTGGCAATATTATTTTTGTGCTATTGAAATGTGTTTAAACTCCTTCAATAGATGAATATGTCTTTGTGTAATATGCATTGTTAATTGAAATGTAATTTCATAAAATACAGTGGCCAATAATACAAGGGATATCACAATTGAAGTTTATATCCTGACTGCATAGAACCAGCATCGCATAGTCGTAAACATTAAGAGAGACCAATATTATTCTATATACAAATTACTGAATAGTGACGAGTAGTGTCTCAAGACGCCTAACGTTTTTACATAATACATGGTATGTCTTCTGGAACGTGATGTATGTAATTCGATCACTAGTAAACGTTTAGCAAACACAGCATTGATTACTTCGCACTAATTAACCACTTTGGTATCATACATTAAAACAATCGGTTTAAAATTGATTTAACCTACTTTATATATATAAAATAGTCATAAACTGGTGAGAATAATGCTTATTAATCAAATAGTGTTAATGAAGTTCTTACAAAGATTTCGATTCAATACTTTACAAACCTTTAAACTATTTTGTTAGTTTGACATATTAGTACCTTTTGATGACAGCGCAAACTCTAACTCTATTTATACATAGTTTTGCAGAACTATCAACAAATGACCATTATTATAATTAAGAGATAAATAACATAATAGTTACTCCTAATTGGAATTTGCTGAGGTAGTTGTATTTTATGGTTTCCATCACGAAGTTGTTTGATTGACACGACCATCTAAAACCAGGTGGCAGTGGATAACTATTCCATTCTAATATCAGACCCCATAGCAAATCCCGTCAGATACCAAACAGAGGACCTTTGAGGCTAGCATCAAACTCTAAACCTGTAGACTGCTTAGAAGGAATCTCCCGGCTTTTATGTTTGATTTAAATCATCCCATTTGGTAGCTGTCTTCCAGTGTCAATGGCGGGTAATTGCCTTAAATTCGACGTAAATAAAATCGACTGCTAACGACTTCCCATTATAACTTTGTGAACTACTCCTCGCATTTAGTTATCAGTCAACAGGCGATTATAAATTAATCCAAGGTTTTGTGAAGATTTTTTTAGGGAAAAACTGTTTGTAGATTACCTTTATTCGTTGAGGTGAAACCTAATAAGTAGTTGAAATTGACAATGAAAATGATAATTTACGAATATATAATTAAATGAAAGTTTATTCTACTGAGGGAGGGGGACGGGAGTTGAGATGTTTTAAAAATATTTTTTGTCAAAATCCCATCGCAAAGACTAAGGGTTTTGAATGCACAGTGATGAGGATTCCCATTCTAGGATGAAAAATTGTCCTGTATTTCATAGTCTCAAATGGTTGCTAAACTAAGACCACACTATTCTGAGAAGAGAGCGAAGCGAAATGACGTGCAGTGTAGATGGTGTGTGAGCCATATCAATTTAGTCAAGCGATAATCGATAATTATAGCTGAACAAAAATCACTTACAGACATGTGATGAATACGATAAGAAGTGTGCACACACATACGCTTATATAAAAGCAGTCAAGGTTGATGAGCGAACAATTAACAAGGTCAAAATTTGACTAAGATGAATGAATAGACTGGCCTGTCCGGAAGCCAGAATAAACTATGTGGGTCCAACATGGCGACTGACACTACAGTATGTTTGGATTTGTACTTAAAGTGTTGAGAAAACAAATGAAATCGAATGACCCATCGAGAATAGATGATACATATTCATTGTCCTCTTTTGTCAAAAATATAGTTCAATCAGGTCATTAGATCGGTCTTATCACGACTTTTGTAGTGTTGTGAATAGTGATCAAGAACGTATACTAAATTTTATTGAAGCCTTAACAATACGAAAATTGACACCTCTTGTATTTTTTTATATAGTTGAGATCATGAGTCAATTGAAGATAGACCACCATGGAAAACCTGAAAGCACTGTACGGCCGTTTAGTCCTATTGTGTGACTTCTCAGCAGTGCACATCCACGATCCCATCTCGCGAGATTCAAAACCAGTACCTATCAGTCTCGCGCGCGAGCACTTAACCTCTAGACCAATGAGCCAGCATCCAATGGTGTTAATGTCTAACTTCAATCAATCCACGAAACTGAGCAACCATTAACCAGTGTCTTCACTAAGTTGATATCTCCCAACAGACCTGTTTGAACTCCTTGTATTTGTTCGAAAACAGATTGTTGTCATGCTTAATCTACCCTGGTAATACTGTTTTATTATCCAGAGTGGTAAGTATCACATTATTTTTAACACTTTTTTTCAAAAAAAATCATCTTTGTTTCCTCTTACCATTTATTTGTCTATTTAACTATTTAATATTTTATATATAAACATTCTTAGCAGGTATACATGTGATTTGTTTATACGAAATATATTTCATTATTACATCACAACTGTCTCATAACCGAAAAGGTATGTACATTGACAACAAGCAAAAATATAAATTAAAAAAATTATAAAACAGGTTGTAAAATTCTCATTCTATGACATAATCACAACAGAAATTTAACATTATAAAAAGGATTCTTATCTATCTCATTTCAACCTCGTGATTTTATGTTGTATAGTTTATGCATAATTCACGGATAATAAATAAGTTATCGACTTACATCTTTGTAATAGATTATTCCATTTATTAAAAAAAAATAGAATCATAAATTGCTAATCTTTTTTTCTAATAAATTGATATACTACTTCCTGAACTAATAAAATATCATATTCATCTATGTGTATTTAGTGATTGTAACAGCAATGATAGTGACAATCAACAAAAAAGAAACAAGCATATTTTTTACTCACTAATGCTGATGCCAAAATGAAATATGAAAGATAATCAATTTAATGTTATGTTCTATGGTTTAAATAATAAAATAAAATTTATGGCAAGTTTTTAACTAATTAAAGTTTTTTAAATCATGAGTCAATTGAAGCTAGACCACCATGGAAAACCTGGAAACACTGGATGGCCGTTTCGTCCTATTATGGGACTCCTCATCCTGGGTTCGAATCTCACGCGAGCGGGTTCGTGGATGTGCACTGCTGAGGAGTCCCATAATAGGACGAAACGGCCATCCAGTGTTTCCAGGTTTTCCATGGTGGTCTAGCTTCAATTGACTAATGCTTTAAAAAACTATGAAAAATACTAAATCTCCACAAAACCCCCTCTGATAATTAAAAATAATTAAAGGTTTATATTTAGTTACTTAATTACGCATAAGTAGCTAATTTCTTTATATATAAATATTTCATGGTAAGCAAAGATGGATAGTGGCTAGCAGTTGATACCAGGATGCGACTTTCGTCTCATTTGAAACTCGTCAGCTGGATGTACCTGCATCACAAGGCTGATGTTCACTTTGGGACTCGAACCCAGTACTTTTCGCTTCAAACGCCATAGCGTTATCCCCTAAGCTACTGAGTTCTGATAACCACTTGCGTGTGCAATTAGGTGATGCTTAGAGACTGACCAGTTGCACATCTTAACATCAATGGGAAGATTCAAACAAACAATAGCGGGTGAATTTAAATATTTCATGGCTTATTTCATATGAATCTTTTATTTATGTATGAAATTTCATTGTCTTGATTAGGATAACGAGTGAAACCGTTTTTAAAGATAGAACTTATTGATTCTATATAGCATATATAATGAAATATATGTCTATCTAACATAATTTTCTTACTGAAACAAATACAGTGATGCTTGACTATGTTATATTTGATGAAATGACCTGTCACGTGAAAGAACATAACAGAATTAGTAACAACTTTGAATATTGATCATCAAAAAAGATGAAAAGAGTTATTACTCAAATGTGATCGGTAATTGAGCATATTGGGTATTCACGGTATAAATGTAGAGTTATTTCGAAGTAATGAAATCCATAATCATTGCTTTCTATAATCATAACGAACATACGAGTTCGGCTTATGCCGATTATCCGAAAAGAATAAGAATTCTTTTGCCTAGTGATGTATCTTTGGATGCAAGGAGTGGAATTATAATTGGAAGGTCTTTGAATTCGTTGTTCGTTACATAAAAGAGAAATTTTTACAACTTATTACAATTGTACTTGAAAATATGTGAGATCAATTACTAAAGTGGCAAGGTTTTAATATTCAGTTCAGGTTTATTTTTAAAACTAATCTTTCTAGAGGGAAAAGTTTACCATTATTTTTAGTGAATGAAATATTTTTTCTGAGAAAATTCCAATAAAATTTTCTAATAATCTAAATACTGATCAAGTAGGATGTGCATAATTACTACTGTTTCAGCAACGATATGATTTAATATAACCATGAATGTTTGCATGTATAGAAAAAAGTACTTTTTCGTTTTTCATCATTTGAAGTAGAATAACAATCGTCGTCAGCATCAGAAACGGAAATGGCTGATGACGGACGAAGAAATGACTGTTGAATAAAATAATAAGAATCACCTTATTGTGATTCTCGATAATTAATTCTAACCAACAATTTAAGTCATATAAAAATTTAATACAGCACCAAAACCATATATGTTCGTTCATACTTTTTATCCAATGCATAAAATACTATTTATAGCTTCAGCAAAAAAATCATTTGATATAAAGTTTGTAGTTATCATTGCTAAGGTTTGACTTGCTAATTTCAAATAATTTGAGTATTCGGTAGATTGTTATAAATAAAAATAATACATTTGTAATATCACAATGAGTAGAAAAATTAGATTTTCTGACGTTTCGTGGCTCAATGTAAGCCACTTCTTCAGGGAAGCTTGCAAATACGATCAACATACAACAACATCAAAACTATATATATATATATATATATATATATATATATATTCACATTACCAATCAACAGAATAAAAAACTAACTTAGTCGGATTTCCTTCTTTGCTCGTACTAAGTATTCTTGATTGCAATTGGTTGTATTAAAAGCTTCAGAAATTATATCAGATTGATGAAAACATATTGAGGTAGCGAAACATTTCTTCATTTCGATGGATATTGTTAAGTAAATAATCATAATAACTGATAAACGTTCTTTCAACATCATTTCAAGCAGTCCGATACAATTTGTCCATGTAATGTTTCATTAATTCATATGGATTATTAACACCTGTTAAAGAATAAAAAGTATGAAGTTGTATTATCAAATAGTGAAATTTAGTTTGTGAAACAAAAATTTTTAGAATGTGGATTCGTGGAGATTGTAGTAATTTGAATAGTTGAATTTATGAGTCGATCTAAGCTAGACCACCATTGGAAACCTGGAAGCACTGATCTTTTCGTCCTAGTGTGTGATGGTTAATGCTAGACATGAACAGAGTTAGTTGCCGACTCAGTGTTGTACAGATTTAGCGTTCAGCCACGAGACCGAAGATCCTGAGCTCGAGTCTCGTGTGCAATATCGTTAGTACATACTGCTGAGAAGTTCTATACAAGGACTAAATGGTCGTCCAGTTCTTCCAGGTTTTCAATGGTGGTCTAGCTTAGATCGATTCATGAATTATACCATTAAAATTAAATATTTTTTAATCAGTTAAAATCTTAAAATACGTGAATTTGAATAATACTTAAAAGATTTAATGTTTTCATCATCATATAAATGTATTACTTTAATGATTTCAAAGTTTATCCTTTTGTTTTATCTTTATCATTTTTTAACTTTTCAGTTGAAAAGTAAAAGTTATAGAGAAGCTGAATGTACTTCTTTTTTTATTTCAAGAGGTGAAAAACTAGAATAAAGTGTTCAGTTAGCAGCTTTTTACTTTAAAACTACTGTAGCTATATTTAGTATAGTACAAGTAAGTTGTTTCCTTCAGTAAATTCAGAAAAACTGTCGGCAGAAATAAAATATATGAATATATTTGAAGTTTCATTGTTATATAACAATCATTTAAACTCTTATTATCATTTAGAAGAATATTGTTAGATGTAAAGCTCTGAGAAAATATTAAGATGTACTAAACACGTGAAAATATTCAATAAACTTAATTTTCTGCTAAATAGGCTGTCAACAGTATGAAGAGAACGATACAATCATCCACTTTGGGTTGAATATCATTTCGATGCATTTTACGAACACATCTTACCAATGATATAGACAAAATTATTGAATATAATTGAAAAATATAATAAAGTAGGTCATCACATCTTAAATATAGGTGTCTCAGCATATTAATTCTGATAATAGTAATGATGATCTACATTTTCGGAAACTAGAAAACTTTAGTAACATTCTATTGGTGTTAAGTTTCATAAATCTCCTTTTTTTTCTTTTTACAATGAATTCAATTCGATCAACCTTTCCTCAATTGTTTGTGCAATACAAATAGGTGTAACACTTTTAAAATATCAATCTTTTTGACAGTACTCAAGTATTCTGGTTCATTTACCTGTTATTTCAAAGGGGTCCATAATCAGTTTAATAAAACATTATTAACAATACTTTATTAGCCTGTTTTATTTCATTAAATAATAATCCGTCACTCTATTGTTCAACAATCAAACAATAAAACTTATTTCAAATCAATAAACTTCATAGTCACTATGTGAATAAATGAATACATAGATATGGAAATGCAAAACCTTTATTATTTGAGTATATCCCGATCACTATTAAAAAAAATCAATTATTATAAATAGGTAATTTTTTTCCAAAATAATCAAACAAATTGATATATAACAATAGCGTTAGTAACATAGCAATCGTTTATTACGTCATCAATAAAAAAAGAATCCAACAAAAAAAATTTGTTTCACTTGACTTCTTTTCTCTTATATCTTAAATTCCCTATTTAAATTAATGAACTGAACAAAAATGTCTTTTTTTTGTTGTTGTGATTTTACTGTTTACATTTAGTTTACCTGCATTCTTATATTTTTGATTGTATAGTTTTACCTAATTTTTATGGTTGTCTTGACAACTGGAAATAATATACATCAATGTAAAAAAAAACTTTAAAAAAACCGATTTCTTTACTGTTGAGTGAAAAAATAGTGCTTTTTTGAAATGAGAAACAAAAACAACGAAAATTATATATATATATATGCATGCCAAATTATGGGTGTTGAAATATAATATAACGATATTATGTGTATTGCCATTTATCTTTAGATTTATGGGTTATGTAAGTAAATAGAGTGTATATGAGTATATATAACTTAAGTGAAACAAATTACCTATTCAATCAATAAATGATTTCTCAGATAAATTATATTTCATGTTATTGATTTTGTAATTAATGCATAAATGGGGTAAAAATTATATCCACTTTAGTATATATATATATATATATATATATATATATAGTTCATACATATTTAATGGTGTAAGCTAATGAAAAAGAATAAAATCCAGAGGTAAAAAAGTAAAGATAGTTTTGGAAGTGATTTGTTTATTAGGAGTAATGAGCTGTGTCTTGTTCACTAATGTTTAGATTTTTAATTAAATACAGTTATGAAAAGTGAATAAGGTCTTTTGATTTAAATAAAAAAGGTAGATTTAGACGTTTCAGTAAAGAAAACTTTTTTTCAACGATATCGTTTTTTTTTTGATGCTGTACAATCGTATTCATCCGTAACTTATCACATAGTGTATTTTATAGTAAAATAGAATTTTTTTCGAAATTATCAAATGTGTCCAAGTAGAAGTTATTGATAATAAGTTAGTGCGCTTATCAGTTTTCATAAAATCGGTTTAAATTTCATTATATAACGAGAGCAAATTGACTGATAATACAAACATGAAAACACTACTTGCTTTCATTTCCCTGTTCAAATATATCACTAAATTACAACTATTATTATTGTAAACCTTGGTACTATCACATGTTCTATCAACTTAACTCCGCATGTAGCTATTCTAGGGCTACTGCCGGTCCCAAGCCTGAGTAAAGGAGGAGTGTTTGGTGTGGTGTTGACAATCCCATCTCATAGAAAACAACCTTGCTGAAAAAAACGTTAACCAGAATACATATAATTACGACGTGAGCACATATGAGTGATTATTCTTATAGAGCATTTATACCAGCCTAATTGAAGTTTTCTGTAGATGGAATTAACAACTGCAAAAAAGTGATCATGAAAATTTTAGTATTTATTTAAACGTTACTCACATTTAAGAGATAGTAGTGAGATATAGTCATACAGTCAAAACTTATTTTTTTAAAATAATAACATAATAATTTTAAATGATCATAAAATAATAAAAATGTAATATAATACACTCTATATAATTATTATTTTAATGATCGATGAAAGATAACTGTAACAGCGTCTGTTACAGATCTATTACTGTTACCAAGTTCATCCACTTTGAACAACACGAATCAAATAAAAGTAGTATAACTGTATGTAATATTCAGCTTCATATCTCTCAATACTGAATTGCAATTAAACTACAGTAATTACTCAAAGTTTTATAAAAATGAACTTCTTTAATATGCTGTATATATAAATTATTGATTTACTAGTTTAATCAGTCTCTATCCTTATTTATTATGTTTAATAAATTCTAACTGGACACTGTCATTCATTGTTTAAATACAATAATGATGTTTCGTAGTCTGCTCACATTTAAGGAGAATGTTTTCTAGATATGGTTATGGATTCTCGATTGGTATAATTACTGTTTACTAATAAAATGTAATTGTCCCGTATTTGTTTGCTATCGCATTTTAAGAGAGTAAAGTGCGAAATCAAAAATTACGAATTTGTTCGCACTTAATTCACTTTGTTGTATTTAGAATCTATGAAGCTCATTAACAGTAAATATTTTATTATTCTTCAGAGAAATTTATCTTTGAAACTTGATCGCTTTCAAATTTGTTTCCCTAACTTAAAGATATCATATGTTCAGTTGATGCAACTTGTTAGCGGTGAGATTATCCATCATTTTTAGACCGTCAAGTCACTTCAAGTCTGAGGAGAATTTAAGAAACATTTGTGATTACCCTTATTACTTGTTCTCTTTTATAGACCATATGGTTACATATAATTTCTTCCGTTAGATCTAGCGAATTCTATGATAATAAATAATGTACTTCAATAAATTATGCTTTCGATTATGTAAATTCGCAATATCATTTGTTTACTTTACCTTTAAAAAGTAAGCAAGCAAAAATGAATAAACCTATAAATAAATTTAACATCCATCATCGTCTATTTCCAAACATATCATTGAAACAGGTCATAAGATTGATCTTAAGTTGACTTTTGTGATGCTGTATAAAAGTGTAAAAGGGTGTATACTAAGGTTTATTGAAGCCTTAGCCATAAGAAAATTCAAACCCCCTTTGTCCATTCGAAAACAGTTTGTTCTCACCTTAAACCTACCCTGGTAATATTAGCTTATTAGCATAGTGGTTAGGTTTCAAATGGTTTTCACTTTATTATTATTATTGTCTACTCTTGCCCCTCCCCATTTCCAGTCTAGTTGACCTCTTATTCTCATATATAAATGTTCTTAACAAGTATATGTGTGATCAGATTGTTCGTAATGTATTGACCTAACACATTACATAGTTCTGATAATCTTTGTCTTCTTATTACACTATCAAAATTTATCAAAAGGACCAATTGCTTTAAATTTAATTGTCCTTAATATTTGACAATAAAGAAATTATCTCTGGAAGATAATGTATATCGATATGTAGCATTGTAATGGGGAAAAAGAAGAGCATATGCATTAAAGAATGCCAAAAAAATTATCGGTCCAATATGCGTATGTTATTTGAAGCAATACAATGGTCCTTTTCAATAAATAGATAATAACATTTCTTATCTATATATTTTATCAATTGTCTATGTGTTCCGTTTAAATGTTATCTTCCTATTCCTTCTTCGTGTCGTACTTTGCTTTTTTTATACATAATCTGTACTTGAAGTTTTCATCAAAAAACAAAATTACTCAAAAAATGATGTTTATACCTACATGAACACTTCGACAAATCAGTAACTGTGAGAACATTTTTAGTAGAAGTACCAACTGTAAACGTGTATTGATTAGTATACTCTCTAATACTAAATAATAACTAGACCAGTAGTAAATCTTTCAATTGAAGAATACTTATGTAGAATTAAAGAAATGTAAGTAGAATAGAGGTTGAACAAAATTAAATCTCCTTACATCATAACAAAAATATATGGACAAAATTATCGCTTCAAAAAAATATAATATATTTCCTTTCATTATGCATTCCTTTCTAATCACTCATAGTTCGTATACGTGATTCAAATAATTAAAGATTTCAACTCTTCTTTCATGATTTTTTTAAATATGTAGTTGAAATAATGAGTCGATTTAAGCTGGACCACCATGGAAAACCTGGAAGCACTGAACGGCCGTTTCGTCCAATTGTGGGACTCCTCAGCAGTGCGCAGGGCTCATCCACGATCCCGCCTCTTGAGATTCAAACCCAGAACCTATCAGTCTCGCACGCGATCACTTAACCGATAGACCACTGAGCCGGCCGGCATCCAATGGTTTTAGCAAAGGCACTGGAGTGAACATCAGCTTTGGGATGCAGGTGCAACCAGCTGCGCTTCCTGGATTCCACTGCTGGACACCATCCATCTTTGCTTATAAATATATTGTAGAATGATTAAAAGTTTTGCTCAGAACAGAGTTGGTTGGCGAATGCTGGTGGGCGGCCTATGCTCCATTGGGGGTAACAGGCGTAAGTAACAGGAGAATATGTTCCTAACAATTGATTATTAGGAATAAATGGATCCTTACTATGTTTTTATCATATATTTTCATGATAACTAAACATTATTTAACAGTGTTATTTTCTTTTTATCAATGAATAAAGAAGAGAAACGAATATTATTATCTGAATTATGTACCTTCTTATTGTTAAGTTTACTATCTGATGTTGCTTTCTTTTACCAAATGATATGATACGATAAATTATGAAGTTCAGTTTTACTGGCTATTTGTTAGTTGTGAATAAATATAGAAAATTTATAATTTGAATTTTGACTTTATGAATATGTTTTGTTCAACTGTTCTTATTCTACCTATTCCAAACAAAGATTTTATAGTTGCTTAAATTTATCAATATGAAAGACAATATTGTCCAATTCAATATTCTGTAATGAATTATATATATATGAATACAAACCCCGTTGTCATAGTTTCGACAAATTTCCCAAAGCTTTTAGATAATTCATTCTTTTAATGATTGATGTCGCGGCAAAATAAACCAAAAGAAGAAAAAAAACAAGTGATTATAATGAATTAAAATAAAATCAATGCAGATAATGTTGGTAGGTTAGAGATGCCAAGAATACTGGTTATGGATTTTTTGGTATTTTAAAATCTTCAGGGGGGGGATTCTGTAAATTGTTGCTTTATTTTGGCAAAATATTATTTACGTTGTATTTTTTCAACATATAAATATGCATCCATCCTTAAACATGTTGAATCGTATATTTTGTATTCTAGTTCTTCTTCTTTTTCCTATGGTTTTTGGTTTCGTTCTATACATTTATCTCAATCTAAACAACTAAAGTATGTTAAACCTTTGTATATAATCGTATTGCTCTTTATAATCTTGGACTGATTTCAGCGGTTGAGAAGTCGTCAAATAAAATTACTGTAGTTTATTCCATCAATTTTGTTATTTTTGATGTGTTTCTGTTTGCTAAAGGGATTAATTTGTAATAAGCATTTGTTGAGAAGACTATAATTTATAGATGCGTTAATAGAATTCACAATAACAAGTTTTGAATTTTGGCTCGAAAGTCATTCATCCATATGGCTAAATAGAATTTCAGTATAACAGGCGATTTAAGTTCGTGATGAAAATTCTAATACTAATTTATAACTCTTACTTATAACTCAAAACCCGCAATCTTAATTCTTGACATTTATTTATTACCCTGTTTAAACCCTAAAGAGTAGCTGAATCTTTCAAGGCCAGTTTAGATTAGCACGAAGGTCATTCATAAATTATGATCTCACTCATTTAATTGAAATATGTTTTAAATATCATTGGAATCCCGAACCAATAGAAGTTAGACAATCACCGGAAACCTGAAAAGATTGGATAACCATTTCATTGTAGTACATGACTTTTCGACAGTAAGCATTCAGAACTCAGCAGATAAGAATTACGCCAAGGACTTTCGCTCTCGCGAATCAACGCTTAACCTCTAAATCATTCAACCAGATTTCAAAAATGTTCATAAATAAATAAATTTTTGAGAATATTTAACATTTTAAATCCATATTTTCTACTTTTAAGAATAATAGACTTCGTAATAATAATCAGTGACCAGAGATTTGTCATAACCTATTCCTAGAGTGGCTGGAAAATTCCACTTTATTACCAGCCTATATTGTATATACATATATATAAGAGATACTTTTATCACCAATTAAAATTGATTTGATAAACCAGGTATTTTACCACAAAACAAAATTGAAAATAGAATAAAGGAAAAAAAATTATTTATTCCATAAGGTGTGACTTACAAATCGGATCAGAGTAAAAAAAACAATTATGAATCGTTAAATAAAATATATTTGGGCAAATATACATATTCGTGACGTTATTTCTCTCCTTTTTAAAAAAAATATTTTTTTCTATTTTCACTGGTTTACTTACCGATTTATTCAGTAGCTTGGTTATTTGTGAGTTGTTTTTTTGAAGGAGTTTGTGTGTTGGTGTATGACTGTGTGTATTTTTTGTTAATGTTTGTTTTCAGTGATTCATTTCCTCTCTCTCCATTTATTTCACTTGCTCTCTCTCTCTCTCTTTCTCCATCTCCCTTTCGGTTTCAATTATTTTTTAACGGTCAAATAAAATAGGTTGGGAATTGACTAAAATAAGGCTGTTCTGTTTTTTATTTTATTTAAATTTCTGATTAATTAAACTGTCAGTTACATATGGTTAAGTATGTGAAAAAAATTCTAAAAAAATTGTAAATGATGAATTAAAAGAGAATTATTGAGTCGATTTTTTTTATTTATTTCAAATTTCTAGGAAAAATTTTTTTTTATTATTTATGATTGAACAAATAAAACCTGAGATTCCTATATGTTCAGACTGTATTTTGTTTATTTACCTAGACCATGATAGTCAATATTTTAATTCAATAAATCATAAATAAAGCTTAAATTCATTTTGTTTTGTTTATTTGAATCTTCTTAATAATGTTTAAGACTTCAATTGGTCGATCTCTGATTGGTAGATGTACATCTTGTGTGGATTATATCGAGATGCAGGTAAATCCAAATAGGACAAGACGAGCATCCTGGATTCCATAGCTAGCCACTATCCATCTTTGCTCATAAGTAAAGATGTTCTATGATTTGTCTTAGCTAATGTATTGATATCCGACCAACTTGAATATATACACTTTATCCTGATTTGTCTTTTGAGTGTTTAGGATGCTATATGTATATATATTTAAATGATGCTTGATGAAAAAATTAGTTTGTAATACTTTTGATGATATTGCGATTAGAATTGCATTTACATTCTATTTATGTAACTATTACCCAGTGATCCTAAATACGTTCAACTAACAAACAAACTCATTCAAGCAGCATGTTCAAAAAACGAGAGAAAACGTTTTCCTATCATATACTTTCAAATATAATTCTCATTGAAAGACTAATGATGACAATTTGTACAGTTCTGAATAAAATTCTGTCAAAATGCTATACACTTTTCAGTAATAAGCTATACAGTAGCTCCGATTTCTTATGAAGTGTATTAGGACAAGTTCAATAATAAATCGATTGACAAGATATTGAATATGAAAACTTGTTTGTAATGATATATTTCTGTAAAAACGATTTCACATAACAACATAAATAAAAAGATTTCATTAAACTATAATTAGTTTGTACTTAAAAGTGAATCGACTATTAAAAGCTGCAAAAACAGTTTACAAAGTCATATTCACTAAGTTCAATTCTAGTCAACTCCACTGTATTTAAGTCTTTTTTCTTTCTTGTTCTTCATAAATGTCATTCAAATTGCTTTTAGATGTCTTTTTTCTTAATTTTATTGATTTCATACTGATTTTACTATCATGACGCCACTTATAATTTTTACTCCGATTATGTCAATTAAATGATTAGCACCCTTTAGTTTTCATGATTCAGCGTGATATGAGTGTCTTTAAATCAATATAAATAACTCATAAGAGGACAAATTCTAATTGGTTGAATAAAATATTAATGAATCTCTATATACAGTAAACAATTAGTATAACTAAATAAATTAGTTACACTCAGGAAAAGCAAACAGTTACAACTTCACACTCCTATAAGCTGATTTCATGTGTTTAAATTATTATCTTTAAGAATTACATCTTAAGTATGTATGGATGAAAAAGATCCAACCAAAAAAAGTCGAAAACGGATGTCATCTATATCTTTTTCAAAATAAGAATTCATTTGTGGAAACGGATATTCAATAAGTAAACACTGATAGTTCTCAATATTATGCAAGTCTGTTCAGATGTACATGAATAATTACAAGTTGCTATTTTGATTTCAAAGTAGTAAATTCAAAAATATTTCTAGAACTTGCAAGGTCGTACCTTCAATAAAAAATTAGCTGAATTTCATCAATAGTAATGAATTCCTTCACAATAAATACTTAGACAGTAGAGTATTGTCAAACATGAAGGTGTATGGTAAAGCAGAAGTTATCAATTCTTCTTAGGTAATATTTTACCCTGAAACACTGATTTTTATAAGTAGTTTAAAATTTAAATCATTCTACTTAAAATGAAATCAAATAAGTAGGCGAATAATTGAGATAAATGTTGAAGTGGTCTCAAGAGCATGTGTATATGTTTAGGTTTCACATTAACAAACCAAACACTGAAGCAATTAGAAGGGTGAAATTTACAATTTGCATTTCATAGTTACATCATATTTTTTTACCACTTGATTCAGGTGATATAAACATTTACAATTCAAATTCACTTAGTATTGTTTGTTTGAATCTTCCCATCGATGTGTTAGAACTGCAACTGGTCAGTCTCTAATTGACGTATGTGCATACTGTGCGTATTGCCTCGATATAGCCTTGATTCACAAGCATGATAAGCCAAGATGGATAGCGGCTAGCAGTGGAATCCAGGACGCGCGTTTCGTCCTATTCGGGACTCGTCAGCTGGATGTACCTGCATCTCAGAGTTGATGTTCACTCTGGGACTCAAATAGGACGAAACGCGCGTCCTGGATTCCACTGATAGCCACTATCCATCTCTGCTTATAACTAGAATAGTTTATACAAGTGGATAATACTGTTTTTAACTAGCTCTTCATCAACCGTTATTGTGATCTACGATAATATTTATAGTCATTTATACGAAAATATTCAACCAATGAAGTTTATAAGTCAGTAATAACAATAAAAATAGAATGCATGTTTAAATGTAATCAGTAGAAACTATAAATTAGAAAATACTCCAGATGTAAATATTATACTTAAAGTAATTTTACTTTAAACATATAACTTAATAGTAACTGAAAAAAAGCTCCAATTCACTGCGTTTTGGAACATCATGAACTGATTAATTAATTTAGTAAGAAATTCATTCAATCAAAATTTAAACTTTCATAACAATTGTCGGAACTAAACATAACTTAATCAATTATGTTAAGATGGAAAAAAAATTACTCCGTTGAATGCCTGCTCAGTGGTTTAGAGGTTAAGCATTCATGTGCGAGACCGAAGATCTTAGGTTCGAGTCACGCATGCGGGATCATGACTACGCAATGCTAAATAGTCTCCCGCTGAGACGAAACGGGTGTCCAGTGCTTTCAGGGTTACATTGGTGTTCAATATTAGATTGAATCATGAATTCAAATATTAAAATTACTACAATCTCCTTAAATCGTCACTCCAATAAATTTTATGTTTACTAAAGTTGTAAATGGCGATAGTTATAGTTGGAAGCGTGAGTCAATTGAAGCTAGACCACCATGGAAAACCTGGAAACACTGGACGGCCGTTTCGTTTTATTATGGGGCTCCTCAGCAGTGCGCATCCAACGAACTCGCTCTCGTGAGATTCAATAGTTATGGCAAAAATCAATGTAGTCAACTTTTTCAAATAAAAACAAAGGCTTTTAAAAATATTGAAGAAATAAGTGTAGAGTAATATACAAATGTTGATATAAAATCAAACTGTTGCTTTAAAATATTTATCAGCAATCAATGAAACACTTGAATGCAATATATATAAATATATTCATGCTTGAGTAATAAGCTAAACTAAAGCGCATTATATAAAAAGCACAAGAGGTATGCGTTGAACTGGTGTATATCAGTTTGTTTTCCTACTATACAATGTCAAGCTGTTATTAAAAAAAGATTATATTTAAACACAATCCTATATAGCCATAGGGAATTTTTTAAAAATAATATGGTCAGTGTTGTATCAAATAGTATGAATGAGATGGAAAAATTCTTATTATTGTTTCTCATTCTTTTCATAAGTCAGATAGATTATTAAGGATTGTATGAGAAACGAATTCCATGTCCACAAACATGAACTCAGTATATATTAGGAAAATTTTCCTTGACTGTTTCATATCAAAATTACTTATGATTAATTGGGTGAAGGTGTTCTTCATGGTAATCAATTCACTGTACTTTCATATTTAAGAAATATTCTCTTCTCTCATGGATTTCATTATATCTTATATCATTTGGGCTAAAGTAGTTACAAATAATATTTTGCCTTAAAGAACTTATTTTACTACGGCGACCGATTCAACAGAGGAATCACTGGATGGTTCATTTGTAGTATCAGGGAACTCTCCAAGTTAGTAAATATAGGAATATACATAAATGAAACCTAGTACTTTTAGGGTTTTCAGTAGTTGCACTATCTTTTGATTACTGAGTCGACCCCCATCGTTTTCAATTTGCAACATAAATCGTTTTTCAGGACTGAGAGATCAGCACTCAGCCTTATTTGTAATTTAGTGGTCATACATTTACAGTTTTCCTGTTTGGAAAGTAAAATACTACAGATTTAGTTTCACTAATTTACTACTGTTGTAGAAAAGAAGTAAGTGGCATAGTGAGCAGAACCAATGCAAGAACGACAACTTTAAAAAGGAGGACGACTGCGATGTGTGGTACTTATATTGACATAAGTAGTATATAACGCTAGTCAGGAATAGAATGTCTGGCAGCGGAAGGTCGAGAAGATCAAGGAGGAAAGAGTGGAAATGGAAAGACATTGGTATCGAAATGAAAGAACAGTCAAGTATGAGACCATTGATTGATATTTTCCAAATAAGGTATTTACTGTATGATTCTCAGATTTTATTAAAAGATTCTGTAATTTTGTGGTCACATACTTTCGATTGTCCCTACGTGTGTTCTTTTCCACTACACTATTATTTAAAGTATTTTAAAACATCCGTCAATACTGTTGTTAGTTAGAAGGGAAAACATTTTTGAACGATGAGTAACATTTTAATCTTCATATTAGAAAAGTTTTATGTGAACTGCGCCATTTACAAATAATACTTGCTCCAAACATACAATCTGTATGAATCAGTCATCTCGCAATGCATTAAAAAACAACATATAGAGATTCACATACAGCGGTATCAGAAACTGTCTTACACAGTTCACTATTTTTTTGTATCCAGTATTTCAAGAATTTAAACATCTTATATTTCGTACCCGGTTCAGAGATAATTTACTGCTGTTTAATTTACATGGAAAAAAACTACATTATAACATCATGTTCTGAATATACAAAGATATTACATAGATAACTATCTGACAAGTAACCCAAACAAAGCTATACATTGTATTCAACATTCAAATGTATATATATATATATATATATATATATATATATATATCCTAGATTTTTATACGAGCTCTATTCAAATGTTCTAAGTAAAACATTAAGGCCAAAATATTGAAAAAACTTTATCTATTTCCTCCCTGATTCTTTTATTTGTTACCTTAATGATGCATATCAAATCTAACATTATTCTCTATCTTACATTTTTATAAACAAGTAAAAGACAAACAACGAAAGCAACTGAACTATTTTCTTCTTAGATCCTTTTGAGTTGCTTTGAATAAAAAGGAAAAACAAGCTTGTTGTTATTAGGATTATTCAATGGGACTAATTCAAACACACATAAACATACATAGTTCTATACACATAATATCCGTAAATAATTAAAGTATAACTATTAAAATGTGAAAATACATTGACATAAAACCAAAGTTCAACGGAAACAGAAAATAGAAATTACATTTTTCTTTATTAGATTATCGTTTGATAAACTGTTTATTGATTACAAAAAAATAATCATAAAATTAAAAAAAAATATTATTTAAGAATAACAGGCAATAAACAGATGATTATTTTATTTTTAGTTGTGATTAATTTCTAAATAT
The DNA here is from genome assembly GCA_944470415.2 of Schistosoma rodhaini. Taxonomy (NCBI): domain Eukaryota; kingdom Metazoa; phylum Platyhelminthes; class Trematoda; order Strigeidida; family Schistosomatidae; genus Schistosoma; species Schistosoma rodhaini. Next base: position 67,224,476 of record OX104044.1, read on the forward strand.
ATAAATCTTGAGGAGAGGTCGTGGATGAGGAGTCCCACAATAGGACGAAACGGCCATCTAGTGCTTCCAGGTTTTCCATGGTATTCTAGCTTCAATTGACTCATGATTTCAACGATGTAAAAAAATATTGTATTGAATTATAGTGAAATGAAAGTTGATTTGTGCATAGTAATAGAATAGTGACCGTATATATATATATATATAAGTACAACCTTATGCTATTGATGAGGAAGTAAGGTTGTTGAATAAAACATTAATCGATGGTTATCCTCTGAAGTTCATAGATCGATGGAAAGGCTGCAATGTACTAAGACGTATCATATTTTTGGCACATAAAAGCCAGTCCATACCACCTAACTATTCAGAAGCGAGTCAAGTAGCCTTTTACTGAAATAAAAAGTGATAGGCAGCAAAGGTGTTTATCATTAAAAAAACATGATCCATGCTTCAACAAGAACCTAAACGTCATGTAAACGAACGCGTCACATTCTATTACGTTTATCGATCAACATGTGTCAGGGGACACATACATAGGGGAAGTAAGCGTGATCTTCAAATTAGGTTGTCTGAATATGTACCTAAATGGCTGCCAAAACAAATGCAATCAAATAACTCATTGAGAATAGATGATAAACATTCATCGTCCTCTTTCGCCAAATTTATAGTTCAATCAGGTAATCAGAATGATCTTACCACGATCTTTGTAGTGTTATGCAAAAGTGGTCAAGAGCGTATACTTAAGTTTATTGAAGCCTTAACCATAAGAAAACCAACACGTCTTGTGTTTATTAAAAAACAGTTTGTTGTCATGCTTAATCTACCCTGGTAATATTGTTTTATTACCCAGAATGGTGAGTATCATATTATCCTTATACTTTTTAAAAAAAATTATCTTTGTTACCTCTTATCATTTATTTGTCTATTCAACCATTTAATACTTTATATATAAAAGTTCTTAGCAGGTATACATGTGATCTGATTTTGCGAAATGTATTGCAATAATATATCACATTGTTCTGATAATCTTTGTCTTCTTTTTAAACTATCAAGATATATCAAACAGATTAATCGCTTTAAATGTCTGAAAAGGAGACCGCCAGTGAGACTAGTATTTATGAACGAACCAATCAGATATAAGACAACAGATCTGGGATTTCGGCTCAGAATTCTCTCGTCCATTTGGCAATATAGGGTTTTGGCACTTCAGCTGATTTCATTACGAGGTGAAAACTATAAATCTAATTCCGAACCCCAATCATCAAGTATAAATCACAATTCTGATAACTCACACTGCTTTATAATCATTATTTAGTCCTATTTATTAAATGGACATTATCAAGGCGACTTTACCGTCTCTCAAAATTCGTTCATAAATTATAGTCACACTGTTTTATCGACAGATAGAATATGCATCACGATGATAATAACTTATCTCATACATTGAAAATATTAATGAACAGATCCTAATTACAGATAATAGGATAACCATTCATGGTATACTAAGGTTGAACAAACATTACAAACCAGGAAACTAAAAAAGATTGTAAAATATATAAGTGAATTAAGCACACAATCAATCAACTAAGCAATGCACGAAGCTTCATAAAAATATTTTAGTATTCAGTAGTTTAACATCATTTCATATGATCAGTTCATAATAAATAATACTCGAATAATTTTATTTCATTAATTCGATTTTGTAGGAATGAAACACATGTATGATAGTTTCTAAAGAAGTAGTATAGAGTCTTCGTGTGATCATGATAAAATGACTTTATAAAAAAGCATATCCTTTTGATTTATTACTACTATACTTTTTATCTTTTCAAAAATATGATAATCAATAGTTCAAGAAGGTGGTCAGGATGGCCGTGCGGTCCAAGGCGCTGAGTTCAAGTCTCAGTTCACTCTGTGGTCGTGGGTTCGAATCCCAATCTTGATACTAGAATAATTCAAAAATGCATCCTTTTCTTTGAAAACCATATAGTTGTTAGAAATTTAAAGTACATTTAAATGGTATTGCAGATTGACTGCTCATGTATCATCTGTCGTTATTTGAGTATATTTTATTTGAAGAAATGTTGTGTAACCGATTACAAAATAACAATAAAAATTCAATCGATTACAAACAAACGCTTAACCTTTAAACCACTGAGATGGTCTAACATTTCAGTAATTCATAAAGATGCTATCAGTTTAACAAAAGTTGATTATTTAAACACAACGTAAATTTTCTTGATCGAAATGACCGTTTCATATGATAGTATTTCGTTTTCTGCTTACAATTATCTTCAAGAGAAAAGAAAAATCTAAAACTTGTATGGATTTAACTAATGTCAGTAATTGAAAACTAATTTATTTCCTGAGGACATGTCTGCATATGGACATATATATATAAATATGTGAGATGACAGACAAAGAAAGAGTTCTGTAAGCATTACAAGAATGAAAAAACCCATACGTAGTGTAGTCTTGTGACTGGAAGAGATATGTACCTAGATTTGTTCAAGTGAAACTTTACAATAGTATCTCATTTATTCTAGGCCGTTTTGCAGTGAAAAAGAACATGACTGGCGACAATCGAATGCATTCAAGCACAAATTACAGATTATCTCACTTAAATCTGATAACCATACAGTAAACAGTTAATTTGCAAAATAATAATCAATTGTCTCAATCTTAACTGTTCCTTCTGCAAATATCACTCCGTCTTCTCCGATTTCCTTGATCATGCATTTTCATCACAATAGCGCTTCGTTCTTGTTCTTTCCTAATCGATCTTTCTTCAAAATACATTCTATCCCTGACCATCACCATATACTGCTTATGTGGATATAAGTAACCCACACTGCAGTATGTCATTAATATTTTTATAATCAAGCAACTTTCATCATTCAATATCGAATGGTAATACTTTATATTTCAAATGATTTCGAATGTAACTGTATTTCAACCGCATAACAATGAATTGCAAATATTAGTTTCAGTGTAATAATGACTGAATAGCAAAGAATGTAGGACAAGTTGTTGAGTTAAAAAATGAAAAGCAATTAGCAACGTTGCATATCTTCTAATCAAAATCCTACTGTAAGGATATGAAGAACATCAGCTAATTACTCTATAAACTCTAATAACTACACTTGCCAATCCGTGTGCAACAGTATAGACAACTTAAAAAATTAGGTATTTTACCTTTTAAATTTTCAATATTGATAATAGTTTTTTATATCCTTCAAATCTTTTGAATGTTTGTTTTATCTCTTATCATCAATAGATTTAAATAATTAGGAGTTGAAACTTTTGTGAGAATTAAAGCGAAATAATCTTCAACAAATTCTAGGGGTTAAATGCTCATAAACTTTAAATTGCCAAAATATCCATTTATTATTGCCATTTATTTGCATTTAACTTAACTACCAAAAAATTGATATACAGTAAATGCATCAGTTAAGTAACCACTTTAAATTAATAATAAGATTTCTATCAATAATTTAGCAAAATTATTAAGGGTAACGAATGCAATAAATTCCTATACATTGAATGATGAATTAAAGTGAATTTTTTTGATAAACATTAATTTATCGACTTATTTTAATTTAGTTGATTACAGTTAATTACCCCGAATGCATTGATACGACTGAGAGTGGAGAGGGCCCACCCTCTCTCTCCTGAAATGCTGTCACACAGCCACATATACAGCCACTGCCAGGGAAGTCCTATTCACTGCCTTCTCATGGCGTAGCGGGGCTGTTTACGAAATTGAGAGGATGAAAAGCGAATGTCTGGCGCTTTAACAGGGCCGGTGGATACGGAAAGTCCACCTCGGGGAGTTGGGAAACTCTGATTCCAAACCAATGGTGCACATGAGTTCCGGGATCCTGGAGGAACAAAAGACATCTGAACCAATTATTGGTCAACGGCTACTATGGGACTGCATCTCTTCACGATGTTCCACTGCATTGAGGGTCAGACCTTTAGGTCAAAGGTTCGGAGTTTGACCCCCTAAAAAAATCGACCGCTTCGGTTTGAGCATAACCCTCACACAATTAAAATGAAATGACAATTTTTTTGTGGCGCATATATATCTGGTGCCCTACTGTACCAATACTTATGTGTTCAAATAAATGAATAATTCAAGTGAGATAAATTTGATTTCTTTAAAGTGAGTTTTGTGTTAATATTAAAGTTTTTTTGTTATCCGGTTTCGTCAATAAAATTAATCATAGAAAATCAAAAAATACAATTTAAAAAAAATAATTTCATTTTCATATAAACTGATCATCACATGATGCAACTGATGTTGTTTTTTAATTTTTGTATTTAGCCATAGCAATCATCAGACATACATTGAGGATATCACTAAACTGTTTCACGAGTCATACCCTAACTTGGAATATTGAAGGAAAATGAAAAAACCCAAAGAAGACATTACGTTGTGAAAAGGATGAATAACAACTGGAAAGGATTTCCCAGGACAGGGTTGGATAGAGAATGCTGGCTGGTGGCTTATGCTCCTTCACAAGGGGTAACAAGCGTAAGTAAGTAATAACAATCATAAATAGAGTATAGAATTGATATGGAAATTAAATTTGCTTATACCTATAAAGATTAAATAGATAATTACTTTTTTTTAAACATAAAATTTATATCATTATCAAAACAACGACTTTATATATCTTTACGTTCATGAGAGCCAGCATATTGTCTCTTTTAAAAAAAAACATATGTGACATTATATTTAATAAAAGAAGACAAATATTTTTGTTGATTTAAAAAAATAATTAACGATTTATCCTTTTATAGAGTGGAGATCATGAGTCAATTGAAGCTAGGCCATCGTGGAAAACCTGAAAGCACTGGACGGCCTTTTCGTCCCACTGTGGGACTCCTCAACAGTGCGTTTCCACGATCCCGCCTCAAGAGATTCCAACCCAGGACCTACCAGTCTGGTGTCAGAGCACTTAACCACTAGACCACTGAGCCGACCGGCATCCAACGGTGTTAATGTAGAAACGAAGAAATGGCCGTTCAGTGCTTCAAGGTTTTCCATGGTGGTCTAGCTTCAATTGACTCATGATCTCAACTCCATAAAATTACTAAAATCTCTACAAAATCCCTTCTGATTTGTCTTTTTACTGATTAGAGTTTCGATAATGCAATGAGAAGACAAAGTTGATCAGAATTATATGATATAATTGCGCAATACACTTGGAACAATCTGATCACACATAATGTCCTTGTTAAGACATTTCTTATATGAAAATTTAAAGGTCAACTAGACAGGTTAAGGTAAGCCATAACATACTATACTGTTAAGAGTGTTTAATTCAATTATATATGTTTTGTAAAAAATATTTGTATCCTGAGTTGTGTCAGACTTTTTTCGACTGATGTATCTTGTATAGAGTTATCAACCACTTAATCTATTAATGTCCATTTACTGATATTTACTGATAAAACATGAAAATAGAACTTATTGACTATTGAGAAATGAGAAACATTTGAGGAAGATAATCGATTCATTGGATATTTCCAGCTAAATACAACTTCATCGATTTAATTAATGGATACTTCTATAATTTTAAGATAGTTTTATTATGCTAGATAACCAGATTTTTGATAGTTTAAAAAGGAAAATAGAAATGGGAGGTCAAATACTGATTCTTTTTGAATAAATAGGTAAAATTTAAGTGTTCTGATTTCTATGAATGGTGCAAATTTCTATGCAGTGGAATATGACCTCTGTTTGATAACTTTTTATGAGTTCATTGAATTACATTGTGTTTCGTATCTAAGTTCATGGCGTCCTATAGAAATTTGTTGAGAGACGTGGATTATTTAAAACAAATAGAAACCCATTTTTTATTCTCTTATTCCACGTACCTTTACATGTACATATAAACTGATACATTAAATCGTATGTGATATATGATAGGCATTTATGTGTCTTTGTCTTACTGGGAATAGTGTTATATAAAACTTCTCTGCAAGGAACCTGTTTTATAAAGCTGAATTTACTCTTTTATTAATTCTATTCATTGTTTGGTCATCTGTGAATGAAAATCTCATAAAAAACACTTTTCTTTCGGGTTTGCATACTCTTTTTTCTTGATTCGATATATGTTTCTATATTTCTTTATGAATGTTTGAGAGTATGCAGAAAATTACTTACTTTGGCATACTCCTTAAGTTGGTATTAAATACTGTGAAGGAATTCAGATGTTCATAATCATTCGTAAAAAGTATATTAGCCTTTAAGTTCTGATGAAATCAGTGTTAATTATAACATATAAACTGAAACACTAGAGAATGTAACAATGCAACAGTTTGTTTTCATATAATTTACATGCTCAAGAACATGAAGGAGAACAAAATTTGTAACAGTTTTCATCTTCTACCTGATATGAAGAACTGTAATTAATCAATCACTTTGGAAACATGTGCATCCTGATCGAATTACCTAGATATCGTAAGGTATTTACATGTATTTTGGCAAAGTTAGTTACTGCCTAGTACTGGATCTTGGGACTCTCATTTCATTCTTTTTCGAATCCATGTTCCTCTAACTAAAAAGTCCCATAAAGGATGGATTATAGTGCCACTCAATATTCAGCTTTATAAAAAAACACTAGAGGAATTATTCATTTAAATTTTCAGAGATAAATATTGTCTACTATTGGGCTTAGAAACAAAATTATTCCTCTAATCTGGTGAATTGAAATGAAATATTTGACAAAAGCAAGTTTTCTAATAACTACTTTTACTACATTAAATAAAAAATATTTCAGCGAGCATTTGTTTTCAATAACTTCATCATCATCAGGCTCCATAGTTACAAATTCATTATTATTGTGTTGATTTACGAAGGCCAATATAAGAAATGGTAGATAATTAAGTAACATCATATGTTAGAACTGGTGAACTTTTACATCCGTTAACACATAAACACATCAAAACTGCATCGTTTGTAAATTACCTAACTCATTTACAAAAGATCAGAAAGATTCGTTGTGTCTTTTTATAATTAACATAAATAGTGTGAATGAAATCAAAATAGGAGAATTTCGTCTCATTAATAAAAATAAAAATAATAACGTTATGATTTCTTATATTTCCTTTCGTCAACTATGGAACTTATTAGATATTAAGGAAGATATAGTTAATATGGTGGGGTATATGTATACATCTGAAAATTGAGTGAATCCATTCGTCATTATTTTTTCAAAACACTTTTCGTTTTTACACTGAAAAGGATGCTGGAAGTGGATACGACACACGTTCAGGAAATCACCCAAGTGCATCATGAGGCAAGCCCTCATATGGAATCCTGAAGGTCAAAGGAAAAGAGAAAGACCAAATAACAAATTATGACGATAAATGGAGACATGAGAAGAATGAACAAAAATTGGATAGAACTAGACAGGGAGGCCCAGGAAATATTAGGTTGAAGAATGCCAATCGGTGACCTACTTTCTATTGGGAGTAACAGACGTAAGTTATGAACAGAATATAGTATTGATTAGAAAAATGAAGAGATTGATGAAAGAATATTGTGAATAATATTTATTTAACAGATTACTACAAATGGACTTCTCAAAATATTTGGTAGGGTAGTATTAGATTCTCTTAGTAAAATCGTGATATTAATGAACTAAGAATTACTCAATTAAAATTTACTTTCAGTTAACTAAAATAATCAATACTTAACCTTTCACTGTTTAAACTCGATGTTCATACTTTTCGCCAGTCATTTTTCAATAACTTTATAAGATTAAACCAATTATTATGATCCATTATAAATAAATAATATATTTGTTATATCCCAATGAGTATTGAAAATTAGATTTCTGACTTTTCCCGACTCAAAGTAAGCCACTTCTTCGGAGAATAAATAACCGAATTAACATTAATCCAACTTTAAATAGCACAATGGAACAAGACAAATATTAGATGCGATCAGTCAATAAACAGGTCTGAATAAATCAATGTCATGTCATTTCGGTCAAGGTGATTTATAAGCGACATGTATGTATCATGATCCATTGTTTGATAAAGAATTAAAATTATAATGTATAAAAGTATTCGACATCTAATTGACATGACAGTTATGTCAGATATATCTGTTTTTGCATACTCCGTTGATGTCACACCAAATACTTCAAAGAAGCTGAAATTCATAGGACAGTAATAACTTAACAGTGTTATCCCTGTGTTTTTGCACAAATATCAAGGGAACTTTTATGATTACCATGCCCCAAATTCCATAGAATGTAATCAAGAAAATTAATATTTTCACTTAGAACATATTCCTTAACATATACAAATTAAAGTCATTTGCTTTTGGAGTTCTGGAAAAACAGTTTAGCTGTTATATCACAAATCGATCGATAGTCTTATATTTATTTACATTATGATAACCTAATATTTAGATTTAAAAACTGATTATCTGGAGTTTCATAGATAGGGTAGATTAGTTACTTCAAAACAGCCTAAACTATGCGGCGAATAAATGGATTACATTAAACGATAGTTGACATTTTACTGCTTATTTTCGAAAAGTAATCTTTGTAGGTTTGAAAAAGTCTCTATCCATGGGAACAAATGACAATGGTTCAAAACAACGAATTTGAGAAAGATATAAATGTGAACTGTTGGATTTCCATTCAATGGTCAAAGACTTAACTGTTTTTTGAAAGACTTAAAAGTCCTACGTTTCACCCTCAGCAAAGTGACAGCGTAGCATGTGAGAACTTACGTTGAAACAAAAACTTACCATTTCTCTTTACTTTTCTATGATATCTCATTTAATATTAATCTGTGACTAACATCGCGAGAGAATCAAACAACTTTCCATTAAATATTTCAAAATAGAAAATGTTATGTCATTTGAACATCTGCTTACAGCTATTATAAATCATCAGTACTGGAAAAAAACATTTCTCACCAGGCATCATGAAGCATTCAGTTTGAATAATGTAGTTGTATTCAGGTTAATCATAAATAACATTAATGACTGTAAAGCAGAATCCTTAATTTTGATCTTCACTATGTCTGTTAAATGTTTCGTGACTAATGTAATACCTTACTGACAAGTACTCATAGTCACAGGAGTAAAATTAGCCGATTCTTGGTAAAATTGATTTGATTTCCTAGCAGTTGATCAGATATTTTTTCAACGAACAAAATTGCAACGATGATACAGAATGATTATTATCAGGTAATCGTTCATACAAACAGCTACTTATACTTGTACGGTTAAATGATTAAGTAGAATTCACCTTAACATTTGTCTATACCAAGTAATTGTTTTTTTTTAACATCGTACTTAATCCAATTGTAATCTAGATAATCTTCATTCCACAAACTAGAAACAACTTTATTCACTACAGCGAATGATGACGACAAATAAAGTAGAGAGAACATAATAACTTTTTTGAGTATAGCAAACGTCTGTTTTTCATCAGTCAATACGAAACAACATTGTCTAATTCATAAAAAAATAAATCACTTCGGTTGATAATGAGAAGATTATCTTACATGATTTAACTTAGATTCATGCAAATGACTAGCTTAATTCTTATAAAGAATAAACCTTAAACAATTTAGATTTAGATTTTTTCATTATTACTTGACTATGAATAACTTTTTTTATAACCTGATCATAATTGAGTTACCAACAAAAACCATGAAGTATTGGACAACTAATTAATCCTAGGTCAGAAGGGGTTTTATGGAGATTTCAGTATTTTCGTAGTCAGTTGAAGAGACAATTGAAGCTGGACTACCATGGAAAACCTGTAAGCACTGGACGGCCGTTTCGTCCTATTATGGGGCCTCTCAGCAATACGCATCCACGGTTGCTCAAACTTCGTGGATTGGTTGAAGTTAGACATTAACACCGTTGGATGCCGGTTCAGTGGTTTATCGGTTGAGTGCTCTGGCGCGAGACTGATAGGTCATGGGTTCGAATCTCGTGAGGCGGGATCGTGGATGTGAACTGCTGAGGAGTCCCACAATGGGACGAAACAGCCGTCCAGTGCTTCCAGTTTTTCCATTTTGGTCTAGCTTCAATTGCCTCATGATTTCAACTGCGAAAATAATTAATCCTAGTATAAAAATCCTTCAATGTGTACACCCGTGACCCTATCATGGATTGAACTCAGGATCTTCAGGTAACAAGGCGAACAGATAACCATTAGAATTGCTGTATCGTGGTTGAATATCACAATTTCAACTTCAATCAGTTTAGGATATAAAATAATAATTAGTTAATGTTACTGGTGAGAAGTATTTTACTCCAGACACGTACCTACTCTCAATGGAACTCTATGGAGATCTCAAAGCAGATCTTCAGTTAGATGATTATTATCGTTTAGTTGAACAATATTTTAAAAATCGATTTCAATTCGTTAGTTACATTCTTCACAAGTTATTGTTAATCAAATTATTAATTAATAATAATCATTAAAAATATAGTTCAATGTCTCTTATTACTTGGTATATCTTCATTAATCCTTCAAAATAAAAGTAGAAGGATATAAAGAAAACAACGAAAGTATCATTCAATTTAATACTTTTTCCTACCTATTTCAATTAATGCTCTACTATCATAATCATCGTCTAATCAGAAAGGAAAATTATTCAGATTAAATAAACATTGTTTCTATGTACATTTGAAACATAATTATGATCTAAGCTCTACAAAATAGGAAGAAGAAATGGTATTTTTAATTAATAAAATTTTTTTTTCTATTTTTTGTATGTTTACTTGTTTATAGTTTTCTGCTTGATTTGTTCATTTAATCTCTTTTTTTTTCATTTTCTTTTAAACCATTTAATTATCTTTCATTTTGCATATATTATTATTCTACCTTTTATTAAGAAATTTGTTTTTCATATTTTTGTTGTTGTTGTTGTTGACAATTAGGTTTATCTAATGTAAATGTATTTACTTTAATTGAATTGAAATAAAACAACAACGACAACAACAACAAAGACAAACGTATAAACAAACAATGTGACCTTGGAATAATTAATTAATTAATTAGAATCAATTGTATCCGTTTGTTTATTATTTTAATCCTTTATTAAAAATCATCAATTTTTACTTTAATGAAAATCAAGTTACATTATTTCTTTGGAATAAACTAAATCCACCTGTAACTCTTATAGAATTACTGTCGGTCTTAAGCCTGAGATGGGTTGGACAAGGGGTTAGCGATCCTATCCCGTAGAAAACTAATTCGCTGAAAAACCGCTATCCAGAAAAGGGTGGGCGGCCTATGCTCCTCCACGAGGGTAACAGGCGTAAGTAATTCTAATAAATTCTTCTAAAGTATTTTATGGTAGCTTACAGATACTGAATGTTAGTATTTAAATAAATTAACAGTTACAGGAATAGAGTTCCATTTAAATTAATTTAAATAATTAATCATGATCAAAAATACTTTAAGAATGCTGTTTATTTTTAATGATTCAAAATTTGATGATATCTTTTGTTAATAAATTGTTTTAAGATGGAAGAACTTTTAAAGCTGGAATATACTTGGTCAATGTTCTAGTTCTGAAGGTCCACGTTAGTCACAATGGTAATTATACAAGGGATCAAGAATAAGGCTTCTAAGGTTTAAAGTTAACAAGTTACGTTTCACAAAATCAGCAAAACAAAAATCTAGTGTCTCACATTTCAAAGCTTAGTCACTTTTTCATGCAGCTTCATTTATTAGATCGTAGAATATGATTGACAGTGTGTTCCTTTTTCCTTTGTTTATCGGACTATCAGGTCAATTAATTTTCCGGTTATATACCTGGACGACGAAAGTTGTTTTTATTAATTATAGTGTCATATCACAGAACCGATTATAGTGCTCTTTGCTGTAGAATGTAAAAAGTATACCTGAAACATTCTACAATTGCGATTGAATTTAAATTTTTTTAGTATTAAGTACACATGAACTTCTGTAATCATGGTTTTAAAATACACTGTTATCAAGTTAAGGAAACATATTTACCTTCAAAACCTAAATGTTCCTGATCTTTGCATTCAATATTTCAGTCTTAACAAAACTAATTCTACAAAACTCATGATGTAATTATTACGAATCCAGGCGATTACCAAATTGATTTATTTAACCATCACTCAAAAAATTTATTTCCACAGTCTAAAATGATTGTATATGTTTGAATATTTGCTATAATTTTTAAATATGTTTATAATAATACCGTATAATTGGCTAGTAACAATTAGACAAATATTCAGGGTATAAAACAACAGTTCCCGCTACAAACAAAATTTTGTATTGAGATTTTAGGCTTGCGAATAAAAAGCATTCACTAATAGATAAACGGTGCTCTAAAATGATTTTGTAAAATTATAAAACAAGGTTGTGAAAAATACGTGATCACTTCAAATACCTTGAGTATTGGGTAAATTATTAACAATAAAACATATTTAATATCCAATTAGTGGTAAATTAGATATTTAATGTTTCTCAACTTAGTGTGAAATGCTTTTTCAGACTAAGTAAACAGTATTTTGTTGTCCCATTAATCTGAAGAAGTATCTTCTACTAAGTCGCAACACACTAAACATTTGATTTCTTACTAATATATCAGTTACCTTTTTAATAATATCCAACTATGTTCGTGTATGGATAGCTCGTTGGCAAACTCAAGGAAGCTCAAGAAGCCCAGAAAGAGCCGAAGGCATTCCATCCAATCACCACTAACGGAACATTCTAGGATATCGACGTGTAGCTCCCCTATTGGATGAATACAATGGGCTCCCTATGTGTCTATTGACCGTCCGAAATGATGATTTACTTCCAGTCAAAAACTATAAATACATGCCATATTTGAAGCTGTTTGGAATAACATTCCTACTTACTAATCTTTTGTCTTCTCCTTTTGCGACTTGGGAGGGTTCTAGCGTTCGAGTGTTCAAGTATTATGCGACACACTAAGAATCTAAGTTAAAGATATAACAGTTTGCAAAGAAAAAATCTTAATTACTATTTCGATGTGTCTATGCACAGTTTTTGTCTTACTAATAAAAGTCGATCATTGTATTTCTAGGAAAAAATTGAAGATTTCGTCAAGTCATATTCAAAGTAGAATTTGTGTGAATGACTAAATAAATCATTTATGCCAGCTGGTAATTTAAACCTCTTAGATCAAGTAAGTTACATAATAATATAGACTGGATTTATTCGGGATCAAGTAAAATTTTAAGCTTAAAAAGACATTACAAACAATAATGTTTCGATGAAAATGTCTTATTAGACTGGAAAAATAAACATACTTTTATTTAGCAACACAAATCACAATCTAAGTTTATAGTATTATAAATATCCTGACAGTTTAGTTCGTAGATCTTATCAATGAATCACATTATCTGAAAAATTAGCTTCTTAAGAATTAAACATATGTGCACTTACTGAAATTCACTCATTAAGATCCGAAAACTCTAAAACTATTTCTGCACAAAATACTTTGGTGGTGATTCATGAGAAGATAACTTATACGGAGCCATGACGTTAGGAAACTTTTCAGACATGAAATAAAAAATGATATAACTAAAATGATGGAACTACTTCAGCAAATATTTTAAAATAGTTCTATGATTACATTCAAACGATTTGACAGACTAAAGCATTCAGGTTCATACTACATAGCTTACGTAATGCACATACTGTTTTGTATCGTGCATATAATAATCACCAAACTCCATGAACCCAATTAGTGACACTTCTGTAATCTATTCTGTACAATGGATTGAAATCTATTAATACAGTATCTTAAATGAAGCAAACGTTTTCTAATCGTTTAATCTTGAAGTCTGTTTGATCTAAATATAACAAAATATAGACTTATATAGACTTATATCTCTAATCTAACACTTTCTTAATCTTAGTATTCATAAAAAACGAATTAAGAAAACCCTACCTTACAACTAATAAATTAATTTAAAGAGTATTGAAAATCTACTAAGTGATTTTCAGTTGATCAATAATGAATTATTATTGTCTAACATTTACGTATAAACTGTCATACTACAGTTTTTGTTTCCTTTTCACCGTTTATTTCTCTTAAGATTTATTCATAATGACAGATTATATACATTTGAAAAATTAAGTAATATATAGACAGAAAATTTACATTTAAATGTCAAATTTTATTTGACGATTTGATTTTTGAAAACTTGAAATCATGAGTCAATTAAAGCTAGATCACTATGGAAAACCTGGAAGCAGTGAACTGCTGTTTCGTCCTATTGTGTAAGGCTCATCAATAGTACAGTTATTATTTCTTTAAAAGAACAGGAGTAAATATTAATAAATTGAAAAAAATCTGAAATGCCAGTTGATAAGTTTTAATTTTACGAAACTGCAGTTGTCAGGCAAGTTACATAAGCTTGTATGATATATTTGATTACATAAAATCAGTTAATGGGCTTTTTATAAACATAATGAAAAAGAAGTTGCTGGATTTGATTAAGCTCCAAGGCAATCGTTACAAACGACATCAGTTTCATGGTAATTATTTTGATTTTTGCTACCAACTGTCTACACACTTATTAATGATACAATAATGTCATCTCATTCTAATCGCAATGTAATAACTGTCCCCACTTTAAAAACACACATTTCATAACATTATCAGTAACTGGATTTATTTAAATCATACAATTGAGTCATTTAAATTGAAATATTTTTAGTAAAAAATAGTAATTTTCATGAATTACGTCATGATCCAGATGATAACAAATAATGGTCATAAATAAGATGTCATGAACTATTAGTTCTGGGATAGATTTCCTCATGGATCGAATTCAACCGGTATTAGAAACTAATAGTTAGGAATCAATATAGAAATATTTTATTCAAGTTTATAACTCCTAATCAAATACTGAACATGGGATTATCACTTCTGTTAATATCCATTGATCTATAAACCTAACTTCAATTATAAATAAATAATATATTTCTAATATCTCAGTGAGTAGAAAAATTTGATTTTCTTATGTTTCGTGACTTAGTGTAAGTCACTTTTTCAGAGAATTAATGAAAAAATATTTGAAATTTATTCTCTGAAGAGGTGGCTCATACTAAGTCACGAAACGTCAGAAAATCTAATTTTTCTAATCATTGGGATATTACAAATATATTATTTAATTATAACAATATATCCAATGCTCAATTTATTCGAAACTAACTTCAATTAAATTACAAAATCGTTATTAAGTGTTATCGATGATACTTTTTACATTCCTGACATGACTAATCCTCTGTCTAGTCATAATTACCCATTGCAGCATTCAAAAGAATACTCAAGATAATAAGCCCTATTTTACGACTAATAAAATTATTGTTTATCAGTTTGCCTAGAATTAAAAATTGTCGCTATATACTATGAAGATGATTCTCGTGAACTTCATTCCACTCATAGTATGTACTGTTTCTAGCCTTATAATTTGTTATTGATTACTGATTTTGGTAAGTTATGTAAATATGTTGACTAGTTTTTTTGTTTCTAAATTTGTGTAATCAATTTGACAAGATGTTATAACATTAAAATTAGCTAAAGATGTCTGAACCTAAAGTAAACTTGTATAAATCTTCATTCATAGATCACATCAAATAAACGTTTTTATGGACATTAAAAAATAAATTAGGATTATTTACAAAACTCTCCATTTTAGCCATTAGGGATAGTTTGATAATAAACCATTTGATAATTAGAATTTTATTTGATGTCAAAAGTCGCATGTGAAAATTATACTGTAGTGAACAGATTACTGATAAGGACAATCGAATGTATTTGACACGAAAATTACAGACTATCTCAGTAAAATCTGACAACCATACAGTAAACAGTTAGTTTGCAAATTATCAACCGTTTGTCTCAATCTTGACCGTTCCTTCTGTAAATATCAGTCCATAGTCTCCGATTATTATTGTTCATGCATTTTCATACCGACTCCTTTTCGTTTCCTTTCCCTTCTTATCGATCTTCTACTGAAATACATTCAATGCCCAACCATCGTCATATACTACTTGTGTGAATATAAGTAGCCCACACAACAATACTTGAATAAACAGGTTCATAAACAATTTATAAAATCCTGAGTATTCCGTTGATTAAGAGAATATCGTTTCCATTAATGATCAAAAGGGATGAGATCGACTATGAATTTTGATTCTCAACAAACTGGAAATAAATTCTCAGTAGAATATTAGAAAAATCACCTGTTATACAAATACACAATAACTGTCATCTTATAACCTTATTTAAAGTATATTAAGTAAAAAATATATATTGCTGTAGATTATAGATTTAATAAATAGGCTACCTTGCTACTGATAAAATTACGTTATTTGATAAAGGAAACATTATGTAAGAATGAATATCCGTCAGGATATCTTTTGATTATATACACTAAACCACCCAACATCATAGATTTATACTTCTTGTTATTACCAATTCATTTTCGGATATACTATACAAAGTCAAGTTTGAGATACAGACCTTTACTTTGTGCAGTCTGTATAACTGAAAACTTTTGTAAATATTTGGTCTTCGTCAACTATTATCCACAAAGTAGATCAATGAATGTAGATAATTTTTCTTGAGTTTGTAGAATAAAATTTTATATCCTGTTACGCATATACTCATTTAAAGTAGGAAATAGCCTAATAATGTGCATACTTACAATATCATATACGTGTTCCGTTTGACTACTAGTGAACTAGATGGCTTTCTTCGATTCACATTTTACAATTACTTCAAAAGGTGTATTTGAGTTCTCATTGATCTTACCCATCTTTTATTAATGATCCTTGTATGGTTTTCGAAAACTTAGATAAGATACAGTGACACGCTTAAATGCGAAAATTGTGCCTAACAGTTATGAATGGTGTATTTTGTGTTTATAGTTCTGTTCTGTTTTGGATAGGTATTTCTCTTTTATTTCGCAATAGAATAAGTAATCAAAAGCGATCATCAGGATATTGATAAAAAGCGTAAATTTCGGAGTAAAAATGTGAAGTCAGATAAAAATCAAGACATTTTCATCCAGAAAAGAATACTGTGACCGGTTTATACGCACACACACATTTGTAGGTATAGCCACTTTGAAAGTCTAAAGTTCCATTATCTTTATCTGAATCAAATTTCGTTTATAGTTCAGAAAAAAATAACTTCAGCCATGGAAATATCCAGCCTATCAAGTCAGAAATGTTTTGTAATTAGCCGTTCAAACTTTGTATGTAGGCAGTTTTTAAGCTACTCAAACTATGTGAACTCTTTTTCATAAACGTAGGTCAACAAACTATGTATCATTTCAATGTCATTTCTTTCTGATTTGATAATTATAATCTATTACCTCTTTACACCACGAAAATATTTAATCCAATAAATGTAAGTCATGGATTTCATCATAATCCTTCATGGTTAACTATATGATCTAGATCTAGATCATCTGGAAGATTGTCAACCCTAATTAATTTATTATCACACCCCCACCCTCATATTAGTTAGAAGTACGATCTCGTTTCATTGTAAATTGACTTCTAAATCTGTGTATCTATAAGCATCATTTCTTATTTTGAATAATATGAAATTCATTCACTACTCAGTATTCTATTTATATCAATGAGTAGAAAGATATTGTTTATCATACTCTAAATAATGTCTTATATTTGATTTACCTACATGGGTCATGCAAATGTCAGTAACAAAGCAAAATAATAAATAATTAATTTCCTCAATTTATCAAATTAGATTAATTTCCCTTTATTCTGATCAAAAATTTGATCATATGTATCTGACTTATTGTATCCCTATAAAATACAAGTTAACATTTTAATGAAATAGATTGTATGATATTATGGTTATTCTCCAAAGAACAGAAGATTTCCGTAAACATCATTAAATATTGATAAAATCTTATATGTTGTATTAAATCAGTTTTTATTTGATATTGAACTGAACTGTATCTATTATTCAATACGTATATACATTCAACTATCCAGTTGCCATGACTCATGTTTTCTTCTGTAATAGTAAATCAAGTGAAAGATTAACCTAATATATACAAGTAAAATAATATCAACATTAGTGATGTGCAGTTGTAGATAAAAGAGAATAATAACGATATTATTAGTAAATAGCTTGATTATTTATTAAACTGTCAAATGTATAAATCCTTGAATATCAATGAGATTGTTTGAGAAATCTCTTGATGAATTCTTACATCAGTGAAATAGCTATTAAGAAGAAAATTTCAGTCAGTCTGTAATTCTTTTCAGCTGTAAATCCTAAAGATTAGACCTAACACAGGTATTACATTATTTTGTAAATAGTGTATAATACAATTTCTTTGTTTTATAAACTGTTTAATTTTAACTCGATATTGTATTTGACAGGCATTTTATGGTGTAACCGCTTTTCTACACTATAATTTGTCAAACAAAACATACATTCAATGAACATTTTCATCTGAACGCTGGAACTAAGAGTTGAAGTTATTGTGAAAACAGAAAGATTGCACAAATGTATCAAAATCTATCAAGGTTAATGTAGCAGTATGAATTAATTTGATTGCAACTACATTTTTATCAGTTTAGTTTAACATAAATCTTTATTCTCATCAGTACCTTTATATATTTATCGGTCTATATAGTTCATAGAACTAGAAAAAGTAAAGCTAAATATAGATAACCTAACTGATAATTACATAAGTTTAGGATAAAAACAATATCTGAAGGGGTTTTTTTGGAGATTTTAGTAATTTTGTATAGTTGAGATCATGAGTCGATTGGATTGGTTGAAGTTGGACATAAACACCGTTGGATGGCGGCCGGCTCAGTGGTCTAGTGATTAAGTGCTTGCATGCGAGAATGATAGATCATGGGTTTGAATCTCTAGAGGCGTCATCGTGGATGCGCACTTCCAAGGAGTCCCACAATAGGACGAAAAGGCCGTCCAGTGCTTCCAGGTTTTCCATTGTGGTCTATCTTCAATTGACTCATGATCTCAAACATATAAAAAGCAATACCTATTAAATGATATCTTTATTTAACGGACGAAGTAAATGATTTCATGACTTGCATTCCAAAGCTGTTCTTTGAAATCAGTTTCATTTCATAAAAAAATCATTAGGAAAACATTTTAATGTATAAGCTACTTCAAAGGTGAAAAATTATTTTCAAGGAATCTTCATTACATATTTTTCAAAAGCATACTAAACGTGATTTGAGTTTTAAGTTTAGTTGAGCAATATGTATCTTTAACAATACTCATGAATACAATGCATTTAAATCAGTTTCATGTTACGAATAGTTATGTAGAGTGGAATGGTATTCAAATATACATCAGTAAACTTGTACTGCTGTAAAATTATAACTTATTCTACTGTATATAATCTACTGATATTATAAGAAACTGAAAGATTGTTCACTATGATTAATAAAATTATAACCAGTACTGTTTTTGTTTCACAGCACTAGTTACACTACTTTTTTCATAACAGGAATAATTATTGAATATGCCTAAAAACATTGGCCTGCTTCAACAGTACAATTTTTCATTTCTTTAGTAGTAAAGCTTGTTTTGACTAATATTTTTTCTTGCGGTAATATGATAATGTCGTTGGATATCAGCTCTGTTTTCGAATTCTAGTTGTTAAAAAAATATAAGCAACTGTCAATATATGAAAAAGATTTTTGTAAAGTTCACTCTAAGTTCATTTGACTTTAATTGCTGGAATTAATCATGACAGATAATCAATATGAAATAATTGAGCAATAAAACGTATACTTATATTGTTTGACTACTTAGACTACTATTGTGTATGTATATTTACGAGTTAATCATAACAACATATAAGCTGACATATATGAGGATCCTTACAAATGATTAAAACGTACCCGCTAATTGAAATGAAATTATCGCGACACACAACAGAGGACAAGAAATGAGAACAACATATGTGATGGCAGAAAAGAGTAGAAATAGACAAAATGACTTAAGAATGAATTTCCGAAGTACAAAATGTAAGATAATTTTATAGTTTTGGACAAAAGTGACTAAAGAGACGATGATGAGTGATAAGTAATACATGTTCAAGCAACTCAGTTGACGCAGATTCATTGCTACATCAATTGACTTCGGCGTCTAAACTCATTATTACTCAGTAGCTAGTCCAACCTACTTGAGCAATGTTTTGAAGTCATCAATGCACGAACATTTAAAAGGCTGCGTTTCACAGTCATAAAGTAGAACAAAACGAACTTTTGGGCAGCATATAGTTAAAAACATAAATCTGCTCAATTATTGTTTTCATCAAGCCGTTTGTTTTCATATGTTTAAGTCTTGTAAGTAATCAATTATAATGTGTACAAAGATATAGCTAGAATTTCTAACATAACCAGTTACCTTCATTGTTTATCCCTCTTTTCTATGAAAACAACATTCGGATTAAATTTTGTTATGAGAAGATATTAATCCATGCAAAGTAAAGGCGCAAATACCACTAAGTAATATGATCAGTAAACGTACATGACACATTAAAAGCAAATGATATTGCTTCGCAAAGATCATAGTCTGAATCAAATGTTATATGTTTTCTACTCAAATAAAAGACATATTGAAATGAGTGTTCTACATGAAAGACAATGTTTCTACACATGATGAATGTTCATTTGTACTTATCAAGAAAAAAGGATAATTGAGCCAAAATGACTCTTTCTTTTAAAAATACTGAAAACCTAACGTCGTTCTAATTAACTTTGTATTTTTTCTTATAAATCCTATTAAACTAAATCACATTACATCAGTGTAACTTGCTTTGCGATATAATCTACTTCAAAAACAATTATAAGTTAAAAAAAATATACGCTTATACATGGCAACTAGTAATTTTAAATAATCTTACTTACCAAGATATTCCGTGTAGGAGGTACTCTTAATTCCGTTACAATCTTATCAAACAATTAGACATGTTTTACAATGCGCTGAATGAAATTATAATTTGTATCATCTTTTTGTTGAATAAGCAGTTACAGAATATAAAAAATAAGTATGACAGCTTCAATCAAGTCAATGTTCTTCAGTAATAATCAATTTAATAATCGTCGACATGATGGATAGTTTTTTCACCAATTTCTTATTTCCATACTTATGTTTACTTGTATTAATAATGATAATCAAATTGTATCTGTTTGCACTAGTCTTCCATTTACTATGCTTATTTTATAACTAATATTCAATTCAAAAAAATATAATATGATATCCTAGTAAATCATCTTAATTTAACCCCCAAAACTAATTTATTCAATTTTGATTGGTTGATTGAATTATACAGAGAGAGAGAGAGAAAAAAATAGAAAAAAAACAAACAAAACAACCACACCCTACTCAATGTATTGAGATTTAGATAGAAATTCTATTTATTGACTAGGCAATTGTTTTAACGAATTCTTTACTGTTTTCTTTTTATTCCCAGATTATCATTATTTTCTATATTGACAAAAGCCTGTTATTATTCATGGAAAATTGGTGTTTATCAGTTTGTTTTTTCCAAAAAAAATTATGATGACGTGTTTTCTTTTCAAGATTTGTTTGTTTAAATTATCAAAAAAGAGGAAAAAAGAGAAGAAAAATAGACGGAAACAAGAAAATGGTATTGATGAATTTGAATATATATATATATGATAACATACCCATAGTAATATGCTGATTTTAAATTAAGTTCACTTATGCTCATCTTGATCAATATGAATATAAGAAGCAAACATTGGTAAACTGAATAAGTGTGTAGTAAACGTGAACACGACTGAGGACAATTGAATGTATTTAAGAACAAATTACAAACTATTTCACTAAAATCTGATAACCATACAGTAAACAGTTAATTTGCAAAATAACAATCGATCGTAACAATCTTGACTGTTTTTTTGTAAATATCAGTTCATTTTCTTTGATTTCATTGTTCATGCATTTTCATAACGATTGCGCTTCGTTCCGGTTCTTTTTTTATCAGTCTTCTGCCAAAATACATTCTATGCCTGACCATCATCATATACTACTTATGTGGATATAAGTAACCACACCACAAGTGTACTTCTAAGGTTAAAAGGGGACAAAAATGTCATTATACGTTATCGTGATTCGATCCATAATAAAATCGTAGATATCGAAGCCAATATTTAGTGTTCGATATTTAAGAAACATAACATTTATAAACATTTTTGAAACTAAATTTTAATGGGTCCGAAGTATAAAGTTGTACTTTGAAATTCCCATTTCAGTTAGCCATAATGTTTGAAAAATGTGTTCTGTAAATCTACATGAATGGCATCCATATAAGAAAAATAATGCTATTCTTATACTTACAATGGTTCATCATTCTACCTATTAATGTTGTTATTAGTGGCCTTATTCAATATTGTATTTTTAGTACAAATTATAATTCTCAGCACAAAATATTTTAACATGTTTCTTTTTCTGAATAGTCGCCAGTTAAATATTAGCTGTTCAGGCATCGACATGTGGATAATATATATTCTTTTCGATGCATATTACCAGAAACCACGATGTCATTGATTGGGCTCTTTTGTAACTTGTACAGTGAAATGTCGACAACTTTTCACAAAAGTACCTGAATTGGTTATGGAATTAATAGGAACAATGATGTGTTAAAACAAACAAGGAGACAAATAAGTTGTTGAAGTATCCAGGTGGCAGGAACTGTTAGCCAAAATATTCAAGCAGGGCACCTTGTACTTCAAACATGTTTTCAGTTCATTAATTTGAAAACTCTAACGTATAAAATTCAAAGTTCGCGGAGAGTTTTGTTGTAATATTATAGTTTTGCTTAATTGTATGCGGTCATAATAAACTTGCAATTACCATAGCTTTACGTACATATTGAAGTGGAATTTGAAAAAAGAACTCTAAATTCAATCTACATTATCATTAACATCAAACAAATTTATTTGTACTTGAAAGTGTATTTGGGAATAATTAACTGTAAATCTCAGCATATAATGTGAGAATCCAATCATGAGTAAATCAATTTTCGTAAGAGCAAATAATAACAATAAAATTTGAACGTAAATTTAAGTGAAAGTTATTACTACTACTGAATAAGTATCTATGTCTGTCCAAATCTAAATAAACCATTTGGTCAGAAAAAATTATTTTTATTTGATAGTTGAAAGCGCGAGTCAATTGAAGCTAAACCACCAAGAAAAACTTGTAAACACTAGACTCACGCTTTCGACTATGAAAACAATGAAATCTCCACACAAAATTTTCCAATGATAATCAAAATCTGCTAATTAGTGAATGACTTCAAGAGGTATTTCCTGAAGTTCTAGTGAGAAGAAATAATCAGTGGAGTTCAATCTACGTCTGTTGTGAGATAGGAAGTCACTGGAAGCAATTAGTGATTGGTTGATCAATTTCGTGGATTGGGTGGAGTTAGACATTAACACCATGGGATACCGTCTCAGTGGTCCATCGGTTAAGTGTTCTGGTTCGAGACTAGTAGGTCCTGGGTTCGAATCTCGCTCGCGAGGCGGGATTGTGAATGCGCATTGCTGAGGAGTCACACAATGGGACGAAAAGGCCGTCCAGTGCTTCAGGTTTTCCTTGGTGGTCTAGCTTCAATCGACTCACGCTTTGAACTATGAAAACACTGAAATCTCCACAAAAAACTGATAATATTTATTTGAGTTAGAGTAAATAATGAAATTGTTCGTTCACGTATGATCATTGTTTGTATACTCATTTTGAAAACATTTGGAGACTTGTTAGAAAGGATTGAACTAGAAAATCTTTTATGAGACGATTTCAGCCAAGCATTTTAAAGTTGATAACCCACATTGGTGCTTTGATTGTTTAAAAGTAAAACCACGCATTGAAATAACCTATACTCCACAGTATCTAATTTTTATCACCTAATTTAGGTGAATAGACAGTAAGCAGTGAAACTTGATTTCTTGATAAACAGTATTAATCAGTAAATTTTATCTGATGCTCTTCATGACACTAGAACCTGAGTCACTCACTGTTACTACTAAGTTATTTGAACTACACCCATACTAACAACTACTATTTGACTTGGAGCACGAACACATGACATCAATACCAACTACGCAACATCAACATCTTATCCACAAAATGTCAAATCAATTACTTTCATTGACTTCACTGTAACTAGATCAATAGAATTGGAACAACATCAAAGATTACAGAAGTATCACACTAGTTACTACTAATGATTAATTAACCCGAACAATTTTTCTTATCACATTAATTAGAATTGTTTGCTTGATTTATATTTTGAATCCAATCAATTAAAATTATCTATGTTTAGCTAATGGAATAATTAGTTATTCTCATATGACAGTTATCTCATTTGTTTTAACCTCTATTTCTATAAACTTGATACAATATAATTTTCCGTCTCCTTATTATACTCTACTTATTTTCCCATTAAATCAATCTAAACTAATAACAACTTGTATGTATAATTCTGTTATATTCAATTTTAGAAACAATCAAAGTTTTTTTTATGTTAACTAAAACAAGGGGTTAAATAGATTTACAATAAACGATACAACAAAAATAAACGTTTCTCTACCTTATTTTTTTGTTGTTGAGCTTTTAGAAGCATAAATCACTTTATTACTAACACGTCAAAATTATTATTAAAAAAAAGAGGAAGTAATAATGAATAATTTATATGCGTTTTTCGCTCTTTTTCTCTCTCTCAAAATTTTGTGTTTTTTTTTTGTGTGTGTGTATGTGTGTATGTGTAAGGGTGTGCATTTAATAGGTTGAAATCAATAAAAATGAACTCAATTTTCATGATGAAAATCAAACAATAGGTAACAGAAAAAAAAACTTAGATTTGAGTATACAAATCAAAAATTTTTTATTAATTTTGAAAGCAAAAACAATAATATTATTATTATTATTATTCAGTAATTGTTCAGTAATGTATGCAGTCTTAGCGCCAAGGTGAAATACTATTTTGATTTATGTTACTATAACCTACTCCTGGAAATCTACTTTGGTAACATAGTAAACAATTCTCAATGTATATGATCTGTGTCATTGACATTTTAGATAATTAGTTGCAAAACAATTGAACGAAAAGTAAAAAAAGAATCATTTTCGACATGTTATGATAAAATGATCTCTTTGTTATCGGTTCGTAATGAATAATTAGACCGAAGAAAATATATTATGATTGCTAAATAAGTTTGATAAAATAAACAAAAATCAGTATACAATTCTAGCTTAAGAATGTCTAACATAAATAATTATTACAGTGTTTTCAAACATTTCCAGAAAACATAGAAACATCTAAATTCACTTGGTATTATTTGTTTGAATCTTCCCATTGATAGTTAGGACTGCAATTGATCAGTCTCTTATTAGAATATGTGCATAGTGGGCGTATTGCCTCGATATAGCCTTACTTCACAAGCATTATAAGCACAGATGGATGGTGGTTAGCAGTGGAATTCAGGACGCGCGTTTCGTTCTATTTGGGACTCGTCAGCTGAATGAACCTGCATCTGAGTCTATGTTCACCTTGGGACTCGAATCCAGTAACTTTCGCTTCAAACGCCATCGTGTTATCCACTCAGCTACTGAGTCCTGATTGTGTGCGATGGGGTGGAGTTTAAATTAACTTGAGTGGATAACGCGATGGCGCTTGAAGCGAAATGTACTGGGTTCGAGTCACTGAGTGAATATCAACTCTGAGATTAAGGTACATCCAGCTGATGTGTCTTAAATAGGACGAAACATGAGTCTTGAATTCCATTGCTAGTCACTATCCAACTTTGCTTATAATAGAAAAATCTGCTTTCAAATACTGATCATCATTTTAGTGTCAGTTGCTATGCTAGCCCACATAGCTTATTCTAGTTTTCTGACAAGCAAATTTATTCATTCTTCTTGAATCACATTTTGACCTTATTACCAATTTTGACTGTTTTTAAATCAGTCTGTGTACACTTCTTATCCTTTTCATCGTATGTCTGTAATTTATTTTTGTGTGATTGTGAATATCGATTCACGCTTTGCTAAATTGAGTTGGTTTACATGCATTCTCCACCGCGCATCATTTTGTTTTACTTCGCTTTCCGATCAACAATAGTACGAAATATACGTATTCAAAACTTCATTCTCGTATTTGACTTATTTAGTTTCGTTATGCACTAACGCGCGTTAAGTCAATGATTGTATACGAGGATAGATGACATGTGTATTTCAATAGTAATCATTTATCTGATCTAATTAAAGTCAGATGTAGGACCACTTAATCATAAATGGTGTTTATTTAACATTCACTCCAGTACTCAAAATCGTAATTTATTTGTGTAAGTAGTTAATAACATATCTACGTGTTACCATTTATCCAATACCTTACATATATTAAGAGTGGTATATGGAATTTTGATAATAATGCTTTATATATGCACAACACCATCATGCATTAAATATATTATAACAGTCGTCTTTAGGTAAATAATTGCTGAATTTATTTCAATAATTATTCAATCATTTATCTACCGAAGTTTTATATTACTACAATTCAAGAATTGTTACATAATAAACCGATGAAGAAATGTTCAATAACTTTATAATACTTGTCTTTAATCATCAACATATTCATTTGAAAAGCATTTTCCTACACTAATTTTAACAATTTTTGATTATAAGAAGGGGGTTTTGTGAAGATTTTGGTTATTTTATATAGTTGAAATCATGAGTCAATTGAAGCTAGGCCACCATGGAAAACCTGGAAGCACTGGACGACCTTTTAGTCCTATTGTGGGACTTCTCAGCAGTGCGCATCCACGATCCCACCATGCAAGATTCAAACACAGGACTCATCAGACTCGCGTGCCAGCGCCTAACCACTAAACCACTGAGCCGGCATCGAATGGTGGTAATGTCCAACTTCAACCAATCCACGAAGTTGAGCAACCATTCACGAATATCTTCAGTGAGTCGATATCTCACAACAGACCTGGTGAAACTCCACTGGCTACTGCTTCTCACTAGAACACCAAGAATCATTTCATGTAGCCGGTCACTAGTGAGCTTCCAGGTTTTCCATCGTGGTCTAGCTTCAATTGACTCATGATTTCAATTATTGATTACTGTTATTTTGTATTAGCAGTAAATATTAATATCAAACAGAAATTCATAATAGAATGGAAAAAACGAAGTATCAATAGCATTGTTTAACTCAATAAATCAAGGCAAAGTGTTTACTTTGAAAATTTCATTCTTAAGATTTATATAACATTATCACTATCAATACTATATGTAAATATTCATGACTTTATAAAATTTATTTTCTGTGTGCTAACCGATAAATAGTTCTCATTGGAATAGATGCAGAGCAAGAACACCTGAGGTTTGCAAAATAAAAATGAATTAACCAGTTTAAATTCCTCTTCCTCATAAGCTGCATCCAATGTGAAATTACAATTATTTAGCATATTATAGTTTGTGAAGCTTCTATAATGATCAGAAGAACAGAGATATAAAATGAATGAATAAACATGGTTAAGAATCAACGTGTATTTATGTATTGGGAAATAATAACTAAGAGGTTTTGTAAAAATGATGAGATCAATAATTGATTAGGAAATTACTCAACATGATAAAATAAACAAGTATGTGAAGATTAGTCAGATTAATTCATTATTGTACATGTTGTTTGAATTTTTCCATTGATGTTTAGGACTGCAACTGATCCATCTCTTATTGGCATGTATGTGTCTTGTGCAGATTGCCTCGATATTGCTTTAAGTTGCAAGCATTATACGCAGAGATGCGATTATATAAGAGATGAATATCGAAAAACGAAAAAAATATTAAAATAATATAAATGTTATGGACAAGGTTGAAAAAGGATCAAAATTACCGAATGTTATTAGAAAAATATCCAATCACCATGACAGAGAAAGGTTGGTCAGACTTTTCTTCTTTATACATAGGTCAGGTCGGAAACGTTTGATAGCGATTGTCTCAGCAAAATGGAGTAGGTTTGATGATTTTGTCTGTTGTTTAATTTACATGCATCACTTACACTCACTTCATGTCCACTATCCAGAAAATTTCTGGCAATCGTATATGTATAGACTTTACTCCCTTTCAGCTGTAGTTTTGCTTTGCGACGCAGTTGGGTGCTTTCCTCAGTGTTTGTCCTCCCACTTCCAGCGCTTCTTCATGATTTCCGCATCCACTAGATGGACTCTGGTTTGTTCTCTTCCACAGTAGGTTGTTGCTGATAATGTCTGGCTAACCGGTCTGAAGTATTTAGCGTAGACAACTGTTAATAAACACCTGGATCTTCTGGATGATGGCTTTCGTAGTTCTCCAAGTTTCCACTCCATACAGTAGTAGTTGCAATTAATGTTCATCATTGAAATATTAATGAAATTATATTCTTAGATAAGTTAAAAGAAAGTAGTTCTTCTAACTTCACTTAAATATAATTAATAATTTAATTACTTTACTATCATGAAAGGGTATTGATACAAGAAAAAAAACATAATCATATTAATATGTACAAAATCATACAATTATGCAATTAGTAACAACCTAATAGATTTTTAGGTCTATAACATATGGTTATAATAAAGTTTCGAAGAAAAATATGAAAAATAATGTTTATTATTTCTGTTATAATTAAATTAATATAACAATTACAAACGATGAAAAACTATAATCTACTAAATGAGTACCTTGATAAGTTGCTTTTCAATTTCTAAATGAATACAATGAAACACCATCGAAATGAATATATAGCCTATGCTAAGAAATGAAAAAGTTATTAGTTATTGATTTCTAGCCTTTATATAAATAAAATTTTACTTGTTTATATCACTCTATATGTAACAAAGATCAAACAAAACTGAAGTTGAAATAGGTGAAAAATTATTCAGTATATGTAGGAACAGGTTTCATAAAATAAGTAGAAGTATCTAAATATAATCATTTGTTTACAATTAAACTAACTGTAATGAACAAGAACAAAAATGGGGACAATCTAATGTATTAAAGCACAAAATTACGGAATATCTGATTACAACATGATAACCATATAGTAAATACTTAATTTGTAAACAATTAATTAATTTCAACTTAGTATTGTTTGTTTGAATCTTCCCATCGATTTGTTAGGACTGCAACTGGTCAGTCTCTGGCATATGAGCATAATGTGCGTATTGCCTCGATATACCTTAATTCACAATCATGGTTAGCAGAGATGGATAGTGGATAGTGTACATATGCCAATTAAAGACTGACCAGTTGCAGTCCTAACAAATCGATGGGAAGATTCAAACAAACAATACTAAGTTGAATTTTAACTTCACCCCGTCGCACAAGCAAGTGGCTATCAGGACTCAGTGGCCGAGTGGATAACGCGATGGCGTTTGAAGCGAGGGTTCTGGGTTCGAGTCCCAGAGTGAACATCAACTCTGAGATGCAGGTACATCCAGCTGACGAGTCCCAGATAGGACGAAACGCGCGTCCTGGATTCCACTACTAGCCACTATCCATCTCAATTAATTAATTGTTTCAATCTTGACTGTTCCATCTGCAAATATCAATCCATCTTCTCTGGTTTCATTGTTCATGCATTTTTATACCAATTACGTCCCGTCCCCATTTTCTGCTTATCGATCTTCTACTGACATACATTCAATGCCCGACCATCGTCATATACTACTTGTATGAATATAAGTAGCCCACACCATATTAGTGCTATGCTATTTGAATATTACTAAACAATAACTCTTAACAGAGATAATAATCACAAACTGTAAGAATAGCAAATAATTGATACTTAACATTAGATTAAAACACAAATGTATTATGATTAATATTTAGTAATAGAAGCATTTGAAACAAAAAGCACTTGAGTTCAGGTCTCGAATTGAACATCAACAATGAGATGCATGTATTTTCAGCTTATGGGCCCAAAGTAGGACGAAGCATTTATCTTGGATTCTATTGCTAACCACTCTCTAACTCTGAAAATTCTTCATAACAGTTAGCAAAACGTATAAACTTATTTTGTTTAGTTCTAATCCTACTACATTTCTATTTCAGATAAATTGTGTCAGATTAAGTTTCATGATACTTCCAGGAATAATTACCATAAGTTTTAATATACATATATATATGGTAGCCTTATCTGAAGTAATAGAAACAGAAAGGTAGTGTTTTTTATTTGAAGATATAGCATTAGATAGTTGTTGATGAATATTTTAAATATACTATACCATACATTCTTATTCTTCCCGAGGGTTCCAAGAAAGGATTAATACCTAATATTCTGTTGTATATAACATCAAGTCGATATTCACTAATCTTAAAACATTTTTTGCTGAAGAAAATTTTCAGGGAAAAAAAGATTCATTTCGTCATAAGCACTGACCAATGATCGATCTACTGAATACAAAAAAACCCTGAATAAATTAGGAATTGTTAGATCATCTAAATTAAAGGAAAAAAAACTTATTTTATAATCAAATAGTCATTAAAATGAAATCAGAGCACAAAAAGAAAGTTTGTTCCTTTTCTTTAAAAAAAATAAAGAAAACAACCTTCTTTAGGTAACAAAATTCACAATCAGAATTAGTCAACTTTTGACCTGAATTTACTGAACAAAAAAAATTTTTTTTATATTAAACTGATAAATATTGAACAAGGAAAAATAATTTTAAAAAATTTAAATAAATTACAAAAAATTTTTTCTCTGTTTATTTTTTTGTTATTTTTTTAATAAGAAACAGAGAAAAAGCAAAAGTTTCACCGGCATTATTTCGATTGAACAATTTCAGCAAGAAAAACAAAACAAACTAATTATTTTTTTTTAAAAATGAAACTGTGATTGAATTAATGAATGTTTAGATTGAATCATTTACTGATCAAATATAGAAGAATCATGACTAGTATTGTTTTCATTATGATGTGTAAATTATACATAGAAAACTTATCGTTTGTAATTCATATTATAAATTGGATTCATGGTGAAGGTTGTAGTTTATTAAAATAACCAATAACATTGTAATTAAGACTAAATGATGTGAAATCCATAGATCATATTTCTATCATTAGATTTGTAAACTGTTCGTTCTGTCTAATATATATTATGGCTGAAAATTTTATTGTTTCGATGCAAACAATGGCTAGGGCGATAAAGGTTATAATTGTCAAACACATTAATGATCGGTGAACTATACAGATGAAGTATTTAAACTCTTAAATCTCAATAGCTAAGTGGAAAACGCGTTGGGGACTTAGGCGAACGGTACTAAGTTCTAGTCACTGGGTGGACATCAACTCTGAGATTAAGGTACATCCAGATGACAAGTCCCAAATAGGACGAAACGCGCATCCTGGATTACACTGCTAGTCATTATCCATCTTTGTTCATAATGCTTGTGAATTAAGGCAATATCAAGGCAATACGCACAGTATGCACATACGTCACTAAGAGACTAATCAATTACAGTCCTAAGCATCAGTGGGAAGATACAAGCAAACAACACCAAGTGAATTCGATAATAATAATGATAATAATTTATGCAGATCAATATCTTCAGAAAAAGATTAATCTTCATAGTAATTACTAACACTTATAAAACACTTAATTTTAAAAAAATAGTTGATTGCGAAATATTCTTCGAATAGAAAAATCAGTAATACCTGTTTGAATATAATGATCACTTAGAAATGTAAATGGTAAAGTTAATAATCTTCCCACAAAAAATCTGAAAATTTGCTAGAACGTAATAAAACATAGTATCACTAATCAGTTTCTAACTACATAAAATTCCTGAACCTTTCTCATTTTACATCTATATGACATCATTCCACATCTTGCTCTACAGCTCACTAACAAGGAAAATTAAGATATGTTGAGTTGTTAAATATCAATTCAACAGTGACAACCAAAATACTAAAACTGTACAATGTAAGCTGAATAATATGGCAATCGTATTTCAAACTGATAATTTTGAAGTTGTTCATCCGTTGTGACTTATACATAAACTTTTATACGATTTAAACATAATTAAGTTATATGTCTACTGTTTGGATGATTTTTTCTGGCAAGCGTTTTTTTAGAGAGTTGATTTTTTACGGAAGACGTCAACATCTGGAGGAAAGCACGGGATACAGTGGACAGGCAGGATGCAACTTGACGATTTAGACTTCGCGGATGATCTGGCTCTTCTATCACAAACGCAACAACAAATGCAGGAGAAAAAGACCAGTGTAGCAGCAGCCTCAGCAACAGTAGGTCTCAATATAAACAAAGGGAAAAGCAAAACTCTCCGATACAATACGATATGCACCAATTAAATTGCACTTGACGGAGAAGCTTTTGAGGATGTGAAAACCTTTACATATTTGGGCAGCATCATTGATGAACACGATGGATCAGATGCAGATGTGAGGGCGAGGATCAGCAAAGCAAGAGCAGCATACTTACAACTGAAAAACATCTGGAGTTCAAAACAATTGTCAACCAACACCAAGGTTAGAATTTTCAATACAAATGTCAAGACAGTTCTATTGTATGGGGCGGAGACGTGGAGAACTACGAAAGCCATCATCCAGAAGATACAAGTGTTTATTAACAGTTGTCTACGCAAGATACTTCGGATCCGATGGCCAGACACTATCAGCAACAAGTTACTGTGGGAGACAACAAATCAGATTCCAGCGGAGGAAGAAATCAGGAGGAAGCGCTGGAAGTGGATTGGGCACATTTTGAGGAAATCACCCGATTGCGTCACAAGACAAGCCCTCACATGGAATCCTGAAGGTCAAAGGAGAAGAGGAAGACCAAAGAACACATTACGCCGAGAAATAGAGACAGACATGAGAAGAATGAACAAGAACTGGATAGAACTAGAAAAGAAGGCCCAGGACAGAGTGGGTTGGAGAATGCTGGTCGGCGGCCTATGCTCTATTGGGAGTAACAGGCGAAAGTAAGTAAGTTAGTAAGTATGTCTACTGTACTTAAATTACCTTACAGAATTGAGTTTTTCATACATTTATTCGAGTTTAAGTGTGAGACAAATTTCTCTTAGATAACATGCGTAAGTTTGGGATCAATAAGTATTATTATCTATATTTAGCCCTCCTTTTCGTATATAAATAATATTTAG
This sequence comes from Schistosoma rodhaini, assembly GCA_944470415.2. Classification (NCBI taxonomy): domain Eukaryota; kingdom Metazoa; phylum Platyhelminthes; class Trematoda; order Strigeidida; family Schistosomatidae; genus Schistosoma; species Schistosoma rodhaini. The sequence goes on from OX104044.1 coordinate 67,257,703, forward strand.
AGAAAAGTTTTACCTTTGTCATAGATTACTTCTATATCGTTCAAAAATTATGTCTTCTACACAACTAGCCATCATAGCTTTAATCAACAAGATTGTATTCTTGATTATCTATCAAAAAAATACATAATACTTTCCTTCAGTCATCATTATTAAATAGATAAGTTTATTTCTTATCTATCATGGTTAATAACAACTGTTTCGTCGACTCCCACTGATTACATAACTAAGTCAACTACAATCTGGTTCAAAATGTATTCAGTCGTGTAAAATTGGAAGTAAAAGTTTAAAATGATAATAAATTTTGTTTCATTAGGCCAGGAAATCAGAAGACTATGTATAGTAAATAATAAAGTTATTTTTTTCACAAAACGCAAAATTTATTCTATTTTTACCTTTTTGTCTAATTATTTGTAGGTTAATACTACTGAATATGTTCACCGGCTAATCCATAGAACCATGCCTTTTGTGAAAACTCCAAAGAATATCTTTTAGTTATCGTCCCGAAAAAACTCAAGAAAAAAACACAAAACAATATGAACTAAAGATTTTAACCATGAAGTAGATTTAATAACCTCTGACTATTTTTATTTCAGGTTTGATATCGATCGTTTCTTCTGCACAGTTAAAACACTTTTTATTATTTGTCTTTCTGCTTTATAATTGAACTGTTTGCTGAAAGCATCTAATATTAACAAGTTGCTTATTCATACTGGATTAACTCGTGAAGATACCTGTACATTTAAAGTACAATGAAAAAATACAGATTCCCATAATTTCTTCTTTTAAACAAAAACATTATAGTTAAAAGCTGCTAAGTTCTTTTAATCAAAAATTGATGTATCATTTATTTATCGATCGATATATTCAACAACTCATGCATACCAATAGACAATTTGTTTATTGTTACTATGTCTAATGGAAATTTCCATTTTAATCTACATATTTTTAGAAGAATCACTCATATCAATTTATCACTAATATATAGTTATTTACAAATTTTTTTTCATTTTTCCCCATATTTGACAAATCATCATTAGGTGGTGTTGGTTACTTACAAGTACTGATGATATCGTTCAGAAGGACGATGAAAGCTTCACGACCAAACCATCCAGCTCAGAAAACAAAACTACATTAAAACCAAATAAGTAGTCAACGGTGATGGTCAGTCATAGAATGTATTTCAGTTGAAGATCAATAAGATGAGGACGGAAACAGATCGCAATTGGTATGAAAATGTATGAGATATTTTGTAATTTCACGCTCAAATACATTCGACTGGCCCTCGTTCGTGTTCTTGTTCAATACAATACGATTCAATATTAGCTTAGCCTTTATAATAACGATTTAATGATTTCTTTATTCTATCTTCTTTTATCTTGTTCAAAATAAATTCTACCTTGGTTTTCAATATGGTTTTGAAAAAAAAAGAAAAATTTTTAATGATCTTACGTTATAGTAAAATCATTGGTTTCCTCCTATTTATTTCATTTCTTTTCACTTAATTTAATCACGCAAAATCTTATTAATATTTCGTTTATTATTTATTGAGTTATAGGAATTCATTGAATATTTAGACTACTGAATAGAATTTATGAAATATAATCAACTAATTATAATTTCTTATTTAATTGTTGCATTCAATCTGATATTTATATAACATGTATTACGTTTTGTAACATTCTACTCATTAGAATGTATTGTGGTGTGTGCTACTGATGTTGACAGATATCAGCACTATGTATCAACAATCAAAAGTGAAATGTCTGAAGGCAGAAGATTAAAAATATCGAATAAAAGAGAAAGAGAACAGAGAATGATTAGTGTGAGAACAAGAGAACAATGGGGTCTGAGAAGATCGATATTTGCAAAAGAGACAGTCATATTTGAGACAATTGATTAACGCTATGTAAATGAAGTATTTACTATATTGTTCTCAGATTTTACTGATATGTTCTGTAATTTCGTATTCAAATACATTCCTTTATACCCAGTTGTGTGCTTATTTATTACAGTACTATTGAAATTTTACAAAGATAAACAAGATAAAATGAAAAATTTCGAATTGTGACAAAATACTGTTATTATTTAATTTTATTTCAATGTTAAATAAACACATAAGTAGATAGGAAACACATTGAAGAAAGCAACCAACTGCGTCACAAGGCAAGCCCTCACACGGAGTCCTGAATGCCAAAGGAAAAGAGGAAGACCAAAGAATACATTACGCCGAGAAATGGAGACAGACATGAGAAGAATGAACAAAAATTGAATAGAACTAGAAAACGAAGCCCAGGATAGTGTGGATTGGGGAATGCTGGTCGACGGCCTATTCTCCATTGGGAGTTACAGGTGCATGTAAGTAAGTAGGAAATAAACACCTATCCAGAATTATTGTCTTAATTTGAACTGAATCCAACATAAAAACGACAACTATGTAAATCGATAAACTATTATTTATACCAAATATATTGACCATATTTTAATAAGACAAAATTAGTTCTCCAAACTACCAATGTAACTTCAAGTTCTTGTGATTTTCAATTTTTATTAATGTAACAATTACATTCTGTTTATCTTGAAACCAGGTAAATTAGAATTTTTCATTTTTCAGGTAAATAACAAGTAAGATAGAATAACAGTAACTCTATCTTAAATAACAGATTATGAATTTCTAGTCATGTTTTCCGATTCAACAATCTATTTGAATAATAAATTTAAGTCATAGATGGGATTATTATTGAAAATATATGATAGTAACTATAATATGATATAATTCAACCCAATCTGATATATAGATATATATACCTATATCGTATTTCCCGTTCTATCTTTCTATTGACAACGAAACTGAAAAAAAATTCGGACAAAAAACAAATGATTTCGGAAATTTGTCTATTTTTTGTTTTGTTTTTTTGTTTTCAACTCTCTGTTGATTTTTTTTTATGAAGAGAAGGACGTCAAAGAGAAAATGACGAAGGAAATATTCGTTTTTTATTTCTTCTTTTCTTCTTATTATAATAAATGAGTAGAATACTTCAATAGAAATAAAACTAGAAATAGAGTTTCCTTTTTTTAATTTTTTCCTAGTTTTTTTTTATCCATGTTACCGGTAGAGGTGAATGAGACAGATTTTGTTTTGGAAAAACAAAAGTTAATATAACTTAGAAAAATAACAAGATATTTAAAAAAGTGAACTTTATACCGAATTGATTTTACATCAGTCTGACTGAATCGCCACTTTCTAGAACAATCTAGAACAAACTCAACAATGGTAAGCAAATATGGATAGTGGCTATAAGGGGAATTCAGGATACGCGTTAAGTGCTATTTGGGGCTGGTCAGCTGGATGTATCTGCATGTCAGAGTTGAAGTTCACTCTGGGACTCGAATCCAGTACCGTTCGCTTCGAACGACATCGTGTTATTCACTCAACCACTGAGTCCTGATAGCCACTTGCTTATGCAAGTGATTTCATTTATCGACAATGAGTCACTAATAACTACCGATAAGATTGCATTTTTATTGAAACAGTTATTCGTTGTATTAGATTCGTTTAACTCTTTCGTCGGTATTAAATAAATTGAGATAATCCATTTAGTAAAGGAAAGTTCCGTAACCTAGATGATGACTACTCATTAATTATAAAATAACACTCATGGAGTAGATACGTTACGTAATAATTATATAATGACATCGATTATAAACTAACATTAATTAATTGGAAGGAAAGGATTAATAAGGAATAACAGAACACCATCCATCGTGGTTGAACAAAGGACAGGTAAAGGTGACTAAGAATTCTATTCTTGTTCACTTGGGGGACACAGGTCATCAGGTTGAACTGAATAAAGCTTTTAAGGTTATCTACCATATTCCATCAAATTTGCCACATGGTTTACGAGCTCGTCTATTGCACATAGCTGAAACCATCGCAATTCATATTCACAAACCAAATCTTTGTATCTAAAAGAAGTTTGTACAACTAACCTCGCTACCTTGGCAATCGGTATAGCGGAGTTTGTAGCAGAATTTCGGTAAACAATTATCTTATTCTTTCCATTTTTGTATTTTTGTAGTTTACTTATTCTCTTCATTCGTCTCTTGATTCTTACGTAACTACTATATTACTGACCATTCATCAAAATATTTTGTTAGTTCTTTCTTCTCTTTTTTTATATATTATGCATCGTAGCAACAGCTTGATTTTCGAATAATAACTTTGATTAGTATTAATCCTTCTCTTCCAATTAATTAATGTTAGTTTATAATTGATGCCATTATATAATTATTACTTATTAATTAGCTTATCCAGTAATATTTCTTATGAGCAAGTAATTTTATTTTTAATTACCTTTGTTAAAAATGTATCGTAATTTGCAAATTACAAAAAAATGTATACAAATTACAGCAATATATATATATATATCACTTTTAAATATTTTACACTTAACATAAGTATACTGTTCAATATGACTTTTTCTTGAAACATATCATGAAATTTCAGATGATTGTTTATTTGGAAATGGATCAGAAGTAGTTTTTTTTGGAGATTTCAGTATTTTCACGATTGAAATTATGAGTCAATTGAAGCTAGACAACCATGGGAAACCTGGAAGCACTGGACGACTGTTTCGTCCTATTGTGGGACTCCTCAGCATTGCGCATCCACGATCCCACCTCCCAACCAGTCTCGCGCCGGAGCACTTGACCGATAGACCATTGAGCCGGAAATGATATGAAAAACTGTGAATTTAAAAAACAATTTGGAATAGATTAATTATATACGACTTAAGGCAGTCCGCATAAGATGTACATATGCCAAAAAGAGACTTATCGATTGCAGTCCAAATTAACAATGGAAAGATACAAGTAAACAACAAGAAGTGAATACGACTTGAGGTTTGTTTTTAAAAATGATAAAACGCTTAGAATTAAATTATACATCATGGAAATATAGTTAGTATATCTTCACAATAAAAATGTGAGTGTCCAGTTCAAGGTTCTATATTTGAATTCATAATGTAGATAAAATAACAGTCGAATAAGAATGGATTATCAATTCAAGGTGTTAAACACATTAATTTTCTTTAAAATTATTTATTCACGAGACATTTCTTAATGAAAAAAATATTTAATTACTTATGTCCGTTACTATTCGTGGAGGAGCATAGACTGCCAACCACCATTTTCCAGTAATCTCTATCTTGGACAGTTCTACAGTTATTATTCATCTTTCACATATCTGCTCACAATTCCTGACGTATTGTGTTCTTCGGCATTCCACGTTTCCGTTTCCCTTTCACGATTCCAAGTTAGCGCTTGCCTTGTGATACTGTTTGATGATAACTGAAATGTATGACCTACCTACCAACTCCGTCGTCTTTTCCTAATTCCTTCTTCAGATGGTAGTTGGGTTGTCCCCTCTCACAACAGGTTGCTGCTTATGGTATCCGAACAATGGACATTCAGTATTTTGCGTAAACGATTGTTGTTGATATACTTGTACGTTGTGGATGACGGTTGTGGTAGTTCTCGAAATTTCAGCTTTGTGCAGTAGAACTATCTTGACGTGTGTATTGAACATCGTGACTTTGATATTGACTTGCAGACAGCTGCTTTGAGTTCCATTTGTCCTTCAGCCGTAAGAATGCTATCCGTGTTTTGTAAATCCTCGCCTTTGCTTCTTCATTGGGTCGTCCTTTTTCATCGATGATGCAGCTGAGCAGGTGCGTGAAAGTATCAACTTCTTCCAGAGTTTCTCCAACAAGAGTAATTGGGCTGGATTTCTCTGTTGTAGGGCTCACAAAATATGTTTATCGTTAAAAATAGGTTATAATCTTATTACAGCTTCCTACCTTTTTTCAACCACTTTTTAATTTTGAAATTATATATTGTTAAGCATTATATTCAAAGTATGTGTTGACGAAACTCTATTAGCAATCAGAGTATCGCGCGCGAGACGGATATGTCCTGGGTTCAAATCCCACGGGGCTGGATCATGGATACGCACTGCTGAGGAGTCCCACACTAGCATGAAACGGCTGTCCAGTGCTTTCAGGTTTTTCATGGTGGTTTAGCTTTAATTGACTCATGAACTCAACTATTAAATTAATATCATCACAAAACCGTTTCCTGATAATTATGTTCAATACTTTACATTTATTGAGCAAATACATATACAAATATAATTAAATGAGCAGTGGTGGATATAGGTCGGTACAAAGCTATTTAGGTAAAAATAGTGTACAGACTAGCAATTATAAATGATACCTCAACAAATATAAAAAAACAGAAAGCGCTTTATCACAGAGACAAAAATACACATTTCATATTTTTCGTTATAAACTAATTAGCAATCGCATGGTATACATTAGTTTATTACTTCAGATTATTGTGAAGCTATACTAATTCTAATAACAATTGAAGATGTATTCCTGTTTTTTACATTGTGTGATTGAATGAACAAAATTTCTTAATTGAATTAATGAATTTTATATGTATTATGTTACTGTCAACTAAGACATTATTATTTGTTCAGGTCTGGAAAAAAACCATCATTCAAACCTCTCAACTCATAATATATGTATAAACTACTATAATTTTAGCTGGATATAACATAAACACGGAGTTAAGCTAATACAGTAGAAAATATACTATCTGAACATATATTCCTTAAAAATAAATAAAATTCTAAGTCGTATTACGTAATCACGCTATACGGTTGATGGGTGAATTCTGAACACCTAATTACCACTGTTTTATGGAATGAATTCATTTATTAAGCACGTGCCTAAAACGTTTGTAGTTCGGTCTATTTTTATAATTGTAATATCCGTTTTTCTAAAAAACTTGTTACGCGAAACTGGGTACTTCATGGTTATTCAATATCTATTTCAGTACATTTTTGGTATGCTTCCTCTTTACCAGACATTTGATATACGGCTGGAATAACTTGATATTTAATGTGATCAGGAACCAGAGAAGTATTTCATATCAGTGAGATTTTACAGTTTTCTGCAAAATTTTTAACTGTTGATTGGTGGTATATAAAACAGAATCGCTCAACCTATCTGTTAAAAATCCAAAAACTGAGTTTACGGAAAATTAATAACATGGAAAATCCAAATGACTATACAAAAAAACGCAGATCAGATGAAATTGCGATTACATGAGTGATAAGTATATTAAATTAAGTATTAACTTAATCCAGATTCGAAACCATACCTAAATGAAAGGCTTATTCAGATAAATGCATTTTGTCTTACATTGGTTATCATACATATGTAACATAATGCCTTCGCACTTTTAAGCAATCTAAGATTGTGAATCATACAATGTTTTTAGAACTAAGCGGTTTTTATTTTTATCATTTCTCGTCTACTTTTGTTATTTAGGTTGTTGCCTAGTCTGTATCGAGGCTATCTAAAAGAACCTTGACTATTATGTTTTCATCTGTCCAATGAATTATGTTTGGAAAATCTTGCACATTACTTTTATATTAAATACACTTATGAACTTTTGTTTATGACACACATAGTATATTCGCTCGATGCTTTAGTAGTCGATCCCAAACGATGAACGTTTATAACGTATTAAGAAAAGTCACGGATATGCAATTACTGATTTGTTTTTAATGTTAGATATTCTATTTTATGGTGGTAAATGAAATGGTTGATCTAACTTCTCCATTTATTCTTCTGCTGTTTGACTTGATGAAATCAATGAGAGCTTCAATGTTTGAGTTAAACATGGTTTATACTGAAGACCGTTGATTTGGTAATGACAGATTGGATATTGATCGATAGAATGAGAAAACGTTTCGAGTCATTTACAGCTTTCCTTCCCCCTTTTTGACTTGAATACATCCATAAAATTCCTGGCCTATTTGCTTAATAGAGGAAGATGTAGAGGAGTGTAAAAATTTAAAATTCTTTATTCAATTCACTTGATGTTATTTATTTGTATCTTCCTATTGTTATTTAGGTTGGCAGTTGATCAGTCTCTCACTGGCATATGTGCATCCTGAGTGAACTGCCTCGATATTGCCTTAATTCACAAGCTTTATAAAGAAAGATGGATAATGGCTCGCAGTGGGATTCAGGACACGCGTTTCGTCCTATTTGGGACTCGTCATCTGGATATATGTGCATCTCAAGTGGCTATCAAGACTAAGTAGCGAAGTGGATAACGCGATGGCGTTTGTAACGAACGGTACTGGATTCGAGTCTCAGAGTAAACATAATCTCTGAGATGCAAATATATCCAGCGGACGAGTCCCAAATAGGATTAAACGCGCGTCCTGGATTCCACTGCTAGTCACTATGCATCTTTTCTTTATTCAATGTAAAACCTTTCAGAGATACATTGATTAACAAAGATGAAAATCCTTGTGACATGAAAACTATGATATAACTAAGAAAATATAATACTTCATATAATCCGATTCATAAGAAATATTTGGAATCAACCTCAATTTGAATGATTATTATAAAATAATTTTGATTGATATTTAGAAATTCAATAACTTCTAGAGAGTAATCAAGGAATATTTTTAACTTAGTATCTTATTTCTACAACTTTAAACTGGAATATTTTATTGTCAGTCAAAATTGAATTCTTTTTTAAATTAAAGATTTTACAATTTTCCATATTATATTTCTTTTTTAAAAAATCTGTAATGGTCATATTACTTATTTATACTTTTTGATTCAATTTCATTTAAGTAATATATAAAAACAACTTTAAAAATAATCAGATTTTTTGACATAGAAAATTATAAATCAATATGGAATTCTAATTAAAATAATAAATAATTAAATTATTCTATTTATTTTGTTTGTCTATTTTTTGGTCTTAACAGTATTATGTTACTTTACAATAAACGAGATCATGAAATCAGTGTATTCAATCATTTTTGTTCTCATGATTTGGTTGATAATAAATTAATCATATGCGTTAATCATCTTTCATATTTAATAGTTTTAATATCAGAAAAGGTTTTGTGGATATTATAGTAATTTCAAAAGTTGAGATCATGAGTCAATTGAAGCTAGACCACATAGAAAACCTGGTGGTCTAGAAGTAAAGCGTTGGCTCGCGAGACTGATAGGTCATAGGTTCGAATCTTGCGAGCCGAGATCATGGATGCGCACTGCTGAGGAGTCCTAAAATAGGACGAAACGGCTGTCCAGTGCTTCCATGTTTTCCATGTTGGTCTAGTTTCAAATGACTCATGATTTCAATCATTGAAATTAATAATTTTATTATAAAAATTTTTTTACTCTTCTCTCTTGTTACTAATAAGGATCATATTTTACTGAGTAGAATATTAAAGAACCATTTTTAGATCAATTTTGTATTTATCTATCAAAGTGCATGATCAGTAGTTGAAAGAGAAAAAACTTACAACAAATCAAATTCTATACAATCAATTAATAAACAAAATTCACTTTTTAAATAGGAACAATATTTTGTTGTTTCTTATAAAATTACCTTCAATTAAACAATGAATATTCTTTTTGAAATAAGAATTGATTAGCAACTAAAAATTAAATGCATGCATCATTGATTATCAATTTGATTACATTATAATATAGAACTATGTAAAAAAAACCTACTTGGGTAATATTTTTTTTTATTGAAAATTGATAATAAAAATGTGTAGAATGAACATTTCATCTTATTTTCATTAGTGTTCAGCAGTTTAAATAGGAAACGCTCAACTTAGTTCACTTCAAGACAATCAAATTTTAGAGTAGGTCAATAACTTTAATTTACTGAGTCGATATCTAAGGATTACTTCTAAAATGTAAACATTCATTTCAAATCTAAGTAAATTAGGCATTTTAATAATAAATCAACAGTGTAGCCAATGGTTATCATAGTTCTGGAACTTATACTGCAATGTCAATGAATTGAGGCTTCGATAAACTACCAGTATGGTTTGATAATATTAAACTAGTGAATTCTTCCTATTTGGATAAATAAAGTGACGAAAAAGGATGTAATTTAATCCTCTTTTGTTACCATAAGTATTACAATATGGAATTCTACAGTCGTAATGGTGACTTAGGATAATTTATGTCAATCATCATACAAGTTATATCTCATTGGAGTCATGAAATTATTCAAGTAAACCATTATGAAACGGAAGCTTAACAAACACTGTACTATGGGGTGTACTACTGATGTTGGCAGATATCAGTAGTATGTAACATCAATCAAAAGGGAAATGTCTGGAGGCAGAAGGTTAAGAAGATTGGAGAAAAGAGAACGGGAACAGAGAATAGTTCGTGTAGAAACGAAAGAACAATGAAGTATGAGGGGATTGATTGATAATTTCAAAAGGAACAGCCACATTTGAGACAATTGATTAACACTTTGTATATGAAAAATTTATTATATGGTTCTCAGATTTTACTGTTTTCTATAATTTCATATTCCAATACATTCGATTATCATAGTTGAAAGCGTGAGTCAATTGAAGCTAGACCACCAACGAAAACCTGAAAACACTGGACGGCCGTTTCGTCCTAATATGGGACTCCTCAGCAGTGCGCATCCACGAACCCGCTCTCGCGAGCGAGATTCGAACCCAGGACCTACCAGTCTCGAGCCGAAGCCCTTAACCGATAGACCACTGAGCTGGCATCCAACGGTGTTAATGTCTAACTTCAACTGATCCACGAAGTTGAGCAACCATTCACCAATTGTCTTCAGTGAGTTCCTATCTCACAACAGACGTGGTTTTGATCTCCACTGGACTCCAAGCTTTACCTCTAGACCACCAGGTTTTCCATGGTGGTCTAACTTCAATTGACTCACGCTTTCAACTATAATAAATACTAAATCTCCAGAAAACCCCTTCTATAATTAACATTCGATTATCCCCAGTCGTGTTCCTGTTCACTGCAGTACAATGAATTCAATGAAATCCAACAATCTCCACAACTCCCTACTGAAAATTTCAAATTTTTAGGTACTTACCACACAACTAATTGTTGCAAATAAACTCTTATATAATCAATAACTAATTCAACTAGGAATATATATATACATATATATATATATATATCAATGATAAGCAGATATTTTATTTTGTAAACAAAACTTGATCGGAAACTAATTTACTAATCGCACAAACTGTCAATATGTATATATATAACTTATTTTTAGACGATATAAATTGGACGCCTACAATAAAAATCTTACATTAAAATAATGAAAATTTAATAAAACTATCTTTAGGTAAACAAATTTCAAAGTTTACCAATGTTATTTTACATAATTGTGATCATGAGTCGATTGAAGCTAGACCACCATGGAAAACCCGGAAGCACTGAATGACCGTATCGTCCTATTGTAGGACTCCTCATCAGTGCGCATCCGTGATCCTAACTCACGAGATTTGAACCCAGGATCTATCAGTCTCGCGCGGCGGCGCTTAACCTCTAGACCACTGAGCCGGCAATGTTATTCATATTTTTAAGGTGAATAATAACAGTATAATCAAGTACTTGAATAAAAATAAATCCTCCATGACAATCCTTGATTTATATCATTCATCTTCCTGTCTATCTCATATATACGCACAAACACAAAAAAAAGCATAACTACTGAAATATATAATTCATAAGTAATTGTATATCATTCATGAAATGTATTCAACCAGGACATTAAATGAATAATGACTTCAAAATTAAAATAAAATAGATTTAACCATAGAATAGTAATAATATTACAAGCCAAATTATTATTCATTATTATTATTATTATGCAAAAATGAGATGTAGAATATGAAATACTGAAAAAAGAGAAGGAGAGAAAGACAAATGTATAAAATAGAACAGAACAATAAATCAGTCAACTGTATCAATCACTTACCTAAGTAGAAATTTCTCGTTTTTTTTCTATTTCCATTAAAAAGAATGATGCATAAAATGTTTTTGACAGGCTATTATAGATGCGTGAAATAAATTAACGTTGAACAACAACAACAACAAAATCATAACAAATTAGGTCATTTAAAGAAACAACAAATGGAAAGAAAAAAGATTACTAATGAGGTTTGACTAACCAGCTTAATAGTGCGGTTCATTCTGTCTGATTAATTTGAGCTGATATTTGTAAAATATATCGTTTATTGTGAGCTACATACAATTTGGTTCCGTTAGACTTATCATTCATTAATCCGAAGACTACATAGTGTATAAATTATGTTTGAGAAATTGTCTGGTTTCAAGAATAATTACGAAAGGTTTTTTTTAAATGCAACTCATATCAAAACCATTTTTCACATCAGTCGATCAATCTTCGATATTTAAAAACATCATGAACTCATTATGTTAAAGGTATTAAGAGTTTTATATAACATGCACATTCATCGTTTGAAATATCATTGGAACTATATGAATTATGAGATTTTTAAACATTCATTTACATTTGGTTGAGTGTTATATCATATTTCATTTGATAAATTCTTTTACAAATATAGTTGAGATCATGAGTCAATTGAAGCTAGACAACCATGGAAAATATGGAATCACTGGACGGTCGTTTTGTCCTATTGTGGGATTCCTCACAGTGCTCAAAACGGCCGTCCAGTGTTTCCAGGTTTTCCATGGTGGTTTAGCTTCATCTCAGTTAACGATATCGGTAAAATTTCAGAATCCTCTTATAAACTGTCGATAATAAGTTTGTAAATACAAAACTTTGTTAACGGTCATTTGATATAATAGTTGGGAATTTATTAAGGCTCATCTAATTAACAAGGACAATATTATCTTTAACTGGAAAGCGTAATCGTATGTTAAGTAGAGTTGTATAGTGACTAGCAGTGAAATTCAGGATGAGCATTTCGTCGTGTTTGGGACTCCTAAAGTAAATGCACCAGCATCTCTTGATGAAGATAAACACTAAAATCCAGTTAAATTTTTCTGAGTCTCAAATAGGGTGAAACACCCGTCCCGGATTGCTTTGACATCCTTTAATAAATTCTGCTTTATAATCCATATAACTTGTAGCAGTATTGAAGCATTCCATTAAAGATGCGCATATGTCTAAGGAGACTGGAAAATCTCAGTTCTTAACGCTGATAAAGGGGAAGATTCCTGCCTTTATAAATGGATTACTATCATGTTCCTTTGTGAAAGGAAACAAATACAATGAAAACTTCACACATTTAAAAATTATGTAAATGTGTACTTCATACTTGTAATATACTCGTTCTCTATTAAGTAAACAGATTTATAATATTTTTTTCAAGGTTTTTGTGAAAAACTGACATCACTTCTCTTTATGTCTTATAGTATTCACACTACTTTTCTTTTCATTTGTTTATGTAGAATACAAGATTTTGATGCACAGAAACGTTTCCAGTGATGCATTTAATCTAGACACTACGAAGGCTTGTGATGATAGATAAATAAATCTAGTAAGTGTTCTATCTTTCGCAGTGAAAATATGTAATGTTATAACTGACAACCATTCATGCTAAACTTATAGAGATTTCATTTTCAAGCAAACATCATGCGAGCCATTTTCATAGAAGGAAACGAGTTATAGAATAGTATTACAATATTCATATATCAACTATTGATAATTTCCTGACAACTGAAAATATCATTTTGGTGTGAAATACAGAGACCACTCTAAATTAATCTGCATTTTAAGGCTCATAATTAACTTAATGGATACTGTTATAATTTAATCATCGTTAGAGCGGAGATATCTAAAAAGCATTTTGATTTAAGTCAGATCACAAGTTTATTCTACAAAATATACTATTCTGTCTGATTGTTAATTACTTTAATTCAATGATACACAGTATATTAGAGTATTTGTAGACTATTTCAAGATCAAACTTTCATAAGTAATGAAAAAAAACAAATAGAAACAAAAAAAAATTAAACTCCAAGTCGGCATTCAAAATGACCCTATAACTTCAGCAATTCTAAAAAAAATGTTTCTGTATCCGTAGGCTGGTTACAATCCAGTAACCTAAGCAAAATGTAATTTTTAAAATGATAAAAAGTGTTCCTGATAGATATCATCGTAAATTTTCAAGATTTCATACAGACAGATACTGCATAGAATTATATTCAGAAGAACGGTAAATTAAATAACATTTTCTAAAACATTCAAAGCTTATTTCAAAATTTCATTTAACCAATCGATAACAGCGGTCTTAACTTCCGTATGTATATCCAAGTGACTTAGAATCTATGGAATAACTTAACTACAAACAATTGATAATCATCATTCAATACTAGTTTTTAGCTAAATATAATTCAATTCTTATTCAACTATAATCAATGAACACAGAACTATGCAAGAAATTTTGTTGAAAGTCTTAATTTCAATAAGACAGACTAATAAATTCTATTTCTTTTTTTCGTTTGAATTTCAAACGCCTTAATTGACATTTATAAATCAACTTGAATATTAATTTTCTCTTTATAACAAATCAGTAATAATTAAAACTTTTCCAAAAAAAAACAAAATTACTAATTTAATATTGAACCTATGAATTTTCTATAAAGTTGTAACTAACTGTTGCTAACGATAGACGACTATTTTAATCATAAACTTGGCGCCATTTTTCAATCAAGTATTTATATTAGCAATAACATAAAAGTAATAAAAATTCCATTTATATTCTTTTTTTTAAATAAATAAATAAATAAATAAAGTGGGAACAGAGAAAAAAAATCTTTTTCTAGTAATTCATTAAATTTAATGTTATTTTTATTTGTTCTATCCCCACTGAAAAAAAGAAGTAGAATAATATAAATCCTTCACAAAAAGTTTCATTTTTTTATTATTCAGCTATCCTGACAATTATCTGTTTTTCTCTTTTATTAAATCACTATTGTTTGCTTTAAAATTAAATGAAGAAGTACTATACAATTATTTGCCTAGAGACATATTATTCAGTAGAAATGAATTATTTCAGAAATAAGGATTGGATCTAAAGGTATTGATTAGTATGAAAGCAAAATTGTGAGTTTTAAAAATGAAACAAACGAAAAAAAGATATGAATTTTTCTGATAACAGTACCATCAAACAAAGTAAATAAGCATTATAAGCAAAGATGGATAGTGGTTAGCAGTGAAATTCAGGATGCGCGTTTCGTCCTACGCTCAGTATGCACATATGCCAATAAGAGACTGATCCTTTGCAGTCCTATAAATCAATGGAAAGATTCAAATAAACAATAACAAGTGAATTTTAAGTAAACTAGAGTTGTTATAGTTATCCTCACTTGGTCCTTCATTATATATATATATATATATATATATATGCATTAATAAAGTATTACTCAGTACTCTTGTTTGCTTTACTACATTATCTCTTAGTGAAGAAATCTATTACATATAAACTGTTATGTAAAAAATCATTTCATTATAGAAAAATAGTATTCAATGGGTAGAATTCTTTATTTATTTATATTGTTTTAAAATTATATTAGCAAAACAAGTTTTCCTCAATGATCCCAATGATTTTGTATACTCATAAATGAATGAACACGATGATAAATGAATACAAAGTAGATATCATTTGTGGGATTAATTGCTGAGACATCGTGAAGTGCCAAATATAGCAAAGTAGTTGTCAACTCCATCTGTCTATTCATGAACACCAGTTAACTGTCGAATTCTAGGAAAAAGTTCCTTATATCTGTGCACGTAAACAACCATCTCTATGTGTTCCATCGGGATAGCTTTAAAATACTAGATATAAAAAATTTAAAGAAGATCGAGCATTAATTTGTAGATATATCAAAAGTGACTCAATTTATCAATTTATAACTATGAGAAAGAAATAATAACTCCGAGTTCAAAGATCAAGCCATGGGAGACAACAATCAAAGTCAACGTGCAACTGACAACCTTTTAGTCATGGAAAAGACCATACCAAGTTTCAGTTTAACAAGACAAGCAGTTCGTTGACTTTTGGAGAAATTCTGATAAACTTCTTCCCTTTGAGATGAATAGTGATGACGTTATTTCAGAAAGACAGTAAAATCTTCATGGCTAAACAATACAACTTGAAGAACACAACAACTTTAATATCGTCATCATGATCCTTAAATATTCTTCACCATTTGTTTTCAATGAATTCTCATCAGGTCTTGCAACTATAAGTTCAAACTTATGACTAAAAGAAAATAGCTAGTTTTAAGTTGAATATTTCTTGTAAAAGTATATGAACATATGGTTGTCTAGAAAATGAGCTTATTAGGGCTTGTAAGTATGAGAATAAGTAGTATTTAATATACGTCTGAATCGGTTTATTGGTCAATCTAAATAGTGAAACAATTAGTGAGAATAAAAAAGATAACTTAGGGTAAGAGAAATAATAATCATATCTAATGTTCCATCAACCATTATGTATTACATAAAGTGGGTTGTGTGACACGATAAGCTGAAGTGACTGTTAAAAAAATATTTGAATGTGTAATAAAAACTATAAAATCTCTAATAAATGGATCAGATAAACTGATATTATGATATTCTAAAATGAGGGGGGATTTATACTAGACAAACTAGTTCATCTTATAAGCGGAGACCAACGGTAGCCAGAAGTAGAATCCAGGTCGAACATATAGTCCATTTCCGTTGATAGTGATTGCAATATTGAGGCAGTCTGCACAGAATGCAAATATGTCAACAATGGATTGATCAATTGCAGACCTAAACATCAATTTAAAGATTAAAACCACCAATGTAAAAATGAATCAGTTCATCTCATATTTAGTTTGACTAGAAAAAATAATTACTTCTTCCGACCAAGTTCATCATTGTGGCTAAACATAAATAAGTAGTTCCACATATAGAAGTAAAAATAAGTATTATAACACTGAAACAGCATGTAAAAAGAGAGTCATGTGGTTGAATATTATGACTGATTGAAAACGAATGGTGTAAGTGAAAGTTCTGGATTAAAAGTCAGTAAATCGTTTTTAGTTATTGCACAAAATAAACATTAATAAACCCGAAATTTATTGTACTTCCAATCTGACTTACCAAACCAGTGCAGTGTTTATAAATAACAAATAAACACTGCAAACATCATAACACTTATTAATGAAGTCAAATCTATCTGAAAATTAAGTCCTTTCTTATCTTGACTGTTGACTAATTTCTTTATTTCGGTATTTTTTACATTAATCTAACTGAATAGCGATTTATATAGTGCATTGTTTAAACATTGAAAAGAGGGCCCAGGACAAAGTGGGTTGGAGAATGCTGGTCGGCGGCCTATGCTCCATTTGGAGTAACAGGCGTAAGTAAGTAAGTAAGTATCGTTTAATGAGAAGATAGAGAGATAATATAGACTTTAACTATTCCTTCGTAGTTTAATTTATGGTCGGGCATTTAGAATATTACTCTATTCTTATTCTTAAACCTAATAAGAAAATTACTTTTGACATTCTTAGAATCAATTGAAATCCGACATCATGAAGTATTTATTTCACTATAAAACCAGATACAATCTGACATCACTATGCCGACAACAAATAAGAGTTATAATCCATGTCACTAATATATATATATATATATATATATATATGATTGTCAAATTCATAAAGTTTGGTAACTTAAAAGCTAAGATCGAACAGGAAATCAAACTAGTTAGGTGAATCAAGATAAAAATTATGCATGTAAAGTAAAACCATGATCTTTATAAAGCTGAATAACTTTATAAGATCTTCAGGAAACCACTGCTTTCATTTTGATACATTGATTACTTTTTATTCATATCTCATAGTGAATATATGGAAATCAAATGTAACGAAACAATACTTTGTTCCTGGTTGATTTTATTGTTTATTCTTATATTCTATCATTTTCCTGACTTATAAGTAGCATATATATATGACTCAAATTATTCTATCGATAATTATGTTTTATATTCATATCATAAACTATTAACTTCATCCTACATTGTCACTATGGATCTGATTATTACACGTATAAACACAATGATTAATGGTGTACTATGTAAGACCAATCAATTTTCTCTTACATACATTAAAAAAATAAAACTATAATCTGTAAGTAAAACGTAACTTAACTCACAGATTACAATCATTCACATTACCTGGTAATTAAAGTACGCGAAAAGAAACTCACAACGTTTTTAGCTGAGTAATGAGATAAACATAAAGGGGTTTTGTGGAGATTTTAGTAAATTTCTATAGTTAAAATCATGAGTAAATTGAAGCTAGACCACCATGGAAAACCTAGAGGCGCTAAACGTCCCATTGTGGGACTCCTCAGCAGTGCGCATCCACGATCCCGCCTTGTGAGATTCGAACCCAGGACCTATCAGTCTCGCGCGCCAGCGCTTAACCTCTAGACCACTGAGTCGGCATCCAACGGTGTTAATGTCTAACTTCAACCGATTCATGAAATTGAGCGATACATACATTAATGTCTTCAGTGAGTTGATATCTCCCAACAGACCTGGTTGAACTCCACCGGTTACTCCTTCTCACTAGAACTCCAGGAAATACCTCATGGAGCCAGTCACTAGTGAGCATATGATCATTATCAGAAGACGGTTTTATGGAGATTTTAGTGATGAAATAAACATTTAAGTTACATAACATGTTCATATATGTCATCAAAATATTTTAATTTCAAATAGACAGTCAAATGGTTTACAACTGAAGTGTTAACCTCCGTTCATTGTTTTCTGATAATATTGAATCTAATGAATTTATGTAAGAAAAGAAACTCAGGACAACCGTTAAACCCTTCACAATCACTTATGATACTATTTTATATCCAAATTAACAAGAATACTTAAGCATAAGAGAACATGTATCATGACAATAAATAATAGTTACATTGAATTTAATGAAGTTGTACGCTTCGAACTGAGAACCAGGTTGTTTTGTCTATTTAATATAGAATTTCGTTCAATTTCAGAGATGTCAAAAATGAACAACTATTCAGAATGTTGCCTTCACAAGATGGTACTGAAACTATTTATTAATTAAAAGAGGCTAAAGCGAAGAATGAATATTTCAAACTAATTGTTAAGTTATCTCTAGAATCCGACTTATTTACTTACTATCTTACTCATGTTAACCTCAGTGGAAGAGCATAGACTGCCAACCACCATTTTCCAGTAATCTCTATTTTGGACAATTCTTCCCACTTCTTTACAGTTATTATTTAATCTTTCCCATATCTGCTCACAATTCCTGACGTATTGTGTTCTTCGGCATTCCACGTTTCCGTTTCCCTTTCACGATTCCAAGTTAGCGCTTGCCTTGTGATACTGTTTGATGATAACTGAAATGTATGACCTACCCAGCAACTCCGTCGTCTACTGAATCATTCATCTAGTTCAGCAACATTCTGTCGAAAACCTTTCCTGGTACTGACAGTAGTGTGATTCCTCTGTAGTTCTTTCATCTACCTGAATCTCTATTCTTTGGTATCTTAATGAGGTGTCCTTCTTCCCAGTCAATCGGATAGTCAGGGTCTCAATTTAATCTAGTACAGAGAAATTCAAGATTATATGAAATCCATCAGTTAAGAGTTTCCTTTTATAGTTGGAAAATATATTTAAAGTTAAGAAGATATTCTTGATATCACTATGAAGCCCAAAACCGAATATAATATTCTTGGCTAATGAAAAAGTTTCTGAATCATTTGGTTTTATAAAATTGTTATAGGAAATTGTCGTTTGGTTCATTTGGCTACTGGTGAAGATCTAGATTTCGTTCAATACTACTTTGATAGAATGACCTCCTACAAATGATGGAGCCGAATCTTCACCGATTGTTATATGATGAGTTAATATTGGTTCCATTTTACTTGAGACCTGCAGTATTCTAAGATATGTTCACCATTCCGTAGAAGTTTTCGTCATTAGTGATACGGTGAAATTAATAACTCTGTCAATAAAGTTTCTTTTAACTTTTCTTCAAGAAACAAATTTTCGGTCTTATAAGACTATTATATAATATACACTGGATAATTATTCAGTAGCATGAAACTATATTCATCTATTCTTCTCTGTTTGTAGTTTTCTTTTACAATCATTTTAGTTAGTTTTTTGAACATCATCAAGTCAAAAAACAAACCCACATTGAATGGATGGATTAACTTGAAGTCTATGTACACTTATGAATAGTCTATATTACGTTAGATAGTTAGACGATATGTTCTAATGACATTCCTCTCAACAAAGTTTAAAACTGAATCCCTTTGTCGATACAATTGTCAGTTTATTTGATGTAATCAATTCAAGCTATTGACAGTGTTAGTCAGAAAACCTGTTGCCTATTTTTCTAATATTTGTACTCAATCAAACATGTTTCTTTCTAACAAAACTTAACGTTGTGTTAATAAAAGAAACTATATTTCAATTAAATGATATATACAAATATTCATGCTTGTCTAATGTCATTTAACTTCCTATCCTACAATTGCTTACCATCTATCTTTTTTTTCAATATCACAACCTGTTTTACAACTTGTCATGTTTGACTGAATTCCATCAGAATACAAGAAAAGTACAATAGAAGAAAAAAATGAAAGAGTTAAATACTTTCATATTTTTCTAAACTTAATTTTTTCAGTTTTATGATATATATTGTTAGGAGAATAAAACAGAAAACAACTTATCCTTGTGTTACCATAGTAACTTTAAGTCTGTAGAAAGAATGAGGTAATTATTATTGGTTGATTAGTTTACTTCGTTTAGATTTTATTCAATCAATCTGTTTAATGAGTTTTGTACTTATTGACTAGATCATTCATCTAGTTTCATCAGGAGAATATATGTGTATATATGATGACATAACTGAGGGAAACTGAAGTTAAATTATTTGATAATTATAAAAAAACAATCTATGCGAAAGTGTAGTAACATAGTTTTATTACAAAGAAGATCGATTTGTTAATGAATAACATTTGTATAAAAATAGAACAATATAAAAATAGTCAATCAATTACTTTTATAAACAGTAATTTCAATAGGAATATGTCAACTGTCAGAAGCAACAATTGTATGATCAAATATACAAAAACTTGAATAAAGATGAGAATTATTTTTTTCAGAAGGGTCTTTGTGAGGAGATTTAGTATTTTCATTGTTAAAAGCATGAGTCATTTGAAGCTAGACCACCAAGGAAAATCTGGAAGCACTGAACGGCCGTCTCGTCCTATTGTGGGACACCGGCGCGAGACCAGTAGGTCCTGGGTTCGAATCTCGCGAGTGTGGGATCGTGGATGTGCACTGCTGAGGAGTCCTATAATAGAACGAAATGGTCGTCCAGTGCTTCCAGGTTTTCCATGGTGGTCTAGCTTCAATTGACTCATAATTTCAGCTATGAAAAATGATAAATAGATTTAGTAAAAATTACCTGTGAAAGTAATAAATATTGGATAGATTGTCTTGAATATAATGAGATCTCACTGTAATAATTAATTATTAATTGTTATCATAATTTTTATTTAATAACACTTTTTTTCATTCTGTCCAACTCCCCTAAGCATAATACTCATGTAAGAGAGATATTTTTCGTGCAGTAAAAACTCAGCACTTCTTACGAGGACTTAAAGGAAAAACGAAAAAGCTTTTTTCGTGAAGAAAAAATAGGTCGCGGATATTGTATGATTTAATAGGGAAATCACGTAATGGAAATATAAACGAATACATTAAAAAATTGTTTCCCCATTGTAACAAATATAAAAATAAGCTTCTTTTGTATTAAAAGTACAGAGGGATCTTTTTTCAATCAATTATAAAGTTATACAAACTTATATTTATGTGAAAATTAAAGTATTAATTCCGTTGTAATATATGGACAATTGATAAACATAATGATGTAATAGAACGATTATAAAACTGTATTTATTTATTTATTTATTTATTTGAACACATAGATATTGGTACAAAGAGCAACCGAATACATGTGCACCACACAAATCTCATTTGATTTGTGTGAGGGCTGTGATACTGCCCAGATGCTCAAACCGAAACAAGTGGTTTTCTTAGGGGGTCACACTCCGAGCCTTTAACCTAAAGATCTGATCCACAAGTCAATGGAGCATCGTAAGGAGATGCAGTCCCATTGTAGCCGGTGACCAACGATTGACTCATACGCCATTTGTTCCATCAGGATACTGGAACCTATGTGCACCATTGGTTTAGAATCAGGGTTCTCCCCGTCTCCACCAACCTGGTTAAAGCACCGGACATTCGCTTTTCGTCCTCTCACTTTCGTGAACAACACCCCCTCCACGAGAAGACAGTGAGCAGGATTTCCCTGTCAGAGGCTATATACCCGTGGCCATGTGAGAGCATTTCGAGAGGGAGAGCAGACTCTATCCACTCTCGGCCGTACCAGGGCATTCGAGGGCCTTTTATCCCATACCATAAATTGATGTAATAAAATACTGTACATATACAAATAAAAATGACTATATTGATTCTGACAAAATATGTATGTAGGCCTGTAGATTAACCTCTTGAATGATCAATTGTTGTGTTATATCTTCAGTGGTTAATAAAGTTTTAACGGTGAAATATATTGAACAAAAGATGGAATCACAATAAGATCTCAATTGTACCTAATCCAAAAAGACTGTTTTATATCTATGCTTGGTCATATGGTGACAAATTGATAACAAAAATACATACTTGTTTTATCAATATTCAATTAGTTAATATAATTCATAGTAGTTAACGAAATTTAAGTAAAGAAAAATCAATACTGGCCAAAATTATTAAAAATCAGAATTAGCCGTTTATCTCCCAATCGGTTTTTTCTTGTTTTCTATTCCATTTTTTCTTTTAGATAGAAAATTACAGATTTTTATCATTATTTACATCTCAATAGAACTAGTTAATGCAAATTATAAAACAATATCCTTTGATTATATCAATAACTTAACGTTTTTATTTTATATCTGAATAAGTAATGAAAAATTAATTTCAGCGAAATATTAACTCTCTGATACTGAACATCTTTGCCTTCATTGATATATGATATATTTCCCATGTTTGTATGTTTTGTGAATGGGTCTTAAATGTGATTTCAAACACAGCTACTGAATTGTAGCCAAAGGTTTCCTGTCGGCTGACACTATACATTTAACGTATAAATAATGAGTATATATAGGTAATTTTTATCGTCTATACAATTCGTGCTTTTCCAGGAAGTGATAGACGTTAACCTATCGTTTACTGCATTGATTGCAATTTATCAAAATAAAATGATAAACGACAATCTGTATTGACTCATTTATTTTATTCTCCAACTATGATTTACTGCTTATTTTGATGATATATTAAAACATATATTCTAATTGCAGTATTGGAACTTCTGCCAGGAGCTACAGAAGATTAATGTTCACTTTCATGTAATACAACAAGGAACTTTCAGGCTAAATATTATGTACAGGAAATTCGGATAAAAATGAATTTGATGCTGATATGATTATTACTTCCTCAGTCATTAAAATCTGTGTCAAATATTACTGGTTTGAAGTGGCTTCATCCAAAACTATATAAATAATTTGAACTAATAGTTTTGTGATAAGACACTAAGTGAAATCAGATTTCCAGCAAATCAATAAATTTAAGTCTCTCTGAGTCACCAATTACTTAGTTTGAATGTTATCAATGTTGTCGGAAGTATATTCCTTGTTAATTGATCTATAAAACTTCATTGTCTTCCTTAAATGAACTAACATGATTGATTTTTAATAGGTTGGTAAATATTTTATGACCGCTTAAGGGCAGATTAAAGCTGAAACGATATCCCTGTCATGAAAATGAGTAAAGATTAACTTGAAAAAATCATATTTTTTTGTAGTTAGCTAAAACCTTATTCCTTTGATGGACTCTTGAGTTTTGCATTGTTTAGCCCTGGTTATTTGGACTTTACATTTGAAGTTATTTGAAACTGCAAACCAAGTGGTAACCTAATAATAATAATAATATACTGATCGTCAGAATCACTTATATTATTATTCATCATGTTACTCGTCTTGTTAACTTGAGGCTTTATGCAATAAATACATTAAATGTAACCTGCTTTATATTCAGCTTGTTCATGTACAAACACTGAAATCGTAAAATTCATCTGTTATAAACGGATACTAACTATCAACGATAAAACAGTCACTTAGTATTAAACAAATTCATTTTATAAAATCTTTGCTTCTGATAGAGTTCTGAATAAAGTTTCAGCACGGTCATTAGCACACATAAAGTGATATAACAATAATCTTTGATTTCTAAAACGTTTTATTTGATTAGTTGAAATTATGAAACTGGATTTCTTGCAATCGGGCACTCGACAGCGTCTCTTGTCACTGGGATACTAGAGCTTCACATTTAGAGACACAGTTTTGGATTTTCATTTCAATTTAGATTACAGAGTAAAGAGTCGGAAATTAATTTTAATTCTTAAACTGTTCTATCAGTTTACTTTAATTAATTACTTACTTACGCCTGTTACTCACAATGGAGCATAGGCCGCCGATCAGCATTCTCCAACCCACTCCGTCCTGGGCCTTCCTTTCTAGTTCTATCCAACTTTTGTTCATCCTTCTCATATCTGTCTCCATTTCTCGGCGCAATGTGTTCTTTGGTCTTCCTCTTCTTATTTAGCCTTGAGAATTCCAGGTGAGTGCTTGCCTTTTGATGCAACCGTGTAACTTCTTCAAAGTGTGTCCTATCCACTTCCAGCGTTTCTTCCTCATTTCTTCCTCCACTGAAATCTGGTTTGTCCTTTCCCATAGTAGGTTGTTGCTGTGATAGTGTCTGGCCAATGGATTCGAATTATTTTTCATCGACAGTTGTTAATAAACATCTGTATCTTCTGGATGATGACTTTCGTAGTTCTCCAGGTTTCCGCCTCATACAGTAGAACTGTCTTGACATTTGTATTGAAAATTCTAACTTTGGTGTTGTTTGACAGTTGTTTTGTGTTCTAGATGTTCTTCAATTGTAGATATGCTGCTCTTGCTTTGCCGATTCGCGCCTTCACATCTGCATCAGATAATTTACAAAGGCATTGTGTAATTTAAACTTAACTAAGTTTTCGTTCATCACAATATTTACTAATCGTACAAATAACTAAAGGTTTCCAATTTTTTCTACTTTGATTATATAGATCAGGTCTTTTTCAACATGTCTGATTTAAAATTAGTTACTTAATGTATATCGATAATTATGACAATGTTACTAATCATACTTTAGAAAAACAACTTGACATTGTCAGAAAAGAAAGAAAACTTCCTAAGCTTTTGTACACGACTTAGTTGATAGGACTAGGTATAACTTATTTATTTAGACTTCTGACTGAGAGGCTAAGTGATGTGGAAAAAAAAACATTTTGATTAGTATAATACTTATTTTCTTTTAGAGTTATATTTACGGTAGGCTTATATAAATTCCATTTTACTACAATCTAGTTAATAAATACTTATTGCCTCCTGTTTTTATTCAATAAGGAATGTTTTATTAATTATATATTCTATCCATAACAACTCTGACTCATTTAAGAATTTAATAAGCTGAGATAATATCCAATGCATTGTGAAGTATATCTGATGAAAAAAAGACGCATTAATATAAGTAGTATCTAATACTCATAATTTTCAGTTGTATTAAGGTTTTTTTCTCCATCCTCAAGTGACTTGGTACAGCTGAGAGTGAGGAGAGTCCGCTCTCCCTCTCCAAATGCTCTCACATGGCCACGGGTATATAGCCTCTACCAGGGAAGTCCTACTCACTGTCTTCTCGTGGAGGGGGTGTTGTTCACGAAAGTGAGAGAACGAAAAGCGAATGTCCGGTGCTTTGACAGGGTTGGTGGAGACGGGGAGTTCACCTAGGGGAGTTGGAGAACCCTGATTCCAAGACAATAGTGCACATGGGCTCCAGTATCCTGAGAGAACAAATGGCGTATGAATCAATCGTTGGTCACCGGCTACAATGGAACTGTATCTCTTGACGTAAAAATAAATAAATAAAATCTCGACTCCATGAGACAAAAACTATTCAATACATGAGAAAATGCAAATCAGGTTGAATTCATTTAGGTTAAGTATTTCAATCATGTACAAATAGTGAATTTGTAAATCAAATAGTTGAAAATTTGTTATTTTAAAATTGTTCAATTGTATAAAATATAACGTTCTTGATAGTTTCCAAATGGAAATGAGCGGAAAAAGGCAAGTAATGGTTCATTTATTGTTAGTGATGCAACTGCATTAGCTCAGCCGGTTTTCAAATATTTAACTAACTTGGTATATGATAAATAATCTGACTGTTATGTCATCTGATTTAATACAGTAGAATACGATATCCAACTAACGGCACTGGAGCGTGTAGAACCTCACAGTCTTAAGATCAGAAGAAGGAAGAAACAAGGGAATTGATTACTGGGTATGAATCAAGAATCTACAGAAAAATATGGGTATTTATAGTTATTAGTATTGACTATAGTATCACTTTAATTCAATCTCTTTTCAAGAAGGCAAGTTACGCTATTGTCCAATCGTAGAATGCCACGTTGACATTCTAGAAGGCTCTCTCGGGTTCTGATTGGACGGAATCTCTTCAGTTCCTTTGGAGCTTCTGTGGGCTTTGTTGCGCTTTTCGTAGCCGTCCCAACACTAATCCAGGAGTAATATCTGTCCGACGTAAACATTGGTTAGTTTTAAGAATAATGACTAATATTTTTCAAACGAAGTGGCATGACTCACCTTTAGCAATTGTAATCAATAAAAGTAAGAGAGTGTTCCAAAAACCTAGTGAAAATTTCTTCATTTATTTCATCCTATAAAAATAAAATACTTGAGGAAATTAAATATCGCGATTTTTTTATAACGACTGTTGTAATCTTGTACAACCTACTTGAGCTAACATACTTCATCATTTGGTGTACTTATGATAATAATAATCCGATTATATTTCTTATTTCTGTGGTGATGATTTATAAAAAGTTTAAGTGTATTAGGTGTCAGGCAGTTACATATTGAAAACGATGAAAAATGATAGCTCAGTATAGTGAATTGATTGAATTTAGACAAATACCACTAAATTTCAAAGTAATAATATACAGTTTGCGTGTGAGATCAAAGGTCTTGAGTTCAACCACTTTAAGAGTCGTAGATGAACACTACAGATGAGTTTCATACAGAGACAAACCAGTTCTTCATTCCCTCTTGGTCGTCAATGGATATCTAACTAATGTTAGTTTATGATATCAATAATGAAAGTTGAAAATTTGAAACAAAAAATCAATGAAAGTTTTAGATAACTAAAATTATCCCATGTAGAAATTAACTTATTATTGTAAGTAATCCTTAATATCAAAGGGACATAAATATAAATATATATATATATAAAATTTGTATATGAGAGCATAATATAAAGGAAAGCCATTCATTTTCATCTATCATTTTGACAAAGGTTTTGATAAACATCACTAAACTTCTATGTAGCATGTTAATATTCCTTATAGATTTTAATGATACTGGGATATATTGTAGTGAATAAGAACACGGGTGAGGACAAGCAAACGTATTTGAGCACAAATTACAGACTATTTCACTAAAATCTGATAACCATACAGTAAACAGTTAATTTGTAACATAACAATCAATGGCCTGAATCTTGACTGTTCCTTCTGCAAGTATCAATCCATCTTCTCTGATTTCATTTTACATACGACAAAAAAACTATGTATGATTGATTGACAAGACATTTTTTGCTTGTAACCTATCCCCTCCTCCTGAAACATGCTACATACCTATTTGGTGTATCCAAAAACTTATGGAATTGTATTTACTTATGGAACATGGATGAGAGGAATAAATCCACCTCTTAGTTTTTATTATGCAATAACCTCTAGACAACCATCTAGCAAATTTCAAAAATATACAGAATACAGTTTGTTTAGGTTAAATCAGCTTCTTTCACATAATTGTCAAGAAAGAAATTATAACGATTTCTTTTAATTGTACTCTCAAACTTTTCTCCAAAGAAAGACTAGATGAAAATATTAGTTATTAAAAATATATACGTATAGTTAAATATTAACGGGAAATATTCTCAAGCACAGAAAGATTGTATCAATATTAGACATGGTTGAATATATAGCTTGCTTATTTCACCTTGACTTCATACAAAATGAAATTATTTGAATTGTTACAATAAAAGTTACCCTGAAGACTATTAATCTAACAGCTTGTTACTGTAAATGAAATGAACTACTCCCTAAAGCAAATAAAAATATTTTATATAGTTGAAATCATGAGTCGATTGAAGCTAGACCACCATAGAAAACCTGGAAGCACTGGACGACCGTTTCGTCCTATTATGGGACTCCTCTACAGTGCACATCCACTACTCCGCCCCGCGAGATTCGAACCCAGGACCTACCAGTCTCGCGCGTGAGCGCTTAACCACTACACCACTGAGCCGGCATCCAATAGTGGTCTAGTTTCAACTGACTCATGATTTCAACTACATAAAATTACTAGAATCTCCACAAAACACCCTTCGGAAAATAAAAATATGTTAGTCCTTTTCTATTAGTGCATTTAACTTTATTTATCAAGAGAACGTGTAAGTATTAAAGTAAATATATTAGAAGAATGTAGAAAAAAGACATGTTTTCATTCCTCAACAGGTCCCAAAACACCTTTAACTAAATTATATATTAGTTCTAAATAGTTTAGTAAAGCGGCAACTACATCCTAATTCCCTTATGCAGTAGGTATCAACAAAGTCCAACCGTATTCATTCTTTAATAAAGAAGCGGCTGTTAATTTATTATTAGTATGCTAAACCAATGACTTTTCAGGTTAAATCTGCATTAATCATTATTATGATTATGTAAACAAATTTGTCTTACGACGTGAAACTTTATAGTCGACGATCTCAACAATGCCTTATATTAACAATTACTAATGCTCTTTGTTCACCCAAATAAATGTTGTTTCATCTATATTAAACCTACCTTATCACTTATTAAGTAGTTTTCACCTGCTTATGTATAGTTTTTAAAGCTTTTACAAATGTTATTTTAGGGGGTTGGTGGAGATTTCTAAGTCGAATAACGTAATACATCTTGTTGATTTCCAAGTTCTAAATATCTATTTTCTCCCATCATTTGCGTTAATTGTATTTATCTTTAAATCACCTAACAAATGCATGTATATGTAATTTAAACCTGTTTCACGCATGAGAAGTAAGTTTCTGCAAACATCTTTCACCAGCCTACTACATTCCCAGTAAAGTCAGAGATAAACACAGACATTCACTTCCTTAATGTTTAGCTCAAAAGAAATTAAGGTGGCTCTTTACAAAAATCGATATATAGAAGGTTAATATGAAATGGGAAACAAATGTATACATGAAGACATGATCAGCGTTAAATGGTGACAATTTGTTATTGTTCTATTATTTGGCAAGTCATACTCTCTGTTTCATAAAATAATGAAAATGAAAAAGATATGGTGTATTTATATAAATAACAATAAAGCATAACCATAAAATTTATTACATTCAGGAATTTTCAGCGTCAGTTGCACTATACTGTAATAACTTTATCCCTAACCTACATAGAAACTGTAATTAATAAGAAATAGTATATTGGGAATACTTTTTTCAACAATCAATAGTTTCCACTGATCTTAAATGACATAATTTTACTATCAGTTCATATTCCTTATGTTATATCCTCTTCACCTATTATGTATACTTGAAAATGAGGAACTATTACAATTCTCACAATGAGAAAAAGGAATACAAGAGACTGGTACAAGTGAAGATTTACTCACTCCAAAACACGATAACCTTTGCCAAAAATACACTCATTTATGTATTGATTTGTATACCTATTTAATTATTGATTAGAAAAAAGGCACATATATGAAAAACGTCCACAACTATCATAAATCGCATGCTGAATTTTGTGCTAAAATGGTTCACATTTATCAAATACAAAGAAAATAGCATCTTGAATAAACATCACGCTGAAATAAATCAATATAATACTGGATAAAATAATACATTTGAAATAAAGCAAACACTGTGTAACGTTCAGCTTTTGTAAATTTACGTTCAGCCTGAAGGTACCTTGTGTTGTGTGGGATTCTAAAGAGCAGTACGTGTAAGAATCTAAGAAAGAACAAGTGGAAAAGTGAGCCTACAACTCAATGAGTACATAAAATACAGGTACATCAAGTAGTGAAAATAATCCATGACAGCTAAAAATCTGTAAATTAAAACAAAAAATATAAAGTGAAATTTTATTAAAACAACTGACTGACAATAATTTTTTTAAGTAGTGAATATTCTCAACAAAATTATACTTAGTAATTACAAACATACCGATTATAGCACAAGAGTAATATTGTAGTGAAGGATAACGAGTGGGGATAAACGAATGTATTTTAGCATAACATTACAGAATATCTCATTAAAATATGAGAACCGTATAGTGAACAGTTAACCTGCAAAATAACAAGCAATTTTCTCAATTTGACTGTTTTTTCTACAAATATCCATCCATAGTCTTCGATTATAAATGTTCATTCATTTTCGTAACAATTGCGTGCCGTTCCCGTTCTCTCCTTATCGATCTTCTACTGAAATACATTCAATGCCAGACCATATACTACTTATCAGTAACCCACACCACAATATCCATCTGAAAATTAATTAAAAAAATCATCATTTTTGAGAAGTTGATAGTTGACAGAATTAATAATTTTCAATAATTGATAAGTTATTACTTATTTGCAACTTATTTATATTTAAAATTATACATTTAATCACAATTAAAACTTAAAACATTATTGAATGAAAATTTTTCAACAGAACTGTATAGGGTTTCAGGGGCCAGGCATCTGACTCCATGTCGATCGTATAAATGATTGTTATTGAAATATACATGTCGCTAATCCTCGTATATGATTATCGACTTAAATTGCGTTAACTGAATAACAGTATTAAATAAGCCATATACGAGAATGAATTTCGAGTACATATATTTTGTAAACTCAGTGATCTGGACAGGTAATCAGAGGGGCGAAGTAAAGGAAGTTAACAGAAGAGAGTGACGCTCAGTGGAGAAGGCATGTAAGCCAACTACATTTAATCAAGCGTCAATCAATATCTATAAGCTACAGACATGTGATGAGTATGATAAGATATGCACTTACATACGCTCATATAAAAACAGTCAGGGTTGATAAGCAAATAATTAAAAAGGTTAAAATGTGACTTAGGAAGAATGGACAAATTGCCCTGTCCAGAAGTTAGAACAATTTATGTGGGTATAACATATTAACCGACACCACAGGGTATCACTGTGTATGACTAGTATTGTTGTGTATGCTGTTTATGCTGACAAATATATGTAGTATGTATCATCAATCAGAAGTGGAATGCTTTACGGCAGAAGACTGAAATAAAAATAAAAGGAAAGGATACAGGGAGGAATTGGAATAAAAACAGAGTTGAAAGAATGGAAAAGCATGTACCAAGCTATTGTGTAATTCTGCACTAGAAAATACATTGGTTTGTCCTATCAAAACTTTAGTGACTGAAATGTGACCAGTCATAGTAACATACCATTTATAACCGGCATCTATGCCCATCCCTTGCCAAACATTCTCAGTCCACATCAATATCCTTAAATTAGATGTTGACCATGCCTTTTCAAACGATGGATAGTTTATAGTCTGTTGATTTAGGGCATTTACTTACTTCTACCTAACGAAGACAACTTGAGTAAAGCAGCTAACACTATAAAATGTGATACTCTAAAATCTAATCGAGTAATCACTGAAAAAATATACTACAATCCCTTAGACCGATTTATACACTATGAATAAAAAGAGATATCATTGATACATTGGGAAAAAAATCATAATTATTCAACATAATTTTTTAATATCCCTATCTAGTCGATTGTTTACAATTATCTACTAGCTATTTTAACAATTCTTAAAATAAAATACACAATTCAATATGTTCCTTGTTGTTTTAAGTCATTCATTACAATTGTTAGTATTTTGAAAATAATCAATAATCAATATAAAATAATCCAATAGCATTCGATCTTCACTAAGAATGACTTGATACACATGACATTGATCACCACCCAGTGATCAATCAATTGTGATTACATCTCAGTCCCACAGGATGTCGGTCGTGGCCCGGATAGCTCAGTGGTAACGTCTGTGACTGTGAAGCTGGGTGACATGTGATCGAATCCGTCAGGGAGTACCAGTTCCCACAAAATTACAGGTACATCTTGCTGACGAGTGGCGAGTAGCACGAAACCCGGGTTCAGAGTTTCCTGTTGACTACCTCCAACCACCATCTTTTCCAATACCTTTTCTCAGTTAGCTGGATTTTCAATTTTTTTTCGATATTTTTATTTTGATGTCATTCTCAGTATGGAATTTCATGTTACCTACAAAAGAAATCCAACTTACAATAAATTCTTTTCTCTACTTAATTATCATTTTGTAAATTCCTTTCAAGTTAATTTCAATATTTTATTCTACTTATATTAATTCACTTATTTGTATATGAATTAAGTAGTTTTTCGTTCATTATAACTTTCATGTTTAATTATTCTCTCATTTATTTCACGTTTTATTTATTTGTTCAGCTGATCTTTTATTTCATAAATTTTTTTTTATTTTTTTTCAATTTGAGATGATACACATAGTAAGAATATTATTACTTGGTACTGGTCGATAACAATTGCTAGGGTGTGTCATATTTTCTCACTATGTAAAGTATAAATGGCATGCATCCCTTTGACGATAGGCATTAATTGACAAATTAGTTAGCATATTTTTCATATGTTCAAGTTAATTCCCTCAATTATTCAGTAGTATCACTTGAATTTTTTATTTAAGCCAATTAGTAAGTTGCTAAAGTGAGTTAATTTTCAGTATAAATTTGTGAATATTGTTGAATTTCAATGAAATCACTAACCAATCAAATTTAGACAACCACTGAAAACCTGGAAGCACTGAATGGTCATTTTGCCTCTGTATGATACACCTCAACAATGGGAGTCTATTATCCCCCAGACAGAAGTCGAACCCAGGAACCTCGGTCGCGCGTCCGAAAGAAATGTCGTGAATTGACTGCAGTTAGATGTATATACCATTGAGCCCTGGCTCAATGGTTTAGAAGTCAGACGTTCGAGCACAAAGCTGAAGGCTCAGGGTTTGACTCCCGTTTCGAGGGGTCATGGATGAGCAACGCTAAGGTGCCCCATACTAGAATGAAACGATCGTCCAATACATTCAGGTTTCCAATGGTTTTCTAACTTGTAATGGTTCTTGACATCAATGAAAATTAGCTTTTTTTGTTTCCGGAACGTCAGAGTAAATTTATGGATACTATGATATGAAAAGTTATTGATTCATATTGATTGTCACACAAAATATCAAGGAACCTATTTAATGATTTTCATTTATCTGATTTTCATATATTGCACTATATTTTCTTATTAATAGTATTTTACGATAGTTCTCTGAGGTTCCAAAATACAAACCCGATCAAAGACCATTCATTGATTTGGATTAAAATATTATTTCTCATTTGTACAAGCAACCATTGAGAAAATATATTTCGTTATCTTTCTTAGAAAAATGATCAATGTCATTCAGTCAAATATGGTTACAGTCCCAAAAGGGAGTTTTTAATTCAACGTTACCACTGATTAGAATTCCAAAAGGGTATCAGTTCTCTGAGAGATAGATATTTTATATAAAATCCTAGTATCATAGTTTAACTCCTATGTTTTTGATGAAGAATGGCTGGATCATTACAGATTATAAAAGCATTCTAATCATTGTGACAAATGAATATGTATACTCCCTATACTAGTTTTTAAGTATTATAATGGAAATTAAGAAACCTTTGCCGGCATCAGATCACTATGCGGAACTGCGTAACATGTGACATTCTGACCGGTCCTAATGTTGCTTAAAATTTCTAGTTCCTTACATCATACTATAGCAACACCCAATATAAAGACAACAAATAATCTGAAAACAAACGTAAGAATTTAAACTATCACGATTCTACCTTTATTATTTACTTGAACACATAAACATTGGTATAAGGGGGCACCAAATACATATGCGCCACACAATAACAATGAGGCCAGTGGTAGTTATCATTGATTTGTGTGAGGGCTGTGATACAGCCCAAGTACCGAAATTGAAGCAGGTGATTTTCTTAGTGGGTCACTCTCTCTCTGAAGGTCTAATCCACAAGGCAGTGAAGCAACGTAAGGAGATGCAGTCCCATAGCAGCCGGTGACCAATAATTGGTTCATACACCATTTATTCCCTTAGGATCCTGGCGTCCATGTGTACGCTTGGTTTGGAATCAGTGTTTTTCAAATCTCCTAGGTGGATGATCCATATCCACGAACCCGAATAAAGCGTTGGACATTTACTTTTCGTCCTCTCAGTTTCGTAAACAACAATTCTACCAAATCTCCTCGAGCTAACAAATGTTCATATTAATTTAAAACTATTTTTTATCAAACGCGATTTTTAGGGAAATAATACAAACAATGACTTTGCTATTAAACCCAATATCAGAAACCCGTTTTATACTTATCCATTAGCAACTTCGTTGAAAACTTATCAAAATTGTTTCTCTTATCTTAGATGTTAAGTTCAAGCCTTTTTCAGTCTTTTAATATAATCTCTATCAATTTGGTGAAAAAACTGATTATCTCAGTGAAACTATTCGCTCTAATTTAGATGAGAGTTCTTATATATGATTATCTCATAGTTTCATATAATAAACTTCTTTTTCTGGTACTAAATGCTACAAGCATTAAAACTCACTCATAATTTCAGAGACTTTTTTTGAAATCTCTATTTTAACCGAAATCACAATTTTGTAACTCTTTGTTTATCATACCAATCTGATTTACACAAGTAAACTGACAAAAGTCCAGTATTTACTTTGAAAGTTATTGTTTATATTTAAGTCTCTCATTATGAATCTGTTAAATGTCATAAAGATTTTTACATAGTCAAATGATTTCAATATTCGTTTACGGTTTGCATACGTAGAAATGTTTGACGTGACTGGATATTTGGAACATTTGAAAGACATTTATTGGTACGCACGCGATTGTTATACTGACGTCATATGTACATCATGCTAACAAATCTCTCTATTCTTCAAACAAATCATTATAGAATTATGACAGAAAATTAATCAAATGTTACGGTGAAATAGTGAATCTTCATTTAACCAAACATAATAGGATTCTAGAAAAACAAAATGGTTATAAGCACTTAGTATAAATGAACAACTTAGACATAATTCATCCGAATTAGTAATATTATACTTCTTGATGTAACGTGATGCTACTGATGAAAATTATTAACTTACTTCTAGAATTTTGATGATATTGTTCTTTATGTTCTCTAGATGGTTTTATTGTTGCTCAAGATGACTTGTTATTGAATTAAGCTGTTCACATTTCTATACTAATACTGTGGTGTGGTCTACTTATATCCATATAAGTAGTATATGGTGTGGGTCAGACATAGAATGTATTTTGGCAGAAGACCGATGACAAAAGAACTGAAATGAAGCGCAATCGTTTGGAAAATGCATGAGCAGTAGAATTAGAGAAGAAACAGTGAAGATTGAAACAATCGGTTGTTAATTTGCAAATTGACTGTTCATTGTATGGTTTTCAGAATTTACTGAGATAGTATGTAATTTTGCTTAAACACATTTGATTGTCCCTAACCACTGTTCTGTTCACTACAATACTACATAAATCTGGTTAGTAAACTAATTACGATCGATTGTCATTACTATATTCATGTATATTTTTACTAATATTGACTGCATTTGTTTCATTGATCTCATAGACTGTCAGTGGAGTCATATTCGTTTATGAACCAAAATGTTCAACATTATCAAGATTTCTGAACATTAAAATGCAATAAAATTATAGCTTCATATAACGCCTAACAGACCTTATTTACTCATCGTATACCACCAACCACGACTATAGAGCCATAGTTGTATAAAAAAAGTCTAAACACACTTCTTAAATTTCCACTCGCTGATGTTGTTACTGGTAAAATTACTCTCATATAGTTATTTTCAGTGAATTGTTATTGTATGCTAGTCATCCGAGTAATGTAGTCTTTCTTAATTTTCTTTTTATCAAATGTATCTCTCACTCGTTTCCACTTTGAACTAATACAACTCAAAAACATAAATCTTATTACATATTCAATCTTGAGTGTTTACTGATTACGTTTTATTGAGAATAGTATTAATCTAATCTTAATGTTTTACCAAATATTTCATGCCTATTTTCACCATACTTATGTAGAAACAGTAAGTTTACATACTGACTTTATGTTGCCTAAGCAGATCCTAACAGACTTTAAGAATATAATGCATGTCATGAACTTTACTTAAATATATATTCTATCCAAATGACATCTGCTTGCTTGTTTACATCATATATATATATATATATATATATATATATATATATATATATATAAGGATGTAAGTCGTAATGTTTTATGTAATCTAATTTATTCTAAATAGATAAATAGTAATATTTTCATTAAGTAATCTATTTCTCTAGCTCAGTGGTCTATCGGTTAAAGGCTTCGGCTCGAGACTGGTAGGCCCTGGGTTCGAATCTCGCGAGAGCAGGCTCGTGGATGCGCACTGCTATCTCTCTATTTCTCTATCTACAGATTGTTTATAACTTATGTAAATATATTATAAGGTATAGTTTGTATTATGTA
Organism: Schistosoma rodhaini; assembly: GCA_944470415.2. Classification (NCBI taxonomy): domain Eukaryota; kingdom Metazoa; phylum Platyhelminthes; class Trematoda; order Strigeidida; family Schistosomatidae; genus Schistosoma; species Schistosoma rodhaini. Next base: position 67,294,540 of record OX104044.1, read on the forward strand.
TTGGCATTAGCTTTAAAAATCAATGAAAATCAAATAGCACTGAACGGTTGTTTCGTCATAGTTTCAAACTCATCTATTAGATCCACTACGATCTGTTACATGATAGATGTTATATCCCGTGGAGATTTATGGATGTAACTTTGGGAACTATTTATGGACTAATATGATATGTATATTTCCTATTGTATATTTGTTAAGTAACTATACTATTCATATTCGTATCCCTCTTATTATAAGCTTTATTTTGACCTATAGACTATTATTATACGATTTACCATTCTTGATTTATCCCTAGTTCATTAATTACTTTTCCTCCTATCCATAGCCACATTTGGCCAAATCTTGTACAAATGTTATTTTCTGTTTTATGGTAAGATGTCAGTTTATTTGGCATATCAACCCAGTATGTTTGAGAATAATGGTTCATATATTGCAGAGGCTGTTATTGGTGTTCTGGACTCAACTGTCTGGGCTAGACAGAAAGCAGGACTGATAAGTATTCAAGACTGCTCATATGGTTTTCGTGTATCATTGCTCTGATCTATAATTCGCTTCTCTCTGATTGGCGGGGATCATCACGTCATATACTAAACAGGGCACGCTTTCAATCGCTATAATAATAGAGTAACAGAAGTTCTATGAACTTTTAATGATTGTGTTAAAAATGAATAGCTTGTAATGAAATGAAAAGAGATATACCTAGAAGCCATTCAAATTGTAAATAGATACCTCTTTACACCTACGAAACTTATAATATTCACCAGTTTTTCATTTAATGTTATATTCCATCAAACCTATGTTCTAATAAATACAACTCTTCAAAATCGAGGGAGACAACAGTCACTTGTCTTTTTTTGACTTGTAAGTGTTAAAAAATGAATGCTAAATACATATACATTGTCTAATTTTCTATACTGCTACACTGTAAATAGGCTATCACGTATAGAAAACAAATTCACCAACAACAACAAAAAGGTTTATTGCTAGGAGCTATGATCACTTCATTTATTGACATTTCATTTCAATACATCATTAGATCATTCACTTAAAGATAATAAGCACTTTCAATGTAGCTTATTCAAACAAACTTAATAAGCATTAAAACCATTACAGATTTTCTCGTCCATTTAAATTTTTCTGTTTACCCATCAGGAATTTTTCACACAGGAATTGTTACTATGATGAAATGGTATTTTATTTCGGTTGATAATTAAAAAAAATATGTAACTACTAATATCGATTAGTTATGATAAAGTATTATCTCAATAAGTAGTATATAATGTGATAAAATTATTTATATAGATTGATAAAGTCTGAACAAAACAACTTACCATATTACTACTAATATTACTGATATCTTAGTATGATTAACATTCTTTCTAAATAGTTTGTTTGTTTTGTTTTTTTACCTGTATATAATAGTGAGATAGACCGGTACAATATCAATAACGTTAGGGAGAAAAACGAAAGAAAAAATCGATAAATCTCAGTATAATGAATGGTTTCTATTGATAAATTTAAAATCAGGAAAAATTTATTATTCCATTATACAATAACTTTTTGTTGTTATTATCAGTAAAACAATTTTTTTGAGTTATTGAGGTCAGCTATTCAATTATGATATATGTAAATTTTGTGTCATCCCTATTTTAATTGTATTTAAATGGGTTAATCAAATATCGTTCATAAATTGCAACCAGTTTTACCTATAATGAACATTTAGTAACAAAGCGAAGATGGTTAGTGGCTAGTAGTGGAATCCAGGAGGCGCGTTTCGTCCTATTTGGGACTTGTCATCTGGATGTACCTGCACCTCAGAGTTGATGTTCACTCTGGGACTCGAATCCAGTACATTTCGCTTCAAACGCCATCGCATTATCCACTCAGCTACTGAGTCCTGATAGCCACTTGCTTGTGCAAAGGTAGAATTAAGAAACATTTTCAAAACAAATAGCTAGTTTTCAGTATTGGTATAAGTAACAGTCAATCAGTAAATTAACCATTTGGAAGATACAAGAAACAAATCATAGGTAGTTACTAAAGAAGGTATCTTTTCGATCTGTTAAATTAATGTGCTGAGATATTATTAACTAACAGAAGGAAGTGTGTTCACATATAATTGAAAAGAAAATCTAAAAATAGTATATTTGGAATGGATGGTCTTCACTAACATTAAAATCATATTATCATATTTACTCTTGTCTATTAGTAATTTTACTTCATTACAAATATTACATTTGCTTGCTTACATTCAATTAAACTTATCTCCACTTTCATTTATTCTGTTTATTGATAGCAGTGAGAAACATTGAGCTATTACAGTAAAATGTCTCGAAACCAAGCAATAACTACTGCTATCCGATGGGAAATAAATATGTAACCTAAATCACTTTATGTTTATCAAATGACTGAAGTATATGCTATTATTGAGTGTGATTTTGATTGAGAGTATTGAACTTCTTATAATTCCCTGTGTTATTTTATATGACATCAAGTATAAAATCAGCATAACTTTTGCATACAAACATTTTGAAGGGATTTTTGAGGACCTATTGGTCAAATTCTGTTACAGAGGAAGTTACAGTATCGTTACCTGATAATTTTTCAAATATTATCCATTTCTAAGGTAGTTACATAAAAGCTATTGACCAGAAAAGATGAAATTTCGTTTTTTTTAAATCAATGCAAAATATTGCCAACTCCTTTTTTAAGTTACATTGTCTATAACCACTAGTTATCAATGAACTCTACGATATTGGGAAAGGAAAATTTTCTGAATTCATAATGCTCATTCAGAAGTAGATTTACAGAATTCATCAAAATATTTTTGATGAAAACTAATTCTAAAGCAAGATGATAGCTAATAAAGATTACATAAACTAAGCCATTTATTTTAAATTCTACCCTATACTCCATGATCTAGAGATACTTGTGCTACGCTTCGCTAAACGTTGTACTCCTCAAGTATACCTTAACGTAACTAAAATTTGCTCAGAAAGACGACAGTTATTATCAGGGATAGTAATATTTTTGGACAGAAACAGAGGTTGGAGAGTGAGTGAATTATAGGCTCTCTACCGATTATTTAGGCGAAGCGACTCACGTGGCAGTATTGAGAAACACCACTGATGCTTGACCGTGAGGATTCATATGATTAAGCTATTTAAAACGAGAAAGATCAGAAACAATGTTGAATATCAATAGAATTATTTATTTTGAGGAATTATTTTTTAATTACAACCCACTTATTTCGAAAGTACATTAATTGACTGAGATCACGAACTGATCGATGTAAGACTACGACTGAAACCTGAAAACTGAAAAAAGCTGAATACGTCTTATATTCTATTCGGTGAACAATTGTAACATAAAGTGATGATGCAAATAATGAAATACTTCGAACCGTCAGTTATATTTAAAGTTATGATATCATATTTTTCTATAAATAAGAGGGATTATTAGAAATGCAATAGCATACACAAATTGGAAGTACGTGAACCAGCATGCGAAATTTAAAATGAAACTGGAGGTTATCTTGTAAGGCGAAATGGAAACAAAGACTGTAGATATACGATGTATCATTCAGTGTACGTGGATTGAAAATATCTGCATTTCTAAAAGTCTGTGAAAATTAAGTTATCAACTATTCTTGATGAAAATTATTTCAATTAGTGAAAATATCGAAAAATTTCAACACGGAAATATCTGCTTAGAATCTAACCACCAATATATATATATATCCCTTAAAATCTATTCTGTTCGTGACTCTTGCGGCTGTAAATAAATCCCCAAAATCAATGGCTCTGCAAGTGTTCAACATTGGATGCTGACCACATTAGTTTCAATGGACTCACCTAGCTGAAGGCACTCGGTCATGCATCCGCACCATATCACGAGTGGGAACGCCGTGCGCAACTTCATCTGCGATCGTTAGCCAGTTTAGATCAGTCACTTTTAGATATATTGATAATCTATCAAATATATCTTTCAACCCCCTCGCTTCTGACTTTTGATTTGTGATGCGCTACAATGGTGTGGTCATTTATTTATACGACTTTCAATTACTGAAATGAAATCAACTGTCAATATTAAGCTCTGACATGTAGACTCACATACTGAATTAATGTGAAGATATTCGAAAATGCTTTTCTATTGAACACTGTAAAAAGGATGGGTATGTCAAACCTAAAATAATATTAGAGAACTTTCTAATAAAAGTCTGGAATCCACCTGAAACCTCACACTGCTACAGTCTAGTTTTATTCATAAAAATTTTTTGGTTTCACGTCTGCGATTTTGGCCATTCTTGTTGATTCCTCTCACTATTGGATGAAAGTGCGATACATGAGCTTACTTAAATAGTGATTTACCATTTTGCTCGCTCTACATTTTACAAAATTTTCCCACATGTATTGTTCTTCACACTCGTCTAAATCGTAATCTATTTTCAGGATAGATGCGAAACGAACAGAAGTTAAAAACTATTAATAACTTTAAAATTGATGAGCGTATCGAGTAAATAATAAGTACTGTGAGATTATAATGTATGGACGAACCAATCAGATATAAGGTTACAAGTCTTGGATTTGGGCACGAAGTACATCCATGCATTTAACTTAATGGCATTTTAGCATTATAGCTGAAGTCAGTTCGCGACGAAAAACCTAAATCCAATACCTAACCTTAACCACTTTATGTGGTGTCTGAAGGAACCAATGGTTCTTTTGTATTGATGACTGCTCGATTTTGAATTTCGAATACAGTACATTGGTTCGTGCTCATCTAATACTTCTTAATTAAATTGCGTTGTTTCTGAGATTACTAGTTTACACTATAATTCAAATACTTCAAATCATCACACCTTTCTATGTATTCTGTTGATGAAATAATAATAGCATTGAACAAACTACGCACTGAATAAGTTTTTCGATTTTACCGCTGGATTCCAATGACTTCAGGGAGCTTTAGACACTAAATAGAATAACATAGTAGTTTGAGATAGCTAGGTAAATCTTCATTCAGAAAAAATACTAAGGTTTCAGCAGTCAAAGCCTCTGTTGTAATTCCGACTTCAATGCTGGTTCATTCGTGGCGCACAAAATACGCGCTATGTAAACATGGGATTCACTAGTTAGTATACTAAATTGAATTGACTCCACCTATCATAAGAAGTAAGGACTCTGTTCACACCGAAGAAATACACTGAAGTGAAAAATACCCTATTCACATTCAACAAACGAACAGGTGTGAAGTTGATGCATTGATATTGTCTAAGAAAGCAAAACAGCACAAAGAACTTTCAAGAGGTGACGTACTGCTTTAAGAGAAGTCAAAATATTTCTGGACATTTATCTAGTTTTAACACAGCATAAGGCATTCTTAGCACTGTACCTACATTCATTTTAGCACTGCCATTTTGTTCCCTGTTTAATTTGGTTGTGTTTCGTGCATAAATGGGGGATTATCGCTCCAGACATAATACTATATATTTTAACATATAATTTACTAATATTTCTCTTATCGTTAATTCTACTAAGCTTTCTATCTGGAGACATCGGTGATCCACTGAAACTAGATATGAGAGCCGATTAAGAGAAAGCTTCTTCTGTTCCATTCGAATAATCCGAATTTTTCTAGCAATTTTTGACAGACACATAATTTTTAAATATTTATATGACCTAAATTGTTGTATTAGATTTTCGATTTCTATTATGTGAAACATGAACCCGGTCCTTGAAGATGAAAAGAAGTGCAGCGATTGTGACAGTTGGTGCTCATAAATTTATATTTGTATAATGTCTGCATATGGATGGTATTCTACGTCATTCTCACACTGACTTTGTTTGACATTTCACCTATTGGTTCCTATCTCAGAAGGATTTAGGCTTGGTTTGCATAGCGAAAGTCATATACTTCAATATGAATCAGCTATTTACAAACAATGACGACCAAATGAATGTTTTAAAATTATCTCGTCAAAAAGGCAATCAAGTTTTAGAAACATTTGGAGAGAATCATTTCGACTGAAACGCCTACCATAGTTTATGTCTTTGTTCAAAGAAAGTAATAGAATTAAAATAAGTGCCTATTATTGATCTTCCTTGCTGTGCACATTGGGAAGTAATAATGTGGTATCAAAGGTGAATAAGCTTACTGTTAACAAATACTAATAAGCCTACTAGAACGAATACTCGAATAATCCATCAGTCAACTATCAGAGACTAAAATGCAACAAAGAAAATGTTGAAGAGATAGGATAATGGACTGACATAAAGACTGTGAGCTCAAAAATACTGATCAGGGTCTTTCATGTGTATATTTTATCATTCTATTTTTGTCAACAGATGCAATAAACGCTGCTAAAAGAGTTTATTATTATTATTCACAAACACCTTATGGGTACATAAGTGCTGTGAAGAAACCATTTCGGGTTTCTTCAAAAATGTAATAATACACAATTTTCAGTAATGTTAACAATACATATGCCATGTTTGAGAAAGGAAGGAAAAGGAAAATAAAATATTAATAATAGAATAGTAATAATAAATGAGGTTCTGTGTAATTAGCAAGAATTTTGAATTGATTTTGAAGGAGGAAAGGAAGAAACTAAGGAAATAGAAATAAAGGAGACGCGGGAGACGTAAATATCTTAACACAGAACAAGAATAAACAACTATGTATGAATAGCAAAAACGAGTAATAAAAATGAAATAAAACAGAATAAATTAATAAGTAAATAACTTATTACTGCGGTAAGATATGACGTTAGAATAAGTGTTTGTGCAAGCACAGTCATAGTTTTGGGTGATGCTCTGAAAGTTTCAATTAAGTGCAAAAGATAATCAATGTGTATGAGGTGTGTATACATAGTGAAGATAAAAAGAGACTGATAAGTTTTAATTCAGCGTAACACAAGTTATTGCCTTAATCCAAAGCTTCGTAATCTTAAGAATAATATTTATTTAGAAGGAAAAAAAAGGAGAGAGTAAAGAAATGAACACATAGTGAAAGGGTTCAACCATGATCATAATAGAGTAATGGATATAGACTTTTGAGATAAACGAACAATTTTAAAATAATGATAATAATAACAATAATAGTAAGAATAATAATAAACCTTTACTGCACTCGGATAAATACGTGTAGAATTATGTAACAATATACAGAGTGAAACCGGGTTGTAGTATAAACATTAGTGCAATAATAATAATTTAGAATGATGCTATCATAGTCATAATTAATTGCAAAGAATAATTAAATATAAATTTTTATGTTATATGTTGTGAATATTTTGAAAAAAAAATTATTTAAGTGGAACATAGGGGTTTTTTGTTTTTAATTGCAGACTTTGGATAAAATATGTTTAGAAGGACAAGAAGAGATGAAATGAATATCTAATTTGTCAAAAGACCAATAATGATATTAATAACAGTAATAATTATAAATACGAACATAAGCAGACTTTTTATATTCAGATAAATATAAAATAAAGTGAAATAGACGTGAAAAGTTTCAAAGGTTTTACTTTGCTTTTCAGTCAGTTAGATAGATAACGGACCATTTTTGTATAAATCGTTGTTTAGCACGTTAATATTCAAAAGGTGACACAATCCACTTTCGGAAAGAAAGTCATCAAGAAGACTTCGGAACCGGATTATAGTTTCACTGCATCGAAGGTTCATTGGTAGTCTATTCCAGATGGTTGAGTAGCGAATAACGAAAAAATTCTGGCGTAAATTTGTTTGGGTTTTTGGAATCGCTATAATATTTTCCTTATTGCGTAGATTGTGGGACGGTATCATAGAGTATGATGGGGTAGATAGCGAAGAGTAAGAAATACCGTTAAGAAGCCGGTAGAGAAAAACAAGGTTTAGTTTGATACGCCTGATCCAGAGAGGTTCTAGTTTGAGTTGTTGACATCTTTGGTGATAGTCTTTGTTGTCAGAATACCCCAAAACAGCTTTGGTGAACCTTCTTTGAACACCTTCAATTTTAATCAGGTCATTATGCCTGCAGTTACTGTAAACTAAGATACCATATTCAAGAATTGGTAAGATACATTTTCTGTATAATAATAATCTCGATTCGGTATTATTGAAATTAATCATTATGAATCCGATGAGCTTTCTAGCTTTGGATACTTGAGATGCAATGTGTTCCGAAAAGTTCAAACTGTCGCTGTATCTTAAACCCAAGTCACGAACAGTGTTGAGAGGTTTCAGTGTATATTTGTGTATAGCCAGATTTAAGTTAAGGCAACGGCCAATGTTAATAAATCCACTTTTGTCAACATTAAGTGGCAAATTCCACGAAATAGTCCATTCGTTCAACTTGCTTATTTCTTCTTGGATTACTGTTGAAATATAGCTTTCTTTTGTGGGAGATGAGAATTAATAAACCACTTTTAGATCATCGGCAAAAAAAGGTTTACCATATTGAAAGAGGGAACAAACTTCGTTGATAAAAAGGAGAAATAGTAATGGACCAATTACACTTCCTTGTATAACCCCACTGGTTACATTCACAGGTTTGGAGTAGCAAGATCCAAAGCGGACAATTAGGCTACGTTCTTCTAAAAATGACTTGAGCCAAGATAAAAAGGGATTCCGTATTCCATATGAAGAGAGTTTTAGAAGAAGCTTGTGTGGGACGCTGTCGAAGGCCTTGTAGCTGTAAATAATTCCCCAAAATCAATAGCTCATTAAGTGTTCGACATTGGATGCTGACCACGTTGTTTAAGTGGACTTGTTTAGCTGAAGGCTTTCGGTCATGCATCCGCACCAGATCACGTTTCAATACTGCGTGGGACACAGCTCCTACGTTTCATTAGCCAGCTCATAGAAAAGGTCCTCGATATATTGGTAACGAATCAAATATATCTTTCCAGCCTATTCTCGTCCGACTTCTGATTTCTATCTGACTGGGAACAACCGAATTTAGAAGGTGCTACTGGTATCTAGTTGTAAAACTAGAATATCTGTTGCATCTTCATTGGTGAGACCGACGTGATCTGGTACACCAAGTCAATATACTGTGAGTCTGTTCCATTTTGGAACATTATTATTCATTGTTATTCTTTATTTGAATTTTATATATTGTGATATACTTTTTTCGCGAATTTTTTTTCTCGGATATATTTTACTTAGACATTTTTCGATATCTATATTACTATGACGGAACACTCTCCTAAGGTTCTTAAGTTAAAGTCTATTCCCCCTATTTCGATTCAGTTAACGCCATTTTGGCCCGACAATATCGAGTCCTGGTTCTGCTATGCAGAAGCCGATTTTTGCATGCACAGAATCACGGACTCGCGCACACGTTTCCTCGCGGTAGTTAAGGCGTTACCGCGCGAGTTTAACAGGTACGTAACACCTAGTATGTTTACTAGTGATGTTTCCGAACCTTACGAATCGCTTAAGCTATCGATTTTAAAACGAGGAGACCTAACTGATCGACAACGGTTAGACCAACTCCTTAACAATATCGACTTGCAACATGGTTCTGCGACGGACATGTTGCTTAGAATGAGAGAAGTCATCGGCCAACGAACTTTCGATGATGGCCTATTTAGACAACTTTTCTTGTCTAAACTCCCTCAACAGGTGCAGGCAGTGCTTGTTTCATTTCAAAACAATGCCATAGATGAACTAGCTGCATCTGCCGATCGAATCTTGGAAATCACTAGATCTTCTAAGGCCGAGGTTTTTTCCGTCAAAGAAAAACCCCAATCGACCTCGACTGACATGGCCGAACTATGTCACACGCTTACACGATATCTTAGAGTTCGCAATGACCGTAGTCGGTCAAAAACCCCGCGTAGAAGCGCCTCACGTAAGCGATCTGGCTCTCGACCACGAGAGACAGACAATCCCGACTGGTGCTGGTATCATAACCAGTACGGTAAGTTTTCCAGAAACTGCAGGAAACCTTGCAATTATCCGACCCCAAAATCGAGTGACACGAAAAACAGTTCGGGAAACTTCCCAGCCGGCACGCGTTAACGGCAACCGTAGCCGGCGAACACAGCCGCCTCTTATATGTCACGGATGTGACTACGAAAGTTCGCTACCTCGTCGACACTGGCGCAGAAGTTAGCGTTCTTCCAGCAAATCTCGACGACAGACTTCGCGAGTCTGTTTTAAGTTTACAGGCGGCAAACGGAAAGCCGATCGCTACTTACGGTAAAAGGTACGTCTACCTTAACGTGGGTTTACGTAAACCCATACACTGGATTTTCGTGGTTGCAGATGTCTCTATGCCAATCATTGGTATTGACCTGTTACAACACCACAATCTACTCATCGACACACGCGCACGAAGGTTAATAGACGGAAACACTAAGTTGTCCGTTTGCGTAACTCCTTGTTCTGGTTGCAGGTTATCCCCAGTCACGATTAAGCACGCCATAGACCCCTTGTACCAAGCAGTACTCGACAAATACCCCGGGATATACCAATCGCAATCGAAATTACCTTGTGTAACCAGCAATGTTACACATCACATCTCGACTACAGGACCACCTGTATTTTCGAAAGCCCGAAGACTCGCTCCCGAAAAACTTAGGTTAGCTAAAAACGAATTCAACCACATGATGGACCTAGGGATAATTCGACCATCGAATAGTCCATGGGCATCCCCATTGCACATGGTCCCTAAAAAGGACAGCAATGATTGGCTGCCAACTGGTGATTATCGGCGTCTGAATGCTAAAACCATTCCCGATCGTTACCCGCTGCCTCATATTCACGATTTGACAGCTACCTTGAAGGGTACAACTGTCTTTTCGAAAATCGACTTGGTTAAAGCTTATAACCAAATCCCGATGGCACCTGACGACATTCCTAAAACCGCCATCATCACTCCCTTCGGTCTTTACGAATTTCTACGAATGCCCTTTGGTTTAAGAAACGCGGCTCAAACCTTCCAAAGGTTTATAGACGACGTCTTCCGAGGTCTCAACTTCGTACATGCGTATGTTGATGACTGTCTAATAGCAAGTCCGGACAGAGAATCGCATCTCAAGCATCTGGACATTGTTTTCGATCGACTTCAAAGGCATGGCATTACTGTCAACATTCAGAAATGCCAAATCGGAACTAACTGCTTAGACTTCTTAGGACACACCATTGATGCCCAAGGCATCCGACCCCTTAGGAGCAAAGTGGTGGCCATTCTGGATTACCCAGAACCGACCACGATCAAGCAGTTACGAACTTTTAACGGACTCGTAAGTTTCTATAGACGGTTCATACCTAAATGCGCATCCCTAATGAAACCGTTGACCGATCAGCTTCGTGGAAATGCGAAATCAATTAGTTTAGACGACACAGCCCGTAAAGCATTTTCCACAGTTAAGGAACACATCGCTAAAGCAACCTTGCTTGCTCATCAGGACAGTCAAGCGCCCATTAGTATCGCCGTAGACGCATCCGACTCAGCAATCGGAGCAGTCTTACAACAATGGGTTAACAACTCGTGGCAACCTTTAGGATTTTTCTCGAGACGGTTGCTAGACGCTGAATCTAGGTACAGCACGTTCGGTAGGGAACTCCTAGCTATGTATTGTGCTGTACGGCATTTTCAACATTCCATCGAAGGAAGAGAATTCACGCTCTTTACCGATCACAAACCTCTTACCTTCTCTTTAGGTTCATCTTCAGACAAGTACTCACCGCGAGAGTCTCGACAACTCGACTACATTTCGCAGTTTACTTCAGACATACAACATATCTCTGGAGCAAACAATGTAGTCGCAGACGCCTTGTCTCGAATTAGCTCCTTGAACAGTTTCCAAGGAATCGACCTTCTTAAACTCGCTCAGCTTCAAAAAGAAGACATTGATCTTCAGCATGAGTTATCCTCGACAACTCTTAAACTAAGTATTAGGCAGATGGGAACAGGTAAGGAAACCTTACTCTGTGACACATCTACAGGTAGGGATCGTCCAATTGTACCAAAACACTATCGCCGCAACGTCTTCAATACGTTGCACAATCTTTCTCATCCAGGTGCTCGTGCAACAATCGAACTTATAGCCGAACGCTTTTGTTGGCCTGGCATGAATAAAGACGTGAGGGAGTGGTCACGCTCCTGTGTAAGCTGTCAGAAATCTAAGGTAATCAGACACAACAAATGCCCCTTAGGTTCTTTCAAAACCCCTGACGCTCGTTTCAACCACGTCCATCTAGATTTGGTAGGACCCTTACCCGACTCGAACGGATACTCATATCTCCTAACATGCGTAGACCGTTTTACTCGATGGCCAGAAGCAGTACCGATTAAGGACATTACTGCTGAAACAGTGGCTCGCACTTTCGTCGAACGATGGGTAGCAAAATTCGGCTGCCCTTCCGCAATCACTATGGACCGCGGACGCCAGTTCGAATCTGGACTTTTCCGTTGTCTGACCACACTTTTAGGAATCACGCGCTTCCGAACGACCGCCTACCACCCACAAGCAAACGGGTTGGTAGAACGTTTTCATCGACAATTAAAAGCTTCATTATCAGCTTCAAACGTTTCACAGTGGACAGACGCTCTTCCACTCGTCTTGCTAGGTATCCGCAATGCAGTGAAAGCTGACATTGGATACACGGCATCTCAACTCGTTTACGGAACGACACTCCGACTCCCAGGAGAATTCGTGGATCCTTCAGCTTCTTCATTGAACATGGATCTAAACTCTTACACGAGTAGGCTTACAAACGCTATGCGTTCAGTTAAACCTGCTCACACTCGACCTCAATCAACTGATGTTTTCGTTCAACCCGAATTACGACATAGTACACACGTCTTCGTTCGTCGAGACTCACATCGACGACCCCTCGAATCAGCATACGAAGGACCCTTCAAAGTTCTTCAACGCGAACCTAAGTACTATGTAGTTGATAAGAACGGTACGAAAGATAGCATCAGTATCGATCGACTCAAAGCTGCGTACCTAGAAGGAAACCCTAGCTACGTCGATTTTCCTTCGGTACAAGCAAACGACACAGCTACTACACTCGTAGTACCCTACACGACAACCGACACACAACTTGATACTTCTTCAACGTCGATAGAAAAACCTAAAACAACGCGTTCTGGAAGACGAGTAAGATTTCCAGAACATCTTAACGAATATTGCACGTAGGACATAAGCTTTATCTGGAATTACCCTTTCAAAGTTTATTATAAATTTTTTTTAATATGCTCATTTTTTATTTATGTAAAAAAAAACAACAAAAAAAACATTTTTTTGAACGTATATATATATATATTTATATATTTAAAAAAAAACCCAAAAGAAAACCTTTTTTCCGATCGCTTTTACGCTGTTTATAAGTGTATCAGTTTATTTTTTTTCCGCTCATCTTGTGTCCTTACGCAAGTACAAGTGTATTTTCGACATGCACTCACACGTTTTATTTTTCCTCTTTTCCAGGACGGCTGGAAAAGAACGATGAAGTTTCGCAAGGAACAGAAATTTTCATTGTACTATATTTCTTTATTTGCTACGTTGTACATTTTGGTCCCATAGTTTAAGGAAAGACGACCAGACGCTGCTAAACGAAGCAAGCTATCAGAAGAGTGTTTACCAACGACAAATTCGTTGGGTTTAAACTTCTGGCTGGTCACGTCTTAGGGGCATCACTACCTCACTAGGGGGGAGTGATCTGTAGCTGTAAATAATTCCCCAAAATCAATAGTTCATTAAGTGTTCGACATTGGATGCTGACCACGTTGTTTAAGTGGACTTGTTTAGCTGAAGGCTTTCGGTCATGCATCCGCACCAGATCACGTTTCAATACTGCGTGGGACACAGCTCCTACGTTTCATTAGCCAGCTCATAGAAAAGGTCCTCGATATATTGGTAACGAATCAAATATATCTTTCCAGCCTATTCTCGTCCGACTTCTGATTTCTATCTGACTGGGAACAACCGAATTTAGAAGGTGCTACTGGTATCTAGTTGTAAAACTAGAATATCCGTTGCATCATCAGCCTTACTAAAGTCGAAGTACAAAATTATCACAGACTGACCAACATCTCTTCTCTGGGTAATTTGATCAAAAAATTCCAGATGCAATGTGAAGCAGGAGCGTTTGGTCATAAACCCGTGTTGGGATGGGCTGATCAGATTAGCCGAAAGCAAAAATGATAATAGCTGTTTGTGGACTATTTTTTCCATAGTTCTTGACAGCACGGATGTCAAATTAATTGGTCTGTAGTTAGCAATATCACTGCGCGATCCGGTTTTGAATCTGGGAGTGATAAGAGATGTTTTCCATGCAGATGGATGGGTCCCATATTCCATAGATAGGTTGAAAAGTTTTAGACAAAATAATGGGAGTTCTCCACTACCATATTTCACAAATGATGAGGGAATCCCGTCAGGTCCACCGTCATAGGACTTTTTCAAGGCAGTTATGGCCTGCTTGATGTTAGAGGGTACAAAATCAATTTTCGACAGGTGTCTGCACGTCAGCATTGGAAATTTATTGATACAGCTTTCAGTTCTAGTGTTATAGCACTGCGAGAAATACTGACTGAATTCTTCGCAAATAATATCGGGGTCATCAATAATTCTTCCGTTAACTATGAAGAATTTGGTCACGCCAAGAGAATTTGACTTCACGCGCGATTTAAAAAGCCGAAGTATTGATAATTCTGGGTTCTTGTTACCTAGGGCTTTATTTTCTATATTTATAAAATACTTGCGTTTAGATGAAGCACTCTTGTCAATTAACTTAAGTATACTCTGTAGTGAATACAAGTTATTATGCTTGTGGTAACGGTGTTTCAATTTCCTCAGTTTTCTTTCAAAAGTTTTAAAATTATTATGACCCCTATTGGCGTTATAAGTCACATGGCTAATAATTGGAGCAGTGCAGTCGAGGCAGTGTATCAAGTAGTGGTATCGATCAGAGATCGCAATGTCAATATTATTTGTGGTAAAATAAGTTTCCCATGGCAAACAACGAATAAGACTTTCAGTCCGTTTCCAGGTTTGTTGATCAAAATGTCTACTCTTGTACATCATTCCAGCTTTAGAATTCAATTGTATGGCGTCGAAAGAATAAATGATACACAATATTACTCTGTGATCACTCTTAAAAAATTCCTGACCAATATGCACTGAGATAGAATCTATGTTGATTGTAAATAGTAAATCAAGTATATTATTCCTTCTAGTCGGTTGTCGAACCTGTTGGACCCATCCATAAAGTTCTAGCGTTTCAACTAATTTGTCATGTCGGCCTGAAACCGGAGTCGAATCCCATGTGATGTTTGGCAGATTAAAATCACCTCCGATGATTTTAAAAGTATGCGGTTGGTGTGAAGCAATGGAAAAGATGTTTGTTAGTAATCTGTCAAACATAGAATCTGCATGTGGTGGTCTGTATATGCATCCCACCAGTAGATAATGCCGTGCTTCGTTAATAGTTCGACTCGATAACCGTTATTATACCAATCCTAACGGTGTATGGAATCAGAAGGCAAAAGGAAGGGGCGACTACATTTTTATTATCAAATGACGTAAGCCATAAAGCTATGAGCACATGAGCATATGTTGGCGAGCGAAGCAAAAATAAGACGCAATGTAGATGGCTAGTAAGCCAACTGAAGAGCGAAGCGAAAATAATGCGTATTAGAGATGGCGGGGAAGCCAACTGAAGAGCGAAGCGAAAATAATGCGTATTGGAGATGTCGGGGAAGTGTGATGTTTAAATAAATCAATGACTTCTTAGTATTGATGACTGTTGTAATTTTGAATTCCAAATACAATACATTCGTTCGGGCTCATCTAATACTTCTTGATTACATTGCGTTATTCCTGGGATTACTAGTTTATACTACAATTCAAATACTTCTAATTATCATATTGGCGTCGCGATTGAGCCTGTAATGGAACGGTTGGATATAAACTCAGGTTTTAATGCTTTTGAGGAGTACATGGAAAGGTTCGAAATCTGGGCTATGACCAAGGAAGATGATGAGGATTTTAATATTGTGGCCCATTTCCTTACATTCATCGGGAAAGAAGCATACAGTCTTATAAAGATTTTGGCACTTCCAGACAAACCGATTTCACTCCCCTATGCAACTCTCAAGCAACTGCTGTTGGATCATGTAAAATATACAAATTCCGAATGCGGTAAGAAAGGAAAATCCGATAAAATGACTCGTCAGAACATCAGGAATTCCACTTATTCAAACAGTCGTCGTAGTTCGATGCGTAATGAAAGTTATTCAGACAATACTTCATTGAGTTGTGAAACAGTCCATGATGATGAGCACGAGTTTAGTAAATGCATGTTCTGCGGCAAGTTTCACCCATGTAATTCATGTATATTTCGTAATTCTAAATGCTTTAAATGTGGTATAACTGGACATATTCAGTCAGTTTGTAATACCATGGTTCATTTCGCTGAAAGTAATGCTAAGATGGATGCTTCTAATGATCAGTTATCTTTATTTAGAAGTGGTATAACGTCACATAGCAGTCCAGAGTTAACTGAAACTCAGAATCATTGTGAGACAAAAAATTTTAACCAACAAACTTATCGGATTTCTCATGATATTGAACCAGATATGGTTTGTCGTAATAATTCACATACTTCTGATGGAATTTCTTACAACTCTGAGAATAGAATGTTAAATGAGTCAAATCATGATCAAAAACCAGATTCAGTCTTGGTAGATGCTGAATTCCCTGTTGATTCATTATTCTTTAATGAAACTCTAAATCCATTTGAGGAAAATATTTCAGAGAAATCAAATTCTGATATCATATCAAGTGTCAGTGGTCCTCACAATGAATTTATCTCTAATGATATTCCTCATGAATGTGACAAATATGTTTCTTATGAGTTGAATTCTAGTCATATTTCTGATGTTATTGTGTCATATGTTGGATATTCTCACGAACAATGTATGTTGAATGGAATCCCTAGTCAGGGGTATGGTGAATCAGAGCGGATAGCAAAATTTACCGAAATAATCAGAGAACCAGCTTGCCCAGAAGTGAAGCTTGCACAGACAGAGAATCCAAATCAAATCCAAGATTATCCTAATGAATATGAGGCAGATGAATGTTTTCTATTCGATTGTTTCGCAGGTAAATCAAGCCTAGTTGAATCACATGTATTAATTACATATATCAATGCATATCCATCTGTATATTCTAATATGAATAACAAGAAGTATATGTATCATGATTTTTATTCAAGTCAAAGTCACCTCAAATTATATATCAGTGTTTATCCTCAAATACTCACATACAGTAGTCGGTGCGTAAGACTTGAGAAGATAATGAAAATTGGGAACGTCATATTGGCTAAAACATTGCGAAGTAAGGACCCAACATTATTTCGTGGGGGAGGATATTGTTGGAGAGTCCATGATGCAAATTCTAAATATCAATGGTTTCACTACAAAGCCGACATGCTGATTGTATACAATTCTAGAACCCAGGTGAGTCTGTTCCAATTTCCGTTGTTAATTCTAATACTAATGAGTGCATTCTAGATAATACAGAGTGTACATTCAATACACCATCGGACAGATACACTTACACTTCAATTCGAGCTGTGGCGGATGTGATGTTTAAATAAATCAATGACTTCTTAGTATTGATGACTGTTGTAATTTTGAATTCCAAATACATTACATTCGTTCGGGCTCATCTAATACTTCTTGATTACATTGCGTTATTCCTGGGATTACTAGTTTATACTACAATTCAAATACTTCTGATCATCATAGGAAGCCAACTCATTTAAAGTAAGCGTTGATCAGTATTTATAGCAGACAAAAATGAATGACAGACATATGATGAATAAGATACGAAGTGTGCATACACATACGCTCATATAAAAAAGTAGTCAAGGTTAACAAGTGAATAATTGACAAGACCAAAATATGCCTCATAAGTGGACAAGCGAAATAGCTTGGCCAGAAGCTAGAACACAGTATATGGGCTTAACATATAAACCGATACTACAGGAGTGCGCAACCTGAAGTCAGTGTTGATAAACCATCCATCTTCAATGTCGCCATCACTAAAACAATGACTACTATGTTATCCGTGCACTAATTCGTAAGCAGAGTTTTTATCTTGCAAATGATAGGAGCCGATCCGGCTAAAGATGTATGATGTAATTCAAGATCTAATGATACGTTCTCGTATCTGTTTCTTAGTCGAGAATAAGCTGAAATCAGCACTCATATTAGATTTTGCAAAACAACATTTAAAATTAATTACATACCATCAAGCTCATTAGAAATTCTAGAAAGGGACAATTGAGCTTTGGTTAGTGCTAAGGGAATATTCTTACTTCTACCCTTCGAAATATGGTGGGTGACTATTGTCTGTCGGAAGGATCATTAAGATGGAAGATTGAATCAAAGCCATAAAGTGAGGCACACCCGTGGACCAATTGCCGAACGAAAACGGGCTTTGACAAATCCCATATTTTCGCCTCTACAGTGGAATCGGGATTAAAGACTAGATCAATGAATACCCTCGTGAAACGAAAAGTAAAATTGGGGGATGGCAGAGGTCTACACCATTTCTCTCCTAGAAATTGCCTAAAATGCTGTCATACATCAGTAAGAACATTCCGTTACCTGTTTTCAATCAAATATACGGTTGAACTCGTCAAATATTACACATCACTCATTCGAAATTTATTTCATCTAAGTACCGTTACGTAGTAGAGTATCTTTTACAATCTACGCCTTTGAATTGATGTGTCTTTTTGTTACCGGATTCCGAAAATACATTCAAAACTATATCAGCGTAACCCCTAGCATCCGATGTCCAAATATCTTTTTGCTGGCAGGAATAAATTTAATTACAGTGTCTTCTGACTTGTCAGGTCACCATTCACTAATGTTACATGAGATCTATTGTACGCCAAACAACAGATCAGCACATTGACTAGTTCGCAATATAGGAAGACCAAACAGCAACAACTCGTCAATGAATATGATGATTCTCCAAAATGCTTCATAATGAAGTGTTCATTGTTTAGTTTTTCGCATTTCAAGGTCGCTAATAGCAAATTTTCAAAGTCCCGAGGAAATTATGTGTGGATTTCGCTTGGTACAAATTGTGGGTCGCTCATGCATCATTCAAAATGTTCGTGCATATCAAAAAATGAGTTGTGACACTATCAATCCTCATGTTGTGAAGCTTCAGTATGCTGTCCGTGGACCGATAGTACTTAGGGCGTTAGAACTAGAGAAAGAAATATCACAAGTTAGATTATTTTAGCTATTAATTATAATCAGGGTTCAAAAAAAAGATTCGACAAAATTATCCGTTGCAATATCGGGGACTGTCATGCGTCTGGTCAAAGGCCCATTTCATTCATTCGTGAAGTTTTGTGTGCCACGACAAATACACAAATTATGGATACCAACTTAGTTCAAGACGATGCTAAGCTAAGAGCCAGGAGATTTTTGGACAGTTGTGGTGGGAGTGTTGGTAAGTCAGTTGAGCGAGATGGCTATTTTTTGACTGATCGATGGCAATTATTCGAAGTGTAATTTTTATGTGATGGTATGTTATCGTTATTTCATTCGTTTAACATGTTTAATCGCATAGTGTTGGTTACTGGTCTAACAATTCTAATTTATCTTACTTCATTAATAACACCTGGGAGTCCTTTGAAAGTTTATTTTATCCGGTATTTAGTCCGTCAACTACGTGCATGTTCATAAAATCATTCCGACAGTTACTGGTTCTAATTTGAATCAAATGGCTTGTTTAGCGATCACATTTTCATTCAACTAGATTGGGTTTGGTAATGTCTTTAATAATTCAAAGTACTAAGACTGATAATTAGCCCCATCCTAATTAATGTGAGTGACACCTCATTATCGAACGATAATGTCAAGTCTTCCTAAACAATATGCACAAATAAATTGCTTCAAACCAACAGGTAACTGGCAAGTAAGGAGAAAAATCGGAAAAATACTACGATCGGTTACTCAAAAAAGAAAACGAGGTTGGTTGCCAAGTTGTCTATCAATTTGATGTACAGGAATACTTACTATTCTTAAACTGCTTCTTTGGTGAATTGTTTACCATTGGAACAGTTTCTTTCGGTAATTTCAATATAATTTGTACTTGTACGAAGAATTCTATAAGTATTCACAAACAAGTATAGTAACAACCCCTCATACAATATTCAACTAGTTCGAGTTTCTACCTTTTGAGACAGGGGACGAAGTTAATCACAAGAAATTTTGAAAACAACTAAATGACATGGGGCTACAATACATTCGAAACCTAATGGAAGTCCAGTGGATAGCTTTTAGTAAGGATTTCAGTTTAAGGTTTATCAAACGGTTGGTCACACAAAGAAATATTAACTACTGTATTTCACATCAACTACTTAGCAAATTAACCAATATCTTCAAACTTGAGGATGCAAATCTCCATGCCCGTATTTTCAGTTTGCTAAAAGTACTTAATATTATGGACCACTTTCTTTGTGACGTTTGGTTTCAAGCAGTTATCCTGCTAACGTTGTTTCGCGATAAATTTCATTCTCAGACAGATTGACCTATTTTGCTTTGCAGTTCCTGTAGATTTACTGAATTCACGGACACACCACATTCGTTTATTTCTACCTATCATATTCAAAATCTAACAAGCTAGGTGTAAATCATCTAAGGTCAACATGAATTTCTATATTGTTGCAGATTTAAATTCACGAATGAAGTGAGATAGCGAAAAATACGAAAGGGCTTTAAATAAATCGAAGCCAAATAAGTTATTACTCCATCATAGATGTGGCTAATTTACGATACATTCTCTGATCAATAACTCAAATTATAATTGTTTAGCCGTCAGATTATGTTCCTACTTCAGTTAGTGTCGGACTGCATTAGTCTCAATTAACTGGAATTCACCGTCTTATTGGTGCACCCAACTTATGCAGATGGACTTCGGTATTGTTTTCCTTCACCTAAATTACAACTGTTGTCGTGATTCTATCCATAAAGATTCATCTGGACCTTTAATTTACTAATCGTTGACCTTTGAAGTTGAAAATATTATCGTTCCAGTTTTAAATCGTAATAATACTCTTGTGGATGTTTAGTAGTTGAAATCAAAATACCGCTAAGCTTTATGATATGTTGTTAACAAAGTATAAACTAACAGATGCTCAATAACTGTATTACCCATGGGCGTCCAATTGATTTTCCATACCATAGGAGTCTACAGCCAGTCTACAGGCGTAGAAGTTGTTCGCGAAGACGTTGCACAATACATAGAACAACGAGATCAGTTATCAGCTAATCCCCAAAATATTTTCTTATCAAATGGGGCAAGTGAAGCCGTTAAGGTAAGTATGATTATTCTTATTGTTTGTCAACTACCGATTCGATATTCATGTTCACAAGAATTGAAATTTCCACTTGACGAACTCATTCAGTCGTGCAGTTGAGACAGCCGCAAACTTATTACAATATAGTTCGCTCTCTGAAATTAAAACTTTTACTCGAACAAGGAAAACCCAACACACAATTGGTAGCTTTGAAAGAACAATAAAGTAGTGAAAATCATTAGTTATATTTGATAAACTAGAATTTTTCAGGCTTGTCCAAAACCTACTCTGCGAATCACGAACAAATCAGTACGTGATAACAGGAGAGCAATGTAGGTATACATGACTTGGCTTTATTAAATGTCGATAAAGAAGGTAAAAATGTTTAATGTATTAACCGATTGTGATAAATACGAAATCCAAAGATTAAAATAAAATCAGGACTTTTGTCTTCCCCTCTGGGTTTTTGTTGTAAGCTCGTTAGACATATTCTAATCTATATTGGACGTAGATTCTGCATTGCTGAAATTGACACACCTGTTTCAAAAATAATAGTAGGAGTACGACCGAATCCGCGTGGGTTCTTGAAGCGTATTTAATCAAAGCGACAATTTTGTACATTCAAATCGTGGTGAACAGAATTCTTAAAATTTTCTTGGTCGTGAGGGCGGAACGTTTGCAAACAGTAACTAGTGTATGCACTTTTAATACACAGTGATCAATCCCCTAATCAATTTGTCGAAACTGTCTTTAACTACCGCTAGAGGAAATTCTACTGAAAGTGTTTTAGAGTCTGTAGATCAAGCATCGATTATCCACTTCTATTCATCAAAAACTTACAAGTCATGCACTATAAATTTTCATCACTATTCTGCAGGTTTTATCATCCGAAAGCTAGAATTTTACATCCAGTAATATTCATCATAAAGACCAAACTTCAAGAGATAGAAAAGATACCCACGTTGCTTTACTGCGAATGCCCTGGTACGGCCGAGATTGGAGAGAGTCCGCCCTTCCTCTCCAAATGCTCTCACATGGCCAAACGAATATGTAGCCTCTGCCAGGGAAGTGCTACTCACTGCCTTCTCGTGACACAGTTGTTTACAAAATTGAGAGGACGAAAAGCTAATGTCCGGCGCTTTAACCGGGTTGGTGGACACGGAACGTTCACCTAGGGGAGTTGGAAAACCCTGATTTTATACCATTGGTGCACATGGGCTTCAGTATCCTGAGGGAACAAATGGCGTATGAACCAATCGTTGGTCATCGGCTACCATGGAACTGCATTTCCTTACGTTACTCCACTGCCTTGTGGACTAGGATTTCAGGTCAAAGACTCGGTGTGTGGCCCCCTAAGAAAACTACCTGCTTCAGTCTGGGCACCTGTGCAGTATCATAGCATTCACACAAATCAAATGAGATTTGTGAGGCGCATATTCATCTGGTGCTTTTTGTACCAATATTTATGTGTTTAACTAAAATGAAAATTTACTACAAACAATTGTGTTAGCCTGACAAAAAGACTAACTTTCAGACATCAGTAATTAGTAAAATTGTCGATAACGAAAATTTTCCAGTGGTCCATTTTAAAACAGGCCACTCACACAGCGCAAAGAACATTTTGTACAGACAAGTTAACTGGCATTCAGCTACACACCTAGTTACCTTATTTGAATAATTATATCTAGCCTTTTAGTCTCATCTAAGTTGGGAAGTCTGCGGCTGACCTAAAGCTAATCAATAACAAAAAAAACATTATAATTCCAGCTTTTAAGCGTCAATACTAATTACACTGACGAGCGTTAGTTAGAAGTTCGGAGTCGAACGTACTTCCTTCTCACTATTTGTTTCAGCTCAAGAAGGGAAGCAAAACTCTTTGTGTTGTTTGTCAAGTTATTGTATATAATTTGTACCCCGAATGTCATAGTACAGCCGAGGGTGGAGAGAGTCAGCTCTTCCTCTCGAAACACTCACATGACCACGCGTATACAGCCACTGCCAGGGAAGTCCTACTCACTACCTTCTCGCGGCGGCGGTGTTGTTTACGAAAGTGAGAGGACGAAAAGCGAATGTCCGGCGCTTTAAGAGGGTTGGTGGACACAGAAAGTCCACCTAGGGGACTAAACCAAAAGTTGTCAGCTTTGTATTTTTTCACTAATTCAAATTAGCTTAGGAGTAAATTTGAAAAGATTATCACTCACCATTTCTTCCTGAGGAATAAGTTTGGCCTTTTGAATTTAGCTACAGAAGTTAAGTCACCTGACCCTCTTGAGCAGTATTCAATACTCAAGAAGGTTTTGGTTCTGAGGGCCTACATCTTGCAGCGCTCCACATCTAATTTTCACGCCTGTGCTTTGATAATGGATGTTGAAAGTTAAATCAGTGTTTACGATACCACATAACCACCATCGGATGGAGGAGATATCTAATTACCAATAAAATTAGTTGGTTAACCAAACAACTTTAATTCTGTGATCCAACCAATACTCAATAAGTTGAAAGATTCATCGTTGACACAGTATTTCAATTTAGCAAGCTGGTCATAATAATACATTTGATAATTCAGAAATTTTAAATTGGAAGACCAAAACATACTTTACATGGTTGTCGTTTAGTAGATACATGACCGAACAAGTTTTGTGAAACCATGGTACCATCAGATGCAGTGTCCCTCAGAAAATCGGGTCAGGTTTCCAACCAATGATGTGTATGTATCTGTCTCTCTCTCATAATTAGCCTGGATCTTAATCATTAGCCTACACCCATCACCATCTCCCATTCAACATTTTATCTTAAAATTTATATGTCTGATTGGCCCGGTCTCTCACCATGACTTCACTTTGTGTGTTTCCGTTTCCATCATAAATCCTCACTTTCAGAAATATCAGGTTCTGCTGGTTTGTAGAAACGAAGTCAGTTATTTTGTTACTCTTTTGAAAATCCTTGTGGTGTTGTATTTAATGATTGACACCAGAGGCTTCATGTACCGTTCATCAACTGATGTTTTAATCACTAGTTATTTATCTGATAAATCCAGAGCTGAAGCTAGTTTGAAATATTTTAATTTAGGAAGATAAATACTTATTGTCATTCATATAATTTATGAGAGTGGAACGATTCATTATTCATTAATTACTGTCTATTGAATCTGTCCTATACCGAAAATTAAATTAGAATCTCATTACCAACATCTAGAAACTGATAGGTTCAATAATTTATAAATTCTTCAATACATTTTAATTCGTTGTTCAATGTTACAACAGATTCAATTCGCTATTTTTAAGATTAAAAGTCCAACAATTTTCTCACCTAGCTTCTCTCGCGTGAATATCATACGACCTATATAAAATGTGAAGATAATATAATTCTACTGAAGGTCATACAGTGCTGTAAACGTTTTCTGTACCGTGATGATTACAAACAATAGAAAGTTTATAAAGCAATATGACTTTTCGACAGTTCAATTTTTTAAAAGATTTCTCATTTGTCCATCGCTTTATTTCTCATCTGACTTAAAAACCCAGTTTATATATATATTTTTACATATATGTTTACTCATTTTTATATTTCCTTTAGTCAATTCTTCAGTTGATATCCACTGGAGAAGATGGATCCAGACGTTCTGGTGTTATGGTCCCTATACCTCAATATCCTCTTTATTCAGCAACAAATGCTGAATATAACGCCTATCAGGTAAACTGATCGATCAATACATATGTTCACCATTAACAACATTTATATCGATAAACAGTAATTTTTGGGCTGTAATTCATGTTTAAGAAGGAACGAGTCGATCAAAAAAACTTCTTTCCAGTTAGTTTTTCGTCCGTTTCGCAACGCATGATTCTTTTTAACCATATTTCCTGGCAAGTTGTTCATTGGTTTTACCAGCGTTCCAATTGTCCTATAACCGCGAAATTCCAATGGGTTATTTCACAATCACTTGTTTAATAAATTATAACTTCATTATACAGATGTTTAACAAGTGCTTTAGAACTATCATATCTGTTGTACAGGAGATCTACAACAAAAGCATATTCAAGTGAATTTTTCAGATAACTAAAAAGGAACATTTTTATCTGGAGAAATTAGGCGCAACATGACTTTTTACTTATTAACAGTGTTAAAATGCCAATGTTTATATCCTAAAAATCCTATACGAATAACAAAAATCTGATAAGAAGTTTTTTTCGACGATCTGAACTTATGCTCGCTTATCATTACCAATATTGTCCGTAATGTATGCAGTACATCAAACTAACAAGAAAGGGTAAAAATATGAATAAACATTACAGATCGCTAGTTAATATAATGGAAATCTCACTGCTTTATATTTTAGTTTATACTGCTACATGAATTGAATAATCTCACTCAATTACTCATTTATTTTAGACACACAGTCAATCTATCACATATTTATTTTAGAATTTCTTTAAACGTGGTTGTATTTCCGTGACCAAACAATGCTTTGCAGTCCTTTGATCTTCTCATATCTCAATAAAATATACGATACATAAGTAGAAATCGTAACTTGTGGATAATCAGCTAAATTCAGAAAATAGTACCTCTTGCTTTATAAATATATCTTGTAAACCTAAAAAGTGTCATTCGTTTTGTTTGATGCCGAATAATAAGGGAATAGACATTTCTTATCAAATCACGACACTGGGCCACTTAACGAAGTTGACACAGTACTTTATATGTTAAATATTATACAGATATCTATGGATGCTAAGAAATAGCACAAATTACTCTGTAGAGGAAAACTTGTTCAGTGGACTACCCATCACCTCATTTATAAAGCTAATAACAATTTTTTGAACTAATATCAGTACACTAAATTCGCTGACAGATATAACTTACCATCTAAAAAAATAGGCATTCTTTAAAATAATACTAAGCTGCTGACAGTTTACAGTGCTGGGTGTGTGTCATCAGATATGTTTGATCTGCAATGGCTGTGAAATGTGGCTTTTAAAAAGAGAGTATATTCGTATGTTACTAGTATGCGATCATGGATACCTTCGAAGCATTGCTATAGTATGACTGAGGTTAAATACGGAATGCTAGATATTGACAGCAAATTAATTTATGAATTAATGAATGGTTATCGATTGAGACGGTTGGGATAGGTTTTACGTATACCCGTTCACCACCTACTTCGATGTGCGAAGATGATTAATGTAGAAGTAGTTTGGAAAAAAGCTGGGGGTGCCCAAACCAAGATCTGAGATCAGTCCACGAACACGTCAACTGCTAGAATGAGCCATGTTAGGTATAGACTACCTAGTTGGTGTCTGTGTAGTTATCTAAACCGATGATTAGAGGCTTCGGTATTATTTCTTACACCCATTCACTCTTTCTTAACCTAAATTCCAAGATTTTAAAGTGCCCTAAAAACTTTTTTTTATCCCACTTATCCATATTTTCCTCTCAAATTTCATCTTCTATGTCTAATCTTTTCTATTACTACTACTATTGTTACTATCTCTGCTACTTTAAAATTTACTTCAACAATTACATCTTGCTGTGCTATTATGGTATGATAACCTGAATCGATGCGCACATGTAACACATTCTACGTTACGTATAACTGACTTGTTAATAAAAGGAGATTTTGCTGAGTTGCTTTTACCATAACCTTGACGTTTTCTTCTTCAGTTCCATCAAAGTGATTTTCAAAATCTAACTCAAGGAATAAAGCTCCTTCGAAAATGATTCATACTTTTTAGGCAAAGATGGATGGTGGCCACCAATGGAATCCAGGACACTCGTTTCGTGCAGTACAAATTCTTACCTTTTGATTAGATAATATATTTCACATAATTTACAATAAATCTTCTTGACATTAGTTCTCCAAAAAAGCGACAACCGATCTGTATGTATTTTTTGACCAGGTAAAAAGTGTTAACGCTCACTAAAAGTGAATTATGTGCTGTAACTCACTGATCCATGTATACACAGTTCTTATTAGTCTTTACTAGATTAATTAGTACTTTGATCAGATTTAATAGATCCAAATATGAACTCATGGTCTTTTCAGGTGAATATATCTCACTAACCTAGAGGCAGTTGTACTTTACTAATATATTAGTCTATCAAGTTTATCATCAGAAAGACAGCAGTATGTAAGTATATTTTCTCTAGAAATTCCTAACTGGATTTACTGACGATGTAAATATAGACTGATTATATTTTTAACCATGTCTCCAATATGATAGAGACTTGTCCATACGAGTCTTAGTCGTAATAAATAACAAGCTTCATGTTTGCTTTTTGACGTTTGTCGTAAAAGCCAAAGTCGAATTACTATGAGAATAGTAAAACATCAAATTATAGCTTCAACGCACTGCCATGTATATTTACACAAAAATCCACATACTCTAATCAAATCGATTTAAAACTTGTTTATTTTTCCCATTAAGATTGATTACTACTTGGATGAATCAAATGGATGGGACCTAAGTATTGAACAGTTGGAAGAAGCTTTAAATAAATGCAAAGATAAATGTATCCCACGTGCTTTGGTAGTAATCAACCCTGGCAATCCAACAGGTCAATTACTATCAAAGGACACAATTACAAGCGTTTTAAAATTCGCTTACAAACATAATTTAGTTGTATTAGCCGATGAAGTATATCAACACAACATTTATGCACCAGATACAGGATTTACCTCATTTAAACGCGCTTTACATGATATTCGCGGAAGAATTTCCACGGAATTACAGTTAGCATCATTTATGTCATGTAGTAAAGGTTATATGGGAGAGTAAGTTGTTTTTAGAGTATGTGTAAATAATTATGACTAGTTTTACATCATTTAGTCTCATTGGATATTAATTGACTACTGTATCACTAATCATCGTTTAATAAATATTATATATAGCTCCTGAACTAACAGCTATAACACAATAATTCCATATTTGATACTATATGCATTAAGATATTCACAGTGAAAATAGTAGGATCCGTGTGTTTCTGTTAACCAATGCCTCATAAATCTCAGTTACTATGCGAAATAAAGTATATATCTATAGATAATTGCAGTCTCTAGAGTAAGAGACTAGGAATGTTGCCCTCGGTTATCCCCTCGACGACCACTCCGGAACTTATCAAACATATTCTATTCATCATAATTATAAATACATTAATTAGTTATCTGATAGTTTACTTTGTGTATCAATATCACGTAGTAAAATATTATCAGTTTTATTGTGTACGATTGTCATTTGAAACTACGTTATTCCATCTGACTAGTTTCAATCTATAGTCGTCTCAGTTTATAAAAAATGGGATAAAAATCCTCTTATGATAAGCACTGAGGAATCAGTCTAACCAATATAATTTCTAAATTATTAGCTTGTATAATTATGCGCAGCATAGATGTGACTAAGAAACAGCTAACCTGTAGAAACCAGACTGGTTTCAAATCCGAACCTATACGTATAGGTCAACTATGTGGGCTTTTTTGGATGTTGTTTTGACTTAGGCATACTAATCCCCCACCCTTGACTAGTTGTAACCCCTAACCTTTAGTTAGTCAACAGTTTAACGATAGTGTCTATTTTTAAAGAGTTTATCAATCGAGTATACCAACTTATTGAAATAATTTTACTCGAAAATGTGATGAATTGTCAACTGCATTAGCCAAATCGAATAGCGTGTTTTCCTTTGTTTGAACCCCATATTCTGTGTTTAGTTTGTTAACTCATATACTACTATTTGTATCTATGAATCTCTGCTGCAACTTTCGTATATTTTGTCTCGTTTTACTATAATGTGATGATAGGATGGTCTTATGTTGTTTATGAATAACTGGACTGGTTTATCATTCGAAATTATTACATATTATTGATTTGTATTTTATTATCAATAAAGGTTCTATAAAGTAGTAAGCTGGTATGTATATCAGTAATTCCTCCTTTTACAGTTCAAGAAAACAATAAAGACTTAATGAAGTATTTACGCTTGACTATGGTTTATATATAGATAAAAATCAGCGAAAAGGTCATGTTTAGAATATAGTGTCTGTTGTACGATACACAATCGATGTTGCTCTTGAACTTGAACATGTATCACTATGCCTTGAAATTGAAGACATAGACATTTATATATTTAAGCTTCAATGCACATCTTGAGATATGTGAAGTAATCAGATTTTGGTAACCGATCATTTATATTGTCTAGTTTCCACTAACCAACTTTCTAATGAGGACACAAAATTCAATGATTTGATATAAAATTACATTGACGGTTTAAAACAATTTGTTTGAATTCGTAGACTTGATTAATGTAACGTAATCAAATATTTGTGACTTCTAAATGTTTTTATAGGATAGTTGTTAGTGGTATGTCAAACTTCTTAAGATACACCATTAGTTTATTATCATCAATGTGTACATTAACAAAACAACAAGGTGTAATATGCGTCATATAAGATGATGGGGAGACTGTTATGCATGAACAAACCAATGAAAGTAAAGATTAGCAATTCTTAGTTTTTGGCGCGAAATTTGTTCATTCATATGGTTAAATAGCATTATGGCTAGTGTCAGTTCACACTGAAATCCCTAACTGTAATTCCTAATCCTAATTCCGCACAGTAATTTATAATCCTGTCTTGTCCCTAGTAAGTGAACTTTCTCCAGGTTACCGTAATGTCTCTCAAAGGTCGTCTATGAATAATAGTCTCACCAAGATTATTAATGTTGCCATCTATTTTAGTAATACAATCAATTAAACCTTTTCACTCATTTCATCTACACTGATAAATATTAAAGCCTCTATTTAGGATGTTGTCTTATTTCAGTAAAATATAAAATATTTGATCACATTATAGCCCAGGAATTATTGAAACAAAAAGTAAATAGACAATGTCGTCTTTGTTTATAAATTATAACAAGGGATTCTCTAATATTTTGACAACGAATAATATCTAGCAGGATACACAATTAATTTGTGACATACAAAATGTGTTGCAGTTTATCTTATTATATTATTAAGCACTGACAGAAACTTTTCCGTCCAAATATCATCCTGCCTATTAGTTTACATATTGTAAATAAGGAACTATGTTTACATATTACTTACTTTCGCCTGTTACTCCCAATGGAGCATAGGCCGCCGACCAGTATTCTCCAACCCACTCTGTCCTGAGCTTCCTTTTCTAGTTCTACCCAGTTCTTGTTCATTATTCTCATGTCTGTCTCTATTTTTCGGCGTAATATGTTCTTTGGTCTTCCTCTTCTCCTTTGACCTTCAGGATTCCATGCGAGGGCTTGTCTTGTGACGCGATCGGGTGATTTCCTCAAAGTGTGCCCAATTCACTTCCAGCGCTTCCTCCTGATTTCTTCCTCCGCTGGAATCTGATTTGTTGTCTCCCACAGTAACTTGTTGCTGATAGTGTCTGGCCATCGGATCCGAAGTATCTTGCGTAGACAACTGTTAATAAACACTTGTATCTTCTGGATAATGGCTTTCGTAGTTCTCCACGTCTCCGCCCCATACAATAGAACTGTCTTGACATTTGTATTGAAAATTCTAACCTTGGTGTTGGTTGACAATTGTTTTGAGCTCCAGATGTTTTTCAGTTGTAAGTATGCTGCTCTTGCTTTGCCGATCCTCGCCCTCACATCTGCATCTGATCCACCGTGTTCATCAATGATGCTGCCCAGATATGTAAAGGTTTCCACATCCTCCAAAGCTTCTCCGTCAAGTGTAATTTGATTGGTGCATATTGTGTTGTATCGGAGAGTTTTGCTTTTCCCTTTGTTTATATTGAGACCTACTGCTGCTGAGGCTGCTGCTGCACTGGTCGTTTTCTCCTGCATTTGTTGTTGCGTTTGTGATAGAAGAGCCAGATCATCCGCGAAGTCTAGATCGTCAAGTTGCATCCTGCCTGTCCACTGTATCCCGTGCTTTCCTCCATTCGTTGACGTCTTCATGATCCAGTCGATTACCAGGAGAAAGAGAAAGGGTGAGAGTAAGCAACCTTGCCTTACACCAGTCTTTACTTCAAACGAGTCGGTGAGTTGTCCTCCGTGGACGATTTGGCAGTTTAGTCCATCATAGGAGTTCCGTATGATATTGACTATCTTCTCAGGCACGCCATAGTGTCGTCCTGTCCACGCTATCAAATGCCTTCTCGTAGTCGATGAAGTTGATGTAGAGTGATGAATTCCATTCGATTGATTGTTCCACAATGATACGTAGAGTTGCGATTTGATCTGTGCACGATCTATCCTTACGAAATCCAGCTTGTTGATCTCGAAGTTGGGCGTCCATGGAATCCTTCATCCTGTTTAACAATACCCTGTTGAAGACTTTCCCTGGCATTGAGAGAAGAGTGATGCCCCTGTAGTTGTCGCACTTGCTGAGATCGACTTTCTTTGGTATTTTGATCAGAAGTCCTTTTTTCCAGTCTGTTGGTACTTGTTCTTCGTCCCAAATCTTACTGAAAAGGATGTGTAGTATCTTTTTAGTTGTTGCTACATTTGCTTTCAGTGCCTCCGCCGGGATGTTATCAGGTCCCGCTGCTTTGCCGCTCTTGATTTGTCTAATGGCCATGCTGATCTCTTCAATTGTTGGTGGGCCAACATCGACTGGGAGGTCTGTGGGTGCTGCTTCGATGTTGGGTGGGTTCAGTGGAGCTGGTCGATTTAAGAGTTCTTTGAAGTGTTCTACCCACCTGTTTCGTTGTTCTTCAATGTCGGTGATTACTTTGCCTTCCTTGCTTTTCACTGGACTTTCTGGTTTACGGTAATTCCCAGCAAGTTTCTTGGTTGTATCATACAGTTGTCTCATGTTTCCCTCTCTTGCAGCCTTTTCCGCTGTCATCGCTAAATCTTCCACATATTTACGTTTGTCGGTTCTGATGCTCCTCTTCAAATTGCTTGTTTGCCTCTGTGTATTCGGCTTGTACCTTGGCTTTTTCCGCTTTGGTTCGGCTGATATTGATTGCTGCCTTCTTGTTCCTTCTTTCTTCAATTTTATTCAGTGTACCAACAGTGGTCCATTCCTTGTGATGGTGCTTCTTTTGGCCCAGAACCTCTTGACATGTTAAAACGATTGCCTCCTTGATACCTTTCCAGTTGCTCTCCATGGTATTTTCCTTTCCATTGAGTAGATCATGAAAGGCCTCCAGGTTGTATTTTCTCATTTCTGCAGCAATTTGGAAGACTCTTCCGGTCTCCCACGTTGTCCGGACATTCCATGTACCTATAAAAATTGCCGCTCTGGTTGTAAGAAGGTGCATCGGCCTCATGACTTCCGAATGAACTCGGCTTTCATCATGTGACGTCATAATTATTCCTTCTACTCCCAGGGCAGAGTTTAAATGGTTAGAATGATTTTTTCTGGTTAGCGTTTTTTTAGCGAGTTGATTTTCTACGGGATGGGGTCGCTAACCCCATGCCCAACCCTCCTCCTTTACCCGGGCTTGGGACCGGCAGCAACCCCCAGAGGAGCTACAGGCGGAGTTATGTTTACATATACGAATACCTATTCCCTCTCCGATTTTTTTTTCGTAAATGTTGTTTATTTTCAAATCATTCAATATAAATGACTGTAACATACTGTTTAGTCCCAGTTGAACAATAGATATGGATTGAATAGACTGATTTTGTTCTCTAGTCTTAACATTCTATTTAAAATAGGTATTATAAAACAGTTTTATATGCTCGTTTATTAAATTGACCATCTAAAATTATTGGACAATTTTGATATTTACATGAAACGTTTGGAATAAATTTAGAAATTATGAAATTCAATTATGTCGTTGAAATAAAATCAACTTTCAGGCTATAAAATTCTTTTTTGTACGAGAATTGATTATTACATAATAATATTGATTTTCATTTTTGTAAAATTTGTATTTATTTTTTTGTCTCTTTACATTCTGTTCTTTATTTTCATTATTTTGAACCCCACTATATATACTTTTTTGGTTTATTTAGTGTTTTTGCTTACTATTCATATAGTGTATTGATACAGATTAGCTGCTACTCGATTACTCCTTTTATGAATTCCTTTAATGACTTAGGATTTGTGTTGTTTTTGATGGTCTGTTTTTCAATACTTTCTTACTACTAATTTCCGATATTTCCCAGTTTTACATTTAAATTATCATAAGTCAGTCAGTCATTCACAACGTAGGACTTCGTACGTAAGTACATCAGTTTGAGTTGCCATACCACATTAGCACAGAGATGCAGTTGTCAATTCAAATCCCATAGTGGTAGAAGTAGTAAGAGTATAAGCAGTAATCGGAAAGATTAGGGTTTGAAGATGTTATTCAAGGAGTATAACCCAGTGAAACAAATTTAGAAAGAGAAAAAAGGTAGGGATATGAAGAATTCAGAAGATTAGAATTTGAGCGAACACAAAAAATGAATGCACCTTCGCCACTACAAACGATTTTGAACTATGTCATTCAAGTTCTCCAACCATAAGTAGTACGTTTTAAACTTCATCTGTTTGTTCTTCACCTATAAAATGGTGTGTTGATATACAGTGATTAGGTAACGCTCATAAGACAGGTTTACAACCAATAACAACTTCTAAAAAAACGTAGAGACCTAGTGTAAAAGATTTTCATCAGAAAATGGTTGTAAAAATAACCACTAGAAAAAAAACATCATTCACTTGCATTGTACACTATAATGATTAAACCTTAGTGGTTTATTTTTTGGACGCTGCAAATCATCGAAAAGCGTGAGTAAAAATAATTTTTCAAGGTGACTAACATGTCATTCAAAAAAAGTAATGGAATCCAAAATGCGTGTTTCGCACAAGACATACATATGCCAAGTAAGACTGATCAAATTTCAGTCATTATATCAACAAGGAGGTAATCCAAACCATCACAAACTGAACACACAGTAGATGGCAGGTTTAAACCTAATTCCCATGTATTTCTATTTAGACATTGATACTTACCAACTATTGAACCTATTGATAAACAGTTGAGTAAGTGCACTTGCATAATTTTGTAAGGGATTTTCCTCTTCCGTACAGTATTTAATTTTGCAAAATTGACCACCTAGTAGCGCAAACTACAAGTTTAAAACATATTTTCATAAACATTTATGTTAAACAATACGTAAGTGATTAATTCATCGAGTATCTTTAAAATAACTTCATTTCTATCAAATCAGATGTGGTCTTCGTGGTGGATATTGTGAACTTGTGAATTTTCCTGAAGATGTTCAACAACAATTGTATAAATCCCTTTCTGCTCGACTATGTTCTTCATTATTGGGTCAAGTAAGTTATTTTATTTAAAAGTACGAAAATTAAGGGGGAAAATCTTTATTCAACGTTTTAGAGTATGACTGGTTTGTGTTTAAATGTCCTTGACCTATTTTCTTCATAAATTCACTTTATGTTGTTAGATATACCTATTATGAAAATCACATACTAATTGATCACTAATGGCATTTTGATCGATTGAAGATAAAGAAAGATAAGCTCTGTCTATACCTAAAATTTGATTTTTATGTGATTCGGGGAAATCTTGTGTAATAATCAATCTCTTTATAGATCAATGAAGAATATATGATAAGTATTATTGTAAATTGCAACGTTGAAGGGAGATCGTTTGTAGACTCAAGGATGAGCTGCTGACTATGCTATATTTTAGGGACAATTTAATCGTATTTTGACACCTAATTTCAATATCATGTCTAACGAGCAGTAGAAACAAACCTGTATACTAAGCAGAGATGGATAGTGGCTAGCAGTGGAATCCAGGACGCGCGTTTCGTCCTATTTGGGACTCGTCAGCTGGATGTACCTGCATCTCAGAGTTGATGTTCACTCTGGGACTCGAACCCAGTACCCTCGCTTCAAACGCCATCGCGTTATCCACTGGGCCACTGAGTCCTGATAGCCACTTGCACAGTATGCACATATGCCAATTAGAGACTGACCAGTTGCAGTCCTAAACACATCGATGGGAAGATCCAAACAAACAATACTAAGTGAATTCAAACTTCACCCCATCGCACAAGCAAGTGGCTGTCAGGACTCAGTGGCCGAGTGGATAACGCGATGGCGTTTGAAGCGAGGGTACTGGGTTCGAGTCCCAGAGTGAACATCAACTCTGAGATGCAGGTACATCCAGCTGACGAGTCCCAAATAGGACGAAACGCGCGTCCTGGATTCCACTGCTACCCACTATCCATCTCTGCTTACCATGCTTGTGAATTAAGGTGTATCGAGGCAATACGCACAGTATGCACATATGCCAATTAGAGACTGACCAGTTGCAGTCCTAAACACATCGATGGGAAGATCCAAACAAACAATACTAAGTGAATTCAAACCTGTATACTGTTCAAAACGTTTAAAATAATAACAAAATAATTATTTTTTGTCATGATAGTTTAAAATAGTAGTGTTGAAAACATCAAGTGCTCAGTTTTGTATATAACGGGAAAATCAATACTACTCCTAAATCTTAACTTTAGACTCTTCATTTTGAAACAAACCTTAAGCTAGTGGCGTTATATTTTACGGATGAACTAATCAAATAGTGCCTCTAATAGTAAACCTGAATACCTAACCAAGAACAATTTGTGGACTATTAAAAATCTATTTTGGTACTTATAAGGTTTCACAAAGTTGGATAGTCTGTATCCATAAAGACGATTTTATATGTTAACTTCTATTGCTAATAGAGATTAAAACTTGATGAAATGACAGTATATAGCTTAGATAAGTGGTTACACTTTTTTGTCAATAGTTATCCAGAATGGGGAAAGGCACTAAATAGGACATTGAGCCGATCAAGCTTTTACAATAAATGCTTATGTAGTAATTGTTCTTAAGTTAATGTAAAATATCATGCTGTTGAAAGTATTCAGCTGATAGTCTTATCTAAACCATCTATTTTATGACAGTTGATTTTTTTGGTTAAATAGTTTTTACAGGTCAATTCTAAGTAATTTACTATATCTGTTTCTGGAATAACTTTCTGTCTGCCTATATAACTACTCTAATATTAATGGAATCTGAATCAGATTTCATAGAACTATTGTAATCAGTATTGCTTATATCCTCCTGAATGAAATGAAAAGTACACTGATTTACTATTGTGTTATATTATGAAAAACAGTCTGAAAGCGAACTTTCCAACTGTATGCATCAATTGTTCATTATATTTATGTACAGTAAACTATTTTATTTGTCTATTGATTCTTTATCATGCAATCTAAACCATGTACACCATATCACACAAATCGATTCGTTTTGACCTTGTTTAGAAAGTATCCCAGTCTCTTTGTATCTATCATATGTATGTAGTCTGTCTATTATATTTTGTTCATTGACTTTTTAAATATTATGTAATCTAGGAGCTGTTTAATTGAATTTTCTAATTTTTACAAATATTTACTTTGATTAGTATAACCATTTTGAAATTGTATAATATTATTATTTTGCATCATGTTATATCCCGTGGAGATTTATGGATGGTAACTTTGAGAACTATTTGTGGACTAATATGATATGTATATTTCCTATTGTATAATTGTTAATTAACTATACTATTCATATTCGTGTCCCTCTTATTATAAGCTTTATTTTGACCTATAGACTATTATTATACGATTTACCATTCTTGAGTTATGACCAGTCTATTGATTACTGTTCCCCACATTCACAGCCACATTTGGCCAAATCTTGTACAAATGTTATTTTCTATTTTATGGACGGTGTGGTCAGTTTGTTTGGTATATAAACCCAGTATTTTTTAGAATAAGGATTTATATTGCAGAGGCTGTTATTGGTGTTTTGAACTTAACTGGCTGGGCTGGTCAGAAAGCAGGACTGATAAGTAATCAAGACTGCTCATACGGTTTTTCGTGTATCATCGCTTTGATCGATAATTCACTCCTCTCTAATTGTCAGGAATTATCACGTCCTATGCTAAAAAGGGCATCAAGGTACACAATCAATCGATATAATTCATCACTACTTGATTAGTATTATTTTATAACTATTAGTGTAAAGCTATAATGAAAACAGAATGAAATTTCTTTGCTCTATTCATCATTTTACTGAATGTTTAAATGAGAATTGTTAATACACTAAACTTTATATCTTCTCTTCATACTTATTGTCTGACTTTCGTAATAATCATATTGTTTTATGAAATTTCGATAGAGCAATGAAAGAAGATGGAGTTGCTCTATTGAAATTTTTAAAAGGGACTAATTACTTTAAATTTGACTTTCATTGAATGATTCTTATTATTAGTGTAATTCTAATCGTCAATGATAACCAATCAAAGAATTCGAATGTCAATACGTTATTAATAAAAATAATGTATTTGTAAATATCCCAATGATTCGTGACTTCGATATGTACCTAATACTTTTGTTGTTATAAAAAAAGACTCACCTATGATCTTTTTTTCTAATCTGATCAATACACTCTTATCTCACATTAAATTTACGTACAAGAATGAAAATGAACATAATGAGCTGCCTTTTTTTAGATTGTTTAGTTAAACAAAATCCAAGTGGAACTATGAATCTGATCATCTACCTAAAACCAACACACTCGAATCGTTTTATCGATTACAATTCAGCATACCGTTTCAGTGCAAAAATCCTACTGCCTCTAATAGAATAGAAGGACTCACTGTCCACCCGACTTGGACCATCTATCCAAGCTACCATGTCTGATTCTATTCACATAAAAACTGAACTCTATCCTTTCACACTACATTTTTTCATCCTTTAACATACATGCGCACTCAAGTAAACAAACATGTCTCATATAAATCACCTTGACCTGGATGACATGACATCGACTTGGTCAGACCTGTTTTTTATTGACCGCACCAAATATTCTTGCTTTGTTCGTTTGTACTATTTAAACTTGGGTTAGTTTATTTATTCTCTAAATAAGTAGTTTACACTGAGTCATGAAACGTCAGAAAATTTTAGAAAAACACTAATCTTTCTACTCATTGGGATATTACAAATGTATTATTTTTATTAATAACAATCTACCCAATGCTTAATTTACTAGAAATTATCAAGTCGAACCTTGGTAATAACACCTACAAACTCGTTTATACGTTATTTTTTGTTTTAGAGCCAAAAGTGGTGGACTTTAGAGAGACACACTACCCAGATGAAATTCATAAAAATTAAATAAGTTCCTAATGTCACAGATGAGGTAGTTCAATTATGACAATTTCTACCAGGAAATTCACTGAATTCACTAAATCCTCAGTGATCCAAAGAGAACAATAAGGATCTATGAATAGCCAGATCAAATAAGTAACCAAAATGAATGCTTTGTATAGTCAAAACACAGGATTTACTGATTATGATTATATCTTACTATCTTCTAGGTCATTTTTGAGAAATAGAAGGCAAACTAATATTAGAACAGATTGATTTTAATGGAATTTTGAGTTAGAATAATGTCTGTTATTTATGCCAAAAGAAGAACATTTTACATACATATTTAGATGGCAAAATGACAACTGATATGGAGTATTGAGTTCATAAAATGTCACATATGCGTAAATGTAGGTAAGTAGATGAGCGAGTAGACCATTTTCCTTATTACAAATTGATACTTTTTTACTGTCATTTCGGTTTGATAAACCAAGAGAAATAAGATGCTTTTTTCTGCAAATTTAATTTTGCTAGTGATAACTCCAGGATAATTTCAAGTGATTGAAATTACAATATTTTGTTTAAAAATATATATTCATATTTCTAACTCATTTGTATTCTTTATTTAAATAATAAAATAAAATAAAATTACTAAATCTCCACAAAAACCCCCCTTGTGATAATCTCATTGATGTTTAGAATGGTAATTAGTCTCTTTTGTCATATGTTCATCCTGTACAAATCCACCCGACATTGCTGTGAATCACAAGCATCGATTGATGGTGGCTAGCAGTGGAATCCAGGAAGCGTGTTTCGTCTTACATGGGACTCGTGATTCGAATATATCTTTATCCCAGGGTTTGTGTTCATTCTGGAACTCGAACTCAGTAGCGTTCGTCCCAAATGCCATCCAGTTATCCACTTATCTACTTAGTTTAGATATACCAAAAGAAACTGATCAATTTCAGTCCTCAACATCAATAGGGAGATTCAAAAATCCAGTATAAATGAATTCAAAACTGAACCCCGTTGCATAAGCGCATGGCTATCTGAACTCAGTAGATAAATAGACAACGCAGTGACATTCGAAGAGAAAGGCACTAGTTTCGAATCCCCAAGTAGATATCAACTCTGGGATACAATTACATCAAGATGAAGAGTCACAAACAGAACTAAACACGCAACGTGTATTCCATTGGTAGCCACCAACTATCACTTCTTATATTTATATTTTGCTTCAAAAAGTTCGGTTCAATTAATGATTCATCTACTTTCCACTTCAATAAACCCCATTAATAATTATTAAGTAAAATGATTTCATCATATCTGCTTTTATTTTCATAATTGTTAGCTAACAATGGATGTGGTTGTAAATCCTCCAAAACCTCATGAACCATCTTACAATTCATTTATGGAAGAAAAATCATCAGTGCTAGAAGAACTTAAACAAAAAGCTGAACTCACTACAAAATCATTAAATTCACTTCAAGGTTTTTCATGTAATCCAATCACTGGAGCAATGTATGCATTTCCACGAATTGATCTACCTAAAAAAGCAATCGAAATAGCAAAAGTGAGTTATTTCGTTGATATGTATACATTATTTTTTATCTCATTGATCTGCGATAGTTTCTAGGTATCAGTGCCAAGGTTGGACTTGATGGTTTCAAGTAAATTGAACATTGGGTAGAGAGTTAAAAATAAACACATTTTTCGTTATATTCCAATCAGTTGTTTATTTACGCTGAAGAGATGGCTTACAATAAGTCACGAAACGTCAGAAATACAATTTTTGTACTCATTGGGATATAACAAGAAATATATTTATTACGCAACGGTTTCTGTTTGGTTAAAGCACTTGAATCTCAACGACCAGCTTACAACCTTGAACTGCACTTGATTCTGTTTTCGCGACTGAGTAGTATTATTAGCATAAGTATAATAAGTATACTTCATAGCTGAATAAATAAATCCGTACTTCATTTATCAGTTCTAATATCTGGATTGCCAAAAAACATGATCTTCGCTTGATGAACACCAGTAAGGATAAACTCCTAGAATAGTTCAACAGTGTACATCCAGCGGTTAGTTTCACTGGTGAAGGCGAGTGTGACAAAAAGCTGAATTCCCTTAACGTCACACTAAGCAGGCGAAGTGATTGCTCGTTAAGTAGAAGTATGTATAGAAAAAGTCCCTCTATCTGCCAATATACTCACTTCTATAGCTGTACACCTATCCGATATAAGAGAAATTTAGTTAGATGCCTCACTAGTAGAGCAAAAAGGATCTGTTCAGTAGATACTTTAAGTCAGGAGCTGGAATTTATCAATAACTCACTGACAGAGATCGGCTACCCTAGTGCGTTTATTAATAAGTACATGTATGATACACGAAAGAAGTCTGAGATTTCAACTGTTCAAAAGAAACCTTTATACATGAAACTACAATTCAACGGGGATGTGGCTAATGATACTATGAAAGATAGGTTAGCGAAAGTAATTAGCAGGACATTCTACGCAGCCAATCTTGCGTTGACTTTCTCTAGTCAACCAGCGATGTCTACTCAAATGAAGGAAAAGTTACTTGAGTTGGTCTCGTCTATGTGCATATACAAGTTCAGCTGCTCCTGTGGGGATAGTTATATCGGGCGTACTACCAGGCAACTTAACCAACGAATGAGTGGACATTTAACAGCATGGTTTGGGAAAGGCCAGATGAAAACAATACGCAATTCTATATTGGCACATCTAATTGAGAGTTGTCATAATCTAAATAAATCGAAATCATTTCGAGTGTTCTATCGTATATCTCCATCATTTCCCAACGGATTTCCTTCCCGTCTCCTTCATATAGCTGAAGCCATAGAAATTCGTACATTTCACCTTAATTTATATGTACAGAAGAGATTTGTAACTCCATTATTCTTTCTACGGCCGGACATAACAAATGACATTATTATTATTATTATTGTTTAAATTTTATTTTTAATTTTGTTATCATTTGTTTGTAATTTACCGCCTCTTTCCGTTTGTATTCTTTACTATCTAATTATTCACATACTTCTTATTACGTAATGATTTTAATGTTTTGTGATGACTATTCTAAGTATATTTACTCACGTTTAACTTCCTATTTCCAATGTTTAACGATTGATAAGACACAATTATATGAACGAAGAATATTCTTTGCAATAATTTCTCATCAGGTTCTACAATTATAAATCCACATTAATAATCCACAAAAAAAATTGGCCAAGTTTAAGGCTGAGTACATCAGTTAAAACTGCGACATGGGTATTTTTCAGCGATTGATAAGACTTTTTTATCGTAATTTAATATTCTTACTACTACCAGTACATCTGTTTTCCCATTATCAACTTGTACTTTTAACTATTATGCTCGGTGACGTATTCTATTTCATTGTGATTATTGGCTCAAATTGCCTTGATTGGTCTAATATTTTCGTCCGTTCTCTCTCTCGAAATGCTCTCACATGGCCACGCGTATATAGCCTCTACCAGGGAACTCCTACTTCCCGTCTTCTCGTGGCATTACTGTTGTTTACGAAATTGAGAGTTAGAAAAGCGAATGTCCGCCGCCTTAACCGGCTTGGCGGACACAGAAATTTCACTTTGGGAGTTGGAGAACCCTGATTCCAAACCAATGGTGCACATGCTCTCCAGTATCCTGAACAAACAAATTGCGTATGAATCAATCGTTGGTCACCGGTTACCATGAGACTGCATCTCCTTACGCTGCTCCACTGCCTTGTGGATCAGATCTTTAGGTCAAAAGCTCCGGGTGTGGTCCCCTAAGAAAACCACCTGCTTCAGTCTGGGAACCTGGGCAGTATCACAGCCCTCAAGCAAATCGAATATGATTTATGAGGCGCATATGTATCTGGTGCTTCCTTGTACCAATATTTATGTGTTTAAACAAATAAATAAAATAAAAAACTAAATAAAAAGGTTGTAGAGAATAAAGACATTTCAACAAAGGAAATTTTTCAACGATATCATTTTCTGAAGTTGTACAATCGTATTTACAGGTAGTTTTACAAATTACAAGTGCTATTTGTTACCTTCTTCTCTTTGACTAAGTAGACAGTTATCTTCATCTTTTATTCCATAGATTATTACCTTTGATTGCTTCCAAAACTATTTCCTAATTTAAGATCTTTTTAATTATTTTGCTAAGTGGTGCAACCCTTTTTTTACTGAGTACTTTAAAACTTTAGTTACATTGGAATAATACCCTTCGAACTTATGTAGTTTAGTTAACAATTTTGTAAAGAAACTAAAAACTGAGAGCATCATAGTGAAACAAGAAATGTGGTTCGACTACAAAGATAGCCAAGATAAGTTTCACTATTCTCAAAATGAATATGTTGCTGTTCACAGGAAACATTAAAGAAAATCATAGATTTTAGTCAATTTGTTTTTAGAGCAGTTTTTGAGTTGAGATTCCACCACTATCCTGGAAGTCGTGATGTGTCAATAGATGCTGATTTAACACATTACTCCTATAGTTTATGGCGTCATGTTATGTAAATGCGAATTTAATTTTAAGATGTTTCATAAAGTCGTCAGATATTTAATTTATCTTTCTACTTTAATGACCTCGACTAGTAGATTTACAGTAATCTTATTTACACCTCTAAGTCATCAATTTTATGAATTGATGAACAGTTTATTAGATAACAAATGGCTTGACCTTTTCTCGTTTTCCTAGCCAGTCAGTGTACTTTTACATAACTTGTGAAATTTAATTCTGGTTGTTTATCGATGTTGTCTTAATCTTTTTCAGTCTAAAGGTATGCAACCAGACTTTATGTACTGCTTAGAATTATTGGAAGAATATGGCGTCTGTGTAGTACCAGGATCTGGATTCGGTCAAGTACCTGGAACTTGGCATTTTAGGTAAACTAATTTGCAAATATTCATATCCTTAACCCTGAAACTTCCTAGAACTTGACTATATGCAGTTGGACAGTCAGAATAAACCAAAAGTGTATTAACGTGCTCGACACTTCCACACTGCAACAGTATGAA
The DNA here is from genome assembly GCA_944470415.2 of Schistosoma rodhaini. NCBI lineage: Eukaryota > Metazoa > Platyhelminthes > Trematoda > Strigeidida > Schistosomatidae > Schistosoma > Schistosoma rodhaini. Next base: position 67,338,057 of record OX104044.1, read on the forward strand.
CGTGGTTGACGCTATAAACATAATGTAAGGACAGTCTTACCAAGTCATATAATTTCAGTCTGAATGGGAGAGGCGACTGCAAGAGTTACTTAAGTTCTAGATACCGAGGTATTCCAGTCAATCCAACTTTTATCTAAATCCTTATACAGAAGTAGCTATAATCAAGTATTGTGACCAGGTGTTCAACTTTTGATGGAAAAGTTGATGGTCAAATGATAAGTAGTTCTTGTCTTGTTCATTGTTTTAGTGCCTCCGTAAATTTCGTGTTCCGAAAAATAAAAAAAGATGGCATAACAGATCTATAGTTATTGTTAGGCTACTTAAAGACTGTAACTGTTACCTCTAGTCCTTCTGTATGGTAAGTTTAGTTTAACTGATTTTGAAAATCACCACAGCTGTAGTTCTCTAAACTGTTCTTTTCTAGATGGGCTAGGTGTTTGTATTCCTTCTCTTCTTGATGTTTACGAGTCAGGTTATACAATAGGAACAGTTCCATTTCAAATTGAAATCCCAATTCAACGACAGGTTTATCTTCTCCGCACGTGACAAGTAAAAAACTATAATCTAACACTTTCAAACCATATATATCAATTGTTTGGTGTCACGGTTGAATGTATAATACTTATAACCTAATCACCTTGTCATCTATTTATCATTGTGATTCCAATTTAAAATTTGTTCTTTTTCTAATAAATGATGTGGAGAATGATCTCTTTCGTAATCAGTTAATAATGGAGTTGTTGAAAATTTACGAAAACTTTCGAAAATGTCCCAAGTTCAAACTCATTAATCTTTATATTTTACTTAATAAAGTCTTAAAAATTCGGAACTCGCAGGATCCACGTTTCTGTATCCGAAGTATATGTGGGCTCCGCTTATATATTCTATATTAAGTTATCTCAAACCATAATACAACTGTCTTATCAACCTCTCATTTTCGCTGATTTTGTAGGAACCAGTAATGTTTACTTACCTTGATTTTCACATTTTTTAAAAATTATAATCCATGTTGCTCAGAAACAGGTTATGATTACCATAGTTGAAATACCTTTTTTGTTTTTCAGAATAACGATTCTCCCTAGCATTAAAGAAATGAAACTGGTCATGGACTATTTAAAAGAATTTCATACATCTTTTCTTGCAAAGTATTCTTGAATCGTCTAACTATGTGACAATCCATAGAGTATCTGAAATTTTGATATTTTTTATGTTATATATATATATATATATATATATATATATATATATATTCTCCACATTCTCATTCATCATGTATACAGATAGATATTCTGTTTGTATCCAATTAGAATTTGTTTCTTCTTTACTCTATTCATAAATATAACATAATTTCTCTTCAGTTATCTATTTTTGAATCTACCACATTTAGCTATTGTACTAATGTTTAATTCTTATTTATTTAAGACTCCAATTATCAAACGAAGCTGTGTCGTAATCACAGGGGGGGAGGGTTCTTATCTAACCCTCTAATTACGACGTAACTTTGTCTGATAATTGAAGTCTTCAATCACTTTATAATTTAATCTTTTCTATTCTTTTGTTTATATATTTATCTATTTACAAACAATTGATTAATCAATAGTTTATGCAGAAAAAAATGATGATTGAAATGGTTGAGTAATTTTCATCTGAGTTTTGTTTTGTTTTTCCATTTCGTTAAAATGACTGTTTGTATTTCTTTGGTTTTTCTGATAGAGAAGGGATCGTTTATCTTATATCAAATGATGCTACACTGATCACGGTTAATTAACTCTTATTGTTTGTTTGCTTGTTATGTTCCTATTCACGTTCTTGTACTTTTTATCATGGGGAAAAGTATAAATAATTAATTATATTATATATACTTATTCTGTTATAAAAATGATATCACATGAAAAATATATAAAAAAAAGTAATTATTTCCCTACCTTGAATCTCTTTATGGAATAGAATCTATAATTTCAACTGATCATCTAATCAATACATATACACATAAATAATATTTTATTGATTATGTTGATTTTTTTTTAAAAGTTTCATCGGTTTTTCTGAACCTACTCAGCAACAACAAGAAAAAGGAAACATTTAAGAAATGTGAAAGTAATTTATTTTTTATTGTAATTAATCAAAATAAGAATGAATATATAACACTAGGGTAATTTAAGTTAATGCATAAAACATATTTTACAGCAGCAAAAAGAAGTAATAAAAGAAACTGTTGAATAATATCAGAAGGGGATATTATAGTGACTGGCTTCAAGAGGTATTTCCTGGAGTTCTAGTAAGAAGCAATGACCAGTGGAGTTCAACCAGGTCTGTTGTGAGATAATAACTCACTGAAGACAATGGTGAACGGTTGCTCAGCTTCATGGATCGGTTGAAGTTAGACGTTAACACAGTTGGATGCTGGCTCAGTGTTCTAGTGATTAATCGCTCGCGCGCGAGACTGATAGGTCCTGGGTTCGAATTTCGCGAAGCTGGATCGTGGATGCGCACTGCTGAGTAGTCCCACATTAGGACGAAACGGCCGTCCAGTGCTACGAGGTTTTTCATGGTGGTCTAGTTTTAATGGATTCATGATCTCAACTATTAAAAGAAACTGTGTTTATAAATCTGTTTAAGGCATTTTCATTGTTTTATATTACTTTAGCTCTATTAAAGAGTGTTTTTACAAATATGTGACCTAGCCAACTTCATCAGCTACATTAATGTTCATATTTTAATACCACTACTCAATGTGTTGCTGCTTTATTTTATGATAAAAGATATCCATTGTTAGATTCAAGTTAATCAGTTACATAAGTTTTTGAAAAAACGACTAACGCTTTTACACTTTATTTAGTACAATCCAATACTTGCGTATTTAATTAGTTGGAATCCGTCATTTAGGCGTATTGGCCTACAAATAGCGTTCAGATTTATTTTTCATAGTTTAAAACATAAGAGATGTCCATTAAATTATAGTGCACAGAATTACTCAACAAATATGAAATATATTAACTTTTGGTGTTTTAACCCGTAATCCATCCCTTGAAAATAACAGTGAGAAATGAACGATGTCATATTCATTCAGTCTTTTAGTTTGTAACTATTAATCTGAGTAACTCATCACTTGCATTATTTTGAGATTTCAGGTAATCGAAGCAGTTGATAGGAAACTGGGGTGCTGGGTGACGCGAGATCGGATCCTCCAGGGCAAATCAGTTGCCTTGAGACTACACATATGTCCTAGTGACAAGTACCCAATCTCACGAAATTTAGGTCCAAAGTATCCTGTTGACTTCTTCCAGCCACCTTACACGGCTTTTAAGGATGAATCCCTAATTTTTAAAAGGAAAACAAAAATTCACTTTACTATCCTTATTGCAGCAAAAATCTGTTAAAGTAAATATTAGACGGGTCATAATTTTAATATTTTGATAAACATCCCAATCTAATTTTTCACAAAATTCAATTACCATCTCTACACTTCTGAGTTTCTGTTATTCTTCATTTGACCTTTCAGTATGGAAATTGAAATGTTACCCTCCTACATTCATCACCCAATATCAAATCCATTTCTGAAAATCTTGTTCAAGTTAACATCCCAAAAATGTTTTATCTTCTAAAGAACCCACTGGAAACACAAATCTACCATTCATTTAACGATCTGAAAGTTCAGGGAAGAGTTGGAATGTTTTATCAGCCTTATTAATCATCAAACTAACTACAGTACTATTAGAAGTAATCATCAAATTTCGGTAAAGCAAAAAAAATAAACTTAATGTTCATTATTTCTACCAAACTTACGAAATCATTCATTGAGCACTATGATAAAAACCCTTTAAAGGTGATAAATACAGAGGATGAAGCAAGTCACATGCTCAATGAATACAGTCATCTTAATGTTGATGTGTTTAAAATGTAGGCATATTCACCATCAAGTATTAGCAACCAAGGAATCAATGAATATCAGGGAGCACCAGGCGGTTTTATAAATCCTCAATGGATATCAAAGCATGACAGTTATTCACAGACTAATATTAGTTCAAACTGCTATGAATTATACTTCCTCAAGTGAATAGAGAGTATTGATGAGAAAATTCTAACAACAAATATTTACTCTATTCTTGACGAACCAATTATGCTGTCCGTTCTTAGAAAAAGTATTCTAACCCAACAGTTACAATAGGATCGTCTTTGAACTGAGTTATTCATTAAAAATATCTTGCACTCATAGTAAACAACTTATAGTATTTTTGATCATATCAGTGAACATAAATAGTCTTTTATTTATCATGCAATTATGGTGAATCCAGTATAGACTGTTAGGTTTAATAAAATAGTGTACGTTTAACTTTGAGTGGTGATACCTTACTTCTTGGCGATCATATGATCAATATTTATCAAAACATTTGCTTGCATTTGTCCTACTGTTTTGAAACTAATCAAGATTTTATTCAAGTACTTACAAACCATTAGTAGTATAAATTTTATAACAAAATTTATTCTCAATCAAGCTATTACTTCAGTAGGCTTAGATAAACTCTAAAACACTGCTCTGGTTGGATAAGCAGCACTTGATAAAATTACAACCTGCTTTGTCAGTGATATTATTAGTAGCACTAATACAACGACTGATGAATAAGATCTATTATTATTCCATCAATGTAATTTTAGTAAGAAATGAAAATTTAGCACAGACAATTTCTATTACAGCGATATTCCGTTACAAAGTTTTACAGTCTCACTTATGGTGATTTACCAAACAAACTCTGTTACAAAAACCTAAGGAGGTTAGGCAGTTAATCCTTTGGAAACCCTCAGTATCACAATGAGGTTGTTTATAGGTCTAAAGGTTTTAAAAAAACTCAGTAGGATGAAGATAAAATATGAGAAACAATTTTCCACATAATAGAAATTTGGGAGAAACAAAACACATAGGATTGGTTTAAAATATTCTACAGGTTTTGATTGTTGCTAGCTTTGAGTTCGCCGGTTTCAATATTTTGATGACTCTAAAGAATAATTCTAGTCGGCAAAGTGACCAGAACCTATGAGATGTTCCAAAATTGAAAGATTATCTTGACTTTCACTTAATAGGCTCACCACTATTGTAGGAAAAACGTAATTACCCAAACGACTCATATATCACATCAGGGAAGCAAAATGTTTTACATATCTTTTTTAGATAATAACTTAATTGGAATTAAAAGGACTTCGAGTTATTGATAAGAACAACTGATGACCACAGTTACAAACAGTAATTCAAAGAGAAATTATATGATATTAAGTATTACTTCAGAAAATAAAATGAGATCATCACAAATTCAGGAGAATATTTAAAAAGTTGTCAGACAACCTTCGGAAAATTCAATTCTGGATTTCATAAAATTTTTAACAAAGGCGGATTTTTGATTTTCTAGAAACCACTATGGAATAGGTAATTATCTCCCAAGCTGTAGCATCTTATTGAAACTTCGTCAGAAGTTCTTCTTACACTAAATATGAATCCTGTACTCTAAGGTAAAGACATACATATCAAGACAGTTCCGTTGGAAGAACAAAACAGAAAAAAACATGCTTCATATTCTTTGAAAATGTTCCTGTTAGCAAATAAGGAAAGATGAGATAGTTATTAAAAGGAAACTATATAGATGGTGAATAAATCATTGAATTGTTATCCTAATGGATGATATTAATTATATGGTGGTATGTTTCGGGCTGAGGTTTTCCGACTATTTTGATAATAAACCTGAGATATGGATTCACACTACGGTAGTCAAATACGATTAAAATTGAACTTGTAAGCCATTGGATAGGGACTCAATAGTTTTATAGTTTAGCTTTCTCTGTGAGGACTGAATGTTCTGGGTTCGACCTCCGTCAGGGTTAAAGATGCGCACTTCTGAACAGTCCCATATTATAGTGAAACACCCGTTCACTTCATCTTAATTTTGAATGGTTCTTTAACTCAGGCCGGTACATGTTCTGAATGACAATCAACAATCTCGACAAATTCTCAAACTGATCATACTATTCACCTGGAAGGTAATAAGTATATTCCTAAACAAATTAACAACAATACCATACAGTATTGCATGAAATGATATACGTCAGAATAATCATGTAACTTAAACGTGCCATTTTCATCAAATTCATTATTTTTTACACGCTCGCGTGATTAATTATTAACTTCTATCTACGTACATTTTTATGCTCTGTCTGTATGTTTATTTATCTACTTATTGAATTAAATTTATGGATTACACATATACTGATTCGATAATTCAGTGAACGATTAATAACCACATTAACCCACACACATCATTATCGATTATCAAATAAGTCAGCTCGCCAGAACAATTGATGATCTCATTTCTCCACACTACACACATATCACATTTCTTAACATTTTTGTGTCTTATACAACTGATGATTCAGTTTATCGCCTTTTCAATATTGAATTAACCGTGATCTTGAACCATTCAATCCAGAATTCCTAGCAAATGAAGTGGATTTTTTGAGTAATACTGAAAGATGTTGGTATTATTTCATGAATTCAAGAAAGCAGATATCTGACACAACTTTTAATCACTTATCAACTACAACATATTTGATCCATATGTATCCATATTTTTTTTCAACATTACTCATTTTTCAACTATAGATTTATTAATGTAATAGTTATGTTAAGATAACACTAATATACATTCCAGTACAATTCTTAAACCATTAGATTCTACTATTAAATAAAACAGAAAATGAATAATTGGCAATAAAATACTTTTTTTATTATCAAAGATACGAATTCGAATTAACTTGAAATAGACATTTTTTTATAAGTCACATGTTCATGACCCAGAAAATAATCCACGTGACTTTGGATAAGAAAGGAGTAATAAAATGTACTAATCGTATGTTGAAGATATAATGCTCGGAATTTTTTTTTAAATAAATTTTTTACAAAAAGTAGGTAAAACAATGACATTTTTAGAAAAAAACATATAACATATCAGTAGTAATATAAATAATGTATATAGTAATTACATAAATACATTTACTTACTTACGCCTGTTACTCTCAATGAAGCATAGCCCGTTGACCAGCGTTCTACAACCAACTCTGTCCTGGGCCTTCCTTTCTAGTTCTATCCAATTTTTGTTCATTCCTCTCATTTCTGTAATGTGTTCTTTGGTCTTCCTCTTCTCCTTTGGCCTACAGGATTCCATGTGAGAACTTGTCTTGTAACGCAGTTGGGTGATTTCATCAATGTGTGTCCTATCCACTTCCAACGCTTCTTCCTGATTTCTTCCTCCACTGGAATCTGGTTTGTTCTCTCCCACAGTAGGTTGTTACTGATAATGTCTGGCCAACGAATCCGAAGTATCTTGCGTAGACAACTGTTAATAAACATCTGTAACTTATGGATGATGAAATATAGGTTAATAGAATGCATATAATTAAATTTCAAGTTTCAAGAAATTTGGGCTACTTTGTTTTCTTTACATAAAGAATCGAAAGAAAATAGAATGTCGTCTATTCTTAAACTTTTCTATATTCTCATATATCTCAACTACTAATATCATTAATGTCATATATAATCATAGAAATTAAAGTAAAATTTCGAGGTCAAAATATTACATTACTTGTCAGTCAGAAATTTGTAGCAGTACTAATCGATAAATTGCATAAAAAGACAACTGTGGTGTGTGTTATTGATATCGACAGATATAAGTAGTATGTATCATTAATTGAAAGTGAAGTACCTGGAGGCAGAAAGTTAAGAAGATTGAAGAAAAAAGAACGAGAACAGAGAATGATTATTGTAGACATGAAGGAACAGTGAAGTCTGAAATGACTGATCAACATTTTGCAAATGAAGTATTTACAATATGGTTCTCAGATTTTACTAAGATGCTCCGTAATTTTGTGTTGAAATATACTCAATTGTCCCTACTTCTATTCTCGTTCACTACACAACTGGTAAATTATTGATTATAACCCAGAATATATGAAGAACATTAATGTTAACATCAAGATCATTCATGTAGAAGTCAATTGAGATATGCAATGATTGATTTACAGTATTATAATGCAAAGTAGGACTGATTCAAGTATTAAACATTGCAAAAACTTGATCCCATATATAATTTAATTAATACAGACTTATGCATTTGTTCTAAATATATGATTAGTATTCTTGTTCTCATATATTGCCATGAAAATATATGATCAATACATTGCTACATTATCAACTGTCTGTAGATTTATGGAAGTAAAATAATGGGCGAGACTATAATTTATGGACGAACCAATCAGAAGCGTTTGAGGAATTTCAAGGTCACAGTGCCAATTTCAACACCTGATGCTCATGTACGATCGGTTTACAGATAACTTTAGAGTAGACTTTACAATTAAGTGGCTACAACAAATGAGACTACTAAGAAGTTCCTTTATTTGTGATTGTGGTAATCAAGTGACTTGTAGACGTTGTGCAGACTATCGTGATGTTGTCCTTCGATGTAATATACGTTGAAGGAAGACGTTTGCTGGAATAGGAAGCTTTATCGCTCGATCCAGATTGAGAATAACGAATATCATAATAATTTCCGCGAACTGTATAATAAAAGCACCAGTAACATTGGCTGAGAAAATCGCAGATGCTACTGTTGTAGCGTAAATCCGATTCTGTCTATACTCGTATGTAATAAATGACTTTATCCGCGTTGGTGAACAACGGAGTTAAATACGTCAAATACGAGAATAGATTTAGAATACATATATTTTCTACAGTCATTGATCTGGCCAGAGAATCAGAGTAATGGAGCGAATAAAAGCGAACGAAGCGAAAGATCATGCGCAATGGAGATTGGCTGGGAAGCCAACTCGATTTAAGCAAGCGTTAATCAACATTTATAGGTGGACAAGAATGAGTGACAGACATACGATGAATAAGATAAGAAGTGTACACATATATGCTCATATAAAAGTATAGTCAAGGTTAATAAGCAAATGATTAACAAGATCAAAATATGACTCATAATGGATAGGCGAATTGGCTTGGCCAGTAACTAGAATAAAGTATATGGGCTTAACACATAAACTGATACTACACTACTGAAACTTCAACTGTTCAGTGGTATGAGTGTTGTGGGGACATACCCATAATAAAAATGATAAACTTACACAACCGGAGTACACGTAAACAATAATGAAGTTACGTGGTTCAGGCTGAGAGGGTTTTCGTGAAATTATCTTGGCTCCAGAGACCAACTATTATGGAGCTATATGGATGACTTCCTCTACCTTATGCACTACGATTTTAAAACCTTTGAACGTTTTCCTAACCTTGACAAGTTTTTGGACCATATAAAAGGATGTATCCAATTTAATTATTTGGTTTTGTATAATATATTTTCACTCTATGCTGACTGTTCACTGATAGGCTAACATTTCTCAAGCTCACTTGCGATTCGCTCAAAGGTCATCCATAAATTATAGTCTCGCCAAATAATGGGGACATTTAGTTTATCATTTAAACAAACAACATATTTCTGATAATCTCCGTCTTCTTATTACACTATCGAGACAACAATTAATTAATTTTTATTATGAAAAATCAAAAAGTATTGGACATATGTATAGTCCTCCACCAGGATGTTCTTGACAGTTCATACACAGTATTCTACATCAAATTAAGATTCAGATGTTGATCATGGTATTATTCATCTTGTGAGTCAGAAATTTAAAATGATTTGCGGTATAGTACTATCATGGTCAAAAGATATCAGAGGGTAAATGCTTTATTATTATTATTACTAAGGATGCTAGCTAGCGGTCATAGCGTTTCGAATTTCGGGCAAAGTCAAAGTTTGGTTTCATCTAAATTTATTCCCAAAACTTATCTTAAACTAATGCTTGTTTGACAAACTATTCACTAGATTTAAAGCCACTGGATCATTGATGCTGTCACTAACTTTTGAGATGTACAGTCATCTGTAGTTTATATGAGATCACTAACTTACTCCTGTGACTTAATTTTATGCATTATAATCAATTAGTCAGCTAACTTTAGATTGCTATCATGTAGTCCATGTCAGAGTAGTAACATTATGCACGTATTACATGAACAAACCGTTGGTACTAGTTTTCACCAAACTATTACTTCACTTGTCATAAAAAGTATTATCCCAAGATGTCTGACTGGAAAATGAATATTACGTTTTCGTGACCGATGTTCATTTGAGTGAGCTCCAGCTCAAGGGATTCATCGGCTTGACGTAAAGAATTTTACTGAGATCATGAACTGATCTAAGTTGGACAGCCGTTGAGAAGCTGGACGGTTATTTCGTCCTAACATTGGATTCCTAAACAGTTATAACCCCAGTTGTAGAGTCATGGATCCCCAATGTTAAAGATTCAAGTACTAGAACAAATCGATTGTCTAGAGCTTCTAGTAGTCGTCTCACTTAGGTCGGTTAGTGATTTCAGGAAAATTTAACTATCCCTACAACCTTCATACTGAAAAATGGAGAATATTTATTGCAGTTTAAATTTATAATACGAATCCAAATGTCCACCTTGAAGACTAATCCAATTTTAAATCTCTTAGGAAAAAACTTTCAATGTTAAAAATCTTCCTACGAATAAATTTCATAAGTTGGAAAAGAAGCAGTTATTCTTTTAAACGAGCGCATTAAATGATATATGTTTTCTTGTTGAAATCTGACGTGTTATAGCCGAATGGTACAATAACAAATACCGCAATCCTTCAGTCTTCTTCGATATCTAGATGTTCAACGTGTTAAGATAGCACTAAGCAATGAACAGTATATTATTTTGTTACTTAGCTACTAATTAGAAAACTGAACAAACATTAATACTGACCTTGTAAGAGTAGTTTGTATTATTATTTCCGAGATAACTTGTATTTACTATTTTACTTATTGTTTAAAGAAATCTTTTAAGAGATACGAACTGTCGTTTCAAACGTAAACGGGGTTGTCTAACTTCATGACCTGCAATCAGGGTTTACAATCTATTCTACGAATTATTTGTGAATTACATTTTAGATACCATAAAGTGACTTAACAATTACTATTTGAAACAAGAAATCCAAAAAAGAAACATTCAAAATGACGATTAAAAGAAAAACAAGAGAATATTTCTATTTCTTAAAAGTTAAGTGAACACAGGAAAAATAAATGAGGTTGATCAATTTTGTACATGAAATTAGGTCAACAACAAAGCTTTGTTTGAAGTTAACTAATTAATGGAAGTTAACCTTATTGATCACGTCTAATCGGCTATTTACTAATGCCTATTATTATTCAATTTAACTACAATCTTCTCTGCATATATATATATATATATATATATATATATATATATATATATATATATATAGCCCCATACTATTGGTTTATACAGTTTATTGATTTGCAGTCAGAGATACATTGAGTAAATGTAATTTATCAAAACAAAAGTCATAATGTATGGTATCTCTAATCTTTGTACACAATCGATTTCATTATTTTGAATGTCAAACTCAGAAATAGAATGAATATTCTACAGTTAGAACAATAATAACTAAATGTCTTGTAAGTAGTCAGCAACATTAGTTATATATATACATCTCATAAATAACGGATATCATTACAAATTCTTTGTTCATAAAGGTAATCTATTTTACTTTAAATTGTGTATTATCCTGTAATAAATTTGATCAAAGTTTATATAACAATGTTATCAAATAGATCAATGACAAGGTTCAATTTAAAGTGTTCATTATAGTAAAGCTAATTAAATAATAGTAATTTAAACGTCACGTATATTTTTTAGCCAACTTTTGAAGAAATAAATAAAATGAATTAAGTTCAATGTATAAGAAAAAGAGAATTCAGCGAAGAAAATGTTCTTTTCGACGAAATCATTTACTTAAGCTGTACATTCGTATATATAGTGATATGGAAAATATGTCTATAGGAGGCTAGAAAAGATTGCATTATAAATGGATTCGACAATAAATAACAAATGAGGTGACGTACTAATCAAGGGGTAAGGAAGAAAATAGTTTATGGGTCAGATAATATTTCAATTGACAGATGTGAAGAAAAGCGACAAACACAAAGGTCATAATAATAGACTGAATAATAATCAAGAAAACTTGTAGAAAGTAATAATAATAACTGATTAGAGTTTAAATGTAAAATAGTAATTTAAAAAAGTACAGAAAAAAAACGTACTCAATGAGAGAATTAAGGCCAAGGAAGGATAAGAGGTTGGACAAATCGTTTCTGTACGCAAAGTTCAGGCTTGAATTCATGTATTGCCAATGCCTCAGCAGTGCATAAAATATTGATTCGACCTCCCTTTGATCCGGTTCCTTTAACTCTATAGATTATTTTAGAAGACGTGTCTTTTGGAGCAATGTGTCCACAATTGATTAAATGCTCTTGTATCGAACTGGTTATCTTTTTACATTCACCTTTTAGGAGCCAAGCTGGATAGTATTCAGAGATACGTTTGGAAAGCGATCGCTTTGCGCGGCTGTTGATAATCAATATGAAAACCAAAGTATTTGGTAATTTGCATCATAAGTAAAGTTTTAAATGTTGCCAATTCATTTTACAAATCATTTCAAAACTTGTAATAATGTTTGTTAGATAGATAGCCAATGTTTAGTATACAAAAAGAACATGAAGATTGTAGCGCAATATGGAGTAAATGCACAAAATTTAGATAATTTAATAAGAAGACGAAGATTATCAGAACTATGTGATATATTAGCGCAATACATTTCGAACAATCTGATCACACATATACTTGGTGAAGAAAAAGCCTGTCTACATCACCTTACCATTTAGAGGTGATTCAAATAGCCTTTTATTGAAACAAAGGATTAAATCAGTCATCAACAAAATGTATTGTGCAGCGAAAATCATTATCAAAGAAAGAACGAGGTCCATGCTTCATTCAAAACCTAAAAGACACGAAAACGATTGTGTCACATCCCACTGCGTTTACCAAATTGGGTGTATGTGTGAGCACATATACATATGGAGGAGCTATCGTGATCTGAAAATTAGGGTGGGTGAACATGTACCAATTAGAGACTGACCAGTTGCAGTCCTAACACATCGATGGGAAGATTCAAACAAACAATACTAAATGAATTTAAACTTCACCCCATCGCACAAGCAAGTGGCTATTAGGACTCAGTGGCCGAGTGGATAACGCGATAGCGTTTGAAGCGAGGGCACTGGGTTCGAGTCCCAGAGTGAACAACAACTCTGAGATGCAGGTACATCCGGCTGACGGGTCCCAAATAGGACGAAACGTGAGTCCTGGATTCCACTGCTAGCCACTATTCATCTCTGCTTACCATGTACCAAAATGGTTGCAGGAACAAATAGAATCGAATAACCCAATAAGAGTAGAGGATAAACATCCATCATCCTCTATTGCCAAACATATAGTCGAAAGAGGTCATAAGATTGATCTTAACTCGGTTTTTGTGGTGTTGTATGAAAGTGTAAAAAGGCGTATACAAAGGTTTATTGAAGCATTAGCCATACGAAAATTCAAACCCCCTTTGTGTATTCAAAAACAGTTTGTTCTCTCCTTAAACCTACCCCGATAGCTTAGCTTATTGTCTAGAGTGATTAGGTGTCAGATTGTTTTCACATTATTATTATTATCCTTGTCTATTCTTGACCCCCATTTCCAGTCTAGTTGACCTTTTATTCTTATATATAAATGCTCTTAACAAATATATGTGTGATCAGATTATTCGAAATGTATTGCGCTAATATATCACATAGTTCTGATAATCTTCGTCTTCTTATCAAATGGACTAATTGCTTTAAATACACAAAAGAAAAATGTAGTGCTGTGAATAAGGAATGTCCACATAAAGTGAAAACTATCAGTCTCAAAACTTCTATTTGAAGGATTCTACTTAGAAACAAGATGAAAAATCATATGACATGAGGAACAAAACAGACCACTATTATATCCTAGTCATATATACATGCCTAAATATTTACACCTTCTAAGACGTCATATTCATTATTTATACATGAAAAAACAAAATTAGACCAAATTACCGGTCTGAATTATACTGAGGATCTTAATATTTACTGAATGTGGAAACAGTCAATATTCTTCAGCACTTTAATATAGCTCAATATTCATTGACTGTTAATGTTTCTATTTACATGGATTATTTCTCACCATTATTATTATTCATTTAAATACGTTAAAATATTCACCTGTTGTTAGTATGTGAATAACCGAAATAAAAGGGGAAAAATGTAATCGGTTGACAAACGTAGAATACATAAATCAAAAGTTAGAGTATTTAAATTAGTGTAGAACGAAGTCATTCACTGGAATAGTAATTAATATTTCCTCACTTTGAATATACTTCCATAGATTGGAATTCACATTGATATTATGGCTTAGATGATGTTCTATGAATCTACTAATTCTTCCGATTTTGTACAAGTTGAAAGACATTTCACAGCTTCAATTAATTTTCCAGAGTATAGGTATAACAATTATTATTCAAAGATTGTCAATCGGTTATTACTCACACCAAGTGATGAGATTATAATTTATGGACGACTTTTGAGCGACACTAAGGTCACTTTGCATAGCTAAAAATAGAATACCAGTCATAATCTACAAATACGTTGCGATTCAACATGTAAAACAAATTAAGCAACACACTAATCAATTAATGACAATCAACCAGGTATTTCTACAAAATATTTTATATTCACCAACCACACTTTAATATACATAAATGTAAGTTAGAAAGTTTAACACGTTGCAAATCAAGTGTATACTTGCAATATCCCTTATCATATTAATTCAGGACCAATTCAAAAACATTTTCTGAATAGAGACTATTGGTAATACAGAGACTCAAAGATTATCAATATTTAACTTGAATGATCTGATTCTCATTGAGATTATAACTTCTTTTTTTCACTAGCTGAGGTATGTTTGTCTGAACATATGCTGTATCCTCAATCACTCAATCCATCATATACGAATTTTTATCACTGACCCGTTGCAAATAACCGAACAGCATGCAACAAAATGATCGAATGAGAAATTCTTTGATATTATATGTATATTGTACATCAATGCATACAATATTATGCTTAAAGTAATTATAACTTGATATTAGATAAATATTTTGTTTAGGATCATCAGGAGTGGATGTCTAAACGAACAAAATTTAATTGTAATTTACTTGATATTCGATGGTGGGAAGAAGCAAAATTACCTTTCGAATGGAATAACGTATGACAATTAACTCTAAATTGCGAACCTCTTAAATAAGTTAAAATTAACAAATTTAGTCAGTAGACTAATAATAAGACTATATATACATTGTTTTAAGTTTCTTTTATAACTACTGATTAAAATGTAATTTGACAATCATGTAAAGATATATACTAAACCGTGTAACGCAACTATTCATTCTAAAGTGATAAACACTTCCAAGAGAAACTGCTTAAACTGAATTAGTTTACTTGATTACGACAAAAATTAAAGATACATATCCAGTTAGTGAGTTCCATCTCCATAATCTTGCATTGGTAATGCTTGAATATTCTGAAATTTAAAAGTTCTTATTTTCAAAAAAGAAAATTAACGACATCAGTGACACCTTAAGCATAATAATACAAAAATACACGAAGTGGTTCCACGTATATAGTACACGACGAGAATAACTGTGATGAACTAAAACATGACCAACCCTCTTTCCCCTTGAACTAGGCGTGGTTACTAATCTATTAACATGATAGTATATATAATAGACTAAAGAAAGAAAGAAAGAAAACAGAAAATCTACTACTCTACTATAGTATCCCAATAACAATAATAACAACAGTGATAAAAAGCATTGTATTATAAACTATTTGGTTCGTTATCATAATATCTATTAATGTACATTTTACTTATGAATTACTGAGTCTTTTTTTATTCGAAATGACTGTCATGTTGGACCATTTTTCGAGTAGGTACAATTAGATCACCATAAATATAAATCTTTTAAAAAAAAACAATTTAACATTTTATCAATGATAGATTGTACAATTGTAGACAAAAAAGAAAGAAAAATAGTAAGAAATATATTTTAAATGAAGAAACGAATGGTAATAATAATAATGTTAATATGTTTTGGAAGTAAAATCAATTCCAATTTGATAGTTACAAAAAATACAAAGTGGATGATAAAAACTAAAAGGGAGGGCGAACATGAAGTAGATATGACCAGAAAAAGGAGCAAACTTTAGAAAAAAAAGACAAACTATACAAGGAATAAAACGAATGATAAAAATAAAATGATGAATATATTACCCCTACATCTCTTCATCAGTGATAATATGTGTGAGTGCAATAAAACTAATGAATATAATTATATGATGTGATAAATACAGATGAGAATGAAAGTAATTTATATGAAAATCATATCTATCTTCTTATTTGTTAACAAGTGACTTAATTGGCATTAATCGTACTATTCAATAAATGGCATTATACATACATATACATGTACTAAGTGGAAAATAATGTTATAATGTTTTGAAAAAAAAAGTAATGAATAGGACAAAAAGATACATGAAAAGATAGACAGAGATAGTAAATACCATAAACTTCAGTATAATGCATTACATAAGATAATTTTACAGAACAGTAGAAAAGGAGAAAGACAGAACACAAAGAGGAAAAGCTGGAACAAAATGAAAGCTGAACGGTAACCGCGAGCACCTTGGTTCATGCAGAAATAGAAAGGTTATTCGGTATAAGATTTATCAGAATAAGTAGAATCTTATGAGTATGGTAATTAGAGTTTTCAAGAGTATTAAAACAAATTTGTGTCTTTCTAGGAGAACACCTCACAAACTTCACAATAATAATAATAAGAAATTCTGGGTTAAAAGTGAAAAATTGATGAAATGCACCGTTTTTCTTAATCCAAAATAAAGATTATTCACAAATACAACAAGAAACACAGTCTTTACATAAATAATATTTAGTCATAGAACAGGGGTAAGATGTATAGAAAGATGAAATGAATTGACTTCTTTTTCAATTTACATTAATTTCAATGAACAAAATGTATAGAATTTTCCCGAGATGATTTTTCAGCAGTTGGAAGAGGATCTCTGAAGATAAAGAAGAAAAAAAGGAGAACAATAACAATAAACTGTCTAATATGATCTACAATATAAATTCTTCTCAATAATTAATTTAATTATCAGTAATAATGATAACATTAAGATATACAAAGTTCAACAACAATATACAAGTCATATTCAAAAGGGGGCGATGAATTTGAAGTACTACTAAAATAAGAAATTATATATGACAGGGATTGAATTATGATGGTTATACATTATGATCCAACAATGACCTGTGACAGATCAACAACTTAACACTATGAACCAGTGATAGTCCAGGCAATCGACTACAAGCTATTACTTCATGAGTCTATCAGCGATAGGTATTTAATATACTTTTGGGTTCAAAGTAGTAGTACTGAATGTTAAGAAACGTTTTGAAATTTATAGTTTATTAGCTGAAACTTCGTATATTGTTACACCATTGTACGAGACGAAAATAATGTGAACAATGAATAATTATTTATGTGTAAACAATTATCGAGCGGCATCCAAGATGGTTCAAAAAAACAGCGTAAGGTGTGGCACGCAGGAAACCTATCCAATTACCTTAACTTTCGAAATAGTTAACAAGACCGATATTCTACGAATTCCTACATAATTACAAATAGATTTACAAACTAGTAACATGTGTACCTGTGATAAAACTGAATTCTCCTAAGATCTATACATATACTCCGAGAAAAGAAAGGTGAATCACTGAGAACAATGAATCGGTAGGTTAAAGTATCACTATAAGCATTTTAATCTAAGAAAGTTCACTAACTCAGTAACTCACTCACTTTCTTAACTCAAAAATGAGTCTTGAAATAACCGACTCCGTAGTTCGAATATGTATAAGTAAGTTGGTGATTAGAGGTAGTAGACAGAAAACCCTGGTTTTGTGCTGTTTGGTACTCGTCACCAAGGTGTAATCTGTGAGGACTGGCTCTCCCTTCCTAATTTGAATTCAGCTTTACAGTTGGAGACGTAAGCGCTGAGCTATTCTGGCCATGAATGACCTAGTGTGCGACTAAGATGTATTTACAGTAGATTCACCACGGAATGATGATGAATATCTGTTATAACGTAGTATGCTGTCGCTAATTGTTATAAACGTAAAGGAGAGAGAAGATGCTGGTTATAACTTTAGGGGTTTCTGGTTATAACAGTCCTTTTACTTCTTACACGTATGTGGGACGTTAATTTATCTTAGACAAATATCTACACTAGATTCCCACCCAGTGTCTATTCTACAGGACTTCAACAGAACTCAGATCAAGAACACCAGATTAGCCTATGACGTCAATATATTTCCACACGAAAATCCGACACAAAGAACAGTTAATCAATAAGTGTCCATCAACAAGGAACAGTCAAGATGTCCATACATAATAAGGATAGGGAAATATATATAACACATAACACCTGTCATCCCCTCTAATGTCTGACTCATCGAGACAACCAATCATTGACATTCTCGCCCACACATCAATATCACTGAGGTGTGAGGAGCATTAAGAAAAACTTGACATATATGACACTGGTAACTGCTCAATAATCAATCAATTGTAAGTAATGTGTGAACGATTAAATAATTGTCGGGTGTTAAACGTAATAGCTATAAAGTAATGCAGAGTAAACTGCTATGTAACATAAATGTCACCAAGTAATCGTTAAATAAACGAGCTATCAAGCTATCAAAGAAAAAAGTTATAATCTTAGAAGTTGATGAAAATTTCAGACTTAAATGTACAAATTAAACATCAATAATTCATATAGATTAACGAAGCAAACTAATATGACATCCTACAATAAAACATCCTGGCCAGTTATGATGTCATTTTGTATATTAAAGGGTTAGTCAAAACATTAGCAGTGTGTATATATATAGAAGTTGAATAAGATCACAGACCATAACATCCTATAGTAATGAGTATAAAATTGAATAGACTTCTTTTAAACCAAAGCGTTATCTGTTAGGCTACTTTAAATAACATCCTTTTAGACCGAGTATTTTGTTATATAAACTCCAAATACCATCTAAATCTCCAAAGAAATATCAAATTTATTTTTTATTTTAAATTTTAATTCACCTAATATAAAGAAAATCAAACTGTGATGCCATAGACAAAAGCATCAAATGATTTTCATTGTTTAATTAAATTAGAATATAATGAAAAATGTAGAGAATCAAAGTGCAATATATATAACGACACAGTATATAATTAAATTAATCGGTTAAGAGAAATCTTGAAAAGTAATTATTAAAAGAATATAGAAATTAACTGTAAGACAATAAGATCAAAGAGTACTACTATGAAGACGTTTTGATCTCATAATTCGTTCAATAATACCTTTAGCATTGATTTTTAGGGTAAGATGTATTAACCTCTTGAACTGAATAATCTATACTGATTATGATATACATAACACATTAGAGTCATATAACAAGTTAACACTTCGTAAAATAAAATGGATTCAAGGGAAAACACATTCGTTATCTGATTTAATCATAAGATGACAGTTATGAAAGTGAATGAAATAACTGTCAAGCACTTAAATTAAGGAAAACTACTATAGATAAGTTTATAATGAAATGAATAAAATATTTAATAAGAGTATTCCAGTGAAAAAATCTTATTTGACAGTGTATTCTTGTCCTTTACTGGTGATAATATATCACTCTAGGAAAAAAAGACAAGTCATTTTGTAACTTAAGTCTTTACATCGAATGTGGCACAATTTATTTTTATTGATTAAGATAAGAGAAACGCCTCTGAATAAGTTCATTCATGTATTTAGACTAATGAGTCAAGTGTAGTTTAATGAAGAAAACGCATCTTCATGAAATATTTCAATACAAGGCCAGATGTTTGTTTGTAATACGCGCGTTATTAACGACTTGACAGTCTTTCACAAACATACAAGGCTATTTGCAAAATTAAGACATTGTAAATTAAAGAAAAATATGGACAAAGTGAGAAAAATCTGGAAACATTTCACAATGAAAAACAATGATATAAAATCTGACTGGTGGATTATAAGAATAATGTCACCCGTTACGACCGAATTACAACGATAAAAATGATTGGAGGGGATTCAGTTGATTGAAAGCTAACTTACATGAAAAATGTAAAGCTTTCTACGACGAAAATATCACTTCATCATGCTACGGACGTGTCAAGCGTAGGGCGATCAGTCGTGATGGAAGAAGGTTTACAACAATCTTACCTCAAATTAATTTTATAATAGGAATTATTCCAGAATATCTACAATTGAGTGACAGATTCAGAGTACAAAGGGGAAAGTATGAAAATGGTTCATTACTGCGAAGGATGGAGTCAATAATCAATTCAAAACATTGTTTCTCAAATATTATGTCTTAGATCCGAATGTAAAAACCACTTTTACGATACTTCTACATAAATCTATCATGTAAACAGATTAAAAAGCGGATAAATTATGGGGTAGATTTATTTTAATCTTATTATTTAGTCGGTAAGTACTCACAGGATTAATTATTAAAGTTTATCAATGTACCTTCACCATACATATGTGCCTGTTGTTTATGGACCTGATCACTGTACTAAATGACTCTAGAAATAAAGTCACCGGAGCGCTCATGTCTGATCTGACCGACACGTCAGAAGCCAAATATAATCGATTGCCTGCCTTTACTATTTGATTTAATGGATTTATATGCAAGAAATATATTATTCCCAATACATCTCATATGACCCTTCTTATTTTACGTAATTATCATGTTCGCTACGCAACGATCAAATTTCAGAATATGTACTGAACTAAACTAGGGATATATTAAAATAAGGTTTAATAAATTATGATGTAAAGTGGGTTAAATAATATATCCTCCTGAAAAAGCTTCCAAACATCTTACTGCATACGTTTACCAAGATATCAATTCATAAGAGAAAGTAGTAAAAAAAAAGATGAAACCTTATGGAAAGAAACCCTGTCATAGATTATCATGACCTGACTGACACGATCAATTTGATTATGAATATCATATCCGTATTAAATATTATCGTTGCCTGAATGTCATTTAAGTATAAGCCTGAAACAGGGTAATTTTTATTTATGTCTAAGGTTAATGCTGAAGAAAAGGTTACACTTTCATTGCATTCGAGAACATAGATGTAAACCTGAAAATCAATAATGACAATAAAATAAAATACGAAAATAT
Organism: Schistosoma rodhaini; assembly: GCA_944470415.2. Taxonomy (NCBI): domain Eukaryota; kingdom Metazoa; phylum Platyhelminthes; class Trematoda; order Strigeidida; family Schistosomatidae; genus Schistosoma; species Schistosoma rodhaini. The sequence goes on from OX104044.1 coordinate 67,359,426, forward strand.
AGTACAAACAATAGTATAAAGTTAACAGCATAAAGAAACATTAAAGATTTATGGTTCTTTGAATTGTAAAACGTTCATCAGTATGCGTAAACCAATGAGAAAGTAATAACTATATATGCATATATTAACCAATCAATGAGCTTTACTTACAATTTAATAGGACCATTTGTCCAACTTGGATTAGATAATCTTTGTGGTGACTTTAAATTATATCTTTTCAATTCGAAATCAGATGATGGAGAGTGTATATTACAGTTATTACTGTCGCTATTACCATTATATACTGGTGCAGAAAGTGGAGGATGACCGTATGTCTTATATAATATAGACAATTTCATTTCTAACTGCTATATAGAGAAGAAAGAAAAGGAACAAAGGTCAAAACAAATTATTAAAATTATCAGTAGAGGTTTGCAGAGATTACAGAATGTTATTGATAACACGAACCACAGACAATAGATGACCACACAATATCGTGAAATGGTTGAAGTCAGGCATAGACACTATTTGATTTCGGCTCAGTAGTCTAAAAGTTAGGTGTTAGAGTGCAATATCGAAAGTCTTGGGTTTGATCCGCAGTGGTGAGGTCATGGATTCACACTGTTGTGGAACCTCATGAATAGAATTAAACAGCTGTTCAGTGCTTTCTGGTTTTTAAATTAATTTGTTCCAAAATAATGTAATTTGACAAACAACAATTAATATTTATTCCATTTTACTTTGAGAATAGCAAAACTTAAGGTATATACACCTGTATGTCGGAATCCGTAGCTAAAGAGAGACAAAGACACACACACGAACGTATATATACAGATAGTAAAATTGTAAATTAATTAATTTTGTTATTGCTTATCGTAAACTTTCAAACTTACTCCTATTCTTTGTAAAGCATTATTCACCATATTTAAAGCAGATAATCTGACAGATGGAGTAAGTATTGAATTAAAAAAGCAACTGTTTTCTGTCTGTACCATAGAATCTTTAGTATCGACTAGATGAAACAGGTAATGAGAGAGAAAATATGCATGAATGGAATTGTGATTACGCAGGATAACAATGTAAAAGATTATTAATTCAAGAATAAACCAGTGAGAACACAGTTAAATAAGCCAAAAACATTTATGAACATGCAATGTATATAAGTACTCATGATAACCAAAGTAAGCTTACGAATGGCTGATCACTGCCTATATCTAGTCCCTTAGAGCTAAGTGAATTCTATCGACTGAGTTGTGCTGTGGCGTTAGTCTAAGTGACCCTATATCGCATGCACTACAGGTCAATAGCGATACGAATAGCTCATTACTAACTTCTCTGACTGTATGATGCAGAACTGAATCCTCCAGGTAGCATCAGTTCTTTCAAAATTACAGGTATACCTCGCTGACGAATGCACAGCACAAAACCTAAGTCCAGGGTTCCCTGTCAACTACCTTCCACTACTTAATACTAGGCTGAATTAGATATCTATTACACTCTAATTTCGAATTCGCAACTAGTGTTGCACACCTATGACCTGACACGAGATCAAATCTAAGACCTTCAAAGTTTTATGGAAAAGAAATAAAGATTCTAATAAGTGTAAGTCAAATAGTTCACATTTCAAACTTCACCCGATTTACAATGTAGTAAAATGGTTAAAAAGAACTTGAAAACTTAGTGTGAACAAGGCGACTATATTTGCCAGTGATTAAATTTATAACCAGTTAAAAAAGATCATATTTCATTTTGACAGAGCTTTAGCATCATGATTGGATTTATGAATCATGTCATTTGGTAAAATAGAACTGTTATTCAATAACAACTATAATAAACTATCAGATAAATATGATCGCCGATTTTCTTTAAAAAATGGACTATATATATCTAGTGATGCTTCTACAATGACAATGTCAGAATACCATGAAGATCACAGTAACTTAAATAATCCTAAGACTGAAGAACCGACCTATAAATCTAGTCGTTTAGTTATGGAACATTAGGACCTGATTTAAACGTGATGCTACACCATGATGTAGCAACATAATGACAAGAAATTAACAAGACGAAAGTCAGGGTCACAAGGTATTATTCATTGGAATTAAGAAATTAGCATATTAAACAGAGTTAGTCAGGGATTGAAAAATAAAAAGAGATGTTACATTCAAACCGCTTCAAAAAGAACGTATGAAGTTATCTCAGTGAAATTGATTTTAGCTATAATCTTTAAGAACACCAACTACAAATTAGAAATATCTGACAGGCTCAAGCCAGATAGCCTGTATTTTTTTAACATGTCTAAGACCAACAGTCAATAGTTTGATGGACTAATGTGACTTTTTAGTTAACCCACATTTGTTTTTATTAGACAATATACCATACTAGCAAGAATACTATGCTGACGGATTAACATGTGTAAAATATGCTTCAAACAAAAGTGGAATTATTGATTACAGGATATACATTATGAAATTAAATAAAAACGGTAAATTAAATATACATAAAGGGAACTACTTGAATTAGTCAGTTTAAATGACAAGCTCTCATAATTAGCCATGAGTACTCAAGGGGTGATTCAAAGTCTAAGAACCAAGCCTAACAATCACGTCTTCGTTGAACAGTGAGAGAATTACAAACTAATTTTTCCAATCGTCTATGACATGGTATGATGTTTATTTTATGTTCATATTTCATACGAGCATGCCATTTCACTTCATAAACACCTTATTCTTTCAGTGTCTCTAGCATGGAAAACTTTTATGCAACTTGAACTTTTCATTTTAGTTAACAGGAGCGGAAAAAGAGGACAGAACTAATTTCGTTGTTTAATATCAAAGAACCTTAGTGGAATTTAATTACCACATATGACGCTTAAACAAGAAAAGAAAACAGAATAAGCAGCATTAAACTAGTAATAATAACGATAAGATAGCATAACTTATGCTTTATAACATATAAAAGAATAATTAGAAAACTGTTACATGTAAATGACTGAATGTTAACAAAAAATAATCCAGATTGATCGGAAAATAATAACCATTTGTATACAGACTCTTTTGTGAATACAATTTGGTTAGACTTATATTAGCACGTTAATTAATGTAAATTTATGATTCAAGGTTATAACAATAGTTGTAGTAGCGGTATTAGTAACAAAATCATTATTGTTATTTAAAAAAATAAAAAAGGGGGAAAACACGCTTTCAGATATGAAAAAGATATTGAAAGTAATCGGCATAAGTTACGTTTTACTTAAATAAAATTCCCGTAAATAGTATCTTGTATTGAAATTAGAAGAAAAAAAGCCATCTTATTCAGTTCAATTTACATTTAATAAAAAATTGGATCAAATACAGATCAACAAACAATATTGAATTTTTATAGATTAAATTTCAAGGTATACTTAATTTCGATCTATGCAAGATAATGAAAGTAGTTAGAGAATTACCATATTCGATTACACTGTTACACATTTATTCTGTCTATCATTTGAAACAGTACAATAAACAGTGAAATTGATGCTGTAAGACATCATTGATATACTACATGGAATATCTAACCACTTATTTGTAACCAGTTAAGAAACCTCATCTATTTGTAGTGTTGAACATAACAGATTTACATTATTTACCAAAACATGTTTGAAACACTGGATACCATATGACTAAGTCACATTCCAGTAATACTTATGTCAATAAGAGACTGATCGATTGCAGTCCTGAACACATCAATGGGAAGATTCGAACAACCAATACAAAATGAATATAAGAACTCTCGTCTAAATTAGAGCGAATAGTTTCACAGTATTTGAGCGCCGAGTTGATGTAAGACATTAAATAGGAATAATATATTTGTAAAATCTCAGCGAATGAATTTGTAGTAAATTCGCTGAGATTTTACAAATATATTATTCCTATTTAATGTCAATACAAAATGAATTTGAAGTTCACTTCATGGCACAAGCTAGTGGCTACCTGGACTCAGTAACTAAGTGGATAATGTGATGGCGTCTGAAGCGAACGGTACTAGGTTCGGGTCCCAGAGAGAACATCAACTCTAGAATGCAGGTGCATCTAGCTGGTAATCCCAAGTAGGATGAAACGTGAGTCCTGGATTCCACTGCTAGCCACTATCCATCTTTGCTTAAAATGCTTGTGACTTAAGGCAATATCGAAGCAATCCGCACAGGATGCACATATGCCAATAAGAGGCTGATCAATTGCAGTCCTGATTCAAACAAGCAATATGAAATATATATACGTATTTCTCACGTCCCCAATAATTATGTCGTGGAACCATATAATAATATAAAATACACTTACAACATAGAAAACAATATGCAAATTCATGTGTTACACTTATTGAATACTATAAAGTACAACAATGGAATTTTTATTGTTTTATTCATCCCCAAATTAGTCCCCTTCCACAATCAGGTCATCCTTAGATTTACTCTTGACAAAAAAAATCAAAGCATAAAAAAGTGTAATGACAGTAGTAAAGGAATATATGTTGTATACGATATTAGGAACAATTTTCAAAGTTTAGGTATACTAAGAAGGTAAATGAAATTAACATGTATTTCCATAATAGACAAATTAGTGAAATATATTTACGAACTAAGCTGTAAACTATGCTTTGGAACACTAAAGCAAATAGTGTAGATTCTAATATTTCAGACAATAATTTCTTACTAGATCTTGTCGAATACTTTACTATTTAAGTGTAATGGTTAGTAATACTATCCAATTGTTAAAACTGAAATAGGTGAAACAGGGTTCGAATCAAGGACTCAGTGGGTGAAGGTTGAACGCTTTAACCATTAAGCCACCACTCACTCACTCTAAAAATAGTAAAGAAGAGTTAGTCATTCACATCACTGGCACTAAATACCAACCTTAAACAATGTTTGATTATCAGAAACAAAATCATAGTTATTTTAACAATAAAATGTAAACAATAATAATGAGAACAAACCAAATCATAAATTGAATTACTCTATTATAATTAAAAGTATTCAGTATGTTATTGTTTGCAAAAATCAGTGAACTATAATAAAATCAATTGAACACCTACACACACACACATACGTACACACAAAGGTAAATTAATTAATTAATTAATAATCATTATAAAAGAAAATATGTAATTTTGTTATTTAATTTGACACAGAAATGATATAAAATATAAATATTTAATCAGCTGATTTTGATATTATCATTATTTGAAATGAAACACTTTAATTTCAGCATGATCTCTCTTTATTTCTTAAGAGATAAGTTTTCTCTCAACTCAGCCAGTCAGTCAGCTACAACATAAGACCGGGCACATATATGCATCGATCCAAGTCAAATGGGCATAAAAATCAGGGATAAATTTTAAAAATAAAAAAAATTAATACATAGGCAAATACAGATTATATTCTTACATCAGGACTTATAGGACTTTTAATATAAGATAAATATTCAAAACTTTATCACATGTTAATGTACACCACTTATGAAGTAACATTTTAGATCTAGAGGGGAAGAAATGCCCTTCTATTATACTTATACTCAAGGCTGTCATAAGAGTAGGAATTATATCAGTGTCTTTATAAAAAATAACTGGTCTTTGCATAACCTTGTCGATAAGTGAGTTCTCTGAGTGAGGTATTTTACACACATCCACATACAAAGACACATGATTACTGAAAACTTGGTTACCGAATTTCATAAATTAATATAGCTATTCCACTACAGAAAATTCACACATATAAAAACATAAACACACAATACACAAACGTTGTTGATCTTCGGAAAGTCATAATGATTACTATTGGCTAAGATTATATTTTACTTGATCAGGTGGTCATAATCTTGATGACCTTGAATGGTTAGTGAATGTACAGACATTTAAAAGTGCACAGACTAATCTTGTGGCCTTAATTTATTGATCGGTCAAGTGTAGACTATAATCACGTGTATAAAACCTGATTTGTAACAAAATTATTTATGCATGCTTTTTAGCTGCATATGAAAATGTACGGATCTCCTTGCCTTGACAACAGAGGAATCGCAGTGATTGGTAAGACAAAAATTTACAATCACAACCGTACATATACTGAATTACTTGGTCAACAGTTAATGTAACATGAATAAAATAAGGATAAAGTTGAACTATACCACCGAGTCAGTAGCGTGCAATCTACTTCACGGTCAATGAATAGATATAAAAGTAAATACCTACTTTAATTTGACTTTTGTAAATAAAATTTTCAAGTGTTTTTGCGCTAACTGTAACTTACATAATAAGTGTTAGGCGTGACAATAAATTATTTCATAACCGTAATTGTTATCTTTTATTAACCACTTTTACTTCAACTGATGGATTCTAACAAAAATAGAATGAAATAAACTTCTATAGCATAAGATGAATAATATTAGGTATAAAACATGTAGTCAAATGAGGATAGTTTTTGCCTTGATGTGTCACCTGAACGTAAATAGGAATTATGTTTATTGATAAAAACTCGATAACATGTTTGGTTTCTGTCACATGAGAGTAAAATCAATTAACAATCGTAGGTTTTAGTTAAGACGTTAGTTTATGCAATTAAACAGAAGTGGTATTTATACAAATAATCAGACTAGAATACATATAAAAAATAGATAAATGTCACTTTTGTTACTGAAATCTGGTAGATAAGCGATATAAACCAACGTTAAAAAGCAAGTGTTCTAAACACATTTACACAGTAAACTTTGGAATAATAAAATGAAATAACTGATTTATTTAGCCCGATAGTGCTAGAACAGTCAAAGCGTACAGACAATGAGGAATTCCCTCACAAATACATTCTGAATAACATCAAACAACATGACATACTATTGATAGATTGAATTAAAACCAATTCTAGTGAATTAAATTCGACAAATCACTATGACATGTCAATGATCTTAGCTAGACAACCATTGAAAACTTGAAAGCACTGGACTGCCGATTCGTCCTGGCATGGGACATTTCAGCAGTGTGTATCCATGATCCCGTATCTGGCGATCGAACCCAAGACCTTGGGCTTCGCGCACAAAAGTTAAATCTCCAGACCACTGAGTTGGTATCCAACGCTGTTAGTGTCTAACTCCAATCAATTTACGACATTGAGCGACACTTATAGCTCATAGACGGGTTTTCAGTGGTGGTCTAGCTGAGATCAGCTCGTGATTAAGCTATGAAAACCTTATTCTGTTTAATATCTTCCAATTTTGTTAATAAATAGAAAATAAAGACATGTTCAGGTGACGACTACATTACAGTTAAATTACATGAAGAATTGTGTCGTTATAAACAAATACTAGAAACACAACAACTAAGAATATGATGACAGAATTATCACTTCATCGTATTTTCAAATTTTATACTACTAATTAGTCACTACATGGCATGAATATTGATTGTAGTCGCCTAGGATGCCCAGATCGTAGCGTATGCTACTTATGTTTGCAGATATAAGTAGCATCAGTCAGAAGTGGAATGTCAGCAAGTAGAAGGTTGAGAAAATTGAAATGAATAAAAAGAAGGAGACTGAAAGCAATCAAGATACAAATAAGAGTGAAGGAACAATAAAGGTTGTAAGAGAAAATGTGCAAACTATGTATTTAATGTAGGGTTTTCATATTTTGTGAAAGCACCCTGTAATTTTGTATTAAATAACAAACTCGTCTTCCCCACCTGGGTTCTCGTTCACTACATGAGTAAATTTTAACCTCTGACTTACTAACATAGTCATAATGACTAATATCCTTATCCTTACTAAGCTCATCATATAACATAACCTTTTTTACAGTCATGAACATTCTAACTATTGTCGAGCAGTTAGTTGATATACGGTACCAAGACTTCACATTGAAACCCGTCATAAGTGGATTCGGTCAATTATTTAATGGATAATAAATAATCAGTTTCATGATAAGAAATGATTGATTACTAACAAAATTTGAAGAGTTCGTACAAAGTGAAAAAGAGCATAATAAATTGTATGAAAATAGAAGATATGGTGCATGATGATGAAAGCATAGTGAACAGGCAGTTTTAAAATACATGCTTGAAACAAACGGTTAACAAAAACAACTGGAAAAAAGAAACAATATAAAGTAGACAAAGATCTCTGTTCCTAAAAAATTTCCAGGATTGTTTATGTCACAAATTTAACTGGCAATGACAACCACAGAAATAACGAGGAACATGTGTGATGATTATAATATTTGATAATATGGGAAGACAGATAAGCAAACAGATAAGTAGTCATGTACATCCAAAGTTAACTCCTTTAACACAGATAGTCAAATATTATCAATAATTATTTAACAAGCTCAAAAAATCTCTTTAATATGATAAGAAAAACTTTCAGTCTGTCATTTTGAGCTGAAAATAATACCTGCTTTGATAAGGAAACGTGGACAGGTCGAAACTATGAGACAAAGGACAAGTCAAAAAGTAAACAATAATACTAATATACACACAAATGTATACAGAAGTAAAGTAATAAATAGTCATAAAGTAGTATTAAACGAATTTAATTAAAACTGAATAAATTATAGGTGTCAGATATCTATATAAAACGTATCGTTAGGCTATTGAGAGCACTGCATAATGAAGTGATGTATACACACAGGCATGAAAACAACCTGTTTATTCTAGGGAAGTTTTGCCCAGTTTTAATAGGGTTGTTGTCAAATTTATATAAATGCTGAATATTTGTTTTTAAGATATTTAATTCATACACACACATCAAAATGAACCGTTCAGCGAGTAGGATCACCGACCCGTCAGCAATAAAACATGTAAGCTATCCAACAAAGATTAACGGTTTAATCAAAAGAACGACGTATACACATAATTACATGCATTAATTATTAAATTTACATCATTAGTCTATACTTCATCGATTTATACATCACTGATAAACAAATGTTAAGAAAACTCTGATTGCGTACAAACTAAATTATTTTTTCCAAGAAAGAAAACAACTTTCCTGTAAAAACTGATGTATAATTTCCTTTTCATACACAGAAAAAAAAGAGAGTAGATTAATTAACCTGTACAGAAACAATAATAGTTAAAGCAAACCGGGAAAAACCACATAAATAAACCATCAAAAAGTGAACACAGACGTAAATTTCATCCCCTTTGATGTTTTGTGTACATTTCCAAAAGTGATATGGTGAAAGAGAATTTACACTGCTGCCTTAACAAAACAGTTTCTTTTTTTTACAACAAACAATTGAGCACAGTTATTCACACACATTATTAAGAGATAAATTTGATAAACTGATGTCTAAATACAGATTTTTGGATTAAACTATTGTTCATTGAAAAAAAAGAAAATTAATATACATAGAAAGGTAAGAAGAATATTTTGTGACAAGCACAAGAAACAAAGCACTAACTGATTTATTTAATGATGAACGCAACATTATTAAGCAAAACATGATTGCATACAAATGTTATCATTATTTGAAACAAAAACGAGCAAATCAGAAGAGTTAACGGATAAACAAAAGGATTTTTCCATGTACACAAACATACAGGTACATAAGCATACATTAAATTAGGAAAAGAAACGAACATATAATCAACATAACTGTGCAAATATACACGTATATATTCTGATTAGAATAAAAACTGTATGAAAAGTGCAAAATATTTACATAAATCGTACATAATATGAATAAAATTTTCGAGAGATAGAGAGAAAAAGAGACCATGTGATGAAGCGTGCAAACGTTGTAATGGAAGATATGATCAACATGAGACAGTTGATTGTAAAATTAATTGCATACACATGTAAATTCGTGTTTTTATGTTTTTTTTTTCGATTTCCTCATTTCATTATCCTGTTATCAAAAGTTTCTTGACTTAGTGAATTATACGATTTTGTTTAAAAAAATAGAATCTGAGATGAATCTCTTAAAAACAAGTTGCACATCTTGGTGATTTTTAGTTCGATATACAGAGAAGGAGAGAGATAATTAGTAGCGAAGTTTGAAATTAAGTGTGCGAAATTTTCAAAAAAAGGATGAAAACAAGTGAAAATAAGTGAATTCACTATGAAACAAAAAAATAACAGTAAACATATTAGTTCAACGACATTGTTAAGAATATTATAAGAATACGAGAAAAAGAAAATAATCTCTAAATAGGCAACAATAATCAATATACAGATATTATACAGTAGTACAATAAGAGCAGGAACGTAGGCGCCCTGGAAAGCAAAAGAATGAAAACTAGTTCACATAATTCAAATCCTTATATATATATATATATATATATATATATATATATATATATACTCCCAAATAGATATATACACGTACAGTATACATTTCAAAGATTCATGAAATCTTAACCCATACAAAGGGAGGATAAATACCGGTCTATAACAAGCAAAGTTCAGTTTAAATGAGGCTAGTAAAACTAGTAAACAGAAAGTGCTATCACTCAAAAACTAGTCACAGATTAGACATTAAGTTTTCAAAAAAGTCATAATATAAACGGTCTAGTGATTTTATCAACCGTCTTGAAAATAAATAAGCACAACAAAGTACGATGTACCAATGGAAATCATATAAATCATAAAACATCTCAAGGTTGCATGGTAAGGAGAGTAAAATGTAGACTATGTGAACAGATGGATTCCTCATCTACCTTACGAATGTCATCTACATGTTATTAAAAAGGTCTGGCCACCTGTAGTATTCGTTTATTTAAACACATAAATATTTTTACAAAAGAGCATCAGAAGATATATGCGCCATACAATAAGAAAATTAGATCGTGAAGAGATAGGGAAAGAAGAGTGAGCACAATAAAAAAAGAACAAAACTGAATAAAAATTAGTAAATCAGAGAAAAGCAAAAAGAATGTGAAAAGTAGTTCAGTTAACAAAAATAGAAACAGAAAGGATTCTTTCAGTTAAAGAAGTTACGTTCACTTTTATGAAGTAAAAGGAAATCGCACTACGACTGTTATGTCTGATAACGTCCCTAGCCACTGTGTTGCACGATCTCTAGAATCCTAACGAGGGATTCTTGAAGTACCAACAAAAGCCAGTTCTGTACAGTTTTCTCTCAAGTCATGACTTCATATCATACACTGACTACCTCTCCTCTTTTCCCAACCAGTCCTATAGTCGGAAAATGAATCACGATTAAGAATTATCTGGGACGAGATTCCTAGTACATATTCAAGTCACTGAAGTTGATGTTTCGACATAATGACACCGACTGAACTGCTGTCACTGTAACCAAACACATGTTGCACAATCCCCACATTTCTCATATGGCATAGCCACTGGATACCAGCAATACTATGAAGACAGTGATGACCAAACACAGAAAGTCTCTTAGTATCCTCAATTTGGAGAAGCCAGGTCTCACAAGCACAGCGCAAAAGTGTTCTCACCGAATGGTTGTCAGTTCGACCTCTTACACCCAGTATCCATAAGTATGGCATGTATTTTAAATCTTCCAAGTGCAAAGTACTTTTACAAGACTGGCAGGACCCTGAACCGGAACTGGGTAGTAAGCAGATAGATGCAGTGAATCTCGTATTTCTGGGTAGCTTCATAAGTACTGATGGTGGCGTGAGTTATGAGATCAATTCACATACAGTGAAAGCCAGAGAGGCTTATGCCAATGTGGGCCATCTTTGGAGCGTCCGCGACGTTAGTCTAGCTGTGAAAGGTCGGATCTACAGCACATCGGTGAGTCAGTTTTGCTCTATCCTTGCGAGACCTGGACTCTCCGAGTTGATGATATCAGATGACTCTCTGTGTTCGATCATCGTCGTTTCCGAAGGACTGCTGACATTCAGGGGCAACACCATGTTAATGACGTGGAGATTCAGGATCATGTTTTCAGGTATGGTGATGGTAGTTCAATTGGTGTCATTATCTCGAAACATCAACTTCAGTGACGTGAACATGTACTAGGAATCTCGTCCCAGATAATTCTTAATCGTGATTCATTTTCCGACTATAGGACTGGTTGGGAAAAGAGGAGAGGTAGTCAGTGTATGATATGAAGTCATGACTTGAGAGAAAACTGTACAGAACTGGCTTTTGTTGGTACTTCAAGAATCCCTCGTTAGGATTCTAGAGATCCACAGTGGTTAGGGGCGTCATCAGACATGGCTCAGGACAGAAGCCAGTAGCGATCCCGCTGTAACTTTTTTTACTGTTTTTATAAAAGTGAACATAACTTTAACTAAAAGAATTTTTCCTGGTTGTGTTTTTCCCAAATGAAGTGTTTCTCCCATTATTATTACTATTGTTATTTCACTCTCATACACTAATTTCAGTTCCTTGCTGTTTTTCTTTTTGTTATACGCACTTTACATTCTCTATTTCTTCACAATTCCATTGCTACTGTGTAGAGCATATAAATTTGGTGCCCCCCTGTACGAATGTTTGTGTTTAAACAAATAAAATAAATTACACCAACTGTCTTGCTCAACGAAGGCCGCATAGAATTACTAAAAACGATGGATTAATCCAAACCTTTACATTGAATAAGATCAAATCATCCTGAAAATGTGGAAATGACTAAAAGGAACTGTAAAAGTATTTCGATGAAACAGCACATCCGATAGCTTTACGATTAGGATAAAAAGAGGAGAGATAAACAAATACTCAGTCTAAATTATTTTTCTCGTCTTTAAAAAACATCTTAAACTAAAGAAATATGTACGTAATAGGGGAAATTATGCTGTAACTAACTAAAATTGACTATTAATATTACATATCACGAAGAATTTAGTTACACGTTGCTGGAGAAAACGCTTTACTGAAAAATTATATCGGAAGTTAAGCTTAATTATTTATACCAGTTCTGTATAATGTAATGACCTAACAAAATGAATTGTGACAATGGGTAAGTACATTCCTTTTTTCACAAACTATTTCTATTAATTTTAATATAATGATTTGTTAAGAGACTTGTGCAATTCAAAGATAATTTTCGTCACAAACTGATATGATAGTCATTGAGGTGTAAAATATGAAGCATAATCAAAGCTAGAGATGCACATACGATGTAACAATCTTCATGAAGCGTGAACGTACAACACCGGACACAAATTTCAATTACAACTTATTACCATCATATTTTAATAATATTGTAAAATTAGTGTAGTATAAAACGATATCAAATCATGTATTTAGTAAAGCGGTGACTTATAATAGTCTGAAGTACTCACCCCAGTTAATTAATGATCTTAAGACATTTTAGTCTTACGATGAAAACAATTAAAAAATGTGAACATTCTGTGCATCGTAATATATATATATATATATATATATATACCGCAAAAGGACCAATACGTTTAAAGTGATACGTGCCATATTGTCAGTCATTTTTAAGACGAAATAACGCAATAAGAATTAACCATCTAGCATTTATTATTACAAATGATTATTATAAGTACATAAATAAAAGAAATTCAAATACACCCAAACAGAACCAAATAAAGATATTTCAATTGTTTAGTAGAGTAAAAGTGTTGGTTTCCATTGTCTTCTCAGTTGGTATTAGTGGCAGAAACTGTATTCGTATTGAATTAATATTAATAAATCAATCAACTAAGGAACAATTCAGCATGAATTTCAGAAGTCCTAGTCAACAGTCGTGATTAGTGGAGTTTAACAATGTCGAGATCGAGAAATTTATTACCAATTTTATCGAATAATCAGTATTTTTACTGATTAACTGAAGTCGGAGAAATGTACCATCTAGTTCTAACTCAGTGATCCTCTTTGGAACTGCATCTGAGTATCCTGTACTTGATCCTGTATGGAGTCGTGGACGTGCATCATTAAGAAGTTACAAACTAGGACGAATCATTTACTAAAAGCTCCTGGGTGTCTAACAGTTCTTCAGCTAATTTATTTATTTATTTAAACACATAAATATTGGTACAAGGAAACACCAGATATATATACGCCGCACAAATCTCATCAGCTGATATAATTCCATACAAAAAAATAATTTCAAAGCACTTTTACCCATACTACGAGAATATTACCGCATAAGGAAATAAACAGCCTAACTGCATGTGGTTATTACAGTATAGCTGACAGATTTATGGATGTGTATTCTTAAGCATGTTCAACAAAATGCCATGATGAATTCCCAAGGTTATATACTAATTGGAAAGGCCACTTTTTTACTTGTTTTTCGTTAGCAGAGTTAAACTGGCTGAAGTGGTAAATTTAATCTATGAAACAGCAGATCCTTAGTTAACACTATCAACATGTTTTGAAGCAATCTATTGAGGTAAATTAGAAAGATATTTTAAAACTAGGGAAGAAAACAAAAACAGTGAGAGATTTAAATAGTCAAAGTGCTCGGCAAGTAAAGTGTGCTAAGTGATAATGTGTTTGAAACTATTTTAATCACAGTAACTATATATAATACATATGTACATCTCACACGGAAAATGATATTCCAGCCAAATGAGAATAAGACGGAAAAACAGTGAAGATAATAACAAAAACTCAGAATATCTAACAACTTAGAGTAATTATGTATCACGAACTTACCTAGAAGTTTATAATAATGGAAACCCTATGGTAAATCATCTTTCAAATATAATCAATGAAAAATAATTTTACTTATCAGTCTTTGATCTCCATGACCAATCATCTTACCAGCTCTGTCGTCGTCGGGCACCACATAGTCAAATTTCAATCAATCATTATATTGAATGGATAATACAATCAGCCAGTCAGTCATCAACTTAGAGCCTAGCACAGATGTGAGTTGGCCTAATTTGCCATACCACATTAGCACAGCAAGTAAAGTCAGCATCATGAATAACAGAAGAGATTGAGATAACGTGGTAGTAACGATAAAAAGGTAGATTACATACTCAGAATATGGTTCGAAACAAACAGAGTGGAAAGGTATTTATGAAGGAATACTAGAAGATCGAAAGGTAGATAAACGATCAATGAATCTGCACCTAGTCTCCAACTACCAATCCTAGTGATTATCTCGCGGACCTCAACAACCTACTAAAAATTACACAAATTTATTTTAAAATTATCTAACGCTTGTGACAACCAAATACTTCGATCATGTTTTTGTAGAATGTCATTTAGAAAACTACCCCAATCTGTTTATCAGAAAGTGAATATATAAATTTTCCATGACTGTAAACATGGGAACAAATACAAAGAAAATCAACCCCGAAAATGAGCTAATGAACGAAAATAACGTCATGAGGATTCTGCTAATTTCACTGAACTACCCAAACCGGATAAAGACTGAACAATAAATACACTTTCGGTTTATAAGAGAAAAGACATTTGAATATAAACAATCTTCCGTAAAAAGTACGAAATATTGATGAACCATCTTAAAAATGTTTGGTTGTGTTTTTGTTTTGTCTACTACCTACTTGGTAAATATGAACGCAGAGATTTCATGTAAAGCTCAGATAAAATGACAATTCAAAAATGAGAAAAATAAGAAAATCTATAAGGAACGTAGGGTCTGTTTTATTTGCACTGAACACCTAAAACAATTACCATAAAATCGTAATCCAATTTGGAAAACAATAATTATGGAATAGAATCTTATTAAAAGTTACTCATATGAAGTACAAAACTAACAAAATTACCGAATACCTTAGTCATCTAATGAAACTATAATTATAATGGTCTTTTAGTTGATACTGTTCTAGTCAACTATCCTTCACAAAATAACCAGATATTATCTAGACGATGTAATGACCTTTCAGCCTATAGACTACATCCCATCGATGAAAAACTAAACAGAACGTTATGATTAACCTCACTCAAAAAGAATAATATCGTAAGTCGATACAGTAGCTTGATACGTCATAAATTATCTATACCTTTGTTAGCCCCCAAATGCCGAGAGTGGGGAGAGTCTGCTCTCCCTCTACAAATGATCGCATATGGCCACGCGAATATATAGCCTCTGCCAGGGAAGTCCTACTCACTGCCTTCTCGTGGCAGGGGTGTTGTTCACAAAAGTGAGAGGATGAAAAGCGAATGTCCGGCGCTTTAACCGGGTTGGTGGACACGGAAAGTTCACCTAGAGGAGTTGGAAAACCCTGATTCCAAACCAATGGTTCACATGGGCTCCAGTATCCTGAAGGAACAAAGGGCGTGTGAACCTATTTTATTTTATTTAAACACATAAATATTGGTACAAGGAAGCACCAAATACATATGCGCCTCATAAATCATATTCGATTTGTGTGAGGGCTGTGATACTGCCCAGGTTCCCAGACTGAAGCAGGTGGTTTTCTTAGGGGGCCACACCCGAAGCCTTTGACCGGAAGATCTGAGCCACAAGGCAGTGGAGCATCGTAAGGAGATGCAGTCCGATGGTAGCCGGTGACCAACAATTGATTCAAACGCCATTCGTCCCCTCAGGATACTGGAGCCTATGTGCACCACTGGTTTGGAATCATGGTTTTCCAACTCCTTTAGGTGAACTTTCCGTGTCCACCAACCCGGTTAAAGCGCCGGACATTCGCTTTTCATCCTCTCACTTTTGTAAACAACACCCCTGCCACGAGAAGGCAGTGAGTAGGACTTCCCTGGCAGAGGCTATATATTCGCGTGGCCATATGAGAGCATTTCGAGAGAGGGGGGCGAACTCTTCCCACTTTCGGCGTACCAGGGCATTTGGGGGCATGTGAACCAGTTGTTGGTCACCGGCTACCATGGGACTGCATCTCCTTACGATGCTCCACTGCCTTGTGGACCAGAACTTTAGGTCAAAGGCTCCGGGTGTGGGCCCCTGCTTCAGTTTGGGCACCTGAGAAGTATTCCAGCCCTCACACAAATCGAATGAGATTTGTGCGGCGCATATATATTTGGTGCCCCTTTGTACCAATATTTATCTGTTCAAATAAATAAATAAATAATAAATATACCTTTGTTAACGCATTTAGGGTTTAAAAATTACTGCTCTCAAAGTGTACGGCGAGGTAATACCATGCTAGGCAAAATAATACTTAGAAAGATAACTAACATACCGTAATACAACATATGCATATATATTAAGATGCTAGGAAGTTATTTCACTTACTTTTATTCAAACATTTGGTAGGAATGGTATTGCCTCCATTACATACTTCTGGTGAAGTACCCAGTTCAGGTTGACGGCGAGTTATGGCCAATTCTTGGTGGAGGTCTGTAGCAAGGAATGAAAAAATGTCAGTAAATTGGCAAAAAATATTATTCAAAACACTCCAAACACTCATCACTGCAGAAGAATACAAGTAGTATATATATATATATATATATATATATTAAGTGACACAAGAAGTCGTACGTGATTAATGAACTTCACTAGTTTCATCAACTAAATTTCTCAATATTCTGCGCACAGTAAGTATGGTTTGTAGCTTAAAACGCAAGATTGTAACGTACTTGGTGAACTGTCTTGTCATTTTTATTTACATCCATTAAATGCCTCAAGAATTAACAATGTATCCTCAGTTCACTTGAATTCACTTTTAAGACTTGGTTCCGGAAACATTAGCACTTACACAGCAGATACTTTCAACATTTAAATATCCTACTACCTATCTTCGTTGTTTGTTAAGAAACATAGGCTATTAGAAAGTGGCCTGTCAAAAAATATATGTTGTGTTGCTTTTTATTTTG
Source organism: Schistosoma rodhaini (assembly GCA_944470415.2). Lineage (NCBI taxonomy): Eukaryota > Metazoa > Platyhelminthes > Trematoda > Strigeidida > Schistosomatidae > Schistosoma > Schistosoma rodhaini. Next base: position 67,377,091 of record OX104044.1, read on the forward strand.
ACTTCGAAAAAGTAGGTAAGCCCCCAGATGCCCTGATACGGCCGAGAGTGGGAAGAGTTCGCCCCCCTCTCTCGAAATGCTCTCATATGGCCACGCGAATATATAGCCTCTGCCAGGGAAGTCCTACTCACTGCCTTCTCGTGGCAGGGGTGTTGTTCACAAAAGTGAGAGGATGAAAAGCGAATGTCCGGCGCTTTAACCGGGTTGGTGGACACGGAAAGTTCACCTAGAGGAGTTGGAAAACCCTGATTCCAAACCAGTGGTGCACATAGGCTCCAGTATCCTGAGGGGACGAATGGCGTTTGAATCAATTGTTGGTCACCGGCTACCATCGGACTGCATCTCCTTACGATGCTCCACTGCCTTGTGGCTCAGATCTTCCGGTCAAAGGCTTCGGGTGTGGCCCCCTAAGAAAACCACCTGCTTCAGTCTGGGAACCTGGGCAGTATCACAGCCCTCACACAAATCGAATATGATTTATGAGGCGCATATGTATTTGGTGCTTCCTTGTACCAATATTTATGTGTTTAAATAAACAAATAAGGTAAGGGTAAAAGGAAACTACCTTCATTAATTCAAGTAGACAGTCGAATGTAACAAACAAAACATATGCACACTAATAAATCATACTTCATATATTTGGTGAAATCTATATGGTCATCTTTCTCAGCAGAGCTGTAAATCTCCATTTTATGACATCCATGTATCTTACATTTTGACAAAGGAGAGGTGATTTAGTAGTTCGACTTTCGGTCTCAGGTTCGAACTCCGATTTACCTACTTCTGTTCGAGCAGCAGCGTGTTATCATTGACCCCCGTACATAGTGTGGCATATACCGAAGTGCTTGATGAATGAGCTAATTATCATTCGTTTTGACAAAAGCTTCCTTACAACAATGTGATTCCAAACATTTGGATCTATATACATCCGAATATTTAGAAAGCTACTGCCCTTGACTATGTTCAGTAAACAATAATAATTATAGTACTTAAACCTTTGTGTCTTTCATATTTAAAAAGCGAGCTGTTAACAACTGCTTTATAAAGAAATTTTGATCACATTACGTTGCTCGAAAAAAACTGAACTAACAGAGCTTATAACCATCATTAGAAGGCTGCATATTATTCAAAAGATGTATAATCACATCAAAAGTCTCAGTTGTAAAAATATGACGAAAGAAAAATTGAGATTTATAAGTAGCTAACCGACAGAAAGGACGAGTGATCAGATACCTATAGTAGTGAGAAAAAAGCGGATACAGAGGATATAGTCGCTAATTTTTAACACTAACAGTATATAAGCTAATTATAACATAGGTAACTAGTACATCCCGTGATGGGATAACGAGGCAATACAGAAATATTAGAACTTGCACTTATATATATATATACATATATATATATATCCAACCTTTACATTTACTCATAAACCCGTCTGTAATGCAAAACCATACATAATAAGCTTTGTAAAATAAATTTATACGCTAAGAGATAAAATCAAATTATTTGGTCGATTCTTAAAACGTTTATGACACTAACCTCTAGTTTCATCTTTAAGTCGCTGGACAGTTACCATTAAATCCTCCTTTTCATCTAACTCATTCTCCAAAAATGCATTTCTCTCAATAGCCTGTAAAACCAAGCATGTATGAAAAGCACCTTTTTACCTGATTTAGGCGGGATTCAAAATCTTCTAATGTTACAACTGCCGCTCTGTAAAGAGTTATTGGAGCGTCAAACTTATAAAATACCTTTTAGAACGTTCTAAATCGTCATTTAACTGTTCCAGCTCCCGGATATATCTGTGCATTTTCTCTCGTTCTAACTTCGACTTCTCTAATTCATCTTGCAGTCTAGTTATTTCGTGATTAACATATTCTTGACTATTTTCCACCTTATGCTACAAATAGCAAGAACCGAAAATATTAATTTTTATCCAGAACAGCTGTCTCAAAATATCACTGTGCTTACACTTACACGGTAGGTATCTTTTTCAACAGTTAGCTTTTCGCACAATACAACTAGCTCTGAATTACGCTTTTCTAATTGTTCCAATTGAGTTTCAAGCTCTAGTTCCAGTTCTCGTGAGCTGATTTGGAAGTCCTCCAGCTCTTCTCGTGCTTCTTCCATACTATTAATCATCGTAAGAATACAAACACTGTAATAGGAAGCTTACCCGCTACGGTACTCTTCAGCCTTTTGTCGCCAATATTTGGCTTCATTGCCAGGATCATCAAAAACAGGGTTCTCCATAAGGACACGTTATCTAAAGAGAAATAAAAATACAAGTTGAGGCATTGGTAAGGTTTATCATTATTCTTAGACAAAACACGAATATCTGCAACATCAAAAACTCGTAGTATAGAATAACAAGCCACTAGTGTTCTAGCAAAAGAATGAAGGGCGTAAAACTGGCAAGTATTTGTGCAAATACAGTCTAGGTAGAAATTTTTAATGCCTAGATACTATTGACTTTCCCAACTCATTAATTCTCTAAAGAAAGCCTTCTTAACGTAGTGGGGTATTGTACTGCAAATATTATAGTAGCTTTACGTATACTGCAACTCGGTAAGGTCAATGGTGAAGTTCCGCATAGCCATTACCAGTGCGTTAGTGAACCCCTTTAGATATAAAACAAAACTGAAAATATATCAACTGTAGCGTGAATAAGTTCAAAAGCACTGAGTAGTTTCGAAAATAACTGGATTTTTACCAAAATTTGCCTGTCATTGACACATTATTATCCTCAAGAGAATTGAGATAAAGAAGTACTCAATACAGTACTACATGCTGTAACAAGCCTAAACCTGGTGGCACTACATCTTACGGACGAAATAACTAAACGACACATTTGGCTTGTGAGCGAAATTTACGGACTCATACTGCTACAGTGTTTTTGCATTATAGTTTGTGTTAATTTGAGATTAAAACCTTGACCCAAAACCCTTAATTTTTACCCTAAATAACCAACCCTCATTAAAACTGTGGTCCTTATGGACCTCTTTGTGTTCGTTTGAGGGTTTTAGATAACGAACGATCAGGGTCCACTAGGAATAGCGCGCATGTCATTATATAATCCATCTATAGCTAGAGTTAACGGTAAGATATATTAAATCTCTTTACAGAATAGAATCACATCACATTGTGCAACGTCGTCTTTCTCGTAAGAAACTCCTTTTACTGACTGGAAACCTCTATGATAATCTTCATGATTGTTTAAAGGTTATTCCTTCCCCAATCACAATGAAAGTAGGTGACTTAAATTAAAAGAAAACTAAATTACACCCACTAATTTACAAAACGCGCGCCTTGGAGAAGGATTGAAAACCGCGCAATCATTGCAAAGTCCGTAGTTCATGGAAGGCTAGATGAAATTATTAGAAATAAATAATTTATATGAACTACAGAATTATCCTGTAATGGAAAAATTATTTAGGTTTAAAATAGTAGGCTCAGACTTAAATCGGTGTTTTAGAGTAGGAATGCTGGAGGGCACGTTATCTCGTCTTTTCTCGAAAGCACAGACGACACTCCAATCACAAGTGTGTAAGATAATCTGAAGACAAATATGAATTTATTCGTTTGCTTTCGAATACATTTGCTATGCTTTCCGAGTTTCCGAATATACTTGGAAATGTATCTGACATAAATCAGAAACAAAATCATCAGGCCTAACAGAAAATACGTCTCGTGAATTTCGCTGTTGGTAAAATGTCCCTATTGAGCTGCAAAAGTGACACACTTTAATAAACTTACTGGGTTGTGCCGAAAATCCATAGAATGACGTTTATTTATTTGTTTCGCTTGTCTCTGTGACTGTTAACATTGATTTATTATCATCCTCTTTTTGATGGGCATGTGTTTTAAGGTAAGATGTGAGGTAAGGTGTTGAAAACTTTATCTTTTGTCACAATAAACTGTTAAACACTTTAAGAGACCATGTGCTATAGACACAGCCTGTTCGTAAGAATAGTTGACTCGCGACTGTAATAAACTATGTCATTTGTATCTGTCCTTCTTTCGCTGTGGACGGATGAATAGTTATAATAGGACATGTACAGTGACCGTGTATAACCCATTCGTTACAACATACTTAACGCTAGTAACAGATACTAAACATATTGTGAACCAGCTCAGCATGACTTCAGAGCTGAACAACATGAATGATCGCACATTACCAGCCTGTGATGCTCTTTTCCATACCTCTATTCATCAGATCAAGTAGCATTCAAGAGTTCACGACGCTTGGAAGTTCGATGATTCTAGATATATACAGAAATGAACAAATCAATATAATTATCAAACTCCACTAAGTACTGTTTCCCAAGAGAATGTCGAGAGGACTACTACTCGAATTAAACTTTTTTGAATCCACCTTACCTTAGGTCCGTCATTCATGAGGTATTTTTGGCCCAACACAAACCTTTTATGCCCAATACCGTGAATGGATTTTCTGAAGTAAATGTAGGTTACGTTTGCAATTTTTCCCCTGAAACAGTACCATTCATGCCAAAGAAGCACCGCATCTGGACGGTAATCGAAGTGGTATGCTTGATTTTCGCCTGAAAGTTCACTCTCTCTGACTTAAAGATATCACGGGTACTTAGTGCTTGATAAAGGTGTTTCCGTTCATGGCATTTAATGTAAACATGTCCAATGACAATAACCATATACTTATTTTGTCATACGATATCTACTTGAGCATGTGACTATCATATGCATGAATTCGGTTCTATTGATTAACTTGTACTGAATAGCCTTACCAATTCTAATGCCTTGTATGTCAATCTTTTTAAAAGCCTTTTGTTTGGTCGACTATGTACCTCTTTACCTGATAATCATATTCCATTGTCATTACTGATGTATATATACTTTAAACACGTTAATTAGCTGACACCTGGGACAGTCTGACTAAAATTGAAAGCACTGCAGAATTTATCAGACTAATTCAGTCCTGGATTCTTTTTACAGCAATAAAATTTCTGAAAATCCTTTCCTACTTTTATTTCCATTTTAGTGCGATTACTAACAACTCCAAGTCAAATGAATTTCCGTCAAAGTATTATCTGGAGTAACTCCTTTATCCAAAGAACTTTTTTTGGCATCTGTACCCTCACAGTTAGGACAGATCTTCTGTTCGCTATACCTTTTAAATTAACACTTCGCGGTTCGCATTTTGCCATATACCAAACTTGTTGACTTTCCTATTTATCGCCGCGTGCTTACCGCCAATCTAACAGCTGGGAATTTCAAAAGGCCGAGTAAAACGACATATGGGGTTGTGCTAGCAGTGTTGCTCGGATAAAACGACTATCAGGTGCTGTTGCAATGGCGAACACAGCTAAAAATTATATTGATAAGCCCAGATCTGTTGTCATCGTTCAGGATGAATCTGAGGATGTTTTTTCAGCCGACACACTTCGATATGCAGTCATCTCAAGTAGGATTAAAAAAGATTGTGCCACACAAATCGAGGGAATAAAAACAAACCACAAGTAGGTCTTTCAGTAATAAGAGACCAAGAAAGCAGATAAAAAAGATGATTTCTTCGGTGCATCTCCCCCTAAATATCAGCAGTCAGTAAACTCCTGGGAAACCCAATCGTAAAACTAAGTATATTCTAGCAGGAAATAAAAATTTAAAAAAACCACGTGACATGACCATCAATATTGACCAAAATTTTTCGGGCTATCATATTGGATGTGACGCGAAGTTGAATGCAACTCCATTGAAAACCGATTATTTGGGAAGACTTCCGAGTAAGAAATGTCCTATAATCACTAGAGAACAGTCAAATCCCTAATCGTAGTTATCAAATCGAAGACTGGTCACAGTCAAAAGTCGCCTTTAGTAAGTCTACGCCGGTAATAATGAACTTAACTATGCTACCGGAGTAATTGATCTAAACAAATATTGTGGATTTGCCATAATAAGACTACCTGATCTCTAGAATCTTAAGTCGAAGCTAAATCACCGTCTATGCTGACTCGTCATATCATAACATTCATCATATCATAACATTATTATTCAGTAGTTTTTCTTTCAAGAATAATCTCAGAAAACATTAAAGTTGGTGACAGAATAGTAAATTTACTTTAAAAAGCAAGAGAATGCAAAGAGTGATTATAATCGAAAGGCTGACCCAAGCCATCTTAATTTCCCGATCATTTGCCGATCTTCTCCATGTATTCAACAGCTAATAATATTCTACCCAATCATTATATGTCCAGCAATAACGACCGTGTACTTAGGAATCAATATCTCTGAAATCTTCCGCTACATTAAGGAGAGCTCTGAGACAATAACTAACTTCGAACATGACATTCGGTTCATAAGAATGTCTAATTAGCCAAGTAGTGCTTCATCATGATAAGGATTTATAGACTAGGTGTCAAACTGGGCTGCTAACGAGGTTAAGTACAGCAAAATGTGTATGCTCCAAGGGATCAGGGGCCCTCATCCAGAAAAGATTTTCGCTAGTGAACTGTTTGGAGAAGATGGAAGCTACAAAAGAACTGAAACTTTGATCAAATGCTTGTAAAGAGGACGTTAGAAATGCATATTTTAGGCATATTTTATGCATATATTTGAGGCCTTAATAATGCCGAAGACACCTAAGGTACAGCACAAAACCACCAAAATAATCTCAGGTCTGTTAGATGAATTTCTGACACTTCATGAACAAGCGGTTGAAGCTTGATGTACAGACAGGTTCTACTAAATCGGATGCAACTGCCATAATAGAAGCCTGGCTTGTCCAGACATTTTATGAAAACACATTATATCTGAACGAATGAACTGCTATCAACTTTTATAGATTATAATTACTAAACAAGCTTGCTTGGGATGCATACTGTGAACCAGTATATGTTGTAAATTGTAGATCATGCCTGTAAAAATGGCGTGTACCTGCTAATGCAGAAATATATTAATATTATTATTATATTAAAAAAACTAATCTTTCGGAAAATATATTTCAAAGAAGTCAATTGTGAGAATTAGTCGATTTGCGCCTAAAATGAAAGACACAGGAGTCGCTTACTGGTTTGGTATACTGTAGTTCGACTCATGAGGTGACTGAGGTCTTTTCAATAGGATTGAACACTCGGTCAATGTCCAATCTTTACACATAACATATATATATATTCTGAAAATAATAATTACCGAATTCACGCAAGTTGACAGGCATGATCAATTTCATATAAATAGTAACATTAGACGTAAAGAACAAACATGTAATATAAGATTGTTTTAAGTTTGCTAGTTCAGTAATCGCTTAAGTAGTACATTTATGACATGTAACATGGCAATCCAATACATCAGCACGGAGCTTTTAATTTTCTTTTTCTTAAGTAGATAGCCTGTTGATTTCTGAACGGTGTTATCTAAGGTTATTTCCTGTGCCAGAGCGAATTATTGATAATTATCTACAACTAGAGAAAGTAAAATGAAAACAGACAGCCCGGAACAACAAAACAATGATTATCAAAATATGTCGGTCGGGTTTACCACTGTTGATGTTAGATGTTATTCAAATAATCTGAAGTTGCTAGGGTTGCTAAGTGTTGGCAGATAAGTGGTTTAACTTATGGAATTCACTAATAAGAATGGCTAAACATTTGAAGTTCCTATAATCTCATTTGTGGAGTTAGATACATTTACAGACTTTAATGCACCTTCAGTGGATTTTAAAAATTTTGAGGACCAAGTTCTCGAAAAATCTTTGCCAACCAAAAGTGGTTGAAGTGGTTATCACGTATGCCTAGATGCTACGCATAAGAAGTCAACTAGTTACGGAGTGAGTCATCTTTAATGGACTTAATAAACCTCGGTTGTACGTTAACCTTCAGTAAAAGTGACCATGCAGCCCTAGTTCTTCGTTTTCAGACCATTGCGAACAATGATGTGTCAACGTGAGCTAAATTGAATGGTTGGGGATGAAATACACGATAAACCAAACACAGGATCCAAAGCAGATTGCCTGGTGGGACTACAATTCTACACAGAAACGAATTGAGAGGTTTTTAAGAATTTGTATATAATCATCAGAACATCATATTTTTCATATTACATTCTATGCAATCTGAGAACCTCACGCACTATTGTTCAGTAAGTAGATCCCTACATTCTCCATAATAGGAGGTAAAAGTATGGAAGATATAGATTCCTGTGTATGAATGACACAAAATCTCATAAACAGTCTTCTTCATTCCCTCATTCGGACCTACTCACCTTGACAAATATCCCAACTCATTGTTCTTTATTAGTGCATTCTCTCATCTGGAGCCCCTGATCACATTTCACTCTAGCAACATGAGCTAGTATCAACTTGATCTACTAATTTATCATACATCCGTCTGTTCCACTACTAAATGTTAAGCATTGGTTATCGTTCATATTCAAATGCCTTGTTGTTCCTCGATTTCCTATTTTTCTCCCCAGAATCTTGCTCTGAGGGTTAAGCTATGTAACTTCTGAAATATGGAACAAGCTCGATGTATGTGCTTTCCCAAGGTCATAGTTCGCACCAGGCGCCTGACAAGTCTGCTTTATAACAACTATAAACATAAAAAGCTGCATTACATAAATACGACCAAAATAGTAATACAATTTTTGTCCAGATTTGATCTGGTGTGTAACGTGGACCTATAAAAATTGTCGCTCTGGTTGTAAGAAGGTGCATCGGCCTCATGACTTCCGAATGAACTCGGCTTTCATCATGAGACGTCATTTTTCCTTCTACTCCCAGGGCAGAGTTTGAATGGTTTGAATGATTTTTTCTGGTTAGCGTTTTTTTAGCGAGTTGATTTTCTACGGGATGTGGTCGCTAACCCCATGCCCAACCCTCCTCCTTTACCCGGGCTTGGGACCGGCAGTAGCCCCTGGAGGAGCTACAGGCGGAGTTAGTAAGTAAGTGTAACGTGGACACGATGCCCCTTTGGAAAATATTTTGAAGAATATACATTATGTGTGAATGAATGAACTGCTACCAACTTTTATAGATTATATTTACTAAACAATTTTGCTTGGGATGCATACTGTGAACCAGTATATGTTGTGACTTGTAGATCATGTCTGTGAAAATGGCGTGTACCTGCCCTTGCAGAAATATATTATTAATATCATAAGAATACGTGAGGAAAAGCTTGTTAATAAGCAATTAAAATTCCTATAACGTGCATATTCGTACACAGACTGAAGGATTAACAAGAGGAGTCCCAGTATATTTTGTAATGCTGTGTCACCAGTAGAGGACAACTTTGGCAGAGCTCAGGTATTTTTAGCCTACTTTAGCAATGAATATGCTGCAGAAAAGCATGTAGAATTGTGGTCCAGTTCTATATTGGTACATTTGTCTTTGCTGCTATAAAGATAGACCTAGCCCCTAAATTGCAGATTTGTCATGACGTGACTACCCAATCTATAAGATCTTATGGGGAAGTCACATCATAGTATACAATGACTCCTGTCGTGACAATCAGCAATGTGAAGTTTAAAACTTCTGAAAAACACATTTGGGCTAAGAAGAGATTGATATATTAGATAAAAAATGCAAGGGGTTACATAGACTGATCACGCCTTCATAATAAACTGTAAGAACGCTAAAGTAAGTCTTCTTTTCAAAAGAGGCACGTAATTATTATTATTATTAATGGCTTTATTCAATATTATAATCTGATACAATATAGAATTCTCAGCACGAGTTATTTCAACAAGTTTTTTTGCCAAAAAAAACAAACAAAAAAACCCAAGAAAAACAAACAAAAAACAGAAAAGGAATGAAAAAGGTTTAAGAAAATCTGACTTTATACAAATTATCAAATTTGAAACATGCTTAAGAAGACAGGTTATTTACTAGGTCAACTCTAACAGCCTGTTCGTCACAAAGTAAATTTGCTAGGTAAGGTATTACAGAACTTTTACAGATTTGCTTGCGTGCATGAATTTTAATGTATTTACGTCTCGTTCTACCAGAAGATATACAAGGAGAAAGATATGAATGAAGCGGATGGTTAGTATCTGATAAAATAACACCTGCCAAGAGTTTGCAAGACTTAAGATGTCTATCCACAAGCATATTAACAATGACTTCAAAAGATTCACCACATACCTTGCAAACTGTCTTCAGCACTCTACGCAAAATAGCAAAGTTTTTTCTCAAAAGCCCGGGAAAGAATAATGGAGAACAATATAAAATAATAGGTAATATGCAGGAATTTACAAAGTGTAAGAGTAAATGGCGAGTAATCCCAAAAGCATGCAGCCTCTTTATGTAGTATGTCAAACGGTAAACTTTTTTCGATAACAGTAAAACATGAGAAGACCAAGAAAGATCAGAGGAAAAAGTAACACCAAGATATTTGACCTTCGACACTGTGTTTATTAAGGAGTCTCCAATGGCACAAGCATTATGGGATCCCAACATAAAGTATAGGTTCTGTCCATGTCTCAAGCTAAAGTTAACAGCTTGACATTTAGATGGATTGAGTAAGAGACTATTACCAACAGACCACCTTTCAATACGAGATAAAAACTCATTCATTTCTATAGGATGTAAGGAGGTAGAAATTGGTATACATACAGTGAGGTCGTCCGCATATTTTACAAAGTGTTTTCTGTGGAAGATGGAAGATCATGCAGAAAGAAAGAGAAGAGCAGAAGTGAAAGAACAGCTCCTTGTGGCACACCTACAGTAGACAGTAGAGATGTTGAACACTTTCCTTCAAATACAGTGTACTGTTCTCTTCCAGAAAGGTAGGAACATAGCCAATTGGTTATCCAGCTGTCAGTGTCGACGCTGATCAGCTTGTTAAGTAAGAGGTGTCTTGGAATAGAATCAAAAGCAGAAGTAAAGTCCAGGAAAGCGCATCAAACATACTTCTTACCCTTTTCCAACCCGAACACTGTATTGTGATGCAGAACAGCAACAGCATCTAATGTGCTTCTTTTGCATTTGTAAGCAAACTGATATGGATCACAGTGCTCTTTTATTGCAGGTTGAAGTGGTTGTATCAGTAATTTCTCCATTATTTTGAGGAAAGGTGAAGTTATTGCTATGGGTCTAAGTTTTGCATTTTTATCACCAGAAGCTTTCTTTGGTATAGGGATTATCTTTATCTTTCTCCACATTTTCGGTAAGACATTAGTTGAGAAGGATCTGTTAAAGATATGCGTTAACGAATAACATAAAACATCGGCACATTTTTAAAAAAGGAGGTTTGGGATACCATCAGGTCCTAAACATTGGGATGAATTTAGTGACTGCAGACATTTTCGGACATCATTTTCAGTGAAACAAGAAACACAATTATTCTTAAGACCCTTGGATATAGGGAGTATTATGTTAGATGACTGACGTATAAAGGACTTATTTAAGTCACAAGCATTCAGCTGGTTATCGCTTCTAGTCTTCCTGTTCCCTGTAATTTCTTTAAAGAGTTTCCACATACTTAAAGAGCTTTTACAAGACAGGAGTTTATGAGTAAACACAAAGTTGATACGTCTAATCTCTTGGTTTATTTGAACATTTAACTTATGAACTTCAGTAGTATTTTTCTCCTTGTACATTCTTTCTTTTACCCTCCGTAGTCGTTTTAATCGTGGAGATGTAAGTCGATCAAAACTTAAAATGGTTTCGGTAGGACAGCAAATATCAAAACAGAACTTAAGATAACAGGTGACAATATCAGTTGTGTTTTCTATTGAGTCATCTGTAAATAATTCCCAGTTGGTTGCACGAAACATGTTTTTTAGATTTTGTAAATTTTCTTCCGAGTAATTCCTGTATATTACTTTTTTGGTATGGTGTATGTGTGTACTCTTTCCATGTTTACCATATACTTTAGGTAGAACACGAATTATACAGTGATCCGAGCTAGACAATGGAGCACGTTTACGAGTCACATAGGTACCCACATCATTAATGAAAACCAAGTCTAGATGAGCATTCAAACGACTAGGAAAATCTACTACATTTAGGTGACCTAGTGATGTAAGGAAGCTACAGTCACATGAATTGAAATCACCACATACAATTGAAAGTGAATCACTGAAGACAGTAACGGCGAATTCAGTAAATTTATCAGCGAAGACAAATAGCGCAGATGATGTGCAGTCTGGAGTCATGTAGATATTGGTAACATAAATAGATTTGTATTTATTCAGGTGTTTTTGACGGCACCTTAAAGTTAGACAGTCAATAAAGTCATTTGAAAACTTGAAACAGGCAAAAGTAGATCTACACCAGTTAACGTTCACAAAAGTGGCTACTCCGCCACCACAGGTCTTTTTATTGTTTGATCAACCCTGACAATAGATATTAAAATCACGTAATGATACTAAGCAATCATCCTGTAAGTCAGTCAACCAAGATTCTTGAATTGTGATGACACCACAATTACGATACATGTTTTGACTTAGCAGAAATTGGAGATAGTCCACCTTGTTAATTAGTGATCGACAGTTAGAGTTAAGCAGCTCGGGAATCAACATTTGATTCATGTTTATTCTCTTTAAAGCATATTTTCAACCACCACGATGTCTCTTATTGTACTTGTTAGTAATTTTTGCAGCGAAAGGACGTAAGCTTTTCATAAACGTGCAAGTATAGGTTATGCGATTAATAGACATAATGATAAGTTAAAACAAAATTAAAAAACCCAGATTACTTGTTGAAATATTTAGATGGCAGAAACAGGTAGCCCAGGTATTCAAGCAGGCCTTAAAACTGTCGCCCCTTAAGCTTAAACGGTATGCTCGTTAAGATTCTAGAAGAAGTCACCAAGAAAAATGTATTCAACGATCAGGGCTTAAACGTGGTCCTTCATGATGAGCAGTACAACTTAAGAACCTAATAGTAGCCCGTGACGTTGGTGTTCTTTGAAGGGTCAAAAGATGCTTGTAACGTAACACTCTACTGATTTCAGTATGACCCTTGGCAAAGTTCCACAAAATACACTGCCATCCAAAGTAGGTGATATGGAGGTCGGAGGTTACCTTTTTATGTGAATAAAGGATTCCCAGCTGGGCATCAACAAAGGGTATGAATTGACTCCAAGTTTCTGGCTGAAAATCTGCGCTTATTGGAGTGCCCGACGGTACAGTTTTGAGACCATTGATATTCGTGTTGTTTGTGAATGATCCTCCTAGTCTCTTCTCATCATCGGTTTTGTTATATGTTGACTATATCAGGATATGAAGAGTGTTAAAAAATGAAGGTGATCGTTCAAAGCCTGCAAATTAACAGTACGGTTTAGAATTCAGTAGTTGCCGATAAATGCTTCCAAGTTAATTATGATCTATACTTGCCACCAAAATACAAGTACTTATACGGTGAATAACATCAAACTGTCTTTTGTTCAAACATAAACTGACTTAGGAATCGCTGTTAACCAAGACCTGAAAACGACTTCACACAGCTGTGCGATTGTTGCTAAAAACTTTGGAAACATCTCCTGTCATTATGTAGAGCTTTTAGAGTATGTACATGTCAATAAATTGTGAGTGTGTCTGATTTCCACTGTCTAATATGCTTGCAACTATGAGTTCTAACTCGGACTTCTATCCTAATTCCCCATACCATTTTGTGACACTAGTGAGTGCAGTTTCCGAATGTCACTTCCTATGGCATCCTAATACTATATTAAAATCAGTCTCCGCCCATCATGACGAGGCTACGAGATAATCTAGCGGAAGTCGCGTTAGTTTTAATTTTGGGAACATGATCACGAATGTTAGGACGTTCTGAATTTTAAAATACATAAATAATAATAATAAATAATAAAATACATAAAAAATACAATAAAATTGAAGAACACAAAATAGGTATAAAGATTAAGGCAAAGAACAGCCTCGCAGAACGTTCTACCAGGTATTCTTAGGCTCATAGAACCGAATGTCACTGGTTTTCATGACTCTCCTACCGAATGACCTCAGGGTTATCAATGAAACCGGTGGTAGTTGATGGATCGGTTTCCTAAGCTATTCTAATAAACCCAAGCAAAATCAACGAAGCAACTTAAACACAAGAGGAAGTGAGCGAAAAGTGAATAAGATTCTTTACTCCAAGGCTAGTTAAGGGACGGACAGACAACAGTATTTATACCGTTACAGACGGCTTTTAGCTTCTGGAACTTAGCGAACTATGATAATTGCACAGGTAGTTATCCCATCAAACTTGCTGCACGAGATCCTGAATTTTCTAGATATTACTGCGAGAGTTCAGTTCAATGTCGATTGCGTAACAAGCCTTTCAGGGTTTTCGAGCCCTCAGGGACTAACCGAGGGATATTTTTTGGGACTCCTCTGACACCTTTGTCTGCTAAAATATATGACTTCTTTCTCATGTTTGCTTTAGGCCTGATGACTGGTCTGCGGCGGTGTCCCCTTCCTCCTTCCCTCCTGAGTTACTTCTGTTATTTGAGAATAAATTATTATTATTATATTTACCCACGTTTAACTACCTATTTCCAATGTTTAACGATTGATTAGACACAATTATATGAACGAAGAATATTGTTTTCAATAATTTCTCGTCAGGTTCCACAATTATAAATGGAAATCAATAATCCACAAAAAAGTTGGCCAAGTTTAAAGCAGAGTACATCATTTAGGACTGTAACATGGGAATTTTTCAGAGATTGATAGGACTTTTGTTATCGTAATTTAATATTCTCACTATTATCAGTTCACCTGTCTTCCCACTATCAACTTGTACTTTTAACTATTATGCTTGGTGATATATTCTATTACATTGTGATTATTGACTCAAATTGCCTTGATTGGTCTAAAAAATTTCGTATAAATATTCATGTATATTAGAGTAAAGCCTGATGACGATCTAATTGAAAACAATTGTTCGCTTACATGTGTTAATCTAATTTTCAAAAATAGGTACAGTAAAACAATCACCGCTGCAGTTAGATATAATAATAATTGTTTCTATTATGCCAATCGCGTTCTCTTCATAAAAGTAGGTCACCACAGGTCGAAATTGTATTAGCTACTTGACTTGGCGTCCCTTCCTTTATGTAATGCTATTTTGAAGGTGTTTATGTAGCGTTTTCCCTGTCTGTTAGACTGGAGAATGTGAGGTGAAGAGTATAAGTGAGCTTTTCCATTCACAACATAGAATTGCCCGAGTACGTCAAAAGCTAACTGAGAGCCTTTATCCACCATTAAAGTTTATGGAACCTCGAAACAGTTAAACGAAACGATCGTTTCTCCGACTATACACTCCAGCATAATATATGCTTCCGGCTTCTTCGTAAATACATACGTGATAACTAGAAATATCTGTCTTGAGCTGGACCTTCAAAATCTTCAGGGTCTAGTAGGCTTGTGCCGTGAGCATGGTTTACATTTCGAAGGGTTTTTAACAGCTTGAGGACAAGCTGAACAGTTATGACATTTGTCTTCGATATCTCTGTCCACTAAAGGCCAACAAGCGCAACTCCAAGCGAACGGTTTCATCTTATTGATCCCAGGGTGACCACTGTGATATTGTTCGAGAACGTTTCGACGCAGCGATTCCGGGACAACCATTCGGCTGTTTTATATGGTACGTGAAACAACAACCATCAGTGAATCACGTCGATGAACTTATTACAACAGTTCTCTTTGAAAGCTGTGTTATAGCCATCTAGTAAAGATATGCCTTCTAACTCCCCTTAATGTGTCAGCTTGTCCAAAAGCCGTAGCGAACTGGTATTTGATCTTATAATCGTAGCCCAAAGTGTGGTTAACCATCGTTGCAGTCGGCTGGCCGTGTAACCATTATTCGCCTTTCTCGACCCAAATAAGACTAGTAATGGTTTAATATCTGTTAAGAGGGTGACTTGTTGACCAAGTATCATTTTGCGGAGCATTTTTACTGCAGAGATAATTGATATGGTACAATTGAGTAAAAGCCTGTTTTCTTAACACTTGTCTTCAAGTGTGATGAAGTGCCTAGAACGATCGGTTTTGGAATAAAGACAATATTAAGGACTTAAGCTATAAATGAAGGACAAAATAAACGATTATTGTTTTTTAATAATGTGTCCATATGTCAGTTAAGAATTTTCAGATAATAAAGTATGTACATTTGTTTTATTTTCAATGACTAGTACTGTTGTTGAAGAAAATACAGAATGTTCACTATTCTTGTATTTTTTTAAGACATATATACAGGAGGAATTGTGTGAGAACACAACTGTTTATATGAAGCTTTTCTAACAATTTGAGGTTAAAAGGCAAAGATGACGGAAGCATTTGCCTTTATCGAATAAATCGCATAGTATTACAAATAGAAATTTTCATTCAATCTACCGAAATTCAGCCATCAATTTTAAATTTGTTCATTTTCTATGGAAAGTTTGTAAAAAATGTCTAAACTATGTAAGAATTTATGACTTCTCGTTTTTTATGTTAATAAAGTACTGGGTCCAGATGACCACAAACTTTTCCAACAGGTTTGCTAAACACAATTCAAATATGATGAAACTTGTAAATACAGACAATTTGTTCAGGATGCACATATCCCAATAACGACTGACCAATTGTATATCTTAATATCCACAACGAGGAAATTAGAACCCTGGGTGAATTACGCCGTGGTGTTTGGAAAGTTAAGTAATGCATCCAAGTTTAACTATGAACATCAGTACTTGGATACAAGTAGGGCCAGTTCCAAATTAGGCAAAGCAAGTCTTGAATCCCACAGTAAGACAGTCGAAATATACTGTGAAGATTACTCCTATATGATATCCTCAACATCTGAATAACTGGCCATAGCTCATAAGCAGGCAATTTTGATGTACTTGACAATACAATTAGATGTGATCAACTAAGTGTAATTTGATGTCATATGAAACCTTCACTAACCAATCCGTAAATAATTAATTAAGATGTATTTTGTAATTAAATAGGATAAAGTTCTCTATTAATCATATATTGTACTGAATAAAAAACTATTTATCATATGACTAACAATCAATTGATAATGGTTCATTCAACAATCGACAGTTATACGATTCATTTGATAAAATTTAATTGTTTCTATTATTTATCTTTTATAGCTAACTACTAAACTCTCAATTTTAAAGACCTGGATTTGTTAACTACACATATATGCAAAATGTAGTATCAATCAGCATAAATCAACGATTGTTTTTACAAAGCGTAACAGAATTACATTAGTGGAAATATTTTGTGCCTACGCTAACTTACGTTAATTTAAGTGATATCTAATTAGATTAATTAACAACTTAACACTTGCATCACGGCAAACCTATCACATTACTTTTTGCTGTGGTTGTAGATGACTAGAATTACTCTGTAATGGCACTGGAAATGACTTCCTGCATAATATTAATACACCAACAGAATGTTATGGTCTCCCTGATAAAAACTCATAGTTCCCCAATGTTGTCTTTTATGGTTGTAATCCTCTTAAAACAACCAATGAATCACATCATTCCAAAGAATTTGACCTAATATCTCTGCTTATTACCTGTAATACTGTTTTTTTTGTATCAACCCGGTAATGTCTGTAAATTGATATGCACTTAATAATTATGTCAGGAATATGATAATTTCTATTTTGTATAGAATCATTTTTTTTACATTAACACTCTAGAGACGCATAAGTTCATTCATCACAACTGGAAACCTATGGATAAAGAAAGCCAAGAAATCATCTTGTAGCATGTTAATGCATGTATAATTTATGTAGAACTGGTGGTTTATTGATGAAACCAGTCAGATTTCAACTAGTAAGTTGTACGTTCAAATCCCATCCTACCTACTTCGAATTAGGTAACCAGATAGCATTACTAACTTTAACACAAACAGTATAGGTATGAGGAGTATACATAAATTCATACTTGGTGAACCAGTTATCACTATTTAAAAAGGACACCACACCACATTATAAATTTGGATATGATTATATCGATTTCGCATGCAGGTAGCCAAATAGCAAAACATTTACTCTACTTATAAAATATAGTTCGAAATTGAATTAGGTCATACAAAAATATTTACATGGCAAATCACTTATCATAACAACACTGAGATTATCAAAAGTGCTGACTATCTAATTCCATTTGAATACCTAAATAATTAATTCATTTAACAAAGAGATATAAGCAGTAGTAATTTTAATCAATTGGTTTATTTAGTTATGATAAAACGTATCAAACAAATGAGAAACATGAAAAAAAATTCCTTTCAATTAAAAAGAGGACAAAAAAGAGAGGAACAATGAAGTCTTGTCTAATCATTATGTTTTCTTTTTTTCAGTTTTTTCATCTTGTACAACTATTACCAGATAGAATGCAATAAACAATTATATTCTGTATAAATACTTATGGTATCTGAATAAAAAAACCCATTCAAGGTGTAGAGTTTGTGTTCTTTTTTCGTCAGAAATATAATAGTTCAAGTTTATTTATTTGTATGATTCTTTTGATAAAAAATTTTTCACTAATAAACTTCTACACCTTCCCCCCCCCAAACGTCTTACATACAAAGAAAAATTTACACGGAAAAATTTAATGAAAACTAATAGGATTATTTTAAAGACTTCAATTCAAACAATATGGGAATATAAAGATGACTTCTTATATTGGTTAAAAATAGAAAAAAAACAGCATAATTAATTATTTATAATTTTAGAAAAGCGAAGCAAGTAGAATAAGGAACAATTGATAACAGTAAAGCCAAAAAGGGAATTCAGATGATATGCATATACATAGATCTATGCAGTGAGCAAAACACACAAACAAAGAAGACGATTGAACAATAAATACATTAAAGGAAATCAAATACACAGGTACAGACACACATCTAATATTAATCACTTATATGTTGTGTACGTGAAGTCTATTAAATATACGCTAACAGTAGAAAAATGAATTCGAAAATCAACAAAACATCAAGCTAAAAATTCTTAAACACAAATAAAAATGAAGACAACACTAAATGGTTTTGTTAACATGTGCGAGAAATCAAATTCACCGATAAATGGACACTATATTTTGTTCTAATAAAAAGAAGAATGGAATTTGAATAGATCAGTATGAAGTATAATATACAGATCGTTTTTCGGTGATATTCATTAACAACAATTATGGATCAGAGAAAATAACATGAAAAGAGGGAGAAATATAAAAGAAACTGATGACCAAATATCATGATGTAATTGTGATGATTAACACAAAAGTGATTATAATCAGAAGGGGATTTGAAAAGTGATTAATTAGTGCATAATACTAATGGGGAATGAATCTCTAATTTTTTGTTTCCAAAGGTGTGCAAAAGGAAGAAGAGCAATTTTATTCTGTATGCGTAATAATTATTGTGTAAAGCAGCTGAAAGATTGTTATGATTTATGAACCTATAACGGCTATTATGATTATCAACTCTATACTACTCATAGGCATCATATGGATAAACAGATAATTGTTGATAACGTGAATGGGAATTCCGTGTGCTAGATCCATTGGATTGACATTTTACTACAATAAAATGAAATTTCGATTTGGAAAAAGAAAAAAATAATTAGCATTTTGTTTTGAACAAATTAAAACATTATTATGATTAATAACTGCATTGAATTAAACAAATAAAACACTTTACTTTTAGTTTGGACTAGTCCATGGAAAGGAGTACGATTCCAATAATTGTTGATTTCACAAGAAACTCTAATCTGGTGTATCTAATGGTTGATATTAGTCATTTCATAAACTTAAAAAGTCTCATCGAACTCATTCGGAAATCGTATCTTGCACATACCACACGTCAATTAGAATGTAAACAAATAAACTTAGTTTCATTGTACAAAGAAATTTTGTGCAGCATTTCCATGTATTCTAGCTTTTCACTTTATTACGCCATATAAAATTTGTTTAACTTTATTTCCTAAATTTATTCGTACGAACTGTGTTTTTTAAAATCTGATTAACAAATCTTTAGGGCACCGTTTTGATTTATTTCTACATATTTCACTAAATATTTATGTTCGTTTAAACTCGAACTTACCCGATTCTTCTTCTTACGTAATTAGTTGCAATAATTAATCGACGATGTAATCGAGTTCTAGTTTTAATTTATCAACTTAACATTGAGATGTAGAGTTAAGTCGGTCAATCAAAATTTACACTTAAATATAAACGCATATATTAGCGTATAATTATGACGAGAAATCATGTGAAAAGAAATATATCTTCATTCAAATTGTATTTTAATTTCGTAGCTACCAGTGACAGATATTAAGTAATTACTACTATATGGAAATAACGATAATACATTGTAAGCATTTAATCGTATGAAACATGTGTTGTTATGGATTTGACTATGTTATAGTGAATGTGAAGATTATAAATACTTGATACTCATGTAAATTATCAAGAAAATTAAGCTGTATATGACATCATATGAACATGAGGTGTTGGTGAATATAACTAACTGCAAGGATGTAAAAATAACTTGGTTAGATTATCATAATGCTTCATTACTATCAGGTTAAGAAAGACATAACATTGCAAAGACTAAGTAAGCAAATATGAAGCATTTAAAAGATATACCCACAAATTTCCTCAAAGTAATGTTGATCTTCACAAGTATTAAAAAAAAATAAGAACTAAAGCATTTTAGTGCACTGTGTAGTAAAAACATACAAACTATGAATCAAAGAATTCTGGAATAAAACTTAAGAAAATCATTGTTGTTAAACGAACTGAGATACACATAACTGTACAACTACTAGTGAGAAATAAAAGTTAAATAACATTGATTTGGTTGATAAATGATATGTTTATCAAACGTTAAACGGTCATCAATATTTAACACAAGATTGGACTACATGATCAACAAATCCAGTGATTAAAATTGTTAACATGTTATGGGCTGTTTCTCTTCATTTTTTCAATCAGTCCAAGTGAACATAGGTTCAAAACATTGTTTTTAACATAACTAGTTTATATTTGAAGTGTGAGAATATTTTTCCCGACTTTATTAATTTTTAGGCAGTGAACATAAACACGTCAAGTAATGAGTAAATCTGTAAATGGAAAGGCCGTGCAAAACTAGTTAGTTCATTTCCATTATTAAAACAATGTGAAAAAAAACAGGAAAATCATTTACACTCTGCACTGAGAGTTGAAGGGTCTTCATTTAGAACAGTTATGACGCCTCATGTTGAAAGCAGATATTATACAGAAATAACCAGGCCGATACCCCTTTTTAGTAAATACAGCAACAATTGATATAGGTAATGGAATGATCGCACAACGTGGGAGATCAGGAGAACTACTCAAGTAACTGAGGAAATGAGGAGACAAAATCTCTCTCTGATTAGGGTAAATGAAACCCCAGCCCTACTGAACCCACTGGAGATCGAAGCAACACACACACACACCTTCCTATAGATGTCACATCACCAACAATCGAAGAAATCACTACGTCTATCGGGCAAGTCGACAGCAGGAGAGCGACTAAATTCATAAAAAGAAGCAACAGAAAAGATGATCCAAATTCCTTTTAGAAAGATTTAGGAGGAAGAACAAGTGCCACCAACGGACTGGAAAGAAGGATACCTCATTAGGATACCAAAGAAACATTTCAGCAAGCATGAGAATTACATAGGAATTATACTACTATCAGTACTAGGACAAGTTTTCAACAGTGTTTTTGAACCAAATGAAAAATTCAGTAGACGCCCAACTTCTAGATCAACTAGCTGGATTCCGTAAGGATCGGTCATGCACAGACCAAATCGTGACATTATTGAACAATCGATTGAATAGAATTCGTCACCATACATCAACTTCCTTGACTATGAGAAAGCATTTGACAGTGTGGATAGGAGAATCTCAGACACTGGTGTACCTGAGATCGTCAACGTCAAATGGAATTCCTACGATGGACTACAGTGAAAGGGTGTAAATGGAGGGAAGCTCATAGATGTATTTCAAGTGTAGACTAGTGTCAAAGGAGGCTGCTTACTCTCGTTTTTTTATCCTTCTGCTGGTTGATTGAATTATGAAGACCTCCACATCTCAGGGGGGGACTGGCATACATACATTATTATTATTGTTATTCTTATTAGTTGTCCAGTCATGCATCCAAAGCAGGTTGGCCACTGCATATCAGTGCTGGACTTATCGGTTCCTGTACCAATTCATCTTATGAGGATATGGCACGTGCTGCCAGCAGCACGCTGTGGCAGACCGAGAGGACCAGTTAAATAGCAAAGGAAATCAGCAGATACAACTTGGCGATTCTCGGAATCAGCAAAACCATTGGATGCAAGCTGGATAGCAAACGTTAGGTACGGGATAGATGCTTTTGTACTCCGATCACGGAGAAGAAAGTGATCCACATACTCAGAGAGTCGCTCTAATGCTGTCCAGAGAAGCACTGGAATTATCAAATTAACAGATGACTTAGACCTCCTATCCCATACACAACAACAAATGCAAGTGAAGACAGCCAGAGCAGCAGTAGTAGGCCTCAACAATAACGAGGAAAAAAGAAAGATCCTGAAATATCATACAGCCAACAACAACATAATCACACTTGATGGTGAAGCTCTGAAAGATATAAAAGCCTCTAAATACCACGGGAGTATCACCGATAAGTAAAGAGAATTTCATGTAGATATGAAGGCACAGATTGGTAAAGCAAGCGTAGCATTCCTATAAAAAAGGAACATCTGAAACTCAAAACAAGTGTCCGTCAACTTCAAGGTCAGTACTTTCGATACTGATGTTGAAACAGTTCAATAGTAGGAAGCTAAAATTAAGAGAATCAACATCAACAAAAGTAAACAGGTATTTATAAACAATTGTTTACACAAAATACTCGAGATCTATTGTTCAGACACCATCAGCAATAACCTACAGTGACGGGAGAACAAACCAGCTTTCAGACGAAGAAGGGATTAAGAAAAGACTTTTGAGGTGGATAAAATACACAGTGACAATTCATCAAACTCCATCACAAGGGAAGCCATAATTTGGAATACTCAAGGTAAAAGAGAAAGACCAAAGGACAGATGGCGGTGGTATTTGAAGACATACGTTAAACGAATAAGTGCTATTTGTTAACAACTGGAAAGAAAAGCCCAGGACAGAATTAATTGGGGACTTCTGGTCTGCAGTTTATAGGCCAAGACGGGTAACAGATGTACATAAAGTAAGTGAAACGTTTTGTTAGAAAAACACACACACACCGGGTGCCAGATGAACGTGGAACAAAATTAAAAGAACATATTTATAATTTTAGAAAGCTAAATCAATTTTATTCTAAATAAAAAGCGGTAATCTGAAAATCCGTATGATGTAAGTTCAAGAAGAAGCAAAAGCTTTCTTGCTTGTGAAGGATTACATGCCGTTAAAGTTTACTGACAAACTAATATCATCATTTGTTTTGATATTTATATGGCAGCAGAATGTTCAAACAACTGGATTCCCGTTTTATGACTTAAAAGTATCTAGTCCTCAAATGCCCTGGTACAGTCAAGAGTGGGGAGAGTCCGCTCTTCCTTTAGAAACACTCTCACATGGCCACGCGTATACAGCCACTACCAAGGAAGTCCTACTCACTGCTTTCTCGTGGCGGGTGTTTTTGAACTCGAGAGGACGGAAGGCGAACATCCAGCGCTTTAACCGGTTTGGTGAACACGGAGGGTCCACTTAGTGGAGTTGAAAAACGCTGACTTCAAACCAATGGCGCTTATGGGCCCAAAGATCCTAAAGAAACAAATGGCGTATAAAACAATTGTTGGTCATCGGCTGCTATGGGACTGCATCTTTTGACGTTGCCCCACTGCCTTGTAGATTAGACCCTTAAATCAAAGGCTCAGGGAGTGGCCTCCTAAGAAAACCATCTGCTTTACTATGGGTACCTGGGCAGTATAACAACCCTCATACAAATC
Source organism: Schistosoma rodhaini (assembly GCA_944470415.2). Classification (NCBI taxonomy): domain Eukaryota; kingdom Metazoa; phylum Platyhelminthes; class Trematoda; order Strigeidida; family Schistosomatidae; genus Schistosoma; species Schistosoma rodhaini. Next base: position 67,401,011 of record OX104044.1, read on the forward strand.
TATGATAACTGCTACTGGCCTCATTGTTATTGTGTGGCGCATATGCATTTGATGCCCCCTTGTACTAATGTTTATGTGTGCAAATATTCAAAGGTCGTGTATTTGGTCTAATGCAGAGTTTCAATTTTCGCGCAATGTAGGCAGTGTTCAACATTAAAATGAATCAGCCGTTTTTGCTCGCTGGTTTCTAACGATTCTCCAGTGTAAATCAGTGAGTGATAAAAATTTACTTGAAACATTATTACGATTCTCAAATGATCATAGAATGTAATTCGTGATTGGTGAATTATAGTATTTACATTATATCTGTGAATGATAAAATTTTAAATCAACATTTAAGAATACGAATTATTGTATTTTGTTATCACACGACAGGTTTGTTAGCCTATAGCTGTAGATGAAACGATGATAATTACTGTGACATGAAATAATAATTCCTATATTTTAATAACGTCTAAAAATGAAGCACAGCGCTGATGCTCCAGAATCTGATTGGAATACAGAGGGTTCAAAATTTATTTAGGATCGCCATACAATATGTAAATCATAATTCAGCGTGCAGACTTTTGTCTGAATGTCGAGTTGTATTACTCACCATGTATTAACCATTATATAAAAATGGTTAGCCAATCACCCTGATACATATACTTGAAAAACAACAAACTGCCCGTCATATACTGAGGATAGTATTAAACTGCCTTGTTAACAATTATTTGACTGTTTTAAGCAAGCCATAAATGAACAGTACCTGGTAGATAAATCGGTCGTTATGATACATAAGCATACATAGTTGACCGATAAATGGGAAACAATTTGGAGAACATATGGTAAGCCATTGATAATTATTTAAACTCACAATATGTGGCATATATCTGAGCGTTAAATACAGCTGTTTGGGCATACAGAAAAACTAGTTAGGCATATTGTGACAAAAAAGATTTGTTAACTTCGTAAAAAAACATTAGTTGTTTATAGTTAATTGTTTACATCAACATAAAAAAGTAAGTTAGAACACTAGGAAGGTGAGGGTGCACAGCTAATACCAAAGAAGAAAAACACTACACTTTGTTTTCGTAAAAATACGAACTTCTCGAAACTGTTTTGTACCTTTTATGCTCCTGGATTTGGAACAGCCACATAACCTGTACAGATGATAAAAAATGTAAATGACTCTGTGATTATAAAAGTACGGAGAAATTGAATGATCGAAAACGATAGTGATAATGCAGAAGCAACTTGAAGAAAAATAAAAGAGAACGCAGATACGCCAGTGGGTTAATGTAAAAATACGGAGTGAACAGTTGGTGCGTAAAAGATTGAAATAGGTGAGATGACAAGTATCAACGTTAGGATTATATATAGAGGGAGAGAGAGAATATTGAGGGATTACAATAGGAGAGAAACAAAGTTTATTAATAAATTAGAAATTTATTGGAAATGTTATATTGCCAAACAACTAAAGCAGCCATAAACAAGTAACGTCTGAATTTGAGTGGTATATGCATAATAAGTCTGTTATGAAAGCGGCCTGCTTGAACATCTGGGCTACCTGTTCCTGATATCTAGATATTTCAACAAGTTATCTGATTTTGTTTGTTTTAATACATTATTATTAATCGCATAACCTATTCACGTGCGTTTCTGAAAAGTGTGCGAATTTCCGTTATACAAGTTACAAAGGCCCAATCAGAGGTATCGTGGTTCCTGACAATATGTAGCGAAAAGAATGTAAATGATTTACATGTCGATTGACTGGACTGCTAACTTCTAACTGGTGATCACTCAATATTTGTCGTCGGGATCGATCAAGAAGTAAGAAACAGAAACTTGTTGAAATACATTGTGCTGAGAATTCTACATTGTACCAAAAATATAATACTGAATAAAGCTAATAATAATAACAATAATTTACATACACACATATACAAGCAAAGAAAATTACTGGAAAGTAATATGAATATATATGCAGCCCATGATGATGGATGTACTTTAAAAAATAAGACAAGAATGAAAAAGACCTAAAGACTTCCTGTTTATGAGTAGAACTTGATTGCCAGTCAAATAAAAAGTTGATTTAAGCTTCTCAAAAATTGACTTAATACACAAAGTTACTAACGAGGTTGTGTGGAGCCTTTCAAAAATCTGGAAGATACCATAAGTTGTTCAGATATAACCCTAGAAAACGTGTTCCAGTTACTTTGAAGTATTTAGGAATATATTTTAATCTAAGTAGGAAGCAAAATTATCAAAAAATTGAATACATATAATAGTCACAAGCTTGTGAACAGCTACAATTTACTATTGTGAGTGGAGATAATGTTCAGTAATTTATGTTGTCAAGTAGGAATTAACAAGCGCACGATGGTCGTAGTTGATAAAATGAATGAGAAGAATATCAACCGACAGATGAAATGCAATGATAGCTGCTCACAAAACAGAATTATTGATGTGAGCTCCCAATGAAATGATATCAGAAGAAAAGAAAACTAGCCCGCAAAATAGGTATTTTCTTTGGTGAAATTACATGCTTATATACACAACATTAACAGAAAAGGAGACATTATTGCATACCAGAGAGCAGACTGAAGAAAGTCAATCAACTGAATTAGAACCTGGGTGTAGGACTTAATTATTATCCCGCTTATAACTTCTCCCCGATAAAATGATATGGGTTCCTTCAGTCCCAACGCTGGTAAAACCATGATACGTGTGTGTTGTTTCATATAATCCTTCACTTCTCATTGAAATCAGTTTTGTTTTATTAGTCTACGCAGCTGCACTATTAACATTAAATTCAAAATACTTGTTGGTCACTCCTCGGTTATAGATTAACCACAAATAAACCAGTTTACTTTTTCCTCTTGCTTAGGGCAGAAAATGTATCATGTGACTTGAAGTGTAAAGGTAATTTGTACCAAAATTACTTCTGTGCTGCAATTGAAACTGTCAGCGGTTTTTTTTGAGCTTGCTCGATGCCTTGTTGGGGTTGATCAGTTGAACATGCTGCAAACCCAACTGAGGAATTACATTGAGGAAATATATTTAAAGGTTGAAGTCGAATAATTGCCTTAGCTGAATTTGAATCAGAACGTCTTTCAAGAGTCTTTAATGACAATATGAAACTTATGTTAACACTGTAGAGTGTTGATTAAAACACTTAACTAACAACAACGAAATTGAAAGTTAAAAGCATTTCCAGATTCGACAACCTAGAAGTATTGTTAACGCTTAAACAAAATATTGGAGCTAACTAAAGAAACAGATACTTAGATACTAAGTTTCGACAGCTATTTATATTTTATAAATGAGAAGTTATTAGACAAAGGTGGTAGTAAGACACTAACTCATCGTCAGTAAGTTAGCAAGGAAATAATTGACATCATAAACGATATACCGACTGAGAAGTGAATAAAATCATAGTAATGATGATTTTTTTTTAGTGAGTGTTAATTGAGTGTTTACCAAAAAAAGATTACAATATCAAGTTTTATATTATATTACATGTAAGCTAGTTCTTAAATGATAACCGCGATGAAATTCATCTAATTTATATTTCCGCGAAAAAAAATTGTTGCTACCTGATTGATTGGTTTGTTACGTACCCCAAGGTTATTGAATGACAATGCAAAGATAGAGTTGTTCCATCTCAAATTTTACATCTGTACGAAACATAAAGTTACCCTGAAAGTTTTATTCCCTCTATTAGCCTGTGGATAATTAATGTTGAAATGTTGTTGTGTGACAGACGCTCTATTTATTGGAGCACATATTCTTTGATTCGTATTACAAAGATCCTCAATTATTCATAAACCGAATATGCTGTAGGACAACCAAAAATGTGTCGTTATTAATACTGCAAATACAAATAAGACGACAACTAACTGTCAAACATATTCACATTATTTCTAATTGACTTTCTAACTCTATTTGTTTTCCAAATGTTATTATTATTTCCTATAGAACATAGAATGTTTTATTTCACAGAATGATGAATTTATCTAATGTAATCCTCTTAAACTAATATACAAATGAATAGTATATTTTAAGGAACAATAACATTTAGAACATACGTGATTCAGTATCTAAACACATATTATTATGTGAGTTTTGTTCATTAACTAAAAGAATATATAATCATATTTCAAAATTCATATAAATGAAATAAAACCGAGAGTTAAATATACACAGTGATACGAATTAAACTATGTAAGCGATGTATTTTATATTACATAGTAAATTCAATTGCAGAACAAGAAAAAAGCATTATAATAAGTCAGTTGATTAGAATTTATTAGTACGCACTCAATACTTTATACATAAGGAACATATTAGTGTTATTAACCTATTTACAAGATACTATATTAGTGCATTTGGCTCTTGTTGCTACAAAATTAACCAAGATGAAGTAGATGGAGAGGGTTTTGAACCTGAGCTAGAATGACTAGAAAATGTTGGATCGATTGCATGTCTGTCGTGTGTGTCGATTTACAACTATTAATTAACTTAGCTGGACAAATTTTTTTCTGGCTTGAAAATGTAAACATAAGCGTAATTGATACCTAGATATGTTGATATACATAAGTACTAACAATTTCATCAGTAAAAGGACTTTTAAATGACAATTAAACTGCACTGGATAAAAAAAGAAGAAAAAAATGTGTGAGCAAAAGTGAAAAGTGAGAAACCAACACAATCATGGTCGACATTACCAAATCTTTTAGTATGTTCAACCCACTCCCCCTTTTCCTCTACAAATATAACGTATATTGAACAAAAATCATAGTTTTAGGAAAAAACAATCATGTTGGAAAAGTGATTAGATTAAAATGAAAATCAATGACAATGACAGTTAGTTAAAATAGTAAGACAGTATAACAGGAATAACGAAAAACAACATTCACAGACATGTTAATATGTCTATACTGGACACATGTATAACAAACATTGATATACATTTATGTAAAGCAAATAAAAGACGGGACATTCCCGAATCGAATATGACAGCATGCAAAACAAAACAGTTTGTATTACTACATATCAAAAAAGGGGAAATAGAGAAGAGAAATAAATGACTCATTCATACCTTTATGTTTACGAGATTTGTTTCGGGGTTTCCTTTATTGAAAATAGGAATAATAGTGATTAAAATAACGATCGTAATGGTAATAACATTAATAGTATTGATAAAAAATATTGAAGAATTGTCAATTTGCAACATGTACACATACGAATGTGTATTATATATATATATATATATATATTGATGATTTAATATGCGTATAAGTATTACCTTAACTTTAATTAGATAATGGTTAATAATACAAAGACTAAGTCAAAAATAAGCATGATAATATCAGAAATAATGAATAACTGACTTCATCACTGCATTCATAACATGCATACACACACACATATACGCACTGAACCGATGGTATTGACTAAATTGGTAAATAAAGTATAAACGTTAGTAAACAAGTAACTACAGATAGACAGACAAATGAACAGAGAATAAAGATCAATAAATTTTTAGCATGTTATTTAAAAAAATTCATTCGCTGAGATTTTACAGATATATTATTCCTATTTAATGTCTTACTTCAACTCGGCGCTCAAATACTGTGAAACTATTCGTTCTAATTTAGACGAGAGTTCTTATATGTTATATTTAATGTTAAAATATTATTAAATTCCGCTGAATTGTTATTTTGAGGTTAGCTGATAATAATCCCTAACGTGACATATAGACATGTGATGTAGTCGTAATAATTGCGTAATTGATACGATATCCAATTACAACTATAAACGTTAAGTTTAAGACACAACAGGTTTATTTATTTATAACACTAAATTGAATAGCTTTCAGAAACTCGTTGAAACATGGAAGTTGTGATGGGCCGACACGTCAATTCTAAAGTTATTTTACATATCGATTTCCATGTCACAAAATGCTCACACCTATTCATATTCATGTTCCTCTTATTATAAGCTTTTATTTGACCTATCGGCTACTGTTATACAATTTGCCATACTTGCCTTATTCCCAATTTATTAGCTACAGTCTCCTAAACTCACAGACGCTTTTGGCTTAATCTTGTATAATTATTATTTTGCATTTTATGGTGTGATGCAGTCTAGTTTGCTTGCATACAAACCACGTATGTGTGAAATATACGATTCATAGAGTAAAGGCTGAGATTGTGTGCTGCGCCATAAATACAAACACTGATCACAAAGCAACCAAATCATTGTACTCAATGTAGAAATTTTTTGCTCCAGGTAGTAAAGTAGACTTTACCCGAAGGAGATATAATATTTATGGTGTCAAATAAACAAAAGCTCCAATACAAATTCTTTAAAGGCTATCAACAATAAATTAGTACCATTGATGAGATATTAAATAACACTTAAGTACTATTATTATATATTCGTGTTATAAATGTCAACAAAGAAAACCTATGGACAAAATATATGAACAATATGAATAAAGAACAATGTTGCACAGCTGTGCTGTTGGCAGAAATAGATTTAAGAAACACTGGAAGAAATAATGACAAGGAGAATAACAACAGCAACAACAAAATAAATAACTACGCCAAGATTATTCATTCATTTTTACTCTAATATATTTGTAGTATTCAATATTAAACCTTTTCACATTGAAATGAAAATGGTTTTTGTTAAAAAAATGACTTCAGATAATCAAAACTCCTAGCGGTGAATAAGAAAATCAAACAAACGTAATTCCCGAATTTTCTTTCTTTTCTCCTACACACATTCTTTTTGTCCCTGTCTCTTACTTTTCTGAAAGATGAAAAGTTCATTCCAACTGATAGAAGATATACATATTTTGTCAGTCTGATTGTTAAGTCAGTAATCGGTATATGGGATAGATTAAAAAAAGACAAAACTATTTGAAAGATATTTTAACAAAATTAATATGCAGTGCTGAAAGTACTTACTATAAAAGAAAATATCTGTCAGCACCATATTTAATTTGTGACATATGTACTCCGTTCGAACCCTAACCCCACCTTACACCGCCTATAATACTGTTAGTTTATTGAAACAGTAAAACATAAAATGTTGCTCGCCAAGGCCTCAAAACCTAACGACTAAAGTTTGAAAAGCAAGATAAACCTACTACAAATACAGATCAGTGGTTTATGCTGTAACATCATAGTGAAATAAAGATATACCAGTAATAAAAAAGATGAAAATATCACGAAGAAAATATCAGAAGAAAGAAACAAAAGAAATTAAAGAATAAAAACAAGGAACAAAGCTCAAGATTTAAATGAAGATAAATAATGGATGAAATCGGTAGCAATTTTTAGCCAGGTTATCTGTATTCTCCAGTTACAGATTATAATCGTTTGAAATGGTGTGGGTGCATTCACTAGTTACCTTCCTTCAAGTTCTACGCTCCTGAATTCTTCATAATTTATTTTGTTTCGCTAATTTATATTTTCTCGAATCGTACCTTAACTCCGCCTGTAGCTCCTCCAGGGGCTACTGCCGGTCCCAAGCCCATACAAAGGAGGAGGGTTGGGCATGGGGTTAGCGACCCCATCTCGTAGAAAATCAACTCGCTAAAAAAACGCTAACCAGAAAAAATCATTCAAACCATTCAAACTCTGCCCTGGGAGTAGAAGGAAAAATGACGTCTCATGATGAAAGCCGAGTTCATTCGGAAGTCATGAGGCCGATGCACCTTCTTACAACCAGAGCGACAATTTTTATAGGTACATGGAATGTCCGGACAATGTGGGAGACCGGCAGAGAATTCCAAATTTCTGCGGAAATGAGGAAATACAACCTGGAAGTGCTTGGAATCAGTGAAACACATTGGACGCAGGTTGGACAACAACGACTGTCTTCAGGAGAACTTCTGTTATACTCCGGTCATGAAGAAGAAAATGCCCCACATACACAAGGAGTGGCACTGATGCTGTCTAGAAAAGCACAAAATGCACTTATAGGATGGGAATCTCATGGACCGAGGATCATCAAAGCCTCCTTCAGAACAAAGAGAGAGGGCATTACAATGAACATCATCCAATGCTATGCGCCCACTAACGAATACGATGAAGAAGCTAATAACCAATTCTACGATAGGCTGCAGTCAATCTTCGAGAAGTGCCCAACCAAGGACCTGACCATTCTAATGGGAGATTTCAATGCCAAGGTTGGAAAGGACAACACTGGATACGAAGACGTCATGGGACAATATGGACTGGGAGGAAGGAACGAAAACGGTGAGAGATTTGCAAACCTATGTGCCTTCAATAAACTGGTCATAGGTGGCACCATATTCCCACACAAAAACATACAAAAAGCCACTTGGATTTCACCAGATCACACTACGCAAAATCAAATCGACAATATCTGCATCAACAAAAAGTTCAGGAGGACGATGGAGGATGTGAGAACCAGAAGAGGAGCTGATATAGCATCCGATCACCATTTGCTGGTCGCCAAGATGAAACTAAAACTCAAGAAGCACTGGACAGCGGTGCGGACAACATCACAAAAGTTTAACACGGCCTTTCTTCGAGATGCTGACAAACACAACGAATTTAACATAGCCCTCAGCAACAGGTTCGAGGCCTTTCATGACCTACTCAATGGAGAAGGAACCACCATAGAGAGCAAATGGAAAGGTATCAAGGAGGCAATCGTTTCAACATGTCAGGAGGTTCTGGGCCAAAAGAAGCACCATCACAAGGAATGGATCACTGTTGGCACATTGGATAAAATTGAAGAAAGGAGGAACAAGAAGGTAGCAATCAATATCAGCCGAACAAGAGCAGAAAAAGCCAAGGCACAAGCCGAATACACAGAGGCAAACAAGCAAGTGAAGAGGAGCATCAGGACCGACAAACGTAAATATGTGGAAGATTTAGCGATGACAGCGGAAAAGGCTGCAAGAGAGGGAAACATGAGACAACTGTATGATACAACAAAGAAACTTGCTGGAAATCACCGTCAACCAGAAAGACCAGTGAAAAACAAGGAAGGCAAAGTAATCAACGATATTGAAGAACAACGAAACAGGTGGGTAGAACACTTCAAAGAACTCTTGAATCGACCAGCTCCACTGAACCCACCCAACATCGAAGCAGCACCCACAGACCTCCCAATCGATATTGGCCCACCAACAATTGAAGAGATCAGCATGGCCATTAGACAAGTCAAGAGTGGCAAAGCAGCGGGACCAGACAACATCCCGGCAGAGGCACTGAAAGCAAATGCAACAGTACCTGCCAAGATACTCCACATCCTCTTCGGTAAGATTTGGGACGAAGAACATGTACCAACAGACTGGAAAGAAGGACTTCTCATCAAGATACCAAAGAACGGCGATCTGAGCAAGTGCGACAACTACACGGGCATCACTCTCCTCTCAATACCAGGAAAAGTCTTCAACAGAGTATTGTTAAACAGGATGAAGGATTCCGTGGACGCTCAACTTCGAGATCAACAAGCTGGATTTCGTAAGGATAGATCGTGCACAGATCAAATCGCAACTCTACGTATCAATGTGGAACAATCAATCGAATGGAATTCATCACTGTACATCAACTTCATCGACTATGAGAAGGCATTTGATAGCGTGAACAGGACGACACTATGGAAGCTTCTTCGACACTACGGCGTGCCTGAGAAGATAGTCAACATCATACGGAACTCCTATGATGGACTAAACTGCCAAATCGTCCACGGAGGACAACTCACCGACTCGTTCGAGGTAAAGACCGGTGTTAGGCAAGGTTGCCTACTCTCACCCTTTCTCTTTCTCCTGGTGATCGACTGGATCATGAAGACGTCAACATCTGGAGGAATGCACGGGATACAGTGGACAGACAGGACGCAACTTGACGATCTAGACTTCGCGGATGATCTGGCTCTTCTATCACACACGCAACAACAAATGCAGGAGAAAACGACCAGTGTAGCAGCAGCCTCAGCAGCAGTAGGTCTCAATATAAACAAAGGGAAAAGCAAAACTCTCCGATACAACACAATATGCACCAATCAAATTACACTTGACGGAGAAGCTTTGGAGGATGTGGAAACCTTTACATATCTGGGCAGCATCATTGATGAACACGGTGGATCAGATGCAGATGTGAGGGCGAGGATCGGCAAAGCAAAAGCAGCATACCTACAGCTGAAAAACATCTGGAGCTCAAAACAATTGTCAACCAACACCAAGGTTAGAATTTTCAATACAAATGTCAAGACAGTTCTTCTGTATGGGGCAGAGACGTGGAGAACTACGAAAGCCATTATCCAGAAGATACAAGTGTTTATTAACAGCTGTCTACGCAAGATACTTCGGATCCGATGGCCAGACACTATCAGCAACAAGTTACTGTGGGAGACAAAAAACCAGATTCCAGCGGAGGAAGAAATCAGGAAGAAGCGCTGGAAGTGGATTGGGCACACTTTGAGGAAATCACCCAATTGTGTCACAAGACAAGCCCTCACATGGAATCCTGAAGGTCAACGGAAAAGAGGAAGACCAAAGAACACATTACGCCGAGAAATAGAGACAGACATGAGAAGAATGAACAAGAACTGGAAAGAATTAAAAAAGAAGGCCCAGGACAGAGTGGGTTGGAGAAAGCTGGTCGGCGGCCTATGCTCCATTGGGAGTAACAGGCGAAAGTAAGTAAGTAAGTAAGAATCGTACCTTCGATGTGTGATCATATTTATTATTACTGATACTGTTACTACCTCAATTGTTCTGGGATTTCTCATAACAATTTAGTTTAGCTGTACTGATGAGTTATGGCAGTTTGAACTGATGTAAATACATACCGAGTTGTATGTTGAGACTGACTGACTATATTTTTTGTGTATTCCCAGTTGATGAGTTTCTAAATAACTAGTTGAATAAACAAAGGATTACACCTAAAGGCAACAAGAACGGAGACAGTGTCAGCCTTAAAGGACATTAATTAACGTAGGTGATTAAGATGAAAGTTAACGACAACTTGCGATCTAAATATGAACGTCCCAATACAGGGCCTTTAGTAGGATCATTTATACACTGCAGAACATCTTCAAATAACAGTCTAACAGAAAATAATCAATGAATTTAAACTAGGAACAATTATTTTAAATATTGGAAATCAAAAAATTCATCAAAATATTGAAAAACTAAACATTAATTAAAAATATACTGATATATCATTTTATTTCTCTGTAAGTCCCCGTAAATTGTAGCTCTAGCGAGGTACAAGTTGCTCGACTATGATACATCATCGTAAATGTAATCCGAAAAGAGGCATATAAATTATCACTAATGGCTTTCTATATATTAAAAACAAAAAAAGGAACTAACGATCCAATGAACTTGATATAAAGGCATGAATATTATATGAAAAAAGTAATTACAACCATTCATGAAATTATAGTCTATAAAGTAGCACAATAGGGAAATACAACTTATTACAATGTATGAAATTAGCACATAAACTAATACACTTTTTATCAGTTATATATGCCACTTTTATCATTCTGACCATCAATCTATTCAAGAGACATTATATATATATATATATATATATATATATATATATATATATATATATATATATATATATATATATGTATAACTGTATTAATATTAAATATGACATAGATAAGATATATTCAGTAACTTACTGTGAATTGTCCTGATAATCTGTTGGTGGTCTCATATAGAAGCCATGATATGATATGTAATCCCTGAAATCAAATAAATAGATTGAAAAAAACAATGAGAATAATGTTTATGGTAAATATTTGTAATTATAGAAACAATTTATTGAAACGATGATGAACAAATAAAAATGGGAGTGAATTAAATAAAAAAAATTTAACTATCATTTGCTTTCTCTCTATTTCTCAACATTATTGTTTATCTATAAAATGATTGTTTTTAAAAATTTACAAAATATAACGTTGAAGAAGATATATACATATTTAAATATATATCAGTATAATTTTCATTTTGCAAATTTTAATAGACACGTGTTTAACGAAAACTGATATTAAACAAGTGCATAGTTGTATAAATACCCATATGATTAACCTAACTGAAAGACAATGAACTTGTTATAGTACATATGATACATAAATTGAACAAAAAGAGCGTTGATAAAGATATATCACAAATTTATCTAGTAGCTATGTGCACAACGTTTATAAAAAATAAATCTACAATACTATTATATATATAAACTGAAATGATGATGACTAGTGGTGGAATCCAGGACGCGCGTTTTGTCTTATTTGTGATTCAGCAGCCGGATGTACCTGTATCTCAGAGTTGATGTTTACACCATGACTCGAAGATTCGAACAACCAATACAAAAAAGAATTATTAGATAGGTGTTTTTTTCAAAATCTACCTAATTAATAAAACTGGTTTCGTTTTTGTACTGATAAAGTCAGTTTTCCATTTGACGAATAATACAACGAAATAGCTTAAAGATAATCATCAATAAATATTGTCAAATGGAAGCAGAAAACACAGGGATACTTTTTATATTCCTTAATTAAGTGAGAAGAGAGGAGAGTTGAATTCATCATAAACAAATATTACAATGTAGAGTGATTTGTGACATCGATTAGTCCCATATGATTAGTTACAAGTGTAATTCATTTTTAGTAATTGTTTGCTGAGAACATGAATTTTGTTTATTAACTACTGTACTCCAAGAATTTCGTGCAAAACAATGCTACTACCAGGTATAGGTTAATGTGCTCAGTGACCCCTAACGCCCTGGTATGGTTGAGAGTGGGGAGAGTCTGCTCTCCCTCTCCAAATGCTCTCATATGGCCACGCGTATATAGCCTGTCAGGGAAATCCTACTCACTGCCTTCTCGTGGCGGGGGTGTTGTTCACAAATGTGAGAGGAAGAAAAGCGAATGTCCGGCGCTTTAACCGGGTTAGTGGATGTGGAGGATCCACCTAGGGGAGTTGGAAAACCCTGATTCCAAACCAATGGTGCACATGGGCTCCAGTATCCTGAAGGAACGAATGGCGTATGAACCAACTGTCGGTCACCGGCTACCATGGGACCGCATCTCCTTACGATGCTCCACTACCTTGTGGACTAGACCTTTAGGTCAAAGGCTCCGGGTGTGGCCCCCTAAGAAAACCACCTGCTTCAGTCTGGGCACCTGGGCAGTATCACTGCCCTCACACAAATCGAATATGATTTATGAGGCGCATATTTATTTGGTGCTTCCTTGTACCAATATTTATGTATTTAAAAAAATATTAATAATAAATGCACTCAGTTAAGAAAGATACTCTAAATGTAAAATCTATTTGGCTTAATTAAAATAGATGGGACATGATTCAAATCTAGGATTTAGTATCTGGATAATAAATGCTTTAACTAAAGAGACATTGCTCCACTAATTCCATCCTCTTTATGTATTCGTATAGTAATCAATACAACTACGTTAGTGTGCAATTTACAGTAGAAACAATCTTATATAATATAAATGTAACTGAAAATATGAAAGTACCAGATAGATTTAGTGACATCCTACACTGGTAGCTCGTGTAAATAAAAAAGTATAGGTCAAGTCAAAATTAATAACTTGAAATCTGTACACATAGATGCAAATCTATACTCTCATATCGACTCATGACTCTGCCAACCTTAAGGTCAAATAATGAATGAAATATCAAGTGAAATTTAGAAACAACTTATCACCTTCTTGATGCATCTATTTATTTACACGAGAAACTATGAGATAAACAATGAAACATTGCAACTACATTTAAAAAATATTTTAAGTAAAATAGATGTATAGACATTTTAGAAAGTGAATAACTTTTCTTTTGTTGTGCTTAATGAGTCACTCCATCTGTAACATAATGATATAAATTGATCATTACTTATTAACTAGATGACTGTGCCGAATCAGCTATAATCATTGCACTGTTTGGAATACCCTATTTCAGTATGCCAAGCTGAAGAAACTAAACCATTCAAATAATTTTCATTTATTATTTACTCAATAATCAATAACATAAACACTACTACTTAAACTGACAATCTCGACACTACTAAATGTCAAAAAAAGCGAATATTATTGTTGTTTAAATACACTCGAGTGTCAAAGAAAAATATGATGTATGACTTTTGCTTGCTTCATTTCTTTAATGCTATTTAGTTTATTTTAATATAAATAGCTAATTAGTAGTTTAATTATCATAATGTAAATTAGACAATATGATCAGATGAAAAAATCATTACATAAAAATATGTAGGAGAAAGATACACATATTTATTTATACATAATAAATGAACAACAACTAGACATAATACATTGTTTATGCTAATGAAAAATTGTAATGCTTTGACCCTGACAGTGGTATTTAGTAAATACATACTTGTGAGAATTTTTTTAAAAAAAACTAAAAGAAAGCAAAAGCAAAGATTGGTGAGGAATAATATGAATTCATCTTATCTCATTAGGTTCTCATCAGCTACTTACAACCTATAATATTTTAAAATCAGATATTTACATACTTATAAGTACGAAGGTGATTAGAGATGAATAAATGTATCATGATGTAGAGAAGATTCCAATGGAGTTAATAAGGTTATGAGAATTTTTTGTTTCAGACAAATAAATAAAGTTTGGGAGGAAAAGTTCTGGAACATTGAACTAGTAATCAGAACTCATAGAGTTAATCTACATTCAGTTACTTCAATACGCAATCACCTAATATCTGTTAACTCTATGAGTTCTGATTACTAGTTCAATGTTCCAGAACTTTTCCTCCCAAACTTTATTTATTTGTCTGAAACAAAAAATTCTCATAACCTTATTAACTCCATTGGAATCCTCGCTACATTGTGATACGCTTATTCATATCTAATCACTTCGTACTTATATATAAATATCTGATTTGAAATATTATAGGTTGTAAGTAGCTGATGAGAACCTAATGAGATAAGATGAATTCATATTATTCTGCACCAGTTTTTGTTTTTGCTGTCTTCAAAACAATGAAAGGAACTGTGTATGAAAAAACTGTAATATGATAGAAATACAATTATGTGGTGGAAAACATAGATCTACACATAGGTATACACTCACGGTTCTTCGTAATCGCGACTATATTTCTCTGTTTTGCGATATAAACCAGCCAGTTTAACAGCGAAAATAATAGCGGGAATGAAAAGAAGTAGTGTAAATCCTAATCCAGTCCAAAATGCGTTCTGAAGAATCAAAGATAATAAAACAAATATGTATTTCCTGTAAAAAAAGACTTACACATAAGGTAGTAACTGTTGAAGGAATTCTAAAAAAACATACATTATTGTGATATTGGAATTATTAGACTAATTAAACTAATATGATCGATGGAAATCAACCAAAATAAGAAGTGGACTAATCTGACAGTAGTTAGACAACAATGTTTTTATTTATCGAGACGGTCATGACCCTAATTATTAGGGTAGTAAGTCTCAGTGATAGTCAAGGCAATATAAATACATATATCAGCAATAATAAACACTGAAATCTATACACTTATTAGATAAATAGGGTAACAATACAAACAATCACTTTGAAATACACAGATAAATGTACACTTACAAATGGCATTAAAAATGTATAACAAACTGAATCAACTCCACGTTTTGCAGCTAAGCGTAGTGACTGACACGGAATATCATGCCAAGTGGCTATAACAGCCAATTGTAATTCTTTAGTTAAAAGTGGACGAAGTTTGTTAACTCCACGATTCATAGACTGGAAAAAAAGACGTTTTTTTTTATAAAAATAAGTACATGGACAATTAACAAATTAGTAGTAATCTAAATAATATAAACTAGAATACTAAAACAATGAGAATGGCAAAATTATTTCGATACATTTGTTTGTCTTGCTTTCTAGTTCTCTATAAGATACAGTCAATCTGTAAATGTTAACATTGATTGGTACCAAATGGGAAAAATTATAAAATGTAAGGTATTATATAAATATCATGGTTGACTGACTGATATGAGCAAAACAAAAACACTGACAAAATGTAATAAATGGAACAATTGTAAACCAGTGTGTAAATAATATTTGATTGTTAAGATCTATACAAAAAAAGTTAGTTGAGCATAATAATGATGATCATAATCATTTTCTTATAGAAATTTTACAAAAATAATATACAGACCAAATCGACTTATATAATGCAAAGGAATTGGATGAATAATGCATAGTGACACACTAATCAAGGTCGTATCTTGCCATAAATTAATAGTATTGTGGTGTATGCTACTGATATCGACTGATATGAGTAGTAGGTATTATCAATCGAAAGTGAAATACCTGGAGGCAGATGGTTATAAAGATCGAAGAAAAGAGAACGAGAACAGAGAATGATTGCCGTGGACATGAAGGAGCAGTGAAGTCTGAGATGATTGATTGACATTTTGCAAATGAAGTATTTACTGTATGGTTCTCAAATTTTATTAAGACATTCTGTAATTTTGTATTGAAATACATTTGGTTGTCCCCGCTTGTGTTCTTGTTCACTACAGTATATATATATATATTTCTTTACCTGAACTATTGGAAAATTGAGAACAAACATTTTCCATTACACACCAGTAATTAAACAATGGTTATTTGTTCAAAATCGATTACATGCTTACATCTAATTCAACCTATTTGTGTATAAACACTTTTTATGTTTTATCTATAACATACTTTGAGAACAACAATAAATAAAAAAATTCAAAATAGACTCAATGACATATTTCCACAAGTGACCGCATCTGAATGACAACGATTATGTATGTAGAAGTGAACGAGTTGATATCTGTCCATAATGAAAAATCGAACAAAATAGTTTCAACTAAAATGAAAAAAATATCTACCTTCAAAGTGTACACATGAAGAAAATGTAATCGTATAAATAGATGGTTAAAAAACGTTAGACACAATTCGGAATAAACTTTCTAAAAAAAAGTTATCCCTCAATTAATTTAGACATTAAACTGTTAGTGTAGGTGGATTATCTTTGAATCGATTAAAAAACATGTCATAATAAACTAATTTTCACTTGCATAATAACAATGTTCTAAATTTGCTTACAACTAATCCTTTCCTTCTTTAATACTAGCTAATTCGCACTGACTGATAATCTATCCCTAACTATTACTGACCCATCGAGAAAACTAACAGAGAGTGTTTAGATATAGTACACAAACTAACTTTTGTGCTTCTAAATATCGTTTTAATCACATAACATAAAATTCCCAATCAAGATAAATACTACCGTTGTAGTGAACAGAACACGGGTTGGGGACAATCGAATGTATTTAAGCAAAGATTACAGACTATCTCAAGAAATTCTGATTACCAAACAATGAACAGCCAATTTGCAAATTAACAACCAATTGTTACAATCTTCACTGTTTCTTCTCTTATTCCATTGCTCATGCATTTTCCAGACGTTTGCGTTTCATTTCAGTTCTTTCTTCATCGGTCTTCTGCCAAAATACATTCTATGTCTGACCCACACCATATACTACTTATATGGATATAAGTAGACCACACCACACCGTGACCACATGGTGTGTTCTATAGCACAGAAAATATTATTTGAATAAGTGATTTCATACCATAGTACTTTCTTGATGTTAAAATTGCACACCTCAATCTTTGACTGAGTCAACCAATAAATCCACGAGACACACTATTCAGTTAGCGTTGTTCGAACAGTAAGTAGAATTGTTTTTCTTCAAGTCAATGTGACTACTAAGTCAAACAAGTATGCTTTTTTTCATAATATTTATTGGTACGAATATTTTTGTAAAAATAATAGTTAGATAAAACATGAATAAGTAAATAACTAAAAATTAAAAGGAAAAATGTTTGTGTGCATAAATTACACTTACGGACTGGACAGAAGTAGATAACGTTTGATTGTATTTATTAAGATTGATAACTGCGTGATTCATTTGATCCGGTATACTATTGAATCGCATAAACAAGGTGTAAATGTTACCACGAGTGGCATCTAATTTCACAGGTCCATTCACAAGAGCTTGAATATGTGGAGTTAAAGAGTTCTGTATATTTTGAAAGAAAAAAGTAGAGGCTTATTAGTAAAACAATAAAAGATACATAAAATCTAGGCAAAATAAAACAAAAAATCATGGACAAAATATTTAATCACAACTAACTTTCAAAACAGAATGAATGAATTATTTTACCGAAATGAGACAATAGGCAGTGCAATTTATGCTGCCGACCAAAGTTCTGACAGATATTGGTAAAATGTGAAGAAATTACGTTAGGCCAAGTAGTTTTTCAATAGACCTAAAGACAAAATTTGTCACCGATTGATACCAATTTGAAGATTATTTAGAATTTAACAGTCTTTTAATTAACTAATTCCAGTTTATCACAGCCTCAACAAAATATGCAGACGAAACGACTGTGTATACGAGAGGAATGATAATAGGTTGAACAAAATAGTAGGTTTACGGCACTAAAGTGTGGTGGCATACAAAGAATGAGTACAAGTAAAAATACTTTAACATATTAAAATTGATAACATTGAGCTGCTTAAGAAATACTACACCATTGTTTTAATGAATAACACTTCTTATAGTAGTAAATAAACCAAAAATAAAATAAAAACTACCTATCTGTAATTAATTTCACTAGAAATCCAAACTGTAATAATAATTAGTCAGTTATGATCTACGAACAGTCTAGTACAAATGTGTGTGAGCTCATGTTTTCCTTTAGAATAGTACGACAAAATTGAGAAGATAAATGGAATATAAGGCTAAACAGGGAATACTGTTCGGAAGGTAGGAATGAATTCGAGAAATAAAAGGCCCGAAATAATATAGAAAATCAAGATTTGAGGAACGATAATGAACGTAACTGCTTTATTGTAACTGATCCTGAACCATGTTACCCATTATCTACAGCCACTGATCGAGTTTACAATCGGATCTTACTTAGGAAATCTGTGTTTACAAATACGACTTGGCCCAAAAGACGATAACTACACGGGACCGATGCTGTTTTTACTTCGGCTGCTCCTAGTTTTCTTAAAATGTCCTAATACTTCAGACAATAATGAGCAAACGTGGATGTAACACGTGTTTCAACTAACTCAGTCAACAACAATTCACATCATGACCAACACTTTTGTCACTCTTGATCAGTAATCTAGCAGCAACAACCGTGCGAGAGTAATGACTTGAAAAATAACTAAAATAACAATGGCCTACATAAGGAACCTAATTTGAATGTTCAATATGTCATATGTATTCAAAGTCAATAGATAAATCTCCGGGTAAGAGATCAGTCCCTGAGTCGTCATATGAGAACATTATCTCTGAAATAACGTTTATGTAATGTTAACACATGAACAAGAACCTTGAGACCCCAAATGCCCTGGTACTGCCGAGAGTGGGGAGAGTTTGCTCTCCCTCTCCAAATGCTCTCATATGGCCACGCGTATATAGCCACTGCCAGGGAAGTCCTACTCACTGCCTTCTCGTGGCGGGGGTGTTGTTCACAAAAGTGAGAGGATGAAAAGCGAATGTCCGGCGTTTTAACCGGGTTGGTGGATGTGGAGGATCCACCTAGGGGAGTTGGAAAACCCTGATTCCAAACCAATGGTGCACATGGGCTCCAGTATCCTGAAGGAACGAATGGCGTATGAACCAACTGTCGGTCACCGGCTACCATGGGACCGCATCTCCTTACGATGCTCCACTACCTTGTGGACTAGACCTTTAGGTCAAAGGCTCCGGGTGTGGCCCCCTAAGAAAACCACCTGCTTCAGTCTGGGCACCTGGGCAGTATCACTGCCCTCACACAAATCGAATGAGATTTGTGAGGCGCATATTTATCTGGTGCTTCCTTGTACCAATATTTATGTATTTAAAAAATATTAATAATAAATGCACTCAGTTAAGAAAGATACTCTAAATGTAAAATCTATTTGGCTTAATTAAAATAGATGGGACATGATTCAAATCTAGGATTTAGTATCTGCATATGTTATGTCTCGTATAACAATCGTTATTGTATATTTATCTGGTGCTTCCTTGTACCAATATTTATGTGTTTAAATAAATAAATAAATAAATAAGAACCTTGTTACATCGATGCAAAATAACTGAGAAAGTACAACATTTAAGAACTAATAACAAACGTATGTATGAGATCGACGTTACATATTCTATCATATAGTGGAAGAATTTATATTCAGTCATTTAATATGGAATTCTTCAAAATCCATAAAATCAGGTTATTTCTTAAGATGTAAACTGTTGGATCTGCAATCATGCAGTAATTGAGGTGAATATAAATCAATTATTTGAGAGTTTTATATTTACTGATGTTGTTGTCCTTTTTCCACTCCCTAAAGATAAAGATATTGTAAACCAATAGACCAATTTGTTAGAATGTATAGAAACTTAATTTGTAGTAAACGTCATAAACACTTGTCGATAGCCAATTAAATTAGCATGTTCATGCGTGATTCTTATCTACAATTGATATTTACACGTGTATAAAGCCATTCTGAAGCAAACAACTATCAGTAATTTATTTGTCTTTGTTTCTTGAATCTTCCCATTGATGTTTAAGACTGTGTTATAACTTGTTGGTCGAGTGGATGCCCTGTTAATGTATGACGTGAAAAGATCGCCAATCAGAGAGCAGCAAATTATCGATCGGACGAATGACACACGAAACCCGTACGAGCAGTCTAGAGTACGTATCGGTCCTGCTTCTGCCTAGCCCAGTCAGTTAAATCCAGAACACCAATAACAGCATCTGTGGTATGAATCCTTGTATTTCAAACATACTGAGTTTATATACCAAACAGACTGACCACATCGTACCAATAAAATAGAAAATAACACTTGTACAAGATCTAGCCAAATGCGGGAGACAGCAATTAGTAGACTGGAGATAACTTAAGAATGGTAAATCGTAGAATAATAGTTTATAGTTCAAAATAAAGCTCATGATAAAGGGAACATGAATACGGATAGTTTAGCTATTTAGCAATTATACGATAAAAAATATATGCATAATACTGGTCCATAAATGGATCCCAACGTTACCATTCACTATTGTTATCGGGACATGACAGACTGAAATCGATCTGTTTATTTTCTTCAAGAGAACGGTACTGGGTTTGATTCCCAGACAGAACATTAACTCTTGCATGCAGGTACATTCGGCTAGTGAACCCCAAACAAGAAGAAACGCGCGACCTTGATTCCACTGATAGCCATTATTTATCCCTACTTACAATTATCAGTAATGTTATATTTCGTATCTTCACAGTATTTTATGAAATATCTTTCAGTATAAAAGAATTCATGATCGTAAAAGTTTACAGTAACATGACTCTGAAAACGACAATAACAAGCGGGTAATCCACCAAATTTAATCACAAGTCTATCTACCATAAGCTTTTATCCTGAAAAGGCTATCCAAATTTTGAACAAAAGCTTTAGAGATTAAAATTTCTTCTCTACAATCTCAACTTCAGTGTTTTTCCCGTCATAATATGGTTACTTTATGTGCTATTCTCATTTTTCACAAGATTATTGATGATTTCTAAACTTAATTCCATCTTTTTCAAAGCCATTTTGACCCCATTTATGTACACAAAATGCATGTTCAGGTAATCTTGAAAAAATTAGAAGTCAATCAAAATTGGGCTATTCTTTTATAGCTTAAGTTAGGACTAAGGATGCCAAAAGAATCAAAGCTACAAGTGTTTACCTGAATTACCAAGCTATAATACATTCATAGCGTTATATCTTATTGTATAGTTATTAAGTAACTAGATTATTATAGATCGATGTGTATTCCTTTTATCATCAGCTGTCGATTAACCCATTAACCACTGTTGTGTGATTTACTATTGTGATTCTGCTATCAATTTATTATCCAGTATTCCCGATTCACACACTCTTTTTGGATTCATCATGTAAAATTTTTATTTCTTATTTTATGGTGTGACGTGATTGGGTATGTACTTACATAAACTACATATGACTGAAAGATAATATTCATACAGTGGAGGCCCATTCCTGTTTACTGGACTCAGCGGAAAGCACAAGGTGAGAAACTACTGTGCAGAGGACCAATAAGGATTTAAAGTTGATCCAAGGTTATTAGTGCTGAAACGAATTCCATTGGTGTTTCGTTATATGATATTAGTGAGTGACTATAAGTCATAATACAGCATCACGATACAAAAAGACACTGCAATTAGAATTTTCTACATAATTGAGAATACCTAGTTATTAATACCACATTCACATGGAAAACATAAAAGAATTATATACATATGAACAAGACTCACCATATTTAAAGCCTTCAATCTAGACACAAATTCATCGAGATTGTCAATAAAAGTTAGTGGATTATTGACCTATTGTACAAATATAAACATATATTGTGAAGAAAACCATGATTGTGAGTTTTTTTGTATTTTTAAATGAAAGGTAGCAGATTAGTAGAACATAAGCTAAGTTGACAATGAAAACTGGATTACTTGCAAATTAAAAGTTACTAGTATGAGGATTTGTGGAGATTGTAGTATTTTAACAGTTGAATTCGTGAGTCAATCTAAGTTAGACAAACACTGAAATGTGGAAGAACTGGACGACCATTTTGTTCTAGTAAAGGACTCCTCAACAGTCCAGCGCTTCAAGGTTTTCATTGGTGATCTAGCTTAGATTGACTCGTGAATTCAACTGTTAAAATGAAAAACTGTATTAGGTTTGTTACATTGAACTCAATAATCCATAGGTCAATATCCTATTAAATACATGTGATATTCATGAATAATTTGCTTACCATAATATAAAACAAACATAAAAATAAAGTGAATCATTCAGTAAACTTCATTACAAGAGGCAACTACAGGATCGCTCTTTACAGATAATCTGAAAAAAGTAATCAATCGCTGTCTTTTAGTAATAATATGGTAAAATTATTATGTCAGTCAGTCAGTGTACAACACATTATGTATATACATTGGTTCAAGTTGTCATACCTCATAATCACAGCTAAATTAAATTGTTAGGGGGAATCCCAGAACAGTTGAGGTAGTAACAGAATCAGTAATAATAGATAAGATCACACATCGAAGGTACGATTCGAGAACATACAAATTAGCGAAACAAAATAAATTATGAAAAATTCAGGAGCGTAGAATTAGGAAGACAAAAGTGAAATAAACCCACACCATTCCAAACGATTTTTGACCACTACATCCAAAGTCTCTAGGCACGGTACCCTATTCAGACATTGCTCACTCCAGGGTCCCAAAATACGTGAACACTGCTTCAAAGACGCCTATAATTGAGCACCAGTAACATACAAATATCCCCTATTCCTAATGGCCATGCTTTACGTAGAAAGTAGAACGGAGCATACCGATGCGCAGTGAACTTGTTTTTTGGTTGGCAGATGGATATCTCTCCCACTCCACAGGTGACACAAGTTCGCAATAGTCAGTACAGCTTCCTAAAGTTTTAGCGAGATTTTTTAGACACCAGACCATCAGGACTGATGCGGCTTCCATGATAAATCGAGTGGTCGAAACATTCAACTACTTTCCTCCCTACCATTAATTCGGGCTGTGGCGCAAGCGATCGAGAGCAGTCAGATAGGATTAGAACGAGTCCCCAGATTTTAACCGAGATCTCTGCTCACACTCTAAACATGCTCGAATACTTGTTCAAGTTGGTCAGAAGACTGAATTTTAAGATTATAGTGTGATACAAAAGGGAAAAATTAAGCTTGATGGTGTGGTCTAAATCTAACGGGGTAAAACCGATCCACAAAACTTCAGTCGCTTATTTGTTAAACAGCATCTATGTTTATTTTATTAGTTAAACCACATTGATTAATCTTACCATTGCATTCGTTTACATCAGTTCTTTGAGTATTTGTCTACACTAGAAAGCACTTTTTGAAAAGTTCATTTATAATCTATGTTAGAGCAACAAACACGCACTAATGCAAAGAATATTTTAAAAGAAAAAATCTACGACATCGCTACGAATCACTTCTTATTTTCACTTACTTGTTTAAAGTATTATTTATTTTATTTGCCGTAGTTGAATAGTTAGTTTCCAACATCAAAGAACTTAAATGAGATATCAGCCTTTAAATATCAACAATACGACGAGAATTATATCTAGAAAAATGAGTACTGTCAGTTTATAATTGTATGTACATTATCGTAAACAAGTCTGCATGTTCATCAATTACATAAGCCATCAACACACTAAAGATATAAAATCCATTAAAAATCTCTAACGTTCCCTTTCACCCTTATAAGTTGAAAAGAAACTACATTGCCAACATATTCAGAGGTGGGAATAATGAGCTTCATAAGTGCTCCAGCCGGAAAAAGTACATAAGAGTGAGGAGCATTACATTTACTCGATAATTTTCGTGTCGAATTGTTTATAAGACATTATTCAAGTTTTACTAATGTATTGTTTTGTAGGAGAGTTAGTAGCTTTGTTGGTCGAAGATGACATCTCGAAGATATTCCATTCGTTATCTTGAGAGATAATAAACAGAACTAAGCGTATGAAATTTCTCGAAAAAGCCTTCTTTTACAATTCCCAAGATGCATCTTTAGACGATTTAGTCAGTACTAAATAGGGAAAACATACATAATTCTCTTATGCGGAAATTTTCATTTACTTAAATTGAATGTCGCAAGTGCATGATTATTTCTGGAATTGTAATTAGAAAAGAAACGATATGCTTAATTAACATGAATAAAACATGAAGAAAAAACATTTGCTCCATGAAGATTGATATTCTCAACGAATTCCTTAAGGCTATAAACTTCATGCTGAATAAAAATAAGTGTCAAAATGATATTGATGTTAAGAAGATATCTTTCGTTGTAATGAGTGATTCTAACATGATCTACTCTGGAAAAGTATCAGATATCTAATACAACAAAAGAGACAAAAAAGCATAAAAAAGGCAATATCAAATTTTTAAACTAACTTCTTTGATAGCTTCCCTAATATCGACAACAGAAAGAAATTTAAGACGTTCAAAAGCTGCTAAACACGATTGGATAGTACGACGAAAAGGAGACTCTAAGTCCATTTTCTTAAATGACTCGATGAGACCTTGCAAAATTCCGTCAATTGCCTAAAATGTGCGAAAAATTGATATAAAAGAGATTTATAAACATAAACTAACTGAATAACATATGAAACTTAAGAATGTTTTAAGGTAAGCTGTAAATCTGAAACAAAGATGAAGAATTCCAATGAACCACGTCAGATAAGTCTGACAAGTTAACAAATATGCTCACACTGTACTGTGAGCTTAATAAAAAGATATTTTGCGAATAGAATCCAAAATGATTCTGTTACGTATTTTGTTATTTATTTTTGTAACAGACAAAAAAGCGCACCATGAGTAGTGTGAGACATCAAGGTATTTAGAAGGCTGAAATATTTATGTTTATGACAAAATGACTATTTATTGTGGTACATAGATAGAACACGAACAAATAAATAATCGATTTCTCTGGAAGAAACGTCTTTCAAGGACTTATGAGTTGTTCAGATAAATCTGCACTAGGAAACAAGGATTTTTATGCACGTACGGTTAGACACATGAAAAACAATCTCATAATCACTTTTCAACGAATTAACTAAAATGACAGTGTTGTACAGTGAATGAATAGATTTGATTTTTACTAAACACATAATCTAACTGCATATATACGAAGTATCACACATAAAGTGATCAATCCTGTAAACCGTGGGAATCGATTCTATTATTATTTTGCCCTAAATTTATACATACCTTCTGTTACATAGACGGCTAGCGATTGTTTCAGTTAGTCGAGTAACAATCAAATGATCATCGCAGTTATATCAACAGATTACTTGCTACCTGAATTATAGTTGAAGCTATCCATCAGTTATTCACTGTTTAATACTTGTGAGATATCTACCATTTTTAAGCACTTAACCACTCATTTAGTAGGTCATTGCTGTGTATAAGAGTGTAATTTCCACTTCAGACTTCATTTCAAGCATTCGAAGTTCGATCACATCTGTCAGCTATGAACACTTTAGTGTAGAGTATTCCAACATGTTGGATGAAAAACACAAATATAGAGAAAGTTAGAGCTTGGAATGAAATCGCGAATGAAAATCACATTTCTATCTACAGCGATTATAAACTAAATGAATAAGAAAAAAAAGGCCCGAAATTTCCGGATATCACTTATTTGTTGAACAATTAAAAGTGGATGGATAGCCTTAGACTTTGTTTATTAAATAACATTTCAACTGCATGCAAAGTAATAAAGGAAAAACTGAAACTATACTTGAATAATTCATTTCCTATATTACGTAAGCAACTGAATGTTGAAGTTAACTATTAGATAAGACATAGATCTACAGACGTAAAATAACTTTACAGTCGTGAGATGCACAGGAACACAAAACCAATTTTCACATATTAACTAACTGCTTAGAATAATTGGGTGACTAAGATAGATATTGCTTTGTTGTTTCCATGATTTATAGGCATTTGCAGACCAATTTTTACAATAAATAAACAAATCAGGACTACACGTTCAAAATACAGTATTAATAAAAACTCTGTTCTTTATTCAAAGAAACTAATGAAAGTTGTAGATATGTCACTTAAATAAAAACAAATCACAATTGTAAATGATGTCAAAAGTTGTTTACAAGTCAAAGAAAAAACTCACTTACCTCACTTAGTACAGGCGAAACGAACTCTCCGGTGCTGATCGCTTCTACGAATGGTTCGTTTTCACATCGAGTCAAAATAGCGTCCGACAGATTTAAACGAATAATATCCAACGTTGGTCTGATAGCATCTAGTTCATTTTTGTCAACATAAAATGTCCTAGATTTGGACGAGTCCGAGAGTGACCCCTCAACGGCATAAAAAATTGATTTTAAACTTTCAAAAACGTATTGGTCCATTTTTCGGGGACCATCTGGATAGCGACCAGTCAGATATCGACAGACTTCAGTTTGCAAGGTCCCGCCAAAAAGGAAAGGTACAATGCAAGAGACCATCAAGATAGTTGAGAAAAGAAACATGAATCCTACACCTCTGGAAACAAAAGTAATGTAGCATTGGGAGTTAATTGCAAGAAGCAATTCAATCACTTCAAAAACAAAGTTTCTATAAGTATCCATGAATAATGAAAAGAAAATATCATGATGAATTATCTATTACTTGGTTTTTCAGATTTACTGAACTTCAGTTTATGTGACTAAAGTTAATAACGTAAGCCTGAGTAAAAGTAGAACTATGTTTTGAAACTGTAATGCAAACCGAAAAAGTGGAAATACATTCACACCCTGATTAAAATCCGAGAACAAGATCAAAAATTTACACCCTAAACCTAAGGGTAAATAGAAGGCTCTTTAAACCAAACAATTAGTGGTCAAAAGATATTTGACGCCCAGTAGGGCTTCACAAATAAAGATTTAGAACACTTGTGGAATGAAATGTCATGAAAAGGATAATAAAAAGGTTTATATGATCGGATTATATTTGACCATGAATGAAAAAAAGAAATAACCACCTACTTCTCCAAAAACCAACATAATTTAAGTTTTGTAATGTCAAAAATTGTAAAGAGAACTTTCATATTTGCCCGTAACGAGTTACTCATCTCATATCAACACATTACTTAATTTCTGTGTTGAAGAAAGAACCAACTCATCATTTTAAAATAGTTTATTCTTTTATCAATAGCACCCAACACAAATGTTATTTAGTATGATATCACAGGGCAAAAAATCAAACCTGATGATGTTAGGGATTAATTCTATAAGAGAGAGGATGGCTTAAAGTTCTAATAAAGTTCTATCGTTTATTTATTAAATGACTCTTAGTAATTGTTATATCAGAAGAAGACTAAAGGAATGACAACTAGGGATTATATATATATATATATATATATATATATATATATATATATATATATATAATTTCTCTTTTACTCATGATTTGAATTGAAGTGATATTTGATAGACAGATAGATGTATTACTTCTTTCGAAAAGAAAATACGATGCGATCATAATATCATATCCTTTAAACTTTGTAAAATTAAAAGTGTACCGGAATATTATAAAGGCTAAAAATAAAACTAACGCAAGTAGGAAATTAGCGCCAACACCCCGATTACACAAACCGGCCTCTTCATATGGACGATCACCACAAGTGCCGAAGCATAGTCCAAGATATAATATCAGGAAAATTAAAATGGGAATGCACAGCAGAGCCACGCCACCATATAACACATATTCGACAGCTCTAGAAATTTTCATTGAAGATAAAGTATAACATAGAAAATTTTCAATAAGAAATACAATAAGAATAAATGCAAATATTAAGTCTGTTTGTTGCCATTTACAGAGCAGATCCAGTCAGTCGGCTACAACATACGACCAGGTATATATACGCACCGGTGCAACTTCCCATATTTTATTAGTACAACAACATCAACACCGAATTCGTAGAAGCAGTCACTTCAATGGTAGTAATATATGTAGATAAAGATAGCATATAAGGATATGATACACGGAGAAAGAATTAATTCGTAGAAGGAAAGGTATAAAGTATATTTATTCTCACGGTTTGAGAGAAGACAAGCACTGCACACACCTACGCCATTGTGATCGATTCTCAGCAATGTCACCCAGTCTCCAACCATTGGTTACGATAGTCACGCGCAACCCAGTCTAGTAGTCTGCATCTAACATGGTTCAGACCATCCGTCTCCAACACTAGTCAGCACTGCGCGCCGTATTAATCAGTAGTTGGGTATGCGTGATACATGGCACAACCATCACCATCGATGAAGATTTACAACCTCATCAAATGATTTGCCATCATTCACTAATACCATACGTCTAACCTCACTATTACTTACCCGGTGATCCCAGCAGATGCTGGCAATATTTCTAAGACATCTGTGATCAAATACTAGTAACTTACGAATATCCTCTACCTTTAATGGCCACGTTTTGCAGACGTGAAGTAGAACAGAACGAACTGCTGAGCAGTATGTCCGTCTTTTAATTGATAGACGGATATTTCGTCTTCGCCATAGGTGATGTAAGTCGGCAAAAGCCAAACATGCATTTTGAATCCGTGCTGAGATTTCGCAGACACCAACCCATTGGGGCTGATCAGACTTCCAAGATAAGTGAAGTTGTCGACATGTTAGACTACTTCACTCCCTATCCTTAGTTCAGGTGTTGATGCAGGCCAGTCCTAAAGCACAAAGTTGCATTTAGAAGGGGTAAATGTATCCCAAACATCCTGATATTGTTGCTCAGTGCTACCAATACACCCTGCATTTTATCATCGTCCTCACCAAACAGGACTATGTCGTCTGTGTATCCTAGGTCAATAAATGCACCTCCTGGTGGACCAATACACAAAACTTCAGGCTACGAGAAAGTTCTTTCCAGTAGTAGGTCTATGGTGAAGTTAAACAATTATGGAAATAGTGGACAGTCTTGCCGGACACCACTTGAGGTTGCAAAGTCAGATGACAGTTAGCCATAAGCTCTCACTCGACTGACAGTGTTCGAGTAAAGAGCTTTCACAAGGTTTATGTACATCTGAGGTACACCTTTTAATGACAGACACTGCTACAGAACCTCTCGCTCTACAGAATCAAATGCTGACTTTAAGTCAAGAAAGACCACTATTGTTGGACTTCGATAAGCATGTCTGAGTTCTAAAATCTAACTAGTGGTGTATATGTGGTCGATACAATCACAACCAGGTTTGAAGCCAGCCTGATTTTCTCGTGTTTATAGTTCACGAGTCTTTTTTAGGCGTCCGATAATTACTGTGCTAATATCTTAGACGCTAAATTAGTCCAGCTTATCCCTCTATAATTATCACGGGATGATTTTGACCCCTTCTTATACATTGAAACGATCAGTGATTGCGACTAGTCAGATGGGAACACGCCCAGATTTTAGCTAAAATAATTAGTCAAACTTATTGTCAAAACCGGACCGCCATCCTTAAAGACTTCCATCTATTTGGTTCAGCTGCCTTTCCTCGTTTCAGATCAGTTATAGCTTTTCGAACTACAATTAGATTCGGGTGACCTATCTCAATATCTCATTCAGGCTGTGTTATATCCCCCGGTGAATTACGAATGGTAACTATTAGGTGCATTTATGGATCAAAGTAATATGCCTATTTCCTAATGTACAATTATTACGTAACTGAACTATTCATATTCGTATTTGTCGACTATAGACAAACAGATGGAGTTGCAATGGGTTCTCCATTGGGTCCTCTTTTGGCTGATTGTTTCATGGCCAATCTAGAAAATTCAGCACTTCGTCCAAAAATCGATAAATTTCTTTATATAAAAGACATATGGATGATACTTTCATTATTTGTGATGATGACATGGACCACAATGAAATATTAAATATTTTCAATAACTGTCACCCTTCAATTCAATTTACCTTAGAGGCAGAATCGAACCACGAATTCCATTTTCTTGATGTCCATTTGAAAAGATTGCCTGATGGTTATTTACAAAGATCTATGTATAGAAAACCCACTTGGAATGGACAATACACGAATTTCCATAGTTGGGTTCCATTGAGTCGAAAGAGGAACTTAATTCACTCTTTATCATCTAGGATTAAGCGAATCTGTTCTAGTGACACAATAAATGAAGAATTACTTCATCTTCGACAGACCCTCATCAAAAATGGTTATCCACCGAGGTTCGTTGATAGCAACTTAACATCTAGACGTCAGCAACAAATAACTTTGACGGTGCAGAAGAAAACCTTGTTTATGAATATGGAATTCAAGGGAGACACGGCTGCTGAAATCCTGAATAAACGGATTTCAAAAACGTTGAATAAAACTTTCTACACAGCCAAGCTCCGAATCGTTTTCTCTAGCCGGCCTACCATTCGGGGGTGTGTTAAGGATAAGCTTTCGCTTTGGGCCACATCGATGTGTATTTATAAATTTACTTGCTCATGTGGAGCACGTTATATAGGCCGCACAAAGCGATCGCTTTCCAAACGTATCTCTGAACACTATCCAGCTTGGCTCCTAAAAGGGGAATGTAAGAAGATAACCAGTTCGATACAAGAGCACTTGATCAATTGCGGACACATTGCTCCAAAAGAGACGTCTTTTAAAATAATCTATAGAGTTAAAGGAACCGGATCAAAGGGAGGTCGAATCAAATTTTATGCACTGCTGAGGCATTGGCAATCCATGAATTGAAGCCTGAACTTTGCGTGCAGAAACGATTTGTCCAACCTCTTATCCTTCCTTGGCCTTAATTCTCTCATTGAGTACGTTTTTTTTCTGTACTTTTTTAAATTACTATTTTACATTTAAACTATAATCAGTTATCATTATTATTATTATCGTATACAAGTTTTCTTGATTATTACTCAGATTATTATTATTATGACTTTTGTGTTTGTCGCTTTTCTTCATATCTGTCAATTGAACTATTATCTGACCCATAAATTATTTTCTTGCTTATCCCTTGATTAGTACGTCACCTCATTTGTTATTTATTGTCGAATCCATTTATAATGCAATCTTTTCTAGCCTCCTATAGACATATATTTTTCATATCACTATATGTACGAATGTACAGCTTAAGTAAATGATTTAGTCGAAAAGAACATTTTCTTCGCTGAATTCTCTTTTTCTTATTCAATGACATTATGAGTTATTTTAGTTATTCGTATTTCTCTTATCATTAGTTTTATTTTGACCTTGACTTATTATCATACGATTCTTGAGTTATAATCAGTTTATTGATTACTTTGGTTTGTATAAAAACCCAGTGTGTTTGTAAATAATGATTCATACCATTGAGGCTGTTATTGGTGTTTTGGGCTTAACTGGTTGGGCTAGACAGATCGCAGGATCGGTTAGCACTCTAGTCTGCTCGTACGGTTTCGCGTGTCACTGTTCTAATTGACAATTCGCTGCTCCCTAATTGGCGGTCTCATCAAGTCACACATCAACTAGTCATCCACTCGGCCACAGTATATAACAGGCTGTTTGGAACTGGTAGGTAGATGTAGAGTGGCTGAAGACCAACTGAACTGCTACTTAAGGCGTTTATGATCCTTTGGTTCAAATCAGCAATACATGTCGCTGCTGTTTCTACAGCTGTTCGTACATCTTTCCAAACAACATATGGGTCAGCCTTGTTTTCGAAATCACCTAAATCTGGCTTCAGTTGTTCCTGAAATTCATCTTTGGCTTTCGCATCACCGAGTTCAATTCTAATGGGTTTTCTTAATGTGGCTTTTCTGTGTCCAGTGAGGCGAGAAAAAATACCTGCTCGTATTAGAGCATGATTGGAGTCCAAACTGATATTCCAGAACGAACGACAGTTTTCTACTGAGCCTCTCCAACGATGAATGATGGCAATAAAGTTTATTTGAGTCCATCTTCGGTTTGGTGCAGGTGGTCGTCATGTTAGACCATGACTCTCTTTATGCTTGAAATTAGTGTTTACTAAAAATAAACGATTGCCTGAGCACAGTTGCAACAGGCGATCACTATTATCTGTTCGCTGAGCCGGAATACTAAAATGCCCACCTAAATATATTTCTCTTTGGATTAAGCTACCTACTTGGGTAATAAAGTCACCTGCGACTAGTACTATGTCTGAGTGTTTAGCTTTATGGAAAAGTTCAGAAAGTTTTCTGTAAAAGTCATCTTTCACTTCATCCGGTCTGCAGTCAGTGAAAGCGTAGGTAGAAACAACGAAAAGGTAACGACGTGTGTCCCTATTTCTTCGAGTTCTTATGGAGCAGTTTAGCTGAACAGCACATAGGCAACTGTTAACGTGCTTGTTAATGCTTGTTCTGCCCCCATACTTGGTGCTATGCCTACATCCTTCAGTCCACGAAAACTAGACATTGGGTCGCTAAATACATGGAGTGTATATCCCGTCGGCTTCTCGTTTTGGTGAGGTGAGGTCAAGTGAAATACCACGCTAGGATCCTGCATGTATGTTTCGGAGACAGCATACATCGATAGCACGAGATTCTAGAGTGTTAACCAAAGAGACCTGCTGGCCGATTTGACATGGGTTACGGACGTTGAAGGATCCAATGTATAGTTTGGAGCGAGGTTTCGGTAAACTTGGGTCAGTGTTTCGTGCACTGGAACCGTTTGTTATGGTGACATTTGTAGAGGAAGTTTAGAATTGATAGTCCAGGTAGAAGGAATGATAGGAATTGAAGAGGAAGATTGATTATGAATACAATGATCTTGAGTAGTGTTAGAGGTATGAGGGCAGTTATCACTACCCGGTCGCCCACATCGCAGAAGGGTTCTTCTAGTAGTACCTGAAAAGGAAATTGGATTACAGTTGATCTTAGTGACCTGAGAGCGTGACCGCAGTTCCCAAGGGACAACTGCTTGAGGCCGATCACACACGACCTTTTTGTGAGCGATTTTTGTGTTAGCTCCGTACTTATTGAGACCTTACCATCGGAGACGGATATCCGTGAAGTAAGGCGAGGTGTGCATTTTTAGGGTCGACTTTCTATAACCCCACCCCTTCTTGTGGAAAGGCAGCATCGCTGTTATGCTGGTTGTCTGAAGGAAACACATTACCACTGTCACACCTCTGTACAGTCAGCAGTACGACTTCGCCTTCGGACCTTGGGTTTGCTTTCTTTAGTCTTAACGTTCTTCAACCGACTTGCCTGGAATGGTAGGATCTTGAGGGACGATTGTTCCAGTCAGTATAGCCCAGTCGGTTCATTACGATATGCAAGCCCGACCACCACGTCAAAAGTAGCAGCAACGGACGGAATTAGATAGAACGGACGAGTCAATAAATCTTTCAAACTCGACAAGATCCTTTCGGTAATTTTAATGAAACAAGTGTTTGTAGTCCTGGAAATTTCGCATACATACAATAAGGATAATCGCACTCTGTGATTTCATAATGTGAACATCGGTCGATCGAACAGCTGTCAGAAAGACAGCTAGAAATATGAAACAAGCAATAAATAGTTAAGTGGTTCCTCTTGAAACTAGCATTACTAACAGAAGAACGTATAGTGTCGACTCACAGCGTATAAGACACATAAACATGATATAATAAAGCATCGTTAACTTGTTACTAGTAATGAGTTTACAGTAGCCTAAAAATCTATTAGAAGCATTTATTGCTTTACTTTGTCAGTTAGACAAACGTAAATATAGAATTTTCCAAAGCATGTCAATCACTCATTCCATAAACAACGTAAGCAGCATAATTTTGATAGCAATTTTTTAAAAGGAACTTTGCCAAAAAGTATATATAAGTAGGATAAAATGCACACTAACCGTAAATAATGATCATTTATTTCTTCATTAATCTCCAATGAAATTCGATCACGAATAAATTTTAAAGTGGTGCTTACATTAACCATAATATGTTCGAATACACTAGCTAGTTTCTCTCGTGTCTTTGGAGACTGAGCTAAATCGTTCCAGGCACCTATGAAAAAAAAGTTGTGTAAGTTATGATAGAAATGTACTCTAACAGAATAATTGAATCCTATAGATGAAAATATTGAACAAAATAAAATACAATACAGGTATATGGGAAAAGTAAAATAGGTTTTTTGTCACAATATGTATTACCATTTAAGAAAAAACCGCTTGAACAGAACCATGAACTGTATTTCTAGTATAAACACGTCATGCACAGATGCAGATGCATACTAATGACAAACTAACGTAATGAGAAATCGAATACCAGATGGAAAAAATTAATGTCTCCAGTCTCTGAATTCATCCCAATGTTTAGGACCTGATGGTATCCCAAACCTCCTTTTTAAAAAATGTGCCGATGTTTTATGTTATCCATTAATGAATATCTTCAACAGATCCTTCTCAACTAATGTCTTACCGAAAATGTGGAGAAAGATAAAGATAATCCCTATACCTAAGAAGGCTTCTGGTGATAAAAATGCGAAACATAGCAATAACCTCACCTTTCAAAATAATGGAAAAATTACTGATACAACCACTTCAACCTGTAATAAAAGAGCACTGTGATCCATATCAGTTTGCTTACAAATGCAAAAGAAGCACATTAGATGCTGTTGCTGTTCTGCATCACAATACAGTGTTCGGGTTGGAAAAGGGTAAGAAGTATGTTCGATGCGCTTTCCTGGACTTTACTTCTGCTTTTGATTCTATTCCAAGACACCTCTTACTTAACAAGCTGATCAGCGTCGACACTGACAGCTGGATAACCAATTGGCTATGTTCCTACCTTTCTGGAAGAGAACAGTACACTGTATTTGAAGGAAAGTGTTCAACATCTCTACTGTCTACTGTAGGTGTGCCACAAGGAGCTGTTCTTTCACATCTACTCTTCTCTTTCTTTTTGCATGATCTGCCATCATCCACAGAAAACACTTTTGTAAAATATGCGGACGACCTCACCGTATGTATGCGAATTTCTACCTCCTTACATCCTATAGAAATGAATGAGTTTTTATCTCGTATTCAAAGGTGGTCTGTTGGTAATGGTCTCTTACTCAATCCATCTAAATGTCAAGCTGTTAATTTTAGCTTGAGACATGGACAGAACCTATACTTTATGTTGGGATCCCAAAAATGCTTGTGCTATTGGAGACTCCTTAATAAACACAGTGTCGAAGGTCAAATATCTTGGTGTTACTTTTTCCTCTGATCTTTCTTGGTCTTCTCATGTTTTACTGTTATCGAAAAAAGTTTACCGTTTGACATACTACATAAAGAGGCTGCATGCTTTTGGGATTACTCGCCATTTACTCTTACACTTTGTAAATTCCTGCATATTACCTATTATTTTATATTGTTCTCCATTATTCTTTCCCGGGCTTTTGAGAAAAGACTTTGCTATTTTGCGTAGAGTGCTGAAGACAGTTTGCAAGGTATGTGGTGAATCTTTTGAAGTCATTGTTAATATGCTTGTGGATAGACATCTTAAGTCTTGCAAACTCTTGGCAGGTGTTATTTTATCAGATACTAACCATCCACTTCATTCATATCTTTCTCCTTGTATATCTTCTGGTAGAACGAGACGTAAATACATTAAAATTCATGCACGCAAGCAAATCTGTAAAAGTTCTGTAATACCTTACTTAGCTAATTTACTTTGTGACGAACAGGCTGTTAGAGTTGACCTAGTAAATAACCTGTCTTCTTAAGCATGTCTCATATTCGATAATTTGTATAAACTCAGATTTTCTTAAACCTTTTTTATATTTTATTCCTGTTTTTTTTTGTTTGTTTTTTGTTTTTTATTTTTTATTGGGAAAAAACTTGTTGAAATAACTCGTGCTGAGAATTCTATATTGTACCAGATTATAATATAGAATAAAGCCATTAATAATAATAATAATAATAATAATAATAATAATAATAATAATAATAATAATAATAATAGTTTTCTCTATTGAAACATGATTTTAGTGATTGCGTACAACACCTGCACAGATTTATGATATGAACCGCACTCAGTAGCATATCGTTACATATGCTAACAAAAACAGTAAGCTAAACATAGAAATACAAATTAATAGAAAGATATTGGTGCACTTAATGTGTCAGTAAATACCAACAATTTTCGTGATATACGACTACCTGGTTGGGATTCGCGAGATGACAGCAATTGGCGGTTAGAGACCTTGAATGACATGGCTCAAAATCGTTTGCAATGGCGAAGGTGCATCCACTCTTTGTGTTCTACGAAATTCTAATCTTCTGAATTCTTCATGTCCGTATCCTTTTTCTCTTTCCAAATTTATTTCACTGGATTATGCTCCTTCAACAACATCTTCAAACCCTTATCTTTCACATAATACTTATACTCTTTCTACTTCTACCAATATGGGATTTGAATCGACAACTTCATCTCTGTGCTAATGTGGTATGGCAACTCGAACTGATGTACGTACGTACGTACGAAGTTCTACGTTGTGACTGACTGACTGATTTCGTGATATATAGTCGCAAAAAAATAAAGCTGACTTGTCTAAAAATTCACAATTTAGCTGCAACTGATTTTGCTTAAATCGATTGTAATTTAATCACCCTTACTACAGCTAAATCATATGCAGAAAAAAAGCGCACTCTTGGCTTGAACAACCAGTACGAAACTTAGGTTTTATGGTATGATTATCCAGTAACTAGAGGTTAAAAAGTGAATGTTGAAGGAAAGCCTGTAAGAGCAACTCT
Source organism: Schistosoma rodhaini (assembly GCA_944470415.2). Taxonomy (NCBI): domain Eukaryota; kingdom Metazoa; phylum Platyhelminthes; class Trematoda; order Strigeidida; family Schistosomatidae; genus Schistosoma; species Schistosoma rodhaini. Next base: position 67,438,341 of record OX104044.1, read on the forward strand.
AAAACGTAATATTTCTTAATATTTCTGAACTAAATATTTTTTGCTCTAATTTGAGAATGTATCGCTAATATTAATCCCATTTAAATATAAAATCTTTGTTTCAGTCAGTTATTAAGAAATCTCTACTTTTCACTAGGGCACAGACCAACAGTCAATTAATGCTTGAAATGTTGCCACATCATTATTTCCTCATCTGTAATCTATCGGTGGAAGTCAGGGATCACTAGAACAACTGTTTTGTTACATGTGGCATTTCTATCAGTATGAGCCTATAGCCCACTATAGAACTAACAACAAATCACGACCTCTGAATTTGCTAGAATATCAGACTCCAACCCATAAACTGGAAGTGATTCATCAACAGTATTATGAACGCAACCTTGACCGTCTCATAGGGAAACAAATAACTAACCAATAAACGACTAAATATAACACAAACTATCCGACGTTTAGATAAAACTACACAATAAAAATAAAAGTAGGCTACAAACAAATGATTGAGGACTTACGATCCAGATCATCACTAATGGAACGTTTCACATTTACGGCCAGATTACTGATAGTTTTATTAAACTAGATAACATTGAAACAAATCAAGAAAAAAGGAATTATTAACTAAAAGAAAACCACTGAATAATTATAAAGCATAGATTATAATGAAGATGTCAGAAGGATTCATGATGGTCAAACCATAAAACATACTGCGAAATCAGATCAAGTTGATAAATTTCCTGAGAAAATGGTAGTTTTAATATAATTTAGATACACTAGTTTCTTTAGAAAGAATGATACAATAAAGTGTTTGAGCAGTTGTGAAAATATTGAAACCCTTGAATTTCAGCTACTCAGTTCAAACCCTGCTGGACTAAAATATCTAAACAATAGTATCACCAAGTTTTACACAAAGAACGGTTTAAAATGGATCATAAGAACAAATGTGCTTGATTACTGACTTAAAATACATGTTTAGTAAGAGAAAAGTTGGTCAATTGGCAAGTTGTATAATAAATATCACCAATAAACCAAAACGAATTTATTGTTTAATTTGACTGCATTTATTTGTGATCCCAGTTAATTTCCTGTATTTATTTCAGGCTGATCCTGTTTTGTGATCAGATTCAGATGACAACGCGGTATCAAAAATTGTTTACGAAATATCTTAAAAAGAGATATATTTCAAGACAAACTAATTCATCAGACCACATGTGTACAGCGCAGAAATTGTATATGTTAGTTTTATTTGATGTGGATTGATGTTACAACAAATCATAATGCAAATTATTGTGCGAGCTTAAATAGTTCAAATAAGCATTAGACAAAATAACCAGACAATCAACATATGATAAGGATGTAAATGAGTAAAAGCTAATAATTAAGCACATGAATAAGTACAAAATTAATAATGAGATTACAGTGATACATCTAATAGTCACATGAATGTTGGGCCTTACATCAATTCAAACAAGACAAGCTTCAGTATGTGTGTTTCTCTAGATGAATGATAAGAGGCTACTTAGAATTTGAAATTATCATGAATTAAGAATGAAGCGAACCTTAAGTGATATCTCCTAACAGTTCAGCATCCAATGGACTTAATGCACCAATATATTAGATAGTCATGCTTCACAGGGATAGCTTTTACCAGCTGAAACAAACTGTGATGAAGATCAAAACGGTAAGTATTGGAAAACGTAACTTTATATTTATATGTGTAAACAAAGGGAAAGTGTGATTTCCATAATACGTGGGGTCAGAGCTTTAGACACTGAACAGAGGCTCAGCATATAACGCCTGAATATGCGGTTTGTAATATATGATCATATGATATGATGGGCAAGAATTCGGCCTAATAATCAAGTTTTAGTTTATTCAAAAGTGAGTGACTAACAAAACTGATTTTAGATCAGAGGGGGTTTTGTGGAGAATTTAGTATTTTCACAGTTGAAATCATGAGTCAATTGAAGCTAGACCACCATCGAAAACCTGGAAGCACTGGACGGTTGAAGTTAGACATTAACACCGTTGGATGCCAGCTCAGTGGTCTATCGGTTAAGGGCTTCGGCTCGAGACTGGTAGGTCCTGGGTTCGAATCTCGCTCGCGAGAGCGGGTTCGTGGATGCGCACTGCTGAAGAGTCTCATAATAGGACGAAACGGCCGTCCAGTGCTTCCAGGTTTTCGATGGTGGTCTAGCTTCAATTGACTCATGATTTCAATTGTGAAAAAACTGATTTTCTCAAATAGCTTTTATAACACCCAATTATGTTAATTCTTCTAAGAATTTATAGATAAACATTGTATTTTATCACGTAAAAAGCCTATCCATATGGCTAGTGGTCCCATCATTGATGTCAGTTTATTATTCAGAGATTCTAGTCTATGTTCTAGTCTGATAAGCGGTAACCACTCACATGACCGCGTTTTCCGTTTTAACAGGTCAAAACTTGTTTGTTATTAGATCCTAATCCAAAACACCAATACTAATAATCATCATGTGCTCACTAGTGACTGGCATCAAGATGAACTTCCTGTAGTCCTAGTGAGAAACCGTAGCCTGTGGAGTTCAACAGTGTTATGAGACAGTTACTCACAGACGATAATGGAGAACGGTCGCGCAATATCGTGGATTAGTTGAAGTTAGGCGTTAATACCGTTGGATGCCGGCTCAGTGTTCTAAAGGTTAAGCGTTCGAGCCCCGTGAGCGGGATCATGGATGCGCACTGCTGAGTTCCATACTGGGACGAAACGGCCGTCCGGTGCTTCTAGGTTTTTGATGGTGGTCTAACACTGATATTTAAAATAAAGGTTCTTTTGAATTGTTACAGACATAGTGAGATATTGGGAGGGGGGGTGTAGAAAAAGTATATATACAAGTATCCAATATCGAAACTTTAGGTTTATTAAAATACACATACTAAGTAATTTAATTATGTAATTAACGTTATCTGAAAACATAATTTGTAAAATAATTACTAACAATAGACTGAGATAAACTTAATAACCCTTACATCATTGAGATAGTCAACATCAGGAAGATGCCGTTGAATTTGGTTAGAAATAGAAATCACTTCTTCTATTTGGAACTGAAATAAAAAAAATCATATAATGTTCTTTTAAAATAATATCACTACGATTATTACTCGAAGTCCACTCATCTTTCTTGGAAATTAGAATTTCAAAAATACATGCATGAAAAATACATACAAAAAATGAATGTATTAGACGTGAATACATTTTCATACTATTCATCTATTTTCCTCTAAGCCTCATTAAATGTTTTTTTATAAAAAACTTGATACGATATTTATCTGAAGTAAAACAGGTAACAAACAACCAGCTTTTGAAACCTCGGCAATAATCGTAGCAACCAGTAAATTCCCTTATGAAAAGAAGACTGATTAAATGCCAAGTTGAAGGGAGCTTGCATTTAGATTATATTACTGTGTGCCCTCAAATTTTATTTTATTTATTTATTTAAACACATAAATATTGGTACAAGGAAGCACCAGATAAATATGCGCCACACAAATCTCATTCGATTTGTGTGAGGGCTGTGATACTGCTCAGGTTCCCAGACTGAAGAAGGTGGTTTACTTAGGGGGCCACACCCGGAGCCTTTGACCTGAATGTCTGATCCACAAGGCAATGGAGCATCGTGAGGAGATGCAGTCCCATGGTAGCCGGTGATCAACGATTGATTCGTACGCCATTTGTTCCCTCAGGATACTGGAGCCCATGTGCACCATTGGTTTGGAATCATGGATTTCCAACTCCCCTATATGAACTTTCCATGTCCATCAACACGGTTAAAGCGCCGGACATTCGCTTTTCGTCCTCTCACATTCGTAAACAACACCCCCGCCACGATAAGTTAGTGAGTAGGACTTCCCTGGCGTTTGGGAGCCCCCAAATGCCCTGGTACGGCGAGAGTGGGGAGAGTCTGCTCTCCCTCTCCAAATGCTCTCACATGGCCACGCGTATATAGCCTCTGCCAGGGAAGTCCCACACACTTCCTTCTCATGCCATTACTGTTGTTTACGAAATTGAGAGGAAGAAAAGCGAATGTCCGGCGCTTTAACCGGGAAAACCCTGATTCCAAACCAGTGGTGCACATGGATTCCAGTATCCTGAAGGAACGAATGGCGTGTGAACTAATTGTTAGTCAACGGCTACCATGGGACTGCATCTCCTCACAATGCCCCACTGCCTTGTGCGTTGGACTTTTAGGTCAAAGGCTCCGGGTGTGGTCCCCTAAGAAAACCACCTAATTCGGTTAGGGCACCTGGGCAGGATCACTGCCCTCACACAAATTAATGAAATGATGACTTGTACTGACAACCTTGTTTACGCACTTACTATATGCCAGACAATTTGCATTATTATTATTATTATTATTATTATTAATAATTACCACGTCGTTTACACATTCCCTTTTATTCTTAATTTGTGTATCCTTCCTTTTCAACTTATGCAGCAGCTCGCTCATGGTGGAAACTCTGTTCTATCTAAACGATCTCCAGTCACTGTCTGGTCGAAAGTAAATGATTCTACCGAATACGAATATTGAACCAGTTTTTCTGAAACCCCACTCACCATTCAAACTGGCTACCTTCAACATTCGAACAATAATGCAGATCAGACAACAGATAGGGCTGGCTATGTCTTTGGAAGGTCTTAATGTTGATGTTTGCTGTCTATCCGAGACCCGTATTCAAGACTCTAGTGAAGTACTACAAATCCGCTCTCCATCTGTCGCCTCGAAAAGCTTGTTCCACGTGCGCTTATCCGGGGACCCTGTGGCATCTTCGTCTGGTCTTGCTGGCGTTGGTGTCGCATTAAGCGCTAGAGCTGAGGCAGCGCTAATCGATTGGATCCCCATTAACAGTCGGTTATGTGCTGTTAGATTAGAAAGTTCCATCAAAGTGAGAAGAAATCGGCGTGAGAAACGGTGTCTTTTCGTCATCTCCGCCTATGCTCCGACAGATTGCAGCCCGGATGCAACCAGAAAGCGCGCTTGACAGATATTGTAGTACTAGCCGGAGACTTGAATGCACAGGTCAGGCGTCTAGACACAGAAGACAGTCGTCTAGGTGGCCAATGGGGACTTGTTGGTCGCAGGACAGATAACGGGAACTGTTTACTGCAACTGTGCACAGACCACAACCTGTTTCTGGCCAGCACTAACTTCCGGCACAGTCATCGCCGGTGTGCCACCTGGCGTCCTCCCTCTGCATCCCAAGCCTGGACTCAGATTGATCACATCGCGATCAGCTACCGCTGGCGTGGTTGTGTACAAGACTGCCGCTCCTTTTGGAGTACCTATCTGGAGTCTGATCATGCCCTGGTCTGCGCCATTCTCACCTTACTTTTCAGTGGCCGAAGGATTGACCACCACCAACGGATCGATGTTAGTAAACTAGCTGCAACTTCTGTTGCAAGTAAGTATCGAGCTGAGCTAGCTTCTAGGCTAGCTACCATCCCACCGAAAAGTATAGATAAGCATTGATTGCAACTGCATGATGCCATGAAAATGGCGAGTAGAGCCGCTTGCGGCTTCGCGAAACGTCCCGCTTACCAGCACTGGGTTTCTTCTGGCTCCTTACAACTGATGGAAGCCCGTCGGTCTACTCCGGGTGACCGTGAGTTTGACCACAAACGAAGGCTGTTATGTAATGAAATCGGGCAAAGATTGCGTAAGGACAGAGAAGCCTGGTGGTCGGAGCGTGCTAATGAGATGGAAGCAGCAGCTGCATCTGGTAACTGCCGGAAGCTCTTCCAACTCATCCGAGCCACTGGCAGCAAGAAGTCTGGTGTGAGTGAAACAATCTACGAGGATGACGGGATGCCAATCACTAACATCTGTCGACGTCTTGGACGATGGGCGGAATTTTTCGAAGGGCAGTTCAATTGGCCTGCTGCTCCGGCAACATCGACCAGTTTGTCCTGCACTCCATGGCCGGTGACGATTGATCCACCAAACGAGGCGGAAGTCCGCAAAGAACTCCAACTCTTGAAACGTTATAAATCACCGGGCCCAGATGACTTACCTCCGGCTCTTTTTAAAGATGGTGGTGACTTTCTTGCTAAGGAACTGACTGCGTTGTTTGCAAAGGTATGGGAGGAAGAAAGTGTTCCAACATCATGGAATGAGTCGAAAGTCGTCCCTATCTTTAAAAAGGGGTTCACATCGTTCCTGTAACAATTATTGGGGATAAGTCTACTTCCGATTGCGTCCAAACTATTGGCTTCTGTCATTCTTCGTAGATTGTTTAAAACCCGAGAACAATTGACTCGCGAGGAGCAGGCTAGTTTTTGTTCTGATCGAGGATGCATTGATCACATCTTCACCCTCCGCCAAATGTTAGAACACCGTCATACTTATCACAGGCCAACAATCGTAGTATTTTTTTGATATCAGGGGTGCCTTCGATTCGTTGGACAGGACTGTTCTCTGGGATTGTCTATTGAAGAAGGGTGTGCCTGAGAAGTTTATTAATATCTTAAAGGCCCTGTATACAAACACCTCAGGCAGATTGAGGGTATAAAACCACCTTTCTCCCTTGTTCCATTCAAGCAGTGGGTTTAGGCAGAATTGCCCGATCTCACCATTCCTCTTCAACTTTGCCATCGACGACATCCTGGAAACAGCTCTGATGGATGTAAGTAATGGCGGTGTGGATCTGCTGCCTGGAGAACGACTTCTCGACCTTGAGTATGCGGATGATATTGTCTTACTGTGCGATAATGCCCAAGGCATGCAATCCGCACTTAATCAGTTGGCAATCAGTGTCCGCAGGTACGGCATGTGCTTTGCACACTCCAAGTGCAAGGTACTCCTACAAGACTGGCAGGATTCTCATCCTGTACTCACCCTAGATGGTGAGGAGATCGAAGTAGTTGAGAAGTTCGTGTATCTAGGTAGCTACATAAGTGCTGGTGGTGGCGTGAGTGATGAGACTGATGCACGTATAATGAAAGCCAGAGCGGCTTATGCTAATCTGGGCCATCTTTGGCGCCTTCGTGATGTTAGTCTGACTGTAAAAAGTCGGATCTACAACGCGTCGGTGAGAGCCGTTTTGCTCTATGCTTGTGAAACCTGGCCTCTCCGAGTTGAGGATGTTGGACGTCTCTCTGTGTTCGATCATCGCTGTCTCTGAAGGATTGCTGACATTCAGTGGCAACACCATGTTAGTAATGCAGAGGTTCGGCATCGTGTGTTCGGGCGCACAGGCGACAATGCAATTGGTGTCACCATCTTGAAACACCGACTTCGGTGGCTCGGACATGTTTTACGAATGTCGTCCCAGAGACTTCCGCGTCGTGCATTATTTGCCGACCCTGGGACTGGTTGGAAAAAGCGGAGAGGAGGTCAGTGTATGACATGGTGTCGTCGTGTGAAAGAAAGCTACAAAGGGCTAGCTTCTGTTGGTCCTTCACGACCCCCTGGCTAGGGTCCGAGAGATGGTGCAACACAGTGGCTAGAGACGTTATCAGATATAGCTCAGAATAGAAGCCAGTGGCGAGCCTGTTGTAACCTTCTTCTACTTTCTTCATAAAGAGTGGCTATGACTTTCCTAACTGAGAGAGCTCTTCTGGTTGTACATTTCAGTTTCCCCCCCCCATCATTACTCTTATTTTTTATATATGCATCCTACCGCTTTTCTCTTCCCATTCTCATTGTTTTGTGTGGCGCATATATATCTGGTGCCGCCTTGTACCAATATTTATGTGTTTAAATAAATAAATAATATTTTTGTGTAGATTGGAAATTAAATTGCTATTCATTCAGTTGAAGGAGACTTTTTAAGACAAACTGTTCGTCTGAACTATGATAAAAAATAGCGATTTTCCAGCAATGAGTGAGCAGTGATTGATCATTTGAGAACACAACTTGTAACCCATAACCAAAAATGCAATTCATGAAATAATTACTTACCACATTTGGTGGAACACGAACTTTTAACTGATCGTTGGCCAGTTCCATCAATTCTCGGCATTCAATGATCTTATCAATGGGACAACCTGTATTCAATGTATCAGTTAAACGCTGACGAATGGTAGGTAGTTCAGAGATCACTCCGTGAAGTGTATGGTTAAAGTAACTTATTTGTGCGATTGCCTCAGATCCAGGAAGGAAAGCTCGTGCAGCTTGTAAATTAGAAACAGTGAATACGGTTAGGAAAAAATTAATGAATATGGAATGGAAATTTATGAACTGCTTTGTACTGCTAATCATATGCAAAATTAATATGAAAATGAGTAAATATTAGCATACATTGATAGCTGTATAACTAGTGATATCACCAAACAGCTTAAATTAATAGGTCATTTTTCGAACTAATATGTTGACTGACACCAAAAACAAAATGAACAACCAAAGAGAAACATCAAGTGGACAAGTAAGATGTGAACGCAATGCCCAATTTTCGAAACGGGTTATGTGAGTATGATTCTCGAGCTGATTAATTAACGTCCTCAACAAGCAACTGAACTGTTACCCCAAGGACTTGAAATGAAAAGCCTTCACTCGTTTATAAGAACTGCTTTGACAGCAAAAACACTTCATGGATCGATGTCACAATCTTGTGCCCAAAAAAATATTTTACATCTAACTGCATCAAACTAAATATCCTTAACATATAAGATCACTCCTTGGAAGTTCGAAAAAAAGTTTATAGTCTCATTTTTATTTCTATGTCACAATTTGTTACACTGTTGTGATTGATGCATTTTGAAGTGACAAAGGTAGGAACCTTATTATTTGCTATGGTGCTTAACTGCAGCGTTATTCGGTGTCTAATAGTGGCGCGTTTACCCATATTTTAATTGAATATAACTTAGTAACTTGTGAACACTGGTCGATTTCTAACCCATTGAGTAATATATTGAGACTTAACTATTATTGTCCTTTTCACCTTTATGAACCAGAATTTTAAGATCTGTAATTTAAAGAAGTTTGGAGATTTTTAGACAATTATGGTGTGCAAATATCATAACCATTTACTAACACAAAAGAATTGAGGCAGGTTTCATTGTTTATTTCTTTTAGTACCGTCATGATGGGGTTAACACTTATGCCCAAACCTTTGTAATTATCCTTTGAAAAAGTTGAATGTAAAGCTCTATCATTTTCAACCCTAAATACAGAATGCTTTAGTACAGAAATCAAAATATCATATGTAGATTATACCATAATCTATACAGTGATAAATTAATAAATATACATACATGTTTGAAATCCTGAAATTGCATCAGATACATTATTCGCTTGAGATAGTTTAGTAAAATCTTCTTCAAAGCTCACAAGGCCATCTGGAAGAAAAGTAAGTGAAGTTTTGTCAGTACTTATTTACACATACGCAGACCAAAAAAATCACACATAAGATTACAAAGAAAATCATCGTAGACAGCTTGACTATAAAAAAATAATGACAAAAAGGTAAATCCAATTCCTTAATTCGCTTAATAGCAAGTCACAAGGTAAAAGCAGAACCAAGTAACATACCATCTATAATTCGCATGAAGCGTTCTTTTTGTTTACTAAGATCTGTTGAAGAAGTATTCTTTGCCATCTAAAAAAAAACAAGTAAATAAAACACCGTCACGTGCTCCTTTCTGATACTATAGGTCACATACCTTATGGATAATAAACGTAAAGATTTTATTTTTTCAAATAATCAAGGTCCTACATTTTATTTAGAATGACTTCCAGTGTGCATCATTTTTATGAACCCTTGTGTTTGTTTTTGTTAACTTTTATTTTTTTATTTATTTATTTAAACACATAAATATTGGTACAAGGAAGCACCAGATAAATATGCGCCACACAAATCTCATTCGATTTGTGTGAGGGCTGTGATACTGCCCTGGTGCCCAGACTGAAGCAGGTGGTTTTCTTAGGGGACCACACCCGGAGCCTTTGACCTAAAGGTCTAGTCCACAAGGTAGTGGAGCATCGTAAGGAGATGCGGTCCCATGGTAGCCGTTGACCAACAACAGATTCATTCGCCATACGTTCCTTCAGGATACTGGAGCCCATGTGCACCATTGGTTTGGAATCAGGGTTTTCCAACTCCCCTAGGTAGATCCTCCACATCCACCAACCCGGTTAAAGCGCCGGACTTTTAGAGTAGTTCGTCCACAAGGATTAGACACTTTTCTCACAAACAAGAACCTGAACCCAAAAAATGTCAAACAATAGAGTCAAACAACTGTCGAGAAATTCAAGAAGCAAAAATGATATAAGGGATGAGAAAAACGTGTAGCGGTTGAAAAAGTCACACCATAAACTGAACTGAGTGGAGGGAGACAAGAAAAAACATTGATAATAAGAGCGGATGTAATGTCAAGAGAAAGGAACTAGTGCAAACAATAAGACAATTCATAAGTAGTTGGTGATACACTTATCTAGGGCAATATGAAACACATCAAGCACCAGCTTTCCTGTGTGTTTGATCCAGATCAAGTTTGGAGTCTCTCAGAGAACAGAAAAGCAATTTGTGTTACAGATTGACCTGAATATCTTGGATCAGTAATGAATGCCCAGACACAAAAAAGTAACTTTAACCAACTGCTGCCATAAATCAGTAGGTAAGTAAAATATGAATTTTAGTCTTCAGATTATTAAATATTTGAACATTCATTTCAGTATATTACATATAGAAGTATGATTGTAAATAATAAACTATACATGAAGGTAACTAAAATCCCAAGGATAGAAACAGATAGAAAAGACCCACACTAAAGCACCAAAGAAAAAGTTCTAAAACTTCATTATAAACGATAGTAATTCGGGATAGTGCAAAAATACTCTTGTTGAACGAACCTGTATCATATCTTTTAGAGCCTCTTCAAACTCAATAAGGCTAAGGTTAGCTTGACTGAAAGCACCTATGCGCGGGTCTCTGCTGGCCAAAGCTTCATGGAATAAATGGTGATTGATGAAAGCCAAAACAACAGCAGCCCTTCAGAATATAAAAGAGCATACAGAAGATTATGATGAAAAATATTAACTTTTTAGTGTAAATAATATATTTCGGCTTTTAAGCTAAATACTACGACGAAGGCAAAATCAAATTTCTCAATATCAGCTACAACGATTTGATATCTTACAATTAAGTTGAGAGAATTTTTACCTTGTCGTAGTAAATAATCAGGACCAATGACTGTCTATACTGTTCTAAAAACACAGCCGAAATTCAAACAAGGAATAAACTAACGAACAGACGTGAATGTTTTAGATGCAATTTATTTGTCACAGATTAACAGCCAGCAATTACACGGTTACGTGTGTGATAACTTGATCAGCAACCAGCTACATTAGTAAAATTGAACAAACCGATGCGCAGTAAACTTGTCTATTGGTTGGCAGATGGATATCTCTCCCACGCCACAGGTGACACAAGTTCGCAATAGCCAGTACAGCTTCCTAAAGTTTTAGCGAGATTTTTTTCAGATACCAGACTATTAGGACTGATGAGGCTCCCAAGATAAATTGAGCGGTCGATACTTTCAACTACCTCCCTCCCTACTATTAATTCGGGCAATGATGCAGGCCGGTCCTGAAGTAACATTTTACATTTGGAAGAGTACTTATTTGTCCATTCATATAAACTGGGACGATCAGCGATCGAGACCAGTTAGATGGGATTACACCCAGTCCTCAGATTTTAACTAAGATCTCAGTTAATTTAACTGCTAAAACTGAACCACAATATTTGAAAATCTCGGGGATTAGTCCATCAAACCCTGCCGTTTCCCCTCGCTTTATATTACTTGGAGCCTTTTCACAGAAGTATTTCTAATAATCATTTCCTTTTTAAGTTTGAACAGCTGTATACTGTTATTTATCGCCGCAGTCTTTTCTATCTCTTTTGCTTTCAGTATCCACCACTGCTCACGATTTCCAAGTGGACCTTTTATTAGCCCACGTTTGAGCTGGTTCTGCATGTATTCAGAGCCAGAAGAGATGAGTTTTTAAGCATGTGTGGTTTAGTAGACGCCGCTAAAATCCATTGACTTTTCTTAATCTTATGGTTCAAGTAGCTGGTAGACATTACTGCAGTTATCACAGCTGTTCAGATATCACCCCAAGTTAACTCAGGGTGGATGTCACTTTTATAGTTGACTAAGTGTTTCTTCAGTTGTTCCTAAAATATATTCCTGACTTTTTCATTGTCGAGTTGAACTCTAAAGAATTTTCTTGCTGCGGCAAATAGCAGTAACTAAAAATGAGCTGACTACTACCACTAAAATATTAGAATCAAATTACTAGTAAAGTGAAAAACCAGCTTCTAATATGTGCGGAGGAAATCAATAGGCTGAACTACATAGACCATGTGAAAGCTAACAAGGCTATTTGACTATTCAAGCCCTAGGAAGCTGCAAAACTCCAAAACGATAGTTAAGTGGCCAGACTGACGAGCTCTATAAAAGAGGTCAACTATATTAACCGATAGCATCCTGTGTAATAATGACTTAACGTCACTAAGTTGACGGAGATTACGAAACTATACAAATACGAACTATCAAAATTTATTACAAAGTTTAAATTCAAAGAAACGGATATGATCGACCTTCAAGAGGTTGAAGTTTTAATGAGACATCAATAATATCACTAAAAATGTTCAAATAGTTATTCCTGATTGGTCTTAGCTTTAGATGACTTTTATTATTACTCACTTAGATCGGAAATATTCCAACACTATTTACAGAGCTATTGTTATAGAAATGAGTAAAAAATAAAAAAATAAAAAGGACTTGAACTAGCAATGTTAACAAGGAAACTATATATTCTAAGTATCATATAAAGTCACAAGGACGTAACCTTACAAATACTTGTTACACTTAGAATGGGTTATGGAAGGCTTCGAATACTCAGACTATGATTCACAATAGTTTTTTTTAATAGTGAATCTTAATGGAGATAAAAACTGAGAATTTAAGATAGAAGTCACTATCCAAAATACTATAAAGGTTCTTAGGCAAACATTGACGACGTACATTAACTTTAAGAAAAACAAGCATGACAGTAATATTATTGTATTGCTCTGAGTTAATCTGACTTACAATTGAAACGTCACAATCAAGACTAGGCATATTGTGTATACAACTCGTTTGCAAGGATCGTGCTTTGAATCTACAAACTGTACACGCCCACCACATTTTCCACAGCACCGAGCGCAGAAGAAAACGATTCCAATAAGGGGCATAAAAATAGCAAATAGCAGACCGACAACAAGACATATGCCATATCCCAAGTATGTTGTTACAACCTGTTTAGAAAAGTATGTGGTTACATATAAACATGCATAATTGGTTATTTACTAAGTTCAAAAATGATGTATATATATATATATATAACGCAAGAAGTCCAAGCATTTGTAAGACCTCGAAAGTACAGTTCTACAGAAAATAAGCCGGTCGGTCATTTTTATTTATTCTCACGGTTTGAGAGAAGACAAGCACTGCACACACCTACGCCATTGTGATCGATTCTCAGCAATGTCACCCAGTCTCCAACCATTGGTTACGATAGTCACGCGCAACCCAGTCTAGTAGTCTGCATCTAACAACATGGTTCAGACCATCCATCTCCAACACTAGTCAGCACTGCGCGCCGTATTAATCAGTAGTTGGGTATGCGTGATACATGGCACAACCATCACCATCGATGAAGATTTACAACCTCATCAAATGATTTGCCATCATCCACTAATATTTGAGTCTAACCTCACTATTACTTACCCGATGATCCCAAAAGATATGAGCAATATTTCTAAGACATCTGTGATCAAATACTAGTAACTTACGAATATCCTCTACCTTTAATGGCCACGTTTTGAAGCCGTGAAGTAGAACAGAACGAAATGCTGAGCAGTATATCCGTCCTTCAATTGGTAGACGGGCAAAGCATCACTATAAAGCTTGTTACTTTCGAAAAAGACAAACCTAATGAAAGACTATATTTAGTCTATTCCCAAATTGTTGATAGCACCCCAAAGGGAAATGTTGACATTTTGCAAACTTTCACATATACATTCCCTAGGTATGCGAAAGAATCTTTTTGAAGTAGAAAACGTGTGTACTTTGGACCAGTTCGCTGTCTGTATTTCTGTAAAAAGTAAAAATAACTCCGTCACAAGTATTTGATCATAGGTACCTTTGAAGAGTTTTTCGCATATATTGGGTCCACTGAGTAAGCTACGTTGACAGATGAGATGGAGGGCACTAGACATAGCATATCATTTGACAAGATAGTGGATTTTTGGCAACTAAGGATGGGAAATGAGTTAAGTATGCATAACCACTCCTCAACATCGATGTACGACGTTTGCTATTACATAAGCATATTGGACGAAAGCTAGTAACAAATGAAACAATAGCATCAGCCCACGAAGTCACCGGCAATCGATCTAAGCCATATCTGTAGCTCCAAACCACCTAATTGACGTCCGTACGGTCATTGAGAGCAGTAATTCGAGCCAATAGATGACGTGGTCTGAATTCGGTAGCAATGGGACAGATACATTTAATCTTTTCTTCCCCTTAGATACTGAGTTGTGCAATTACTCTATGCCTTCTACTTCGCGAATTACTTTTCTAAAATTATTTCTAAACTTAATCATTTTTACTGTCACTAATACTACTGTGGTGTGTGAGCATTGGTTGCATCTTTACGACGCCATGAAAATGGCGAGTAAAGCCGCTTGCGGCTTCGCGAAACGTCCCGCTTACCAGCACTGGGTTTCTTCTGGCTCTTTACAACTGATGGAAGCCCGTCGGTCTACTCCGGGTGACCGTGAGTTTGACCACAAACGAAGGCTGTTATGTAATGAAATTGGGCAAAGCTTGCGTAAGGACAGAGAAGCCTGGTGGTCGGAGCGTGCTAATGAGATGGAAGCAGCAGCTGCATCTGGTAACTGCCGGAGCAGTTTTGCTCTATGCTTGTGAAACCTGGCCTCTCCGAGTTGAGGATGTTAGACGTCTCTCTGTGTTCGATCATCGCTGTCTCTGAAGGATTGCTGACATTCAGTGGCAACACCATGTTAGTAATGCAGAGGTTCGGCATCGTGTGTTCGGGCGCACAGGCGACAATGCAATTGGTGTCACCATCTTGAAACACCGACTTCGGTGGCTTGGACATGTTTTACGAATGTCGTCCCAGAGAATTCCACGTCGTGCATTGTTTGCCGACTCTGGGACTGGTTGGAAAAAGCGGAGAGGAGGTCAGTGTATGACATGGTGTCGTCGTGTGAAAGAAAGCTACAAAGGGCTAGCTTCTGTTGGTCCTTCACGACCCCCTGGCTAGGGTCCGAGAGATGGTGCAACACAGTGGCTAGAGACGTTATCAGATATAGCTCAGAATAGAAGCCAGTGGCGAGCCTGTTGTAACCTTCTTCTACTTTCTTCATAAAGAGTGGCTATGACTTTCCTAACTGAGAGAGCTCTTCTGGTTGTACATTTCAGTTCCCCCCATCATTACTCTTCTCCTTTTCTTTTTTTCCTTCTTTTATATATATTCATTTTCTTCCTTCTCCCATTCTCATTGTTTTGTGTGGCGCATATGTATCCGGTGCCCTTTGTACCAATATATATCTGAATAAATAAATAACACTGTGGCATTTATCTCAGTGATTCCGTTTCACCACGGTAACCCCCCCCTAATGGGATGGTGTCTGACGAAATCTCGGCACGGATTCAAAAAGCTCGTTTGGCTTTTGCCAACTTTCGTCACCTATGGCGAAGACGAGATATCCGTCTATCAATTAAGGGACGAGTATACTGCGCAGCAGTTCGTTCTATTCTACTTTACGGCTGCGAAACGTGGCCATTAAGAGTAGAAGATACTCGTAAGTTATTAGTATTTGATCACAGATATCTTAGAAATATTGCTCGCATCTGCTGGGATCACCGGGTAAGTAATAGTGAGGTTAGACGTATGGTATTAGGGAATGATGGTAAATCAGTTGATGAGGTCATGAATCTTCATCGACTGAGATGGTTGGGCCACGTGTTACGTATGCCTGAACACCGATTACCACGACGCGCTATGCTGACTAGTGTTGGAAACGGTTGAAAGAAAGTTAGGAGCGACCAAACCAAAACGTGACATCAGTGTTTGAAGTCACTAACGTCTAGTCTGAGCCATGTTGGTAGATGCAGACTACTTGCCTGGGTTGCACGTGACTATCGTAATAAATGGTTGGAGACTCTGGGTGACATGGCTCGGAATCGATCACAATGGCGCAGATGTATACATTCTTTATCTTACCTTAAACCTTGATATTAAAATTACTTCATAACTTTTTTCCTTCCTATGCTATATCCATATATACAACCTTTCTTTATATACTACCACCACTAAATTAATTACTTCTATGAATCCGGTGTTCATCTTGTTGTGCTAAGGAGGTATGGCAACTTGGACCGATGCATATATGTGCCTGGTCCTACGTTGTCGCTGACTGACTGACACTACGGTAACCCTACGGGTGAACATATGTACGAAGTCCGACGTTGCTTATGGCTTTTACTTTCGCCCCGTGAACTGAAATCTGAAAATTTTGGTTGCAATCTCTATATGTAATATGGTAGAAAAAGAACCACGGATTCTCTTAAAAGCTGTAGCAATCTATATTTAGATTTGACGTGTTTACATTTTCACATTGTTCACTTTTAACGCGAGATTTGGTGACACTTTAAGACAACTTTGTGGCAACGCCATCTCATAGAAAAACGAACGCAAGGACTCTTGACATTTTTTTTGAGAGTGAATAACTGAAGTACGTCCAAATGGCTGGAAAAATAAATGCTTTACAGGGAGATGAAATGTACTACTGTCACTGTTAGCAACCTACTTGCATTTCTTAAACAAACCTTTATTAAGGAAAGAGCTTTCAGTAGTTATAAACTCAAGTAAATTTTGAATATGTACACATACAACTAACAGGAGTTGACACTTATTGCCCCCAAATGCCCTGGTACGGCCGAGAGTGGGGAGAGTCTACTTTCCCTCTCGAAATGCTCTCACATGGCCAGCGAATATATAGCCTCTGCCAGGGAAGTCCTACTCACTGCCTTCTCGTGGCGGGGGTGTTGTTTACGAAAGTGAGAGGACGAAAAGCGAATGTCCGGCGCTATAACCGGATTGGTGGACACGGAGGGTCCACCTAGGGGAGTTGGAAAACCCTGATTCCAAACCAATGGTGCACATGGGCTCCAGTATCCTGATGGAACGAATGGCGAATGAATCTGTTGTTGGTCAACGGCTACCATGGGACTGCATCTCCTCACGATGCTCCACTGCCTTGTGGATCAGACCTTTAGGTCAAAGGCTCGGGGTGTGGTCCCCTAAGAAAACCACCTGCTTCGGTTTGGGCACCCGGGCAGCATCACAGCCCATACACAAACAAATGAATGAAATTATGAACTCTATTGACGATATCCCTGGTCATACTAAAAGCAAGACAATTAACATTATTATTATTATTACCTTTATTATTATTATTATTATTACTTACTTACCATATCGCTAATTCACCCCCTTTTATCCCCAATTTGTGTAACCTTACTCTTCAACTTATGCAGCAGCTCGCTCTTGGTGGAAAATCTGTCCTATCTAAACGATCTCCAGTCACTGTCTGGTTGAAAGTGAATGCTTCCACCGATTATGAATACTGAGGCAGTCTTTCTGAAACCACGTACGCCGTTCAAGCTGGCTTCCTTCAACGTTCGCACACTAATGCAGATCAGACAACAGATAGGGCTGGCTATGTCTTTGGAAGGTCTTAATGTTGACGTTTGTTGTCTATCCGAGACCCGTATTCAAGACTCTAGTGAAGTACTACAAATCCGCTCTCCATCTGTCGCCTCGAAAAGCTTGTTCCACGTGCGCTTATCCGGGGACCCTGTGGCATCTTCGTCTGGTCTTGCTGGCGTTGGTGTCGCACTAAGCGCTAGAGCTGAGGCAGCACTAATCGATTGGATCCCCATTAACAGTCGGTTATGTGCTGTTAGATTAGAAAGTTCCATCAAAGTGAGAAGAAATCGGCGTGAGAAACGGTGTCTTTTCGTCATCTCCGCCTATGCCCCGACAGATTGCAGCCCGGATGCAATCAAGGATGAGTTTTACCATCAGTTAACAGTTCTTCTCCAGAAAGCGCGTTCGATAGATATTGTAGTACTAGCCGGAGACTTGAATGCACAGGTCGGGCGTCTAGGCACAGAAGAGAGTCGTTTAGGTGGCCGATGGGGACTTGTTGGTCGCCGGACAGATAACGGGGACCGTTTGCTGCAACTGTGCACAGACCACAACCTGTTTCTGGCCAGCACTAACTTTCGGCACAGTCATCGCCGGTGTGCCACCTGGCGTCCTCCCTCTGCATCCCAAGCCTGGACTCAGATTGATCACATCGCGATCAGCTACCGCTGGCGTGGTTGTGTACAAGACTGCCGCTCCTTTTGGAGTACCTATCTGGAGTCTGATCATGCCCTGGTCTGCGCCAATCTCACCTTACTTTTCAGTGGCCGAAGGATTGACCACCACCAACGGATCGATATTAGTAAACTGGCTGCAACTTCTGTTGCAAGTAAGTATCGAGCTGAGCTAGCCTCTAGGCTAGCTACCACCCCACCGAAAAGTATAGACGAGCATTGGTTGCATCTTCACGACGCCATGAAAATGGCGAGTAAAGCCGCTTGCGGCTTCGCGAAACGTCCCGCTTACCAGCA
The DNA here is from genome assembly GCA_944470415.2 of Schistosoma rodhaini. NCBI lineage: Eukaryota > Metazoa > Platyhelminthes > Trematoda > Strigeidida > Schistosomatidae > Schistosoma > Schistosoma rodhaini. The sequence continues at coordinate 67,457,071 of OX104044.1, forward strand.
CTGGGTTTCTTCTGGCTCCTTACAACTGATGGAAGCCCGTCGGTCTACTCCGGGTGACCGTGAGTTTGACCACAAACGAAGGCTGTTACGTAATGAAATCGGGCAAAGCTTGCGTAAGGACCGGGAAGCCTGGTGGTCGGAGCGTGCTAATGAGATGGAAGCAGCAGCTGCATCTGGTAACTGCCGGAAGCTCTTCCAACTCATCCGAGCCACTGGCAGCAAGAAGTCTGGTGTGAGTGAAACAATCTACGAGGATGACGGGATGCCAATCACTAACATCTGTCGATGTCTTGGACGATGGGCGGAATTTTTCGAAGGGCAGTTCAACTGGCCTGCTGCTCCGGCAACATCAACCAGCTTGTCCTGCTCCCCATGGCCGGTGACGACTGATCCACCAAACGAGGCGGAAGTCCGCAAGGAACTCCAACTCTTGAAACGTTATAAATCACCGGGCCCAGATGACTTACCTCCGGCTCTTTTTAAAGATGGTGGTGACTTTCTGGCTAAGGAACTGACTGCGTTGTTTGGAAAGGTTTGGGAGCAAGAAAGTGTTCCAACATCTTGGAATGAGTCAATAGTCGTCCCTATCTTTAAAAAGGGTTCACGTTGTTCCTGTAGCAACTATCGGGGTATAAGTCTACTTTCGATCGCGTCCAAACTATTGGCTTCTATCATTCTTCGTAGGTTGTTTAAAACCCGAGAACGATTGACTCGCGAGGAGCAGGCTGGTTTTCGTTCTGGTCGAGGATGCATTGATCACATCTTCACCCTCCGCCAAATGTTAGAACACCGTCATACTTATCGCAGGCCAACAATCGTAGTGTTTCTTGATATCAGGGCGGCCTTCGATTCGTTGGACAGGACTGTTCTCTGGGATTGTCTATTGAAGAAGGGTGTGCCTGAGAAGTTCATTAACATCTTAAAGGCCCTGTATACGAACACCTCAGGCAGAGTGAGGGCATACAACCACCTTTCTCCCTTGTTCCATTCAAGCAGTGGGGTTAGGCAGGGTTGCCCGATCTCCCCATTCCTCTTCAACTTTGCCATCGACGACATCCTAGAAACAGCTCTGATGGATGTAAGTAATGGCGGTGTGGATATGTTGCCTGGAGAACGACTTCTCGACCTTGAGTATGCGGATGATATTGTCTTACTGTGCGATAATGCCCAAGGCATGCAATCAGCACTTAATCAGTTGGCAATCAGTGTCCGCAGGTACGGCATGTGCTTTGCACCCCCCAAGTGCAATGTACTTCTACAAGACTGACAGGATTCTCATCCTGTACTCACCCTGGATGGTGAGGAGATCGAAGTAGTTGAGAAGTTCGTGTATCTAGGTAGCTACATAAGTGCTGGTGGTGGCGTGAGTGATGAGATTGATGCACGTATAATGAAAGCCAGAGCGGCTTATGCCAATCTGGGCCATCTTTGGCGCCTTCGTGATGTTAGTCTGGCTGTAAAAGGTCGGATCTACAACGCGTCGGTGAGAGCAGTTTTGCTCTATGCTTGTGAAACCTGGCCTCTCCGAGTTGAGGATGTTAGACGTCTCTCTGTGTTCGATCATCGTTGTCTCCGAAGGATTGCTGACATCCAGTGGCAACACCATGTTAGTAATGCAGAGGTTCGGCATCGTGTGTTCGGGCGCAGAGACGATAATTCAATTGGTGTCACCATCTTGAAACACCGACTTCGGTGGCTCGGACATGTTTTACGAATGTCGTCCCAGAGACTTCCGCGTCGTGCATTATTTGCCGACCCTGGGACTGGTTGGAGAAAGCGGAGAGGAGGTCAGTGTATGACATGGTGTCGTGGCATGAAAGAGAGCTGCAAAGGGCTAGCTTCTGTTGGTCCTTCACGACTCCCTGGTTGGGGTCCGAGAGATAGTGCAACACAGTGGCTAGAGACGTTATCGGATATGGCTCAGAATAGAAGCCAGTGGCGATCCTGCTGCAACCTTCTTTTACTTTCTACATAAAGAATGGTTCTAACTTTCCTAACTGAAAGAATCTTCTGGTTGTACATTTCAGCCCGCCTTATCTTTTCATCCTTTATCTACCTACTTTCATTATTTGTGTGGCGCATATGTACCTGGTGCCCTTTTGTACCAATATATATGTGTTTAAATAAATAAATAAAATAAATAAACTTATTGTTCACATTGATGTTGTGAGGACAGGAGTTTAAAGACATACGTTGACCACTTTCTATCATGCTTGTGTTTAGCCTTCTCATAAAATATTATACTGAAGGTGCTCATATGAATTTCCTCAGCAGTTAACCACAGGATTCGACCATACTGAGGGTAAACCTGCATAGAGCGAGGAAACTAGTTGCGTCCCTAAGACGGTCAAAACAGGTGGTCAGCTGATGAACATGGGGAACATGAACAGGCTTGAAACGGTGAAGCTATGACAAAATGCAGTTCATTGTGCAAGAATTAGATCACAACGTAAAATAAAGGCAGAATTAGAAACTCACAGGTTCAATGCTTCTATATGCGAGTCTTGAGTGGTGTGAAGCTAAAAATCAAGGAGAATTGACGAGTCGATAACAACGTACTTTGAATATTGACAAGGGTTTCAAGAACAGCTGTTGGTGGTTTCTGACCACGAATAAGATCCAAAAAGAAATTCGATATCGAGTAAGAAAACTCCACACTATCACGCAGTTGTAGGGTAGTTCTTGTAGATGAGTCATCATCCACTTCTGAGTTACATACGGCAATATCAAGGCTTACACACAAAAACAATACGGTGCTAAAAGCGACTCTCATAATTGGTACTAAGGAATCAAGTCAAGGACTTGAGCATTGCTAGAACATCAACGTACGAAACAATTTGAGCGGAGAACTTACTGTTCAACATTCAAACCTTCAATTTTCAAAATACGTTAGAAGATACTGCGATTTGTTTCTTTCTTGGTATTTCTGTGTTGGGGGAGGGTTTCTTTTTGTTCGCTGTCTGTTTTCGTGATAACAATGCTGATAAGGATATCGCTTAGTAAAGGGTTAGATAATTCAAAAGTTACACCTGTATTGACATAAATAATCAGTGATTCTTATAGCGACAAAATAAAGACCACGTTTTCCTTCGTTAGTAACATTTTTTATGTAATTACATTAATATTCAATACCCGCTGAGGCAGGAATATATTACTGTCTATTGTTTCTTTGTATCAGTGGTAAAACCGGAAATAATTGTTTGGTTATGTCAATGCATATACACACTACCGTTGTATTAAAAATAAACGCTATCTCTGTCATCTGCTCTGCAACTCTATTGGCCACGGCATGTGAATGAAGATTATGACAGTGTTATAAGATCTTTTTAGGCCGTCCTACACTACATTGGATTGTTGGCCCGGATTATAATAACTATCGGATTTATCTTTCTCGTCACACCGTTGAAACCTTTACGCGAATAGGGACCTTCGGTAATAAACTGAACCAACGTGTTGCTGTTATCTCAGAAGGAGCTTACATCTGACATTCATCCCTGAAAATTGTCGTGGTCTTTTTATTTAATATACTATTTTGTTATGTAATTTGTTAGTTTTCCTTTACAGACACTTCAGTTTGTCGTGATAATATTCTTTCAACATATCATTAGTAACTATGCCTATCAGTATATCTTGAATAAGCTCTTTCATTGTGATCCACCACACACCTAATATGATTAGTCTTAATACCTATTGATCTAAATTGTTGCAGAGATAAATAAATCCCCAAAATAAATAGTTCCGTGAGCTTTCAACAGTGATGCTGACCTCATTAGTTTTACCGAACACACTGTAGCTAAAAATTCTCGATCACTCACCCGCACCAGATCACGAGTGGGTACACCTTGCTACCCATCTCTTGCAAATGCCAGCCACCTTAGACCAAACGCTTTTCGACATATCGACGGCTTTCTAGATACACCTTCAAAAACCTTCATTAACGATTTCCGATTTGGTTGGGTTGGTACACTTGTGAAGATGTTACGTGTCACATTCCGAATACCTTTGGCATATTTAGTGTGGAATCCCTTTTTAAAGAAGTCAACATAAGCCACCATCGATTCTCTCCCTTCAAGCAATCCAAAGTCCTAACCAAACTAACACCTAAAGTATTAACATCAGTTTCAGTGATATCTCTTTCGTGTCCTATCTAAAGACGAAGTCTTGTTGAGTTCAGAGAACTATTGGTTGAAGGTAATTATGAACTACGTGATACATATTAGTCCCATATCTCGTCACTTCCCAGGTTTTTGACTTGATTGCTTCTAGGCTAGCTGGATAGGGTTTGTTTTAAAGTCTGGGAGCTTCATGATCTGGTCTTTGGACTCGTACTAGACAAATGACATCATTCGTGAGGTAAAAGGTTTGATGAAGGAAATTCTCCTAGATATAGATTAAGGCTGGTATTTTTAGGGCCAGTAATGTGTCACCGAGATCCGGCCAAACCATATCTGCAGCTAGACTGTTTCTATGTTATACAGACTATGGAACCTTGAACAGTTTACCTAGAGTCGTTAATATCAAGAGTGACTAACTGGGAGTAGCAATCTGCCAGGTGTGGACAGCATCACTTCCGTTCAACCCTAGCAACCTTACTACTAACAAAATCGGTGAACTACACGATGGATGCGGTTTGAATAATTCAATCATAAGTCTACCAAAAGACGTCACATGACAACAGTCTATACTGACCTGTGAACATCAAGAATAAACACTGAACGTGTTGAGCAAGGTAATGCTCCAGAAAGTTGAATGTTAGAATCACTTGCAAATCTTAACATGGATGTTTTACTACTGATAGCGGTTACCACTGCGCCCAATAACGGTAGTCATGTATTTCTGCGGGAGCAGGTACACTCTATTTTTACTAGCATGACCTAGGATATACAATATTGGTTTGTACGTGAGGTGCTCCCGAAGTGCGGTTGTTAAATAAATGAAATCAATAAAAATAAAAGGCTGTACATTCCTGCAAACGTCTCAGAGAATTTTTCATTATGTTTATGTTTTAGGATTGCAATATGAGTTCAGTTTTCATAATGTCTCAAAAATGACATCGCGTCCACGTTGTGATCATTGGAAAGGTACACCAGGTCCAAAATCGGCATTATTGTGTTAGAAATGATTGGGACATACTGAATTTTCGAACGATTTTTGTCGAATTCGGCAATATTTAATAATTTTGCTCGATATATAAAAAGACTATGTTGGCCAAGAGATTTTGTTTAAATTGGCCTCCATTATTCCTGTCCACTTTTCGCATGTCTTACTGATGACTTTCCGCTAAATACAAGTGTTCGCATACGCTCCTTGTTACGACTTTTTTAGACTGACGTTTTCTAATTGTTTACTAACAATCCTATTGCATACATCTTAGAATACGTCATAAAACGAATTCACCATTACTTATACACGAAAACTTTGGTTCCATATCTGACGTTCCATGGAATGTTCATACACAAACATCATTGTGAATAAATATGGAACTATGAACATTCACCCTTCTGATAATGACAAGTAACTCATATGATTTGTATGTACTTGCTTTTGTATCTTGTTAACTATTTTTTTATACTTTTGGAAGCATTAAATGAGTTGCGGTATTCCCAGAATTGTAATGGTCCGCCACAATTATTTGGTGAGGCGGTTTTTATTGTTCTTCCATTAGTATTATTACAGGATCGTCCCCAGCGTATTTTCGTTCGTTAGCACTGTGTTACGACTATTTTTAGTTTTTTATATATTAGAATGAAGACATCATAATAGAGAAGGCTACCGTTTAACCTTTTTTCGTTGTTCCTAGATATTCTGAACCTACCATAACAACCACTATTTCAACAACTGAGATAATGCTATCTCCGTATGTTATAAACTGTTCTATATTTTGGCTTTCCTAAGTGGGAACTTTATATTAGGCTCGTGAAATACGCTAATAAGCAGCCAAACATGCATGTATAGTTATTACACTGCCCACAGAAATGACAGATGGGGTTGGTAATCACATAGATCAAGTGCCAAGTGCGTTCTCGGAATATATCTTCACTAAAGCATCTAAAGTACGAAATTATTGGGCTTCATTCTCCGCAACGTCTTTCGAAAAGAACCCAGAACCATCCTCTACAAGATATGAGTACGGCTTAACGTTATCATTATTATCACTAGCTTTATTCAATATTACATTTCTGGTACAATATAGAATTCTCAGCACAATGTATTTCAACAAGTTTCTGTTTCTTACGTTTCGATCAATCCTGACGACAAGTAATGAGTGATAGTCAGTTACAAGTTAGCACCCCAGTCAATCGATATGTGAATAATGTACATTCTTTTCGCTGCATATTGTCAGCAGCCACGATATCTCTGATTTGGCCTTTATAACGTGTACAAAAAATTGTTTACTGCTTGTCTTTTATTCTCCAATTTACACCTGTTGGATGTACCAAAGTTGAACGGAGTATAATAAAATTCGACTCCAAAAAGGCTTAAAATTGACTCACTCATTGACTACCACTCTTGATGTCGTATCCTAGAGCTTGTTCTCCTGAGAAAAAGTAGGCTTAGGTCCAATTTGATGGTTTGTCCCAAGCTACTCAAAAATCTTGTTGGCTCCACCTGTAATACAATCCTTACTTGAAGCCCACATACAAGCAGCCCTCGCGACACGGAGAATATAGACAACGGATAAATTTTCACACATTAGAATATTAATGTTAGTATGACTCTTGTGTATAATTTGAGAGCTGGTGTGCTTTGTGAGGATTGCGTTGTGACAAGTATTTGGTGACCGAGAATGAATAGAATTGAAGTTCAGAGTAGCCAGTCGAAGACGTCTACTTGAAAGTATTAACATTGGTCTCTCAATAGTGATCCCAGATAAATATATCTGGAGACTCTTTAGCTACTATTCATTCTAATAATAAAAGTCAGTAAGTACAGTACCTACTGACTCATCATATGGTTTTCTGATGAAGTATAAACAGCAAAGCACCTTTCTTTCAGTACCTCATTTGTTGTACACGGTCAGTGAATATCTTCTTACGTCTGAGTCAAATTTAATGTGCGAGTTTGTAGTGCCGCGATTCGTCAACCGTTTACTTCGATAACCGTTATAATTCTAAACTTAACGGCACGTAAAATCAGAAGACAAAGGATAGCAGCAACTACAGTTTATTGTCGAATAACTCAGGTTCGGAAGCTAACAACACCTGAGCGAATATGAACGAGCGAGTGAACAGGCGAACAAGCGAAGGAAACGAACGAGGAGCAAGCGAGCAAATAGCAAGCAATTACATAGTCAATTTATAGTCAAATTTAATAAGGGCACAGCAAAGCAAAACAAGGGCTGATAATAATATTTGCGTGCGTACATATATGAGGAGGAGTATGAGTCATCGAATGATATTTAAGCAGTCAACATTTCGGCTAGAGTGTCATGTGCTCTAGTGGTATAGCAGTGCAAAGAATATGCAAATTGTTACTATCCAAATGGCGATGTCTGTTAAATAAGTTATAAAAAAGGGCTTAACCAAAATTGGCTATAATCGAAAGTGATTGTAGGATGGTTGCTATAAGTTTGTTAAGATCACAGCATGTAACAAGTGCCTTCACATAATGACCATACCGTAAATATTAACTTATCAAGTAGTTCCATAACACAAACAAATGGCTGATATACCTCCATGACCATTCCGCAGTAAAACATTCCTGATTTATTAATCCCACCTTCACCGACTCCACTGGGCCAGAACACCATCTGAAAACCCTTGATTAATGATGATAAGGCCTGTATAAATGACACGCAGTGTAGAATCCAAACTAAGGTTTAGACTGAAGAATAACTGTTGGGGTAGTTTAGGTACGCACTACTGCGCAGTTGAGTCCAGATTAAGGTGATCGGGCAAGCGACAATCCTAAACGAATATTACCACTTAGTTGTTCAACCAATAATTGTTCATTCAGTTGCGAAATCATGAGCACCAAATAAATGTTCTTCTACCTTTTCTGCTGCTCGACCTTTTATTTCTATATGTTTAAGCATGTGTCGGTCGGTATTCGATATTATCCCTATACTTCGCATATTGTTCTTCCTGATGACCGTTACTCGATAACGGCCCAATGGTGTATAAATTAGAAGGCGAATACGAAGTGCTGATTAAGTTCATTTATGAACCAAGCACAGATGTCCAAAAATGAAGGCACGTTAATCAAGCATGGAAGAGTAGTGCCGTAAAACAAGCGAGTGAGAGAGAGATCTAGTCAATGAACGAGTGTGCGATTCAACGAATCAATGAACAGGATTAGGATGTACATGTATATACATAGTGACATGAATTAATCATCGAATCAATGAAGCGACTAATAGTAAGGTTAGCAGAATGAATATATGCATAAGCAGTAAGCAATGTCAGGCATACATATTCATACAGGTGCAACAATAATAAAGGTGCAATAGTATAGATAGGTTGGTATTGTGCAAATGAGTCTGTCCATCAAATAAGTTAACAAAAAGGCTTAACCAAATTAAATGTGAAGGAACTCGAATTTACGTGGGCTGCTATAAGCGTCATAACTAGAAAACGATCAGTGTGAGATTATCCAAACATTAAAGTTTAATTATCCCCCGGAAGCCGAATTCGAGGGCCTAGAACTTGTGCGGTACAGGAAGAATCACGGGGGCATGGTATTGATGTATCTTATTTATCACATTCCCACTAGCCCTAACATATCATAAATTCATTTCGTTTAGAAATTACACGTAAGGGTGTAGTAATATAAACTCATTTTAAGAGCTTGGACTTTACTATAAACGACAGAGAAACTAAAGTAACTCCCATATGGGCCTGCATTTAATCAATATGTTTATTCGAGTCTGCCTACAAATAGAAGAAAAGTACTTTGGATGCTGATTTTGTCATGGATTCTAAAAGGTGTTCATTTTGAAGAAAACACGATAAGTATACATGGTGTTTGTTTGTAGACAATAACTCTGGCTGTCGCCATATTTCAAGATTTGTTGTTATTAGTATTTAGATCACCAAGATAGATTGTGTTTCAAATGATCGAGGGCCTATTCAAGTTAGACGGAAATAGTGTGACGAATCAGATAGCTTCGAAGTCACACCTAAGGTGGCTTACCCTTTCATCATATCAAGTTACTATGGCTGCTTTGAAGACCATTCGGCACAAAGGATGTTGTTACGGAAATGTATTAATAAGAGTAGGTACAAGGAAGAGAGTGCGACCACCACTGCATATACCAGTCCATGGCGTTCAATTAATTGACGCTCGCTGATTTTCCTTTAACTTGACGAGGTTTGTTGAAGTGTTCGACATCTAATGTCTCCACCACCAGATGTTTTGGCTAGGGTCCAATGATATTTTACTGGTCTTATAAAACAACTCCCCCAGCGTTAAGTCCAACTTATTAAATATTTTTGACCAAAGCCAATACTCTTTTTTAATTTAGAATGAAATATGAATAAGCACTCATAGATACCCTTACAAACTATTACGCCTTCAGAATTATGGCATTATGGAACTATCTATGGAGGGCAGTATTAACAACAAAGTGCCTAAAAAGAAAGCTGTAAGTTCACTTTAGTCTCAAAATCACTTACTTTATTCACGAGTTACTTCCTCAGTCCACTAGTTTGCAAGCACAACAAAGACTATAGCTTAACACTATCAATTCGAAAATGGTAAACCTGGGGTGAATATTTGTTCGATATTCCATTGTTATTGAAATCATTCCAAAATAAATTTGTAAATCCGATGCATTTTCCATTTATCAAATTAACCGTCGTAGGAAATCCATGTGAGGCAAACATCTTGGCATCTAGTCCACACATACTAAGTAACACTTATGAGTAATACGACACACATTTTTGTTATTTTCCTGAAGAATGCACAAACTGGGATCCGTGTATATACTAACGAAGTAAACAGACCGTGTATCACTTCATCGGCCATATAGTAACGGTTGTTTACCCTTCTGCTCCTTGACTGTGGAACTCCGGATAAGGTTTGTGGCCAAAACAACGGACATATACAGCACACTGCCTGCGAGTTTCCAACTTTTAGTTTGCTTTCATGCACGACATAAAGCGTCCAAGTGATTTAATAAAGTTATATGGTGTATTTTCAATAACAAATCTGGGTCTGGTAATTCCTTTGAATACATCGTTGATATCCACGTCAACTGGACATGACTCGCTGATGGGCTAGAGGTATCCATAATACTAAAGGAAATAAGCAACCAGAGATCATTTCCTTTCATTAATCTCGATAATGATGACCAGTGACGAAAATATGGACAATCGAAAAGTCACAAGCGACAGCAACATTTATTTTAGCTGAAAACGGCCTAATCCGTTTTCCGAAATCTAAAAAATAATACTTAAAACAAAATAAATGAACATTTTATCACATAAATGCATAAAAACACCTGAGAGAATACACCAACTTGAGCAGAAGTAGCGAAAAAACTGGTTTAAAAAATTAGCGCCAACACATAAAGTATTACATAAATTGCAGAATTTGAGAACGCCGAAATATTAAATTATGCAGTGACATCAAAAAGAAGTCGTAAAAGCACACGGAGGTAGGCAAACTGACCGCCATTATTTACAAAGACGGTAGAAATGATAATACCGTTTTCATTTTTATTAACCACTAAGTAGATTGTCAAAATTATGAACCAGAGTTGAATTTATTTCCAGTCGGTACCGTTGGTAATGGTCTTGATAATGACAAACCTGCCAGGTTTTAAAAAGAGGACCTAATGGACACGTTAGTTATGGAAACAATGCGCTCGAAATAGGCAAAAGACCTGTGGTTTATTCATCACATATAAACGATAGTTTGTTATTGATTCCACAGCGACGGATATAACGTATCCTAACGTAGACAATATTACTAATCACATTATATCTTTAGATACCCACAAAAGATGAGGTGCATAATAAATAAGTACATTTAATTTCATACAACTGTTATATTTCCTGCTCTTATTACTATCTTAATCATTGCCACTGCCACATTTTCCCAAATAAGTATGCGTGTTCGTTATCCTTCCTCATACCATTTAACACAGGCTTGTGCATGTATCCCATAACATTCCCTGTCCCTGTGGAAATCCGGAGGGACAATTTCTAGACAATATAGTGACGTCAGACGACAAAAGGTCTAGATACATTCGTTTCATTTAACTCTACAAAATATCTAATCATCCGCCTAACAGGCTAAAAAAGTAGATAATTAAGACACTTATAACTGTCCAAAATCGGGTTGAACGAAGTCTCTCTTTTTTCCAGATCAGTAAGCGAAAGACCTACTGCTGGACAAGGTGCATATAAGAGAAAAGACGACATCTTAGTCAAGAAGTCATGGACGGCCACAACCAGATGATAAAAAATGGGCGCTACATTCTTTTATCAGTTGTGGTCTAGAAAATTATTAAAAAAGTTTTATGTAGGTTTGTCATCTTAAACAACTGACCATATGCTACAACAAATCAATGGCTGCGGCACTAAGAAAATGGCTGGTTTTACGTGATGCAAATTTATTATCATAAGTAACGACATAAGGTCACCCACACAGAATAAGAATTGCTTCCAGTTATTCAGGTTTGCAGAATATCTGTAAATTCGCTATAAGTCACGATCAGTAAAGTCATAAGCTACAAACACCACTTTATTTTATGTTAACAACTCCACAACTCCTAATCGGCAGTAGAAAAACATATTCATCCACCTACTAACACCAGAAGATATTGGCTTAGCAGTTTACATGTCTCCATAGTTCCAAACACCTATTCTTAGCAGTGCGCTCAATTACCGATTCATCACAATACCTCGATATCTACAATGTTAGGAGTGAGAATTAAGCTATCAATTTCAACCTACCTCGCAGGACCGATAAGGTGGTCACTGAAGACTCTTTCAATTTCCATAAAGTGACTAAGTTGTCATCGTACAAAACTTGTTTTCATAAACGGCTGGCGGGATTCTACGAATACAATGCCGAATTTCAGAACGGTGGTTAGTCAGAAGAACGTCAAGTTGCCATTATACCCCCTTCATTTTTAAACCCACTCTATATTTTTCCTACACATTCATAATATTTCGAAATTGAAAAGTCGGCTCAAGAAAGTTGGATCTGTTATCGCTGCAGAGTTCTGACGAACCCTTTCTCCTTTCCTTAAAGCCTGTCATTGTCACAGTGAGGGCGTGAGTATTCAGACTAATAGCTGCTTTTAAGCGTACAGAACGCGTTCGAAGACGCATGAATATACATTAATATATAATTTTTTGACGTTTCCTTCGGCGGAATAATAGTGTGCCGAAATAGTCGATTTCCGAGAGAGAAGCGGAAACAGTTTCGCTTAGTCCTACAAACTGAAAGGGATGCCGCCATTTCGTGATCCAATATAACTCTCACACGTCTGAACTTAACGCATTTCCCTGTCAAGAGTCTAATTGAACTGGTTCGCTTAACAGTCTTGTAGTTTTAGAGTATTATGGGTAACTCTTGAGAAGTGCTGATGTGGCTTTAGTGGTCCTATAACTGACTACAGTTAGATTGTTTGTGATTGTTATCAAAATATACATGCCGCTAACACTAGTATATTTTGATTGACTCAGTTTGCGTTAGACAATAACGGAATAAGATAAGTTAAATAAAAGAATGAATTTTGGACACGTATATTTCATACAATCGTTGATCCGAAGAGAACAATAAGAAAAAGAGAGTAGAGGAACCTAAGCAGACTGAAATGAGACGAAGTAACAGGCTACGGAAAAGGCGAGCAAGCCAACTGGTTTTGATCAAACGTGACTCAAAATTTATATTCAGACAAAAATAAGTTACAGACACACGATGAATAGGGTAAGCTATTAACATTAAATTAACATTAATTTTAAAGTAGTCAGGTTTAATAAGTGAATAAGTAACAAGGTCAAAATGAGTCTCGAAAGCAACTAGTAAATTGGTCTGTCTAAATTGTATAATAACTTACATGGTGTTGACACAGTGCCAGCCACTACATGACCTTTCAGGAAATGATTGTGTCGAACAGTCATTTCTGTTACGAAGTGACGACCAGGTAGGATCACCGGCAGATTGGACAAAAATGGGTTATACCAGTAGATTAATATTCCCGTGATGTGAGATTGTTCTTTGCCTAGCGCGTAAGACTGTTTTTATCTTCATATTTTAGTCGTATCACGACATTCTGAGCTCCAATCTTTCAACAGATGTTATCCAAGCGTTCAAAGAAACGATAAATAGGTACTAATGGAAAAGACTTTGGTAACTAAAAATAATAAAACACAGTTCGTCACTATGACTGGTTCATCAAAGGTAACGACTTCAACTAAGTATTGTCAGCTGGTGAACTTCAGATGAGAACCGCCTTTACCCTTTCCAAAGAGGCTAAAAGCAGCATGATTGGGACACTCTACATTCGGACGAGAATCGGTAGAAATATAATTAATGTCGGTATGTTTTGGTGAAAGTAAGTGTAATTGACCACTGGTTGTGGACAAATAAGTACTCAGCCTACTAACTGTGAAATATGTGATTGCTTTTGATCTTATTTATTTCTACTTTGGATACAGTAGAAGTAACTGTTTTTAATTGTGTGGGAGAAAAAATGCCCAGCATTTACCCTTGCTATCCTTTTCTGGTGGAAGATCGAATATCGGACATGACGTGATCAAGTCTGTGTATGGCTTACCGTTAGAGCATACAATTTACCGGAAGAATGAACTCGGTCACCGGTCTTATTCTCGTACTAAAGTTATATTTCGTGCAATAGGAGAAAATATTTTCGTTTATTCGCTAGTATTTTCTACTTACTGTAAAAGGAAACATTTGCATTGAACCTACAGGTCGTAAAATGTTGACAAAGACAAACAGCTCCAAACAGGTTGATTATTCGCTACAGAAAATATATCACTGAGAGTTTATTTCCAGGTTGCGTTCAATATTTCTTGCATTGCGGGTAACACAGTTATAACTACAGACTCATTATCATACAAAAATCGCAGTTATAAAAGCTAATCGAAGTGAAGTACTAGAATGCAAATCAGCATATCCCTGATGAATCAAAAGCATTCCCTCTTGCAGACACCCTAAACGCCTATAAGTAGACCAGAACTTTCAATAGCGTTAACCCTGATAAAACTAACACTCAGCACTCGAAACGTTGTTTCTTGGGATTCCAGATTCGACCAAGTTGATTTGTAAAAGGTATATATCTTCATCTTATATGACCGTAAACGAATGGCGAAATCAGACAGTGAATACGAACCATTTTATCATATCAAAGATCAACATGCAGCAGCATCAACTGCAGCATTTTATAAACCAAAGAATAGATTTAAATACGTTGAAACTGTCGGATATTCACCACTACCAAACGAATGTACTTGTATTTTGAAGTGCGTGTGTCGACTTACGAGATGGTCAGTTGTTATACTGTAGTATCGGTTGATATGTTAAGCTCGTATACTTTATTCTAGCTTCTGGAAAAGCCAATTCACCTGTTCATTATGAGACAGGTTTTCACCTTGTCAGTTATTTACTTATTAACGCCGACTATTTTTTTATATGAGCATAGGTGTGTGAACACTTCTTATTCCATTTATCACATGTCTGTCATTTATTCTTATCTGACTATAAATATTGATTAACACTTGGTAAAAGTGAGATGGCTTACCCGCCATCTCCGATGTGCGTCATTAATTAATAAAACTGTACTTTCCGTTTTTCCTTGCCTTCTGATTTTATGCACCGTTAAGATTGGAATTATAACGATTACCAGGGTGAACGACCAGCGAAGCACGGCACTACAATACAACTAAAGATACATTAGCAATAACAGTTTCTAAAAAAGATTTTAGAGGCATGGATATGAAAGACTCGTTTTTACAGCAAATGATGGAATTTTCGGGCATTAAAAGAATCAGAACCGAAGCATATCACTGCAGCCTAAATGGAATATTTAGGAGATTCCGCAGTTAGTTAACAAGCTTCCTGATGATTGTACGAAAGGACAGAAATTGGATAAATAAACTGCCTACTGTTATTTCTGGTATCAATTGAACCATGAGTCAAGATTTAGGCTGTTATAATGAGGAATTTGTATGAAACACAATTAAGATCCATAAGAGGACATTTTCGACCAAACAGAGAGGTCAAAATTAATGCACGATTATTCACGACAGCTGAAGGATAAATCTGAACTTATTATTATTATTATTGGCTTTATTCAATCTGGTACAATATAGAATTCTCAGCACGAGTTATTTCAACAAGTTTTTTTTACCAAAAAAAAACAAAACAAACAGCAAAAAACAGAACAGAAATAAAAAAAGGTTTAGGAAAATCTGAGTTTAAACAAATTATCGAATTTGAAACATGCTTAAGAATACAGGTTATTTGCTAGGTCAACTCTAACAGCCTGTTCGTCACAAAGTAAATTAGCTAAGTAAGGTATTACAGAACTTTTATAGATTTGCTTGCGTGCATGAATTTTAATGTATTTACGTCTCGTTCTACCAGAAGATATACAAGGAGAAAGATATGAATGAAGCGGATGGTTAGTATCTGATAAAATAACACCTGCCAAGAGTTTGCAAGACATAACATGTCTATCCACAAGCATATTAACAATGACTTCAAAAGATTCACCACATACCTTGCAAACTGTCTTCAGCACTCTACGCAAAATAGCAAAGTCTTTTCTCAAAAGCCCGGGAAAGAATAATGGAGATCAATATAAAATAATAGGTAATATGCAGGAATTTACAAAGTGTAAGAGTAAATGGCGAGTAATCCCAAAAGCATGCAGCCTCTTTATGTAGTATGTCAAACAGCAAACGTTTTTCGATAACAGTAAAACATGAGAAGACCAAGAAAGATCAAAGGAAAAAGTAACACCAAGATATTTGACCTTCGACACTGTGTTTATTAAGGAGTCTCCAATAGCACAAGCATTATGGGATCCCAACATAGAGTATAGGTTCTGTCCATGTCTCAAGCTAAAATTAACAGCTTGACATTTAGATGGATTGAGTAAGAGACCATTACCAACAGACCACCTTTCAATACGAGATAAAAACTCATTCATTTCTATAGAATGTAAGGAGGTAGAAATTGGCATACATACAGTGAGGTCGTAGGCTAAATTTTAGATGTTAGTTACGCATGTCATCGAGCAAAAAACAGTATATTGTCAAAATTGATTTGATTTTGATTGATTTTTGCCTGTTACTCCCAATGGAGCATAGGCCGCCGACCAGCGTTCTCCAACCCACTCTGTCCTGGGCCTTCTTTTCTAGTTCTATGCAGTTCTTGTTCATTCTTCTCATGTCTGTCTCTATTTCTCGGCGTAATGTGTTCTTTGGTCTTCCTCTTTTCCGTTGACCTTCAGGATTCCATGTGAGGGCTTGTCTTGTGACGCAATTGGGTGATTTCCTCAAAGTGTGCCCAATCCACTTCCAGCGCTTCTTCCTGATTTCTTCCTCCACTGGATGGAATCTGGTTTGTTGTCTCCCACAGTACAATGTTGCTGATAGTGTCTGGCCATCGGATCCGAAGTATCTTGCGTAGACAACTGTTAATAAACACTTGTATCTTCTGGATAATGGCTTTCGTAGTTCTCCACGTCTCCGCCCCATACAATAGAACTGTCTTAACATTTGTATTGAAAATTCTTTCCTTGGTGTTGGTTGACAATTGTTTTGAGCTCCAGATGTTTTTCAGTTGTAAGCATGCTGCTCTTGCTTTGCTGATCCTCGCCCTCACATCTGCATCTGATCCACCGTGTTCATCAATGATGCTGCCCAGATATGTAAAGGTTTCCACATACTCCAAAGCTTCTCCGTCAAGTGTGATTTGATTGGTGCATATTGTGTTGTATCGGAGAGTTTTGCTTTTCCCTTTTGTTTACATTGAGACCTACTGCTGCTACACTGGTTGTTTTCTCCTGCATTTGTTGTTGTGTGTGTGATAGAAGAGCCAGTTCATCTGTGAATTCCAAATCGTCCAGCTGTATCCTAGCTGTCCACTGTATCCCGCGCTTACCTCCAGTCTTTGACGTCTTCATGACCCAGTCGATCACCAGGAGAAAGAGAAAGGGTGAGAGTAAGCAACCTTGCCTTACACCGGTTTTTAATTCAAACGAGTCGGTGAGTTGTCTTCCGTGGACGATTTGGCAGTTTAGTCCATCATAGGAGTTCCGTATGATATTGACTATCTTCTCAGGCACGCCATAGTGTCGAAGAAGCCTCCATAGTGTCGTCCTGTCCACGCTATCAAATACCTTCTCGTAGTCGATGAAGTTGATGTAGAGTGATGAATTCCATTCGATTGATTGTTCCACAATGATCCGCAGAGTTGCCATTTGATCTGTGCACGATCTATCCTTACGAAATTCAGCTTGTTGATCTCGAAGTTGGGCGTCCACGGAATCCTTCATCCTGTTTAACAATACTCTGTTGAAGACTTTTCCTGGTATTGAGAGGAGAGTGATGCCCCTGTAGTTGTCGCACTTGCTGAGATCGACGTTCTTTGGTATCTTGATGAGAAGTCCTTTTTTCCAGTCTGTTGGTACTTGTTCTTCGTCCCAAATCTTACTGAAGAGGATGTAGAGTATCTTGGCAGTTGCTGCTACATTTGCTTTCAGTGCCTCTGCCGGGATGTTGTCTGGTCCCGCTGCTTTGCCACTCTTGACTTGTCTAATGGCCATGCTGATCTCTTCAATCGTTGATGGGCCAACAGCGATTGGGAGGTCTGTGGGTGCTGCTTCGATGTTGGGTGGGTTCAGTGGAGCTGGTCGATTCAAGAGTTCTTTGAAGTGTTCTACCCACCTGTTTCGTTGTTCTTCAATGTCGGTGATTACTTTTCCTTCCTTGCTTTTCACTGGTCTTTCTGGCTTACGGTAATTTCCAGCAAGTTTCTTTGTTGTATCATACAGTTGTCTCATGTTTCCCTCTCTTGCAGCCTTTTCCGCTGTCATCGCCAAATCTTCCACATGTTTACGTTTGTCGGTTCTGATGCTAATCTTCACTTGCTTGTTTGCCTCTGTGTATTCGGCTTGTGCCTTGGCTTTTTCCGCTCTGGTTCGGCTGATATTGATTGCTGCCTTCTTGTTTCTCCTTTCTTCAATTTTATCCAGTGTACCAACAGTGATCCATTCCTTGTGATGGGGCTTCTTTTGGCCCAGAACCTCCTGACATGTTGAAACGATTGCCTCCTTGATACCTTTCCAGTTGCTCTCCATGTTAGTCCCCTCCCCATTGAGTAGATGACGAAAGGCCTGGAATCTGTTGTTGAGTGCTATGTTGAGTTTGTTGAGTTTGTCAACATCTCGAAGAAAGGCCACATTCAACTTTTGTGATGTTGTCCGCACCGCTGTCCAGTGCTTCTTGAGTTTTAGTTTCATCTTAGCGACCAGCAAATGATGATCGGATGCTATATCAGCTCCTCTTATGGTTCTCACATCCTCCATCGTCCTCCTGAACGTTTTGTTGATGCAGATATTGTCGATTTGATTCTGTGTAGTGTGATCCGGTGAAATCCAAGTGGCTTTGTGTATGTTTTTGTGTGGAAATATGGTGCCACCTATGACCAGTTTATTGAAGGCACATAGGTTTCCAAATCTATCAACATTTTCGTTCTTTTCTCCCAGTCCATGTTGTCCAATGACGTCTTCATATCCAGTGTTGTCCTTTCCAACCTTAGCATTGAAATCTCCCATTAGAATGGTCAGGTCCTTGGTTGGGCACTTCTCGAAGATCGACTGCAGCCTATCGTAGAATTGGTCTTTAGCGTCTTCATCGTAGTCGTTGGTAGGCGCATAGCATTGGATGACGTTCATTGTAATGCCCTCTCTCTTTGTTGTGAAGGAGGCTTTGATGATCCTTGGTCCATAATATTCCCATCCTATAAGTGCATTTTGTGCTTTTCTGGACAGCATCAATGCAACTCCTTGTGTATGCAGGGCATTATTTTCTTCATGACCGGATTATAACAGAAGTTCTCCTGAAGACAGTCGTTGTTGTCCAACCTGCGTCCAATGCGTTTCACTGATTCCCAGCACCTCCAGGTTGTATTTTCTCATTTCTGCAGCAATTTGGAAGACTCTTCCGGTCTCCCACATTATCCGGACATTCCATGTACCTATAAAAATTGTTGCTCTGGTTGTAAGAAGGTGCATCGGCCTCATGACTTCCGAATGAACTCGGCTTTCATCATGAGACGTCATAATTAATCCTTCTACTGCCAGGGCAGAGTTTGAATGGTTTGAATTATTTTTTCTGGTTAGCGTTTTTTAGCGAGTTGATTTTCTACGGGATGGGTTCGCTAACCCCATGCCAAACCCTCCTCCTTTACCCGGGCTTGGGACCGGCAGCAACCCTCAGAGGAGCTACAGGCGGAGTTATATTGTCAAAAAGGTTAATTTTATTTTTCACTTGTAACTAATTAACTTGCTTACCATCGATGAGCTACAAATGTTTATATCACAAGTGATCAAAAAGTGATACTGATCAAGGTTTAATGGATCACTATGCAAATTAACCTCATCAACATATCAAAGAAAAGAGATCTGAGCAAATGTGAGAACCACATAGCCATCACACTGTTATCAGCACCAGGAAACGTTTTCAACAGAGTGTTGCTGGACCGGATGAAAAACGTATTAGACGTCCGACTTCGAGATCAACAGGCTGGATTCCATAAGATCAAATTGCGACACTACGGATCATCGTAGAACAATCAGTTGAGTGGAACTCGTCACTATACATCAACTTCATTGATTATGAGAAGGTGTTTGACAGTGTGGAGAGGAGAACATTATGGAGAATTCTCCGACACTATAGAGTCATTGAGAAAATTGTCAACATTATCCAAAACTCATACGATGGAATACAGTGCAGAGTCGTGCATGGAGGACAGCTGACAGATGCGTTTCAAGTAAGGACCGCAGTCAATCAAGGCTGTCTACTCTACCCCTTCCTCTTTCTTCTGTTGATTGACTGGATTATGAAAACTTTGACATCCGAGGAGAAGCACGAAATACAATGAACATTTCAGAATCATTTAGACGATTTGGACTTCGCAGATGACCTAGCCCCCTATCCCATAAACATGAACAAATACAGACGAAGACAACTAATGCAGCAGTAGCCTCTGCATAAATAAGCCTCAACACACACAAAGGAAAAAGCAAGATTCTCAAATACGACATGGAGAATGCCAAGTCAGTCACACTTGATGGCGAAACTCTGGAAGAGGTAGAAACATTCACGTACCTGGGAAGCATCATTGATGAACAAGGAGGATCTGATGCAGATGTAAAGGCGAGGATTGGCAAAGCAAGGACCGCATTCCTACAATTGAAGAACATATGGAACTATAATATTTAAGAGTATTTGAACTATATTATAAACTAGTAATCCCAGCAATATCACAATTTAATCAAGAAGTATTAGATGAGAAAGAACGAATGTACTGTATTTGGAATTCAATATAAAAACAGTCATCAATACAAATAAATCATTGGTTCATATAAACACCACAAAAGTGAAAAATGTTTTGACAACTTGGAATCCCGAAGGAAAGCGGAAAAGAGGAAGGCTAAAGAACACATTACACCGGGAAGTTGAAGCATGAATAACAACTGGGAAGAACTGGAAAGGATTGCCCAGGACAGGGTTGGATGAAGAATACTGATGAGCGGCCTATGCTCCTCCACGAGGGTTAACAGACGTAAGTAAGTAAGTAATGCAACTTAACTATTTTTAATTGTATATAGAAAAAAAGACTGAAACCACACTTCGAAGAAATAAAATAAAATGAGCGGCATCATTCATAATGATGAACAATAGAAGGAAGTTACGTAAATTCACTCAGAGTAAACCGTTTAAGCTATGTATTAATTATCAACACAACTACCAGCAGAAGTCAATATGTCCAAGTTCTTACACTAAATCTATTAATCGGTATGAACTAGATATATTCATTTTCACTGTACGACTATACAAGTAAGCAATAAATAACCTGTTAAAGTTAACGTTATATCAGTTATTAACCCAAAATCCCAAACATGCGTTTTGTTGAGGAATTTCTGGAATCATTTTTTTGTCAAATAAGAAACAACTTTGCTTTTCTATGAATAACATAGATAGATAGATAGATATTTTAGTATGTATTTGCCAAATAGTTGATATATAGTAATTTTATATTGTCGTGACTTCTAAGCTTCCATATAATCCATTAATGATTGTCATATCTTTTTTCCGTTCATAAATTATTATTACTTAATTAGATATCAATTACTCAGTGCTTGTATAAAAAAAGATCCTAATCATGTACATATAGTGATTTGTTATTAACGTTGTGTTTTGAATATTTATTACATTTAAATGAACATGTTATATTTAAGTCTAGCTAATTTTCTACTATTTTGATTGACATATCTAAAATATTCTCATAGTTGAAATCATGAGTCAATTGAAGCTAGACCACTATGGAAAACCTGGAAGTACTGAACGGTTGTTTCGTCCTACTATAGGACTCCTCAGCAGTGCGCATCCACGATTCCGCCTCACAAAATTTGAACCCAGGAGTCCCACAATAGGACGAAACGGCCGTCCAGTACTTCCAGGTTTTCCATGGTGGTCTAGCTTCAATTGATCCATGATCTCAACTATTAAAATTACTATAATATCCACAAAACCCCTTCTGTTTATTGAATCGTTGTAAAAATAGAATACTTAGTACATAAAATGAATTACCATAATGCAAACAACATAACTAATAAAAATTGTGTACTGATTAACGACATACATTCTACTAACAAATGATATATAAGAAAGAGTTCTTTTAATGAATACTTTAATAATTTTCGTATGTGAATGTGTATTATTTGTCAAATATGACATAAATTGTGTAATTTTAGCTTTACAATTTGTAGACATAGTTACAATTATACCATGTTGTTGCAAAAAGAAACAATCACAAAATATTGAATATTTTGTTATAGATGTAAAGATAAATGATTAAGATAGTGTCATAAGATAATTTGATCAATTATTCATTATACTTTAGACTAGATAAGAAGAATAAAGATTTGAATAATGTCAATAATACTAAGTAATAATACATCATTGTACTTAAAGAGTACAACTATTGTGGTGTGATCTACTTATATCCACATAAGTAGTATATGGTGATGGTCAGACATAAAACGTATTTTGGCAGAAGATCGATAAGAAAAGAACAGGAATGAAACTCAATCAGTACGAAAATGCATGAATAATGAAATCATAGAAGACGGACTGATATTTGCAGAAGAAACAGTTAAGATTGAGGTAATTGATTGTTATTCTGCAAATTAATTGTTTACTGTATGGTTATAAGAAGGTGGTGAGATAGTCTGTAATTTGTGCTTCAATACATTCGATTGTCTCCACCTGTGTTCTTATTCACTACACCAGCACTTTCAATAGTTTGATTTTAATGTATCCAACTATATGGTTCACCGATTTCTTATTCAAATCTCTAACTCAATATATTTCTAAGAAGTGCGATTAATTAACGACACAAAAGAGTGTCTTAATTGACTTATGTTAATTGATCATTGAATTTCAAAGTGATTATAAACAAAGTGTTTTTTTAATAAACACAATTATACTGTGTTGCATAATGTTTAATCAACCGATTTTTTAGAACCTTTATCATTATATTCACTCATGATAGTTAATAAGATCATATGGTTATAGTATGTAAGAGTATTTAATTTCAAAGCTACATTATGTCATTTAAAGTACATTTTATAAAATCTACACTGATATGATTTTGAGATGATGGAGAAGATTTGTAGTTCAGGTGGATCATTTTGATGGAGTTTTGTTCTCTGAGTTATTATGGCTACAATTTGACGCCAAAATTTTTTTATCAAACTGATATAATATATGAGATATATTTTAATTATAAGTCAGTTATATTTCCTAACTGGATATTATCACAATAACTTAAATTATTTCATAGTAAATAGTCTGTTTTAATTTCTTTGTCTACTAAAATCACTTCGAAGTACTACTGAGTATTCAGTAATAAATCATGCTGAACTGAACAATATATATATATTAGTAATCATGTTACCTGTTCCCATTAACGTGCCGCCTTTCTTTTCCGTCTTTCAGTGGATTAGTAACTGATCATCAACTTTTGAGGTCAATTCATTCAGATTAGAATACTTAAGGGAAAAAAACTAATAAATTATAAATCAGTTTTCCTCGTTTACATCTTATTGCTGCTCTTTTTTTATTTCTATTTGTAACTAAGGAAACGAATATTTTTTTCTATTATTATTAGTTACATTTTGGCGCCAACTTATTCATCATTACAAGTGTTTATTTTTTCCAATATCAACTTTCTTTTTCAAAACCTATTTTGTTTTTAACTAGAAAAGTAAACAACACTATACGAAAATTAAAGGCTAAATAACGCGATAATTTATTGATTCATGGATTTTATTTATTTATTTAAACACATAAATATTGTAGTTGAAAGCGTGAGTCAATTGAAGCTAGACCACCAACGAAAACCTGAAAACACTGGACGGCCGTTTCGCCCTATTATGGGACTCCTCAGCAGTGCGCATCCACGAACCCGCTCTCGCGAGATTCGAACCCAGGACCTACCAGTCTCGAGCCGAAGCCCTTAACCGATAGACCACTGAGCTGGCATCCAACGGTGTTAATGTCTAACTTTAACTGATCCACGAAGTTGAGCAACCATTCACCAATTGTCTTCAGTGAGTTCCTATCTCACAACAGACGTGGTTTTGAACTCCACTGGTCACTGCCTCTCACTAGAGATCCTAGATATACTTCTCGAAGTCACTAGTGAGCATATGATTATAATAATTATAGAAGGGGTTTTGTGGAGATTTAGTATTTATTATAGTTGAAAGCGTGAGTCATTGGTTTGGAATCAGGGTTTTCCAACTCCCCTAGGTAGATCCTCCACATCCACCAACCCGGTTGAAGCACCGAACATTCGCTTTTCGTCATCTCACTACACCCCTGCCACGAGGAAGCAGTGAGTAGGACTTCCCTGGCAGAGGCTACATACGCGTGGCCATGTGAGAGCATTTCGAGAGGGGGAGCGGACTCTTCTCACTTTCGGTCGTACCAGGGCATTTAAGGAGTGACGATTTGATTCATTTTCTCTTGGATAATATTTATGAATTAAATTAGATGCCGAAAGACTGGAGATTCAGGACGAGTAGACAGAACAAATTTTCAGACTAGTCAACTAACTGTAATCTCATCTCATTATCCCTTTTCGTACTAGTACTCGAACTGGTTTTAACTTCCTTTACATGTAAGCGCGTCATCCATTGACATACAAAGTTGTTATGGCCATTAACTCTTTCAACTGATGTTATATTAACTATATGTATTAAGGATTTGAATTTTACCGTTGGTGATATTCTGGGATCCTTGAGGGAATGCCTCGATATATTGTTTTTAGTTGCAAAGCTTATTGTTTCTACTAGAAACCAGCCCAACAGTGATTAATTGCATTCAATCTTAAGGGGATGTTGTTAGCTATTTTGTACAAACGATTAGTAATTACGTAAAGTACTTACTCAGTAATCATTTAAATATAATGTTTAATAAATGACTATAGATTACAAAGTACATATTTCACGCTTACGTAAATTGTAACTAATCAATAAACCACAAATTTTTATGATGTTTATTTGGTAAACCTATTTCTTAAGTTAATCGAATTGTAAATGTTAAGAATAAAGACAGTTATCAAAATGTTAGTTATACCTATAGAATACAAAAATAACTAGAAATAAAACGCCAGATTTACATAACATATCACGATTTTCCCTATGATAACTTACGTAAAAGACTGCTGTTTTTAAAGAAGCTCCAGTTGATACCACTTGTGTGAATTAGATTTTAAGTATACACGTACTGAAATAAGTTGAAGACAAAAATTACTCGGCATTAGGTAGGGTCGTGTGAACCAATTTCATACGTAGTTCATTTAATTTGAACTTATGAAGAGAGCACTCATTCATAGATGAACCTGAAGAGATAATAACAATATTGTTAAAAATACGGAAATGATCAACACAAACTGGGTTGAAGATGAAATTGACAAGTCAGTAAACAAATATACATGAATAACTGAGTAGCCCAATTGAAAAGTGTTACAAATTTTATTTGTAACTAAAACCCATCAATTCAAATCTCAATGATGAAACTTTACCTATATATATATATATATATATATATATATATATATATATATATATATATATATATATATATATATAATTTATCATGTTATCAGGCTATTATAACCGTTATTCTAATCAATGGTAACCAAAGACAAAGCAGTAAATATTTGTTATGGATCCATGTAGTTGACCAAAATTAATCTGAAACTAAAGGAAGAGATCTTTTTGTAGTATTTACTTTGTTCAGAAAATCTACTGTTTCCAATTATTTTCATTATATAGTAATACTTATGATATAAGGTTGAAATCATGAGTCAATTGAAGCTAGACCACTATGGAAAACCTGGAGGCACTGGACGGCCGTTTCGTCCTCAGCAGTGCGCATCCACGATCCCGCCTCACGAGATTCGAACCCAGGACCTACCAGTTTCGCGCGCGAGCACCTAACCGATAGACCACTAATAGACCAACTACATATAAAAAATTACTAAAAATCTCCACAAAAAACCCCCTTATGTTATAAGTTGAGAACCGTATATAAAATCACTACATGAAGCATTTATTCAACTGAAAGTGATAAATAAATAAATTGTTACACGTTAATAATTTTATTAAAGTTTCATCATGTCACTCAATGTATAAGGATGCCAGAACGAATGTACTCTGTATAAACGATTCGATAATTAATTTGAATTGTTCAACTAAATTTATTGTATTGAGCATGTTACATAGTTACATGTCTGTTATTAGAACTATTGACCCTGGCTTTCTAATCGGTTCTCAGTCCCCAGTAACATTTTATACTTGGGCCTTAAGCAGAAAGTGAGAGGCAGCAAGTTTAGAAAGAAACTTTAGTTTCAACGTCGGTTTAGTTATACAAAGCAAGGATTATTGTAGAATTGTATGAGACCTTGATATTCCTGGAAGGTCGTGTTTAGAGACATGCTAAAAGTGATAAAAATATCAGTACATATCCAATGAAGACACAACATAGAAGCCATCGTTCTCTCGTAAATCTATGGAAAATTTCTGTTGAAAAGTGAATGAATGAAGTGTTTTCAGAGCTGATGAACCTCTTAAGATATTTCTAAGGAAATCCTTAGGGCTTCCAACACATAATGCATACATAACTTTATTAGTTAAAGTATCTTTAAAAATAGTTCTGAAAACCAACAAAACACATAGACATCTTCCTGTTTACATCAAACAGCCAAAATGTATAACCTATCCGCCACACAGAAAATGTCATTAATTTCACTGTTCAGTTCTTATAATTCACTATTGAACAATAGTTTTGAGATAAACACTGACAATAGTTTCAAATTTCTTTTATGTGAGTGAATAAAAAGCATATACACTTTTAAATTACATCTTGGATAAATTCTAGTGTCTACTCTTTTCATATTGAAGACCAATAATAACGGAAATGCAGGTACATCCAGCAGACGAGTCCCCAATAGGACGAAACTCGCGTCCTGGATTCCATTGCTAGCCACTATCTATCTTTGCTTATAATAATAACTTTGTTCACATTAATTCTTCTACTCATTTGACGTCAGTTATTTTTAATATAAGAAGTAACCTATACACTCATAAAGATGTTCATACATACTGACTTATTAATGCGTTAATACATTCAAACTAATAAAAAATAGTCTTAATGTACAGTTTGATTATTTATTATAGACATTAATGATGAATGAGTAAAGATGATGATGAGGAAAAAATCAATTAATTATATTTTGATTTATTAATGACAGCATATGATTTATTCTTGTCTTCTGTTTCCTGGAAACTGTCACTAAATATCAAGAATTAGTTAAAAATTGATCAAATCATAAATCTGATGAAATAAATAAAATTGATAAAGCTGAGTAAAATGTTATAGGACTTTTAAATAAAACATTTAAATTCTAGTTAAACCACTTATATCCACCTTGTTTTCTTGTCAATAGTTATTATAGTCAATTAAACGTTATTTTATTAATTAGGTAGTCAGTTGTCCCTAAATGCCCTGGTACGGTCAAGAGTGAGAAGAGTCCGTTTTTCCTCTCGAAACACTCTCACATGGGCACGCGTATACAGTCACTACCAGGGAAGTCCTACTCACTGCTTTCCCGTGGCGGGGGTGTTGTTCACGAAATCGAGAGGACGAAAAGTGAATGTTCAGCTTTTTAACCGGATTGGTGGATATGAAGGATCCACCTAGGGGAGTTGGAAAACCCTGACTCCAAACCGACGGTGCACATAAGCTTCAGTATCTTGAAGGAACAAATGGCGTATGAACCACTTGTTGGTTGCCGGCTACCATTGAACTGCATCTCTTGACGTTCCAATGCCGCCTTATGGATCAAACCTTTAGGTCGAAATCTCCGAGTGTGGCCTCCTAAGAAAACTACCTGCTTCGGTCTGCGCACCCCGGCAGTATCACAGCCAACACACAAATCAAGTAACTTGTGTGGCGCATATGTATTTGGTGACCTTCGTACCAATATTCGTCTTCAAATAAATAAAGTAGTCATTTAAATGCGGCCTATTCTCCATTGGGAGTAACAGGCGTAAGTATGTAGGTAGGTAAGTCAGTTAAATGCTAACCGAATTAGAAAATGATTATATATATTGAAAGAAATTAATGATTTTTGATTTTTAGTACCCGTTGGATGTCTATACAATGAAATAAAAGTTTTTTTTATTGACGAATTATTGGTAAATACTTTGAAATTTATATTTCCTTAAGAACTTCATACTATTCTGAAAGTCGCAGTGAACAGATTACTCAATGTTGACATCTATAGCTTCTTTTACATTAGTGTTATTTCTAAGAAAACAACAAACGGGTAAAGCAATACTTTATCATATATATGCTAAAAAGACTTAGTTTGCGTATTTCTTTTTTCTCCTTCCCCCTATAAAAAAGTATATTCGGTAAGTTAGGTCAAGTTCATTTAATCATAAAAATTAACTGATACTCATTAGCATAAACTTTATATCAACTAATTGTTAATTAAAAGGAACAAAACTTTTTTAGGAACCATTTATCTTCATTCAATGACTAATTTAATAAGAAAATATAAAGGGATCACTGCTAAATTTAGTCAGTTCCATTCTTGAAATAGTACAGTGACAGTTTAGCCCCAATGTTCTTTTAAAAAACTTCATATAATTTTTATGGTATATTTAACTAATTCTGAAAATAACGATAATCATAATAGAAAACAAGAATATATTTCTCACGTTATTCAAAATCACAAGTCATTTATAGAATGAATCAAATCTATGTGAAAACTAGTTATACATTAGGTAAATGCTGATGAAATGCAGTCCTTTAGTAGAACTGAGCAACAATGTTAGGATGTTAAGGTTAAGTTTCTCCCACTCTAAATCCAAACTAGTCCTTCAGGACTGGCCTCAATCAGTACCTGAACTAAAGATAATGAGTGAAGTAGTCGAAGGCATCGACAACTTCACTTATCTTGGAAGTCTGATCAGTCCTAATGGGTTGATGTCTAACAAAATCTCTACACGGAATCAAAAATCTGGTTTGGCTTTTGCCAACTTACGTCACTTATGGCGAAGACGAGATATCCGTCTGTCAATTAAGGGACGAGTATACTGCGCAGCAGTTCTCTCTGTTCTACTTTACGGCTGCAAAACGTGACAAATAAAAATAGAAGTCACCCATAGGTTACTGGTATTTGATCACAGATGTTTTAGAAATATTGCCAGCATCTGCTGTGGTCATCGGGTAAGTAATAATGAGTTTAGATACAGAGTATTAGGGAATGACAGTAAATCAGTTGATGAGGTTGTATATCGTCATCGACTTAGATTGTCCGGCCTATGTTTTGCGTACCATGACGGGCAATTGTGGCTAGTGTTGGGGATGGTTGGAAGAATGTTAGGGGCCGCCAAACCAAAACGTGACGTCAGACCATAAAGTAATTAACTTCTGGTTTGAACCATGTTGTTAGATGCAGACTACTTGATTGTGGTCCACGCGACTGTCGGTGACATAGTTCAGAATCAATCACAATGGCATAGGTGTATACACTCTTCGTCTCCCATTAAACCGTGAGATTAAAATTACTTTACACCTTCCTTTCAACGAAACAGTTCATTCTCTCTCTATTATATCCTTGCATGAACTCTTTTTTTACTACCACTGAAGCAACTGATTCTATGAATTTGATGTTGATCTTGTTTCGCTAATAAGGAGCTTGAACTAATGCATAAATGTTCCTGCTCCTACGTTGTAGCTAACTGACTGA
The DNA here is from genome assembly GCA_944470415.2 of Schistosoma rodhaini. Lineage (NCBI taxonomy): Eukaryota > Metazoa > Platyhelminthes > Trematoda > Strigeidida > Schistosomatidae > Schistosoma > Schistosoma rodhaini. The sequence goes on from OX104044.1 coordinate 67,486,612, forward strand.
TACATTAGATATTTGTATAAATTTGGTCAATTCTTTGATTATTCTATTTTTTTCAGCTGTAATAAGATAGTGTTGTTTCATAACGGAAATAGTATTAATGACTTATCATTCCATGATAAAATTAAATTATGGAAAGTTCAAAAATGCAGGTACAAACACCTAAAAATAATTACCATAGTAAGATATGAGATTGAACATTATTTTTCTACCATTATATTTGGCTTTAGTCTACGTGAATAATAAATGACCAAAAAATAAACCACCTATTACAAGTTTTGTCTCACAGTATGGATGTTTTTTCAAGAAATTAGACTCCTTGATAAATTTAAACAGAGAAAAAACAGCAAGAACTCACATTTTGGTAAATATGCCATTTAAACGTTCGATACAATTTCTTATCTGCTTCTAATAACCTTAGACTAAATCTACACAGCCCTTAAACACAAGAGAAAAGATGCGAAGTACAAAACCAAAGACTCGTGCTGAGGATTTTTTTAGATCCTAAAATAAGTCAGATAGATTGACTGTCAGATCTGTCAAAATTGAACTGAGTCGTATTTAACAATGATAATTCAAGAGCTCACCGTGTAAACACATATTTACTATATTATACAACTAAGCATCTATAATCCCTCTTAAGATTTGAATACATGTCACACACATTTAGGAAAAATCGATTTTATACGTTATTCACACTCCAACCGATTAAGCTATTACCCACCACATCAATTCTGTTTCAAAAGTTCTCATTATTTGTAATTAATGATATCAATAATTGTTATTTCAAGCTGTATGAAGCTGATGAGAAGTCGTTAAATAAAATGAATTACATATCTTACTGTTCTTGCACTATTTAAATAAATGATCTTATTTAAATACTTCATGGAAATGGGATCCCTGTTGTAACAGTGTTAGCTTATAGCAAATCTCATGGATCCGTTAGTATGTCTTCACAATTACTCAGGATAGTATTTCAAACGTTATCTGTTAGACTGTTCACTGGAAGTTTAATACACACTACTTTTCAGTATTTATTTCAATCACTTAGCTTTGATCTTTCATAGAGAACAATATCCTACTGGGAAACACTAAAAATTGTATTGCAGTAACGATTTCATGGTCCTCTTTTTTCATATTTTTAACTAGTGAATCGCCTTTTAGTTAGAGCGTGTTTGTTATAAAACAGGTAAGTTACTGCTATCAACTTCCAACCGAAAAGGAAATTAGGAAAAGACGTTGGAAGTGGATAGGACATACATTGAGAAAATCACCAAACTGCATCACAAGGCAATCCCTAACTTGAAATCCTGAAGGGAAGCGAAAAAGAGGAAGGCTAAAGAACACATTACGCCGGGAAAGTGAAGCACATATGAAAAGAATAAATAAAAACTGGAAAGAACTGTAAAGGATTGTCCAGGAAAAGGATAGATGGAGAATGCTGATGTGCGGCCTATGCTCCTTCACGAAGGTTAACAGGCGTTAATAAGTAAGTAACTGCTATCGGGGCCGGTTTTTAAATTAGCCAGGAATTTTTCTCAAACATCGAACTACATTATATATATATATATATATATATATATATATCGTGTATATTTTGTTCACCAAATATTCGCATGTCTCCAATCCGATTTACTAGCATTTATCTAAATTTCTAATTAAATCACATTTATTTTGAATATATATTTTGTTTTTATGTGATCACCTAAAAAAGGTGGTTATTTCATATGAGCAAATAAATTTATTTATTATAAAAAAAAGCGTTCCATTTTCTGATTTTATTTTTTAATCACCAGGTAGAATTAATTTAATCATAAAGAATTTTATGATAAAATTTTTCAATAAAAAGTTTGTTTTTGTTATTTTTATTAGTGAATTCCAATTCTGGTTTGGAAAAAAGTTTAATTATTACATTGATAATTAGCGTAATACTGGAGAAATTTTTTTAAATAACGAAAGTTACAAAATGCCAAACGGAAATTTTAATCCACATTAACCCTTAAAATTGGATTAAGTTAATTCGTATACATATATATTGCATTACCTCATCGGTTGACGACAAATAAAGTGATTATTTTATCTTTACTTTTATCCGACAAACGCGACGTCGATATCAACCTTATTAAAAAGTCAGATTAGATCAAGGATTGGTCACATTTGAAGAACTTTCGAAATTCAGGAAACATTCAATGGTTCTTTAATCTTATTTTGAGACTTTTCAAAAGTGTATAACTGTAACCTTATCAGTGATGGTTTTAAGGACATTCAGCTTTTAATTAGTCAGAATCCTCTATATAAAAGCAAATATAGTCTCAAATAAGATAAAACTATCTTATAAGTCTGAATGATAATATAAAAGTATAAAAAATTATGGAAACGTTAGTATTCCTGATGTACATTGAAGTTTCTGTGCATCTTCAATAACAAAAGTTATGACCAGATTATATCTCCCAGTACATTTTCCTTGACTACTGGTCTTGTCGTGATGAATTTTTATGAAAAACCTTAGTCATTTTGAATGATTTGAGATATTTAAACAAAATCAATGCATTGGTCTAGATTCAAATAATAAAACGTTAATGCTAAACAGTGACACCAATCCCAGCAAACAAAAAATTTTGACGACGAAAGGAGTTCCCAGAAGATTTATTCAACATTGATCGTTGTGTAGTGGAAAATGAATAAAAATAAAAAAGATGTCTTTCATTAATGTTTTATAGAATTCCACAAAGCTTAAGTAGCTGATTACCGTATCCTTACTATAGATATGAGCTATTATCAAATTGCGATCGATAGAACGTGTTTATCATGGTTTTATGGAGAATATAATGTTGGTTACTACTTGCTGATCAGTTGGCTTGAATATCACAAATTCACAAGAATTTAACAATGACTTTTATAATTTAAAGTTAATGAACCTCATAATTCCAAGATATGAGACATGCTTTCCTCTAGTGACTTGAAAAAAAGCAATAGATGTCGGTTATGCACATCCTGTTAACTGTTTTCGGTCATTTAATATCAAAGTTTAAATATCTATCTTCTTTTGAATGATGTATATTTTTATACACTTAAACATTAAATTCCCATCATTAAACTATTAACGATGAACTATTTGTTCTGAACAAAGAACAATTAGAACACTGACACTTGATTATAAGAACAAAATAAACCGTTTGCATGTTACTTTATGATTTAAAAGACTATTAGGTTCTGGGTTCTAATCTCGTGAGGTGGGATCATGAATGCGCACTACTGAGAAGTCTTGTACAAAGACGGAATGGCCATCCAGTGCATCCAGGTTTTCCATGGTGGTCTGACTTCAATTAACTCATGATCTCATCTATTGAAATTACTATAATATCCACAAAAACCCCCTCTGATATTAATTTGAAAGATTCATTTATATATATATATATATATATATATATATATATATATCGGTTAATGACCAATACTACTTTTACAGTTTTGTTTGTTTTAACTAAAAAAAAAATATTCAACTTTCGTTTCATCCTACCCTCTATCCAAATATATTTATGTTGATATTATTCACATACATGAATTATAACATTATAATAAATCAAATTTGCATGATATAAAACATTCTATTGTTTATATTTTTATGAACGTGAAAAGAAAGGAAATGATCTTTTCTCTTCAATGTACAATTGGGTTTTGAAACCTTTGCATAAAGATTCTTTTTATCATGGTGATAATGTCCATGAATATACTTTTATGACTATCCATAACTATTATTACCATTACTATTATTATTATTATTATTTACATAATGATGAATAACATTTATCATATAACAATGAAAACAAAATGATTTAGGATATTTATGGATAATAAATATCGATAAAACTGTACAAGGTAGTTCTTAACATTTATCTACCTTTTAATATATATATAATGTTTATGGCTTAAGAAATGTAAACATTGCATTTCTATCCCCTATGTAACTATTGTATAAAATAAGTATATGTAAAAAATGGATGATCAAATACATATTACACTTCATTTAATCTGTCAAGTCAATCAGTCAACTAATGACATAAAGTCTGATTATTGAAATCTTGTACCATTGACTTTATAAAAGAAAAATAATGTTATGATTATAGAAATTTTAATTTGAATGAATCTTATTTCATTAAAATAAAAACAATGATATAACTAAACTTTTATTTTAATATTAATGGAATTTTATAGACCATATATATAATCAGTGTGGTTATATATAGAAAATGGAACTTCTACAGATTTTTAGACAAAATGTTAAAAAGTATAGTTTTAGTATTTGATCACTGAGACTTGAGAAAAACCAAAATTGTAATTATTATCATTAGTAAAGTGTTTTTATATGGTTGAAATCATGGGTCAATTAAAGCTAGACCACAATGGAAAACCATTAAACACAGGACGACCGTTTCATCCTTGTACGAGACTCCTCAGCAATGTGAATTCACGATTCCGCCTCGCGAGATTCGAACCCAGGAACTATCAGTCTCGCACACCAACACTTAACATCTAGACATCTAGGCATCCAATGGTGTTATTGTCTAACTTCAACCAATCCACGAAATTGAGCAACCGTCCATCATTGTCTTCAGTGAGTTACTATCTCACAACAAACCTGGCTGAACTCCACTGGTCACTGTTTTTCACTAGAACTCCCTGAAACACCTCTTGAAGCCAGCTACTAGTGAGCACATGAATAATATCAGAAAGGGGTTTATTGGAGATTTCAACCATATAAAATTACTAAAATCTCCACAAAATCCATTCTGATAATAACGGGTTTATTCAATATTATATTTTGGTACAATATAGAATTCTCAGCATGAGGTATTTCAACAAGTTTTTCTACCGGAAAAACCAAACAATAAACAAATGAAAAAAAGTGAAAAAATCTGAGTCTGTACAACTTATTAAACTTGATATATGCTTAAAAATACAGTTTATTGACTAGGTTAACCATAACAACCAGTTCGTCACAGAGTATATTTGCTAGGTAAGGTATTACAGAACTTTTATAGATTTGCTTGCATGCATAGATTTTAATGTATTTACGTCTCGTTCTACCAGAAGATATACAAGGTGAAGGATATGTATGAAGTGGATGGTTAGTATCTGATAAAATGACACCTGTTAAGAGTTTGCAATACTTAAGATGTCTATCCACGACCATATTAATAATGACCTCAAAAGAATCACCATGTACCTTGCAAACTGCCTTCAGCACTCTCCGCAAAACAGCAAAGTGTTTTTTCAAAAGCCCGGAAAAAAAATAATGGAGAACCATAAAGAATAATAGGTAATATGCAGGAATTGATAAATTGTAAGAGTAAATATTGAGTAATCACAAAAGCATGCAGCCTCTTTATGTTGTAAGTCAATCAGTAAACTTTTCCCGATAATAGTAAAACATGAGATCAAGAGAGACGAGAGGAAAATTAACCTTCGACGCTGTGATTATCGAAGAGTCTCCAAAGGTACAAGCATTATGGGATATCCAAATGACGTTTAGGTTCTGTCCATGTCTCAGGCTAAAGTTAACAGCTCAACATTTAGACGGATTAAGTAAGAGATCATTACCAACAGACCTCCATTCAATACGAGACAAAAACTTGTTCATTTCTATGGGATGTAAGGAGGTAGAAATTGGCATACATACTGTGAGGTCATCCGCATATTTCACAAAAATTTTCTGTGGATGATGGCAGATCATGCAGAAAAAAGAGAAAAGAAAAGGTAAAGGAACAGTTCTTCGTGGCACACCTTCATTAGACAGTAAAGACGTTGAACACTCCTCCAAACACAGTGTACTGTTCTCTTCCAGAAAGGTAGGAACATAGCCAATTGGTTATCCAGCTGTCAGTGTTGAAGCTAATCAACTTGTTAAGCAAGAGGTGTCTTGGGATAGGATCAAAAGCAGAAGTATAGTCGAGAAAAGCACATCGAACATACTTCTCACCCTTTTCCAAGCTGAACACTATACTGTGATGCAGAAAAGCAACGGCATCTAAGGTGTTTCTTCTGAAATTGTAAGCAAACTGATACGGATCAATGTGCTCTTTTATTGCAGGTCGAAGTGAGGGTATCAATAACTTTTCCATTACTCTGAGGAAAAGTGAAGTTATTGCTATGGGTCTAAATTTCACATTTTTATCACCAGATACTTTTTTAGGTATAGGGATTATCCATATCCTTCTCTACATTTTCAGTATGAGATTAGTTGAGAAAGATCTGTTAAAGATATTCTTGAATGGATAACATAGAAACTCAGCACATTTTTAAAAAAGGAGGTTTGGGATACTATCAGGTTCTAAACATTGGAATGAATTAAATGACTGGAGACAATCTCGAATATCATTTTCAGCGAAACTAGAAACACAATTATTCTTGAAACGTGTGGATATAGAAACATGACACCAGACGATTGACGTACAAAAGACTTATTTAAGTCACAAACATTCAGCTGGTTATTGCTTTTAACCTACCTGTCCCCTGTAAGTTCTTTAAGTAGTTTCCACATACTTGGAGAGTTTTTACAAGATAGGAATTTCTGAGTAAACATAGATTTCAGACGTCTAATCTCTAGGTTTATTAGACCATTTAGCTAGCGAACTTCAATAGTGTTTTTTCTCCTTGTACATTCTTTCTTTTACCCTCCGTAGTCGTTTTAATCGTGGAGATGTAAGTCGATCAAAACTTAAAACGTTTTCAATGGGACAACAAATATCAAAACTGAATTTAAGATAACAGGTGATAACATCAGTGGTGTTTTCGAGTGAGTCATCTATAAATAATTCCCAGTTAGTTTTAAGAAACATGTTTTTCAGATTTTATATATTATCTTCTGAGTAATTCATGTTTAATCCTAAAAACGAAAGTTGAAATAATGTTACCGGCATATTTTGCTAAAGTGTAATCAACATCTGTTAGAATCGCATCCCAAAAAGTCAATAAAATAATGATAGTTGATTAAAAGAAACAAACTATATCCAGTCATGACCAACTGACGCTATTCACAAGAAAATAATTAGTAATTGAGTTTTATACCGTTATTCTACTTACCATTCCTGTACGTTAACGGTGGCCATCAAAATAAATTATTTCTTTGTACAAGTATGTTAACTAAACCAAATTTTATCCCTAGATTATCTCTGAATGAAGTGCATCAGAATGAATTCTATCGTTGATATGATTTACAATTATTAATATTTTAAGAAAAATATCACCAACATACAAACTGATTTCATAAACCAATTATCACACCAATAGCCAATTAAAATGGATGCAATTATCCAATTGAGGCAGTGAAATACCATCAGATTGCTAGAACGAATTCATGTATTCTTCTGTTTATTAAGAAATAGGCCTTTGAATGGTATACATAATTGCGTCACAGTTACATTAAAGAACCTCAGCACCAATTTCAGAAACAAATATGTACTTCTATACAACAGAATCTATTTTTTTGAACACGTCTTCATGCTCAGGTATTATTCTTTTATCCGTTGATTCACACAACCTTAGTAACATTTTAAGCGCTTCCCGTACTTTTGACTATTTTAGTGTTTTATTTGTTATCCATAATCAAGACTTCTACACAAGGTAATAAAATATTTGTCACTAATATCAAGCATAAATGTTTCCAATTATTTTAATACTTCTATTGTGAAAACTTGTAATTTGTCAGAACTTTTTCAATCTAAGCAAATCTTCCAAATATACGTGAGATATTGCAGAAGCAATCAAACTTTATCAACAAATTTCAGATGTGATTAGAGTAGAAGAGCAACAGTGCGATGAATATCTGTAATGATAGCTTACTTGAAATCAATGTAATTTATGAAATAATGAATTAATCAGAAGGGGTTTTGTGGAGATTTAGTAATTTCATAGTTGAAAGCATGAGTAAATTGAAGCTAGACACTGAGGAAAACCTGGAGGCACTGGACGAATCCCGCGAGGCGAGGTCGTGGTTGCGCACGGCTGAGGAGTCCCACAATAGGACGAAACAGCCGTCCAGTACTTACAGGTTTTTCATGGCAGTCTAGCTTCAATTGACTCATGCTTTCAACTATGAAAATAATGAATTCTTATCTTAAAAATCGTGTTAACAATAACTTGATTTTCCAATGCTAAAAACGCATAGTTTACTCTAATAATATTCGCTAAATTTAGATTCTCTTCAAAACAAATATTTTCTGCTTTTCATTTGAACCATGAATCAATATAAGTTAGACTACCATTAAAAACCTGAAAGCACTGGATGGCCATTTTTTACCCTTTGATTATCTTTCAAAAAACACGGAATTAAATATGTAGTGTGTGTTCCTTTGCAACTCCAGCTACATCATTTTGACGAGTCTCAACTAGTACTAAACAGAACTCCAGGACTTTCTACTGATTCTATTCACCCGTCTTACGTCAAACATCATTAATATTGCAAACTTCAAAAAAACATTCAATATGTAAACTTTGCATAGTTTCATTATTGTTATCAATGTTTTGTTTTTGAATGGCAGACAAAACGCTTTTTATTTTATTACTGATTGTACTTTCCTTCTTTTCTTTCACTCTTTTACTCTGTTTATCACACCTACTGACTCTGCATCATTGTAAAATTTTCAGTCATCCATTTGCTCCTAAAAAGTTTGTAAATCCTTAAATCTATTATAAATGTTAAGCATCCTATAAAAAAGGTAAACGCTATTGGAAAAATTACTAAATGCACGAGTTTTATTGGAATAATTCTCTCCTATGCATGATGATGATGATGAAAAAAACTGATGCCCGTAACATAGAATCGGAGGTGAGATTGCTGGTATTGATTTCTGATTTACATTTTATTTGTTGTATTCACACAAACAATGAAATTGTCTTAAATTCATAGGGAATGTACTGTTGAATAATTTGCTTGCATTATAATGTATGTATTTGTATACTTATTCATAAATGTGAGCTCATCTATCTCAGTATAAACATATACTTACATACAATAATGATTAATTCTCGCTATAGCTGTTAACTCTCAGATATGGAGTAAAATAATTTCGAGTGTAATTCTTATTAAAAAAATAAGTGTTTTGTTTATATTACACGTCTAACCCATAGGTCATGACAACCAGATCATAATATCTACATATTCGTTTCACAATTAAATTACAGTTCAAACAAGTTGTAATTCTGATTATATTGAATCGGTCAACCAGTGGTGTTCAATCGGCCTGTTTCAATCTGAATAGTACTTTTTCTTTTAGAATACTTTATCGATTCCGATATATCAGAAAAGAAATAAGTCAGATAATCTGATTTTAACAATTGAATGACATACAAAATAATTATCTCCCATTTCCACATTTGCCAGAAGACTTCAAATAACGTTTATTCACTTGATCAACATTTGAAATATAATCTTGTTAATTTATTTGTTGAAAAACTTATTCTTCAGCCTACCAGTTTTGTCGTTAATATCAGTTTAGAATTTTGTGCTAATTGTTTGCTACCGTGACCAGTCACTACTGTGACATAGCTTACAATTGCATTTTATTTATTTGGGCATTTGTGGGGGCTGGTACTATGTCAAGCCCACATAGGTTATTCTAGCCTCTAGACGGATCAATCTATCCATTCTTCTGAAGCTATATTTTTACACTGGCACTTATTTGCTTATCAACCTTGACTGTTTTAATGTAAGCGTATGTATGTGCATCTCTTATTTTACTCATCAAATGTCTGTAACTTATTTTTATCTGACTATAAACATCTACTCGCGTTTTATTAAATCGAGTTGTCTTACTCGCCTTCCTTATTGTGTGTTATTTCTTTTTGCTTCATTTTTCGATTAATAATGGTACGAAATATAAGTATTCAAAAGTCCATTCTCATATTTGACTTATTTAATTCCTTTATTCACCAACGCGATTTAAGTCGATGATAAACATATGCGAGGATTGAAGACATGTATATTACGATAACAAGCAGCAAACGATCCACCTGGAGTCAGATTTCGGGTTATTGAACATTAATAAAGATGTTAAAATTAAACAAATATGTTGGTAGAACCACGTGTACCACTCCTAACAGCTTTAGTGTCTGCAATTTCAAAAGATTCTACATTCTACCCACTTTCATATTAATCCCAATCTCACTTTTAGTTATAAATGTCTTGTGTATGTCTTAAGTACCTCAATTAGTAGAAACTTACATTCTTTACTAGGAATTATGTACTTAGCCTACTTATATTCGCTTAAATTGTCACATTTTACTTCATTTACACTTTACAAATCTCAAACACTCAATATATAAAGTCGAAATAAAAGTTTTCATTATTTCATTCATATTATAGTGAAATAAAACGAATTCACTGTAATATCTTTTTTCTAGTTAGAATAAGTTTACCATGCTTGTGAATTTAGGCTATATCGAGGCAATACACACAGTATGAACATATGCCAATTAGAGACTAACCATTTACAGTCCTAAAACATCAATGGGAAGATTCAAATAAACAATACTAAGTGAATTCAAACTTTAGAATTTGGTTTTTAAAAAGTAAAAGCTACTTAAACTTGAAAACACTTATTCACATATTCTGACCTATTCTTTTCATTGAATAAATATAACCATCAATTGTCATTTACATATTTATTTCTCTATGAGATGTGAACACAATTTCAGTATTAGATTCAGTAACCAATTATATACATATTCACAGAAAGCAAACTTGTCGACTTAATGAAATTAAGTAACAAATATAATGTTAATAGACAATTAAGTTGTTTTTAAGATTCCCATCATCTATCACAATCTACTTTCTATCCCTTACCCACAAGCAAAAATCTACACAAAGTAGTAAATTAAAACAAAATTATGAACGAATGAGAATAATTACCATAAAATGAATAAGTTTATGTCATTTTAGTTCTTTCATACATCTTTATGATGAAGTAGATTCTTCAATCTATTGAGATTGATGATATTGGGTTAAGGACATAAGTTTCATTTTGTAAATAATTTGTATGATGAAGTAAAAGAAAATTTTCTTTTTCGAAAAAAAAATAATAAATAGATAGAACAACTGTTTGTTAGAAAAATAATTAATCAATATGAGGTATATGAAAAAGAAAACTGTTACTTTTGTAAAGCACATTCTTTAATCATCATAAATTAACTATGATTTCACTACGACTTACGACTAGTTACAAAATGTTTTAGTGACTGGTTCAATTCAAACAATTTGAAATTAAGATATTTACTACTAATAACATTGGTTAGTGATTTCAAATCGAGTGAGGTTAGAGAAATGAAGTGTTCGCTGATAACTTTTAGTCCTAAAACTAGTGATCTGACCACTAATTCAAGAGGTCTTATATTCTATTCTAAAACCAGTTATTTATATTGTATTGTAAGAAGTCACGTATTATCCTGAAGCAGCTTTTCACTAGTGCTTTCTTGTGTTTATTGTTTGCCTAGCTGAAATTAATCTGTGATGTGAAATAACTTCTAAAAGAATAAAGAATAATTAGAAAGTTAATTTTTTTAAAGAAGAAAGTATCAGGGTTCAAATTTCGCTTCAAACTAAGATTTTATCAATTTTCATTTGTCAACCGTTTAGACCAAATTAAATCTTATAGTTAAAATCATGGGTCAATTGAAGCTAGATCACAATGGAAAACCTGAAAGCATTGGAAAGCCGTTTCGTCCTATTGTGGGACTCCTCAGTAGTGTGCATTCACTATTCCACCTAGTGAGGTTCGGACCCAGGATCTATCAGTCTCACACGCTAACGCTTGAACTCTAGACCACTGAGCCGTCATCCAACGGTGTTAATGTCTAACTTCGAACAATCCACAAAATTTTGCAACCGTCAATCATTGTTATCAAGGTGGGATCGTGGATGCGCACTAATGAAGAGTCCCACAATGGGACGAAACGGTCGTCCAGTGCTTCCAGGTTTTCCATTGTGGTCTAGCTTCAATTGACTCATAGTGTCAACTATAACATTATTAAAATCTCTACAAAACCCCCCTTCCGACAAATTAAATTTGTTAATTAATGTTATTCCAGACAAAATAAATCTCAAATAATCCAAATAATTGTCAAGTTTGTACATCTAATTAAATAACCTGGTAATTCATTAAATAATCTTTTAACTTTTTAGTGATAAGTGATTTTACTAAATTGTTAAATTAATGAAGGTTATTTACATTAATTACGATTAAATTAAGATAATGTTTCATTCATTCTGATAATTCATGTTAGGAATATACTGTCAGACGTTGAACATCTTTTTTTTTCTCAAAGCAGTTCACTAGGCACATACAAATAGTTTATGAGTCCAATTTCATTAGTGATTTTCTTTCATGTTCGAATTACGAGAGAACTAAACGACAATATATCATAGATCTAAGCAAGCATTGTACTACATGGACAAATTATCCACTTTTTATGCGTGGGCTTTAATTTCTCTTTTATAACAATAATTCTGAGTACGTTTTTTCTAATTCATTTTTTTGAATAACCTTTGCTATTTCTCGATTAGTCTTCATCACTTTTAGTTTATCTGTTTTCCTATGTCCCAAGATCATGGCTTGCTGCTATATACACGGAGTTATTCTACTTCAATTTGTCTTCGTTGAATACCAAGCTTTTCCTACATTCCTATCTTCTCATTGGGTTCCATTGTTTATGGATAGTTGTTAAAGCGTCTTATTGGTCAATGGCTGACCTACGAAGTTAACATTAGTTCTCAATCTCCATAGAACTATCTCAATCCTTGATAAATAAAAAATCACTGACGACCGACTGGAAAGTTTATCAAAATTTAACATATTCACATAACTATAAAATAGATTAATTATGTCTATTTAACTGTCTGCATTCAAATGTGAATACATAAAATTGTAATTTTACAATTAATCAGTTCAAGTCAAGACTTTTATGTGAATCATTGATATAGATTCGAGAAAAGTTTTGATCACCTATCATTTTTTTCAGCTAAACAATAACAATAAATAAATTCGAACATAGTTTCATAGGAATCCATCTTTGGGACAGAGAACTTACGTCACTTCTCTAACTTGCATTCATTAATTAATCATATCAGAACTCTTTTAATTGACATTTTACAAGATTAAAGCTTGCAAAGTAAGTATTAAATAATATTTAAAAAATCAACTTATTGCAGTCACTTCTTGAAGCATATATTATCTTCCTATGTAAATGTGGGTTGGAGAATGCTGGTCGGCGGCCTATGCTCCATTGGGAGTAACAGGCGTAAATAAGTAAGTAAGTATGTAAATGTGAAATTTAAAGTGTCACTCGTCAAGCTATGAAGATAAATAAACAGTGAAGAATACCTTAAAAATTTCATTTATCAATAATCTACAGTAGCTGTTTTCCCATTGAAATATTCACTAGGGCTGAAGATTTTTCGTTTCAGCAAGAGTTGTTCTCAAATGCTTTCAAATTATAAAAACCGTTGGTTTCACTGTCTGAAAATAAGAAAAACTACAATTTGTTTCATTATATCGATTAAAGTTTTGAACATCAAAATAGACTATTCACTGCTTTTATGTTAACAACATTCCACAATAAATCACTAAGATATTTCCCTTAAAGTAGAGATTTCATGGTTCAGCGGTAAGTATTTAAGCTTAAAAGTAGTAGACATTTTTATCTGAGTACACATGGTTCATCTGTTTATATAAGTATAACGCGTACAATTAAGTTTAACAGAGAATAAGTGTGTTATTAGTGCATATCATAAAGAACAAAAATAAACATGTTGACTACGTATCTAAGCAATTATCTTCCCTTTTATACCTATCCATCTGAAATTATCACAATATTTTTAATGCACCTTTGGGTTATCATTTATTCATTAATTAGTATTATCGTATGTTAGCAAGGTAAAGTTCTGGAAACCAAATCGGAATCTTCGTACTGGCCCATTTTTCATCGATCGATGCTAATGAATATATCGAGGATGTACTACAATCTCAACAATAAACTCTATTTAAATACTTATGCTTTTTGCAGCTGTATCTCTTTCTGCTTTTGTTATTCGACGAAATTTCGTCTTTTCCGCATTCATATTTTGATTCAGACGAAGCCGAATAAAGTTCATGGACAAAGGAATGCTAGACAGCTAAGATAGAATAATTCTTTGCGAGTGTAAGGATCTATTTCCGTAATAAAATACCCAATAAAAAAGACTAATTATTGAGTGTGACTTTTATTTTTATTTAGATTTTAGAAAAGAGAGCTGTGATCTTTGAAATCCAAGGTACCAAAAGTGTGAATATTATCAATAAGAGAACTAACCGCAAATATAACCCACTAGCATATTACTTAACCGAAGCAGTTATTGTGAAGGGGTTAATTATTAATATTACTATATCAAGCTTTGGTCACATTATTAACCACAGTGTTCTTTTCAAACATCAGATTGCTCTTAAGTTTAGGTAAACCCTGTATCAAAAGCTTTAAAAATAATCATTTTCTCCCTTTGACATTTCTACTAGAATTGTTTCATGAAGATGTACAACCTATGGTTGATTTACTTGAGTTTTTAATAATACTGTCAAATATTCTTCAAAATCCAATGTTTAATGTCATTAGGATGTGAAAAATTATAGATATGTTGATAACACAGTTTTGCGATTTAACAGAAACTGTTCGTAGACACTATGCCTCGTGAAATATATATATATATATATATATATATATATATAAGTTTATTTGACAATATTAAGGTGCTGTTTAACAACTTAACTTTTACTATTTTTAATTGGAACATTGCGTACTAAAAGTAAATTGTTCCTAAAATGAACGTGTTTATTACGGAATAATATTAAGTACAAAAAAAAACATGTAATAAACATTTACGTCAAATGATTTCTATGTTTGTGTGTGTGTGTGTTTGCGCACACTTTGATTGATGTACCTAACTAAGATCATTGATGGTAAGTGATCCATAACCAATTATTATAAAAGACATAAATTTCTAATAGAAATGTGCTATTTTTGGTTTTTATTGTAAATAAAGAGTTTGGATAAATTTCAGTGAAAAAAAGATGTTCTTATCGACTTTGATTAATGCCTAATTAGTTTTATTTTCATTTATTTCTAACATCAATCATTACTAACTTAATTTACTAAGATGTTCTGCAAAGTCCGACTTGAACTTCCACGTAGCACTCCTTGGATAACGCATGATCATTCTCTCCATGAACAACGCAAGCAGAGCAGCAGAGACTGGACTGACTAAGTGAAGGTTGTGTTTGTCACTCACTCTACATGGATGGATATTGGGCTAATTACTCACTCTGTCGTAATTCTAATTGCAAGAGGAGAGAGATTGACTTTGAAACGTGAGCGTGATTGTGGGGTTGATGAAAACTTCCTTTCGGTGCCTGAACTGGTTTTGTCTGGAAACGTGTGTACCCATATATACTTATGGGATGAGTGGACGTTTCTACTCATTCTATGACTGGATGCAACGCATACTAGTAACCATGCCTACCTGTGCATATATGTATATCACTGGAATGTATGTATCTCTGATATCTGTGTTTGAATATATGCATATACAAAATACTTAGGGAAATTTCGACCTCTATCCATTTGTGAACTTATTAATGGCTCATCAGCGCTTTTAGTTTGTATAAAAGCTTCCGAAAGTGATAGGAAAATGTAGTGCAAACCAAAATGCATCCGTCTGCATTACGCAGTGTGAGTTAAGTTAATTCCCCCCACGTTACTGATATAATAATCCCTAAATATACGTGTTAAACCGTGAATTGAACAAAAATGAATATTGTAAGGAAAGATGGATAGTGGCTAGCAGTGGAATTTAGAACACTCGTTTCGTCCTATTTGGAAATGAAGGCTATATCGAGGCAATACGCACAGTATGCGCATACGCCAATTCGAGACTGACCAGTTGCAGACCTAAACATCAATGGGAAGATTCAAACAAACTATTCTGAATGAAAATGAGTATGTTTACTTTGCTTTTTCCAGTGCCCGACCGCAATCTGTTTTCAAGGCTCTACTGTTTTCCCAAAAGGCCGATAGGCTTCTCCCACTATGTTTGGCGTGAATTAGCTAACTCTCCAAAAAGATTTATATAACTTGAGAATAGTTAACATCACAAAAAAACATCGACCGAAAAGACGTTGAAAACTTGAAAACATTGAATAACTGTTTCATGTTCTCAGTAAACAACAAAACTTTACACAGATTCAAGCTCAGAACCCTCAGGCTACTTGGTGAGCACGATGCAGTTTGATCACGATGGCAAAATATAATTGATTCACAACTCCAACTTCAGTCAGTTTTCCTTGTATTCGTAAAACTACATTTATTGAATACAATGACTAGTTTTAGGAAATATCAGGATTGTTCGTTTATCTTTATCAAACATGAAAAAAAAATGATTGAAAAAATTTTTTTTCGCTATTTAATTTTACCCATATCATTTCGTTGATCAAATAACATGACCATGAAATGTCATTTCAATCATTTATTTCTCAATAAAGGAATTGAAGGACAAGATGTTGACGATTCTCATATTTTCTCTTGTTTTAATCGAATTAAATCAGTTTAATTGAAAGTAATTGTATTTGAAAGGTACGTTTCTTTAATCTAGGTAAACTTAGTGAAAATCGATTTTCATTTTGTTTTGAGGGATATTATTAATGAAGTGTCATATTTCAGCACTTAGACCAAATTATTCTTGAAGTGTATTTATGTACCTGACTTTATGAACATCTAACTTCATATTGTTAGTGACTTGTAGTTTGAAATTATACTTGAAAAACCATAAAATCTAATAAAAACAAGTCACCTGAAATGTTTTCCACTGCAATAATAATATTTTCTCGAGTTTATCAATGTGGAAGGTATTAAACATATACAAAAATATCTACAGTTGATTGATCGATGAGTAGTAACCAGTGTCATGTTTCCTTCGTCCCTGTAGTGGTGATAGAATCCTAAAGATTAAATTGCTGTGTGATCACTTATCTAAATGACTAAACATCGCTTGTTGTGTGTTAAGATGTTAGATAGTGGTTAGAGGTATTCAATGGGAAACCCTGAGTCTAGGTTTCATTCTATTTTACACTGGTTGCAAGTTTTGTATGCAATCTTGAAGAAATCGGCCCTCTGTGGCAGATTCAAACCCGTGTCGATTAGTCTTATAGTTAGAGACTATTCAGGAAGCCACTGACCTCCAGAATGACTAAGATATTTACAACCGATTGATCACAGAGTAGCTGATGAGTAATAATTAGTGACAAACCCACGTCCTGGGTTTTTGTTTACAACCTCAATCTATCGTATGACGTGAAATAGTGCACCTGATGTTGAGTCACTCAAACAAGTGACCACATTGAAAATTGATCGAGAGAATTCGATTTTTACTAAGAAGGATTTGACAAACATAACAGTGGTCATTATTGGGCGATAAATCAGTTGCAAAT
Organism: Schistosoma rodhaini; assembly: GCA_944470415.2. Classification (NCBI taxonomy): domain Eukaryota; kingdom Metazoa; phylum Platyhelminthes; class Trematoda; order Strigeidida; family Schistosomatidae; genus Schistosoma; species Schistosoma rodhaini. The sequence goes on from OX104044.1 coordinate 67,504,116, forward strand.
ATCTAGGTCACGCTAGAAATAAGTGGCTTCTCGAATAGTTACCAACTGCAAAGATAGGTGACGCGGGACCGAATCCCCCCACAGAAGATCAATTCCTTCAAGGTTACAGGTACACCCTGCTGACGGGTGCCAAATAGCAGGAAATGTAGTTCTAGAGTTTAGTTTAGACTACCTTAAACCAGTAAACATCATAAACTAAAAGAAATTTATCTAACCATTGTTTTTATGATTTACAGACATTGCAATGCCTTCAAGAGTGGTCAGTGTAATTTATAAAAATCATGGATTAGCTATGATTGCGAAACGTTCCATGTAATATCTGTGCTTCATTTTAGATGTTCACAAATTTGAATAATGTTTGATTTTACCGTTTACTCAGTGAGTAGGATTTGGCGCTTTCTAGCAGTTAACTTATACCATTCCCATGGAATAAACTACTTAAAATGGTTTCCATATTATATCAGTAGTATTGGTTAAGGTTAACACTTTGGTCGACACCAACTCAGAATGGTCTAAAAGCATCATGATGTCCATCATGAATCAATGACATTTTTGAGATCGTTAGAAAACATGACATGCTTCTGGGAATGCTTATGGATCTCTTTAACTGGTTGTTTTCCTTTAGTATTCTACAGTAATATATAATTTAAGTATCAACTCCGAACAATCTTAGAAATTTGCATATATTTATGCTTACATAATACCATTTATGAGATAGTAGGTTATTTTGAAATCACTGAATTGGACGGTTTTCTATTCACCTTTATAACCGATAAAAATTAATTATATTGATAATAACATCAATGTCCATAGTAATCAATAATTAAAATCGATTCTCTGCCTAATAGAAAAGCATCAGATTACTTACGACTTGATCTAAATGGGACGAAAGTAAATGGAATTTGATTTTCTTGAAAATGAACAAATGACAGGTAGGACATGTTTTGAGTTCAATTTCTGTTTATCTCTATGCATTATATATATATATATATATATATATATATATATATATATATATATATCCGAAAAACATAGGACGGTATACAGCCTCATGACAAATAATTATTACACTGAGCATTGTTAGATATTCTTGTCACACGGAATTTATAAAGTGAATAGCTTATATTTCTCCTCTTTTTTAAAATCTGAAGAAATATCCTAAATCAGTCTCCAGTTCATGACAGTACATAAAATAATTAACGAAAGCTAATGAACAAAGGTGCATCAATTGTTTGTTGATATTCATCATATATTATGTTTTAAGAAAAAGCTTCTTAATATGAAAATCAGGTAAACAATGCTTAAGTCAGTTGTGATACTTTTTATAAAAAGAAACCCGCCGTTATCAATAGTGAATCTGGTAAGATATTAACCGAATTGATAAATTTTAGACAGTTACAATATTTCTTTTAAGAATTTTGTGGTACGATAGGATAGGCCAAAAATTATATTTATGGCTTTAAAGGATGAAGTATCAACCAGCATATACTACCACTTTTTCCCCACAATGTAATAGCCGTTAAACGAAGTGGAACTAGGTGAGATAACGTCACGTTGACATATTCAACCGATGAGTAAAGTCATCTACCGTGTATTTAAACTCTATAAAAGAGTGATTATTTATTGAGTTTTTAAATCTTTAAAAGCAACAGATAGTAAACTTTGAAGCAATAGGCCTAAAGTAAGTTACAATACCATTAATATATTTTCTTTGAAAGAGTTCAAACAAACGTACAGTAGACATTTTGTCGTCCTTTACTCATGATCATCATTCAAGATTTCTGATCACTTTAGACAAATAGTCATATTTTGGCTGAGACTGAATGTCTTTATACGTTCTATAGACACTAGTAATTGAATAAATGTATTTTTGACAAATCTTAAAGTAATAACTAAGTAAAAATATTTCTGTGGGAATTATCTAGAAACTAGAAATAAGACCGATTTTCCAAGTCACTAACTTTAAAATAAACCCTTAAATTTCTCACTTATATATCCTGATTCTTTGGTTCACACCTTAATTAATAACCTAAGTACAATAAAAATATCCACAGCCTAAATGGTACTTCGACTGACTTCACATAACATTGTTAGTTGCATCTGAATTATAAATTTTTCTTTTGTAAGATCTAATTAATTCCTAAATAGTTATAAATGATTGAAATAATTTGGTTTACAATTTATTTTAATTTTTTTTTCAGTTTTTTTCTGAACCAATTTATTCCCATCGTATTCAGTTAATTAACTGGCTTTATATCAATAACATATGTTTGTAATTTTTGATTTGCTTGAAGTTATCCATAGAACCATCTTCTGCTTAAACATTATTCGTCGTTTCCCTACTATTCATTCGTTTAAATTTTATCAGTCCTATCGTCTTCATCAGATTGTTAAAAAGATTCCCACAGTTACATACAGAATGTTAGATATATACTGTAACTGTATGAAATGTACGGGTATGGAATATACGTAGAATTATCTTGACTCGATTATATTTTAAATGACGGTAATATTATTTTTAAATCATTTTAAAGATGGGTTACATACAAGACTCGTCATAAAAGGTATGAACCATAATCATAAAAGTTATTTTATCAAACAAGATGTAATTAACCCTAACTCAACACATAATTAATACTTTGTACTAAAAATGGTACAGAATAATTGTGATAAATCTCTCCGCCGTTTAGGAACTGATCTAATATGAAAATAAATTTTGGCATAAAATGATATGTCCCATATTCAGGTGATATCATACAATGTAAACAAAACCAAATAATCTACATAACTATTTATCTTTTCGAACTATAAAATAAAAATAATGATAATCATCATTTGTAAACAACACTTGAAAATAAACTATTTATAAAAATTTACATAAACAAACATTACAAAGTTTCTAACCGACGAAAAAAATTTTTTTTTAAAAACAAATGATAAATATTATTGATTTTAAAATGATAATCACAGTATTGTTATTATTATTATTTTTACACATATAATATCAATGATAGGAATGGACAAAAAAATCGATTGGAAGATGAATAAAAATGATAATCGGAAAGAAATACACATTGTGAATAAAAATGATATTTGATATAGTTGAGATCATGAGTCAATTGAAGCTAGACCACCATGGAAAACCTGGAAATACTGGATGGCCGTTTCGTCCTATTGTGGCACAGCTGAAGAGTCACACAATAGGATTTCCATGGTGTTCTAGCTTCAATTGATTCATGATCTGAACTATAAAAAATTACTAAAATGTCCACAAAACCCCCTTCTAAAAATGACACTATTGAAATGACAGTATATATCTGACATTGTTTATAAAATACCGTTTAGATTTTTATAATTACACTAAAAGATGAAATGCTAAAATATTTTGTTTATTTGAATAATATAAATATTAAGTTTAATTATTTTCAAGAAAAAAAGTAATTTAATTTTGTAATTTTCGATTTAGTTAACAATGATTTAACCATTTCGTTTATATCCCATCAATGAACGCAAGTATTAGGTCATGGACAAGTTGTATATGAGTTATTGATGGATTGACGCTAATGGAATATGACTTTTTTCGGTAAAAATTTTTTTAAGAAGTTTCTTTTCTGCTTTCCCTCTTTATAAAAGCTTGCGGTTGGGAGTTATTCAAGGCATATATACATATATATATTGTTATATCCCGAATAGAATTATGAATGCTAACTTTTGAGGACTATTTATGGACCACTATTATATGTGTATTTTTATTGCATAGTTGTTAATTAACTAATCTCTTCATATTCGTATCCCTCTTACTATAAGCTTTGTTTTGACCTATGAACTACTACTATACGATTTATCATTCTTGAGTTATCTTCACTTTATTAATTACTGCCTCCCACATTCACAGCCACATTTGGCTGAATCTTGTACAAATGTTATTCTCTATTTTATAATACGATGGGGTCAGTTTGATTGGTGTATAAACTCAGTATGTTTGAAATATAATGATACATATTGCAAATGCTGTTATTGATATTCTGGACTTAACTGGCTGGGCTAGGCGGAAAGCAGAACCGACAAGTGCCCTAGACTGCTCGTATGGGTTTCGTGCATCACTATTCCGATCAATAAATCGCTGCCCCCCAGTTGGCGGTTTTATCACGTCATATATTAACAAGGCGTCTACTCAGACTCAGGTTATTATATATATATATATATATATATATATATATATATATATTGATAGGTTTATTTGCATTTGGAATCGAATAAGCAATACAGATTTCTATTTGTTCTTTGACTCCTCGCTGACTTAACAGATTAGACTTTGATAAATCTACTGACTGAACGCTTGAATCGGTTTCCTAAGCTCCTCTTACAACCCCAAACTATCTCTGCACAATAACTTGAACATGAGAGAAAAAGTGCGAAATACAGAAAGAATGCTTTATCCTAAGATTAGTTTATATACAAAATTTGAGGGTATTTATAGCATCTCAGACAGCCTTAGACTTCTGGAAGGTTCTGGAACCCTACTCAACATAGTAGCAGAATAGATAATCATCCAATCAGAAATATGAAGCTTGGATCTTCAATTTATAGATGTTTCTGAAAAACTTTTTATTCAATGCTGATTGAATTAAACGTCTTCCAGAGTTTTCAGGGCCCCTTTGGGCTTTCTTCGAGGAATTTTTCAGGTCTTCCCAACAGGCTTGCATTTAGGAAATGTGAATATCAGTAGGAGAGTCCGACAACCAACTTACATGACACACGTCTATAGTATTCTAATATTGGTGATTTAAGCATAGTCTGAATTAATCTGTCATTAAATCATATCAGAGAATGAATGGTCAACATTTAATATATGCGTTGGACTATTTATGCAAATTTTATTGAGCAACAATAAGAAAATAAGTAAATGAATTCCAATAGGAAATATTTTCACGCATTAATATAACGTTCCCCTTCCATACATATGGTAATTTATGTAGACATTAATATAAGTGATGCAATTAACTACTGAAAAGTAGATTGTTTATATGAAATATGTGAAACAAAAGTACCGCCTATTGGTAATAATAACAAAACCGTTAAATGAAAAATGCAAGACGAAAGATGAAGATTTATCTTTGATTTTTGTTTAATATACATCTTACTATTTACGTTGAAGAGGAACGAACATTACAACAGGACAAACACTTGTTTCCGTTATCAGTAATATCAAATAATCTGTCAATTTACTGAGAACTACGATCTGTGGTTGAAATTTATAATGTAGAAACCTACTAAACATACACATTGCTTACATATATGACATTGCAGAATGTGAGGACGTTCCATATTACTTTTAACCTTGAAAATGCGTTGAAACAACTATTGGATAAGTAAAAGTGATCATTATCGAAAGTTGCAAGAGAGAAAAAATAAAAACACTTTAGATATAATTCGAGAAATAATACATTTCGTGCAGATACCTTCTTTATTTACCTTGAAACCTGTTCTTAGTAGGATGAACGATATGATAACACAAAACTAAAATTCACAAATGTTAAATTTCATACTTAATGAGATGGAAGCTGAATGTATATACTAGACTAAGCTTTAACATAACAGAAAAAATGACGCATAATGCTAATAATAATTATAAACACCAAATGTTTACAAAAAGACAAAGTATACTCTGATGATGTAATTCAGAACAACAGTAAAAGCTCTACAACTAAGTCATCCACATCAAACAACATAATACCATTAGAAGTAAACATTAAATATGAATGGGACTAATTTCTGGATCTTCATTTAATAATACCATAAAAAGAATTGTTCATGGTAGAATTTAAGGTGATAGGGTATATATATACATATATATAAGCCAAAAAAGCAAATAACCAATATAATTATGACGTTTAAATAAATAGTTGTTTTACAATTTACTTCACGGGCCAGCCTTAGTTAGAAAACTGTTGAAAATTATGAAACACTTGACAGACAATCTAAACCTTTTATTATAACGAGCGCTTTTACAACATACATTGTCAAGTCTCATATTAGAAAAGTGTTATTGGATACATGAAGGGATATAGCATCAGTAATTATAAACACATGATTTTACTAAAAATGGGATATTTTGATTTGACTCAAATTTTTTCAGTACATAAAAATCAATGAGATCAGTCTAACTGAATAGAATAAACTGGTGAAATCAGTTGGAAGACTAAGGAACAAAATTTATCAGTAGTCTATATTAGCTCAAAACCAAATGATAAAGAGCTAATACATCATGAATCATGGATGAGCAGCGCTGAGGAGCACAGTACTAGGACGGAACGGCTTTCCAGTGCTTCCAGGTTTTCCATGTTGGTCTAGCTTCGATTGACTCATGAATATAACTATAAAATTACTAAGATCTACAGTAAAACCCCTTTTTACAATGTCCATTTCTACTTAGGATAAATAATCAATATTTATTGTAATTAAACCACATTCCTTACTTAATTTGATCCATTGTCAAATTTAAACTGTTATCACATACAAGTTATTTCAGTACTGATCCACTCTAATAGAAATGTCTTATTTACAATTTTAGAATTCTTGACTTATGGAAATTTATCATTGATACAAAAGTTGTTGATATGAATTATGGTTATTTCTCTCAAAGTTCCTTAAAGTAAAGCCTTATTAAGAAAATTCAATTAATTTACTTATTTCAGTGTTTTAATGTTACGTGAACTTTCAAACTAGTTTTTTTTATCCACCTTAATCAATATTTTGAAGAATGTGTTTACAGTTCTTTGATTAAGTTCTAGTTTTATATCCTATTTCACAGGAGATGATTAAACTATAGTATACTGATAAGCCAAAAGAAAAGTTGAAATGACCTTGAGATTTTAAAGTCACTTTCACTCAATGACCAAACGATCTTTTTAGACTGAAAGTATTTCTCAATGGAAATAATCAAACTTGTTGGAATTTAATGGTTTTAAGAAGGTTATTAGTTTTTTCAAGATTTTTAGTTAGCTTGCTGATTTTGATGTTAACGAACTATTGCTACATAAAAGTTGTCAACTGGAGTGCAGAAACATTCATACTGAAAGTTTCTTTCTATATCTTTCTTACAGTTATAAGAAAACGCGATCTTAATTAATGAACTCGTTGAAGGCTAATGGATATGGAGCTTTAAGACCACAATCAGAGACATCATATTGATGTAACAAAGTTGTCTACGAAAACCGTTATCTATTTTTACCATTAGTACTTCACAATATCACCTATTATTCAGTGAACCGCTAATGAAGTGCTTTTTTTATAAATTTAATATTAACGAACGAAAACTATGCAATTAACGTTTTATGCGTGACCAACATGAGAACAGTTGGCATCTAATGTGCTTGACAATATTACTTTCAATCTCTGCCAACTAAACGAATTTTTTCTAGTCATTGCAAACATTTTGAGCACTATACAAAATATATTTCCACTGGGCTAATTTGTTTGATGAAAGATAAAATTAATACTTTTGGAATTTCATGCAAAAACTGAAATGTAGTTTTCTTCATTTTGACCAATTTTCCATCATACTATAGGTTAACCCAATGTGTTTCGCATCTCTTTATTTATAAACAATATTTATTTAATGGTCGAGATCATGAATCAATTGAAGCTAGACCACAATGGAGAACCTGAGAGCACTGAACGGCCACTTCATTCTATTGTGGGACTCCTCAGGAGTGCGCATTCACGATCCCGCGTCACGAGATTCGAATCCTATCAGTCTCACGCGCCAGCTCTTAACCTCTAAACCACTGAGCCGGCATCCAATATTATTGAGATGACTAAAATCTCCACAAACCCCTTTCTAATAATAATCATATGCTCACTAGCGACTGGCTTCAAGAAGTGTTTGTTGGAGTTCTATTGAGAAGCAGTGACCAGTGTGGTCCAACCAAGTCTGTTGTGAGATAGTAATTCACTGAAGACAATGGTGTATGGTTGCTCAATTTAGTGGATTGGTTGAACTTAGAGGATAACACCGCTGGATGCCGGCTCAGTGGTCTAGTGGTTAAGTGAGGACGCGTGAGACTGATAAGTCCTTGGTTCGAACCTTGCGAGGTGGGATTATTATTATTATTAATGGTTTTATTCAATATTATAATCTGGTACAATACAGAATTCTCAGCACGAGTTATTTCAACAAGTTTTTTTTACCAAAAACCACAAAAAAACATCAAAAAACCCCAAAAAAACAGAAAAGGAATGAAAAAGGTTTTAAAAAAAATTGAGTTTATACAAATTTTCACAGTTAAAATCATGAGTCAATTGAAGCTAGACCACCATCGTAAACCCGGAAGCACTGGACGGCCGTTTCGTCCTATTATGGGACTCCTCAGCAGTGCACATCCACGAACCCGCTCTCGCGAGCGAGATTCGAACCCAGGACCTAGCAGTCTCGAGCCGAAGCCCTTAACCGATAGACCACTGAGCTGGCATCCAACGGTGTTAATGTCTAACTTCAACCAATCCACGATATTGAGCGACCGTTCGTGGTTTCGGTCATCGGCACCTAAATAAACTCAGTCTTTAGGGCCGTAATTAAAACTAAACAATTCTCAAAACATTTGAGAATATTTGAGAAAAGGTATAAATATTGACATAACTAGAAAAATATTGACATTTTTATTCATTAATAATGCCCTACCCTAAATGAATAGTCATCTGACTTATTAATATACCAGTATAATAACTGAATGTTTTAGTTAAGTATTTCTATTCACATTATCATTTCATACAGCAAACAAGACGTCCCGTCCATCATAAGAACATTGTAGGTAAATTTTACTATCAATATGAAAAGGAAATTAGAATAATCACGTCGTGAATTCAATGCTGAAGGATAACACATTAGCGTGACAACGAATTCACTTCTTTTGTTTAGTCAATATGAAGTATATTTATTGAGCTTCAATTAACTATTTTCTCCTATTCATTTCTAACAATTAAGTAGCCAGTTTGCTCAATTAAAAACAAATTACCATATGGTTTATTCCACTGTCAACTACGTGGATTATTAAATGATCAAAACAAAAGCTTGAATTATGTTCAATGGTTTAACTGTCTTAATTCAATGTTTACGGTCAATGAAAAGCAATAAAATAATACTTCATATATATTATTTGCTTGGATCCTTCCATCGATATTTAGGACTGCGATCGATCAGACTTTCTAATAACAATCTCTTGTTGAATCCTATTAAAACTATGCTCACTAGTGACTGGCTCCATGAGGTAATTCCTGGAGTTCTAGTGAGAAGTCGTGGCCAGTGGAGCTAATCCATGTCAGGTAGGGACAGGTATCTACCTCAGTACTATAGAAGTCGATCGCGCAATTTCATGGATTGGTTGAGGCTAGACATTAACACCGCTGGATGCCAGCTCAGTGGTCTATCGGTTAAGTGCTCTAGCACGAGACTGGTAGGTCCTCGGTCCGAATCCCGAGAAGCCGGATCGTGGATGCGCACTGCTAAGGAATCCCATAATAGGACGAAACGGCCGTCCAGTACTTCCAGGTTTTCCATTGTAGTCTAGCTTCAATTGACTCATGATCTTAACTATATAAAACTATAAGTTGCACCAAATCCTAATCACATTTCAAATAATTATCCTAATAGACGTTGTAAATTTGTATTATAAACAAATATGAATGCACCAAACACTTAACCATATATGTAGAACAACAGATTACCCATGATTTGCATGTTCAAGCTTCACAGTCATTATTAGCACCCATAAAATAAACAAATCTATATAACAACTATTCTTAATTAAACCTATATATTCATAATACAGAATTAATCGACCAGAATAATAAACAAAGAGAAAAATCAATGTGAAACACTATTCTGTTCAATCAGTAAAATATTGTGATTCTTCTCCTTTTTTGTAACATTTTGTTACTTATTTTGTCGTTCGTTTTTTTCCCTAACTATTGTTTTCGTGGTCGATGTGTAGGCAAAGGTCATAGATACACATTAATTTGCTCTGTGTATATATGTACACCTTTTTTTATATTTTTTTTTCCGTTTATAGAAATAAATGAAAACATAGATGTATGTACGTGGGTATGTATGTTTCAACAGTAAAATAGTCAATTTTTCAAAATTTTATTTTATTCGAATGACGAACAATCTACAATGTTTCCTTTATTTTTAAGCTACAATGTGAAAAAAACTATCACCAGAATATGTGCGATAACACAAAATTAATCAAATAAACCAATAATCAAAAAAATGTAATTTAAATTATTACAGATAATCCAATAAAATTGTATGATATAAAAGTCAGAAAAAGGTAGGACAATGATACAAATGCTACGGTTTGAGAGAACAGATTTTTAACAATGTATCTGATATCTTCAGTGATCTATCTTAATGCATTTGAAACTAGTGAACAATCTCAAGAGAAACTAATTCATGTAGATTTTCATCAGCATTTGCTTTTTTGGCTTGTGCACATTTCTTTTCTGGTACTTGTCTTTAGAAAACATCTTGTATACAGTTCTGGATTATGATGAGTTTAGAGATAATCTTTGATGAAAAATAAAATAAAAACTGTCAATTTCAGTGATACATAGCAATAATATCTCCATTTCAAGGCCATTGCCACATTCCAAATCGCTTACGTCTTTTACTTCTGTTGGATCATAAGCCACCAGCTAAGATTCTCCAACCAACTCTGTCCTGAGATCTGCTTTTCTGTTAATGTCAAGCACTATTTATTCTTTTGATATATACCTCCGATTCTCACCTCAATATGGTCTTTGATCTATCTCTATTCTTTCTGCCCTCAGGATACCAATTATGTGTTTTCATTGTTATTCAGTCTAACGATTTCCATAATATGGGTTTTATCCACCTCCCTAGTCTTCTCCTAATCTCCCATTCAGCTAGAAGCTGGTTTATTCTCTGTCACATTAGGTTTCCCCTGATGGCCTCTCGTCAATTGATTGGTAGTATCTTGCGTGGACAATTGCTTGCAAATACTTGTACTTTTTAGGTGATATTTATGGTAGTTCACCAAGTTACGGCTCTGTACAATGAAACTGTCTTATCGTTTGTTTTGAAAATTCTAGCTTTGGTCTTAGCTGATTGCTTTTTTATGTTTCAGATGTCCTTTATACGTAGGAATCTTGATCTTGCTTTCCCGATCCGCAACTTCACATCTGAATCAGACCCACTTGTTAATCCATTGTTCTGCACAGATACGTAAACGTTTCCACCTTTCCCAGTGCTTGTTCATCAAGAGTGATTTTGTTGATGCTCGATGTGTTGTTTTTGTGGTTTTCCTTTTTCTTCTGAAGAGGCTACTGCCACGCTGGCTACATTCAGAACAGGACAACAATGAAATATATCTGACCACTTTACTGTAAGAAGGCATTTTAAACTTTGAAAGAGCACTAAGTTTTTCAACTTCCTACAACAACGTGCCTAAATACCTCTTAAACCCTAATATATAAATTCGGATGATAAATATTGGCAATTAACTGTGTATGGGAAGTGATGCTTTTTTAAGTCACACGGTACATTTTTGTATTAATAAGTAAACTATTGAAATCTGTTCAAAATTAAAAATTAGCTTGTTTTGTCGACAAACCTCCATCTCCAAACAACATATAGTTCTTTTTGAAAACGATTTGTTACAAACCCCAAATAATTTGTATTAAGTTGACATGATGTATAAAATATTTTTTTAATGATATTATTGTAGTAACTAAGGCTGTAACAAAAATGACTAATTAACACACTCATTACCAAACATGCTCATTTCATCGGTTAATTACTGAATTAACACTGGCCATCAAAATGATTCCAAATCAAGATAATGGAAGTTTAAACACAACGTAATGGATAATAACTCAGTGTGTGTATTTATTGGATACACTAGGTACACTTTCAATACGTGGCATTTCTATGACAATAATTTAATAATATTGTGTAAAGTTTTCAACCGGAATATATCGTTCATATATCATGAACATAAACACCGGAGCGAAATCGAAACATCAATGTAATAAATCAAAAGGAAAATTGTTGTTGTTATTATTTACAATATAAATTAAAATATCTAACAGGTAACAAAAAAAAACACAGAAAAGAACAGAAAGCAAAGATTACATCCATTTGTTTTCCTATAAAAAATATTACCGTATATCTGTTTTAATCAAGCATTCAACACCTAACATTAAAAAATGAATACCGATCTATGTTTATGTGAGTGTCAGTGTAAATTAGCATTCTTAGAAGTGTATATTTATTCTGATCGATAATGGTAACTAATTTTAAGCTAACATATACCAATTGTGATATACTGATCATGCTGAGAATTGGATTGCGAAATTATTCATCTTATCGATGGGATTTTAAATAATTAAAATATATTCCTTATTTGTAATAATCATAGAGATTTTTTAAAATTATTTTTACCACAGACTAGTTGCATGCTACGTGAAGTTCTCATTAAAAATCTATATTATTCTAATGTTCAATCAATATTCATTTTTGTGACTTTTCTAAGAGGCTGCAGACAAAATCTCCCTATATTATCATACTCAGAGCTGTGTTGTTAACCTTGGAAGATATGGACCAGTTTCTTGTATCATTTATACAGGATTATAGTTACGTTATTGCTAACTACGACTTAAGTCATAATATTGTGTGAACTATTTTAAGACAGTGAATATTAAATCAACTTGCTGAACGATTGTTTACCGCTCAAAACCACTTTGATTCGGCCATAGTCATTACAGTAGATTGGTTAGCTTAATTAATGAACTGTGTGTTTATTGACACTGTCATTTATAAGTGAATTATTTTTCATGAAGATTTTGTTGAAATCATAGTTGTGATTTATAATAAATGCTTAGCTGTGAAAAATGTTAGCAAGAATGAAGAAGTTCTGTCAAAATTGTGATAATTAACTTAATCAGGATTTAATTGGAAGACAAAGTTATTAAATTAACCGAGGAATAAACATTCGAAGTTATACTGAAATGATGTCATTATAATACGTGCTTTGACTATCGATCTAGATGCCTGCTAATGTGTTTGAGTGGAGGATCTGTTGCAGACATAAAAACGAGGATTGGCAAAGTAAAGACAGCATTCCTACAGTGAAACAACATATGCAACTAAAAACAACTGTCTCCAAGACAATATCAACGTCACAATCCGCAGTACGAACAACAAGACAGTTCTACTATATGGAGCTGAAACTTCCAGAACTACATCAACCAACATCAAAAGGGTACAAGTATTCATTACCAAATGTCTACGCAAGATAATCAATGTACATTGATCGGAAACTGTCAGTAACAACTTACTATGAAAGAGAACAAATCAACCTTCAGAAGAAAAGGAAATAAGGAATAGATGTTGGAAGTGGATAGGACATACATTGAGGAAATCGCCAATCTGCATCACGAGGTGAGCGCTAGCTTGGAATCGCGAAGGAAACGGGAAAGAGGAAGACCAAGGAGCACATTATGTCGAGAATCCGATCATGCATGAAAAGAATGAATGGTGTTTGGAAACAACTGGGAAGAATTTTCCTGAATGGAATCATGTGGAGAAATCTGGTGATCGGTCTATACTCCTGCACGAGGGGTTACTGGCGTAAGTAAGTAAACAGTGTGTTTGACATAATAGGAACGGAAAACTGACTAAAAACATAGACAAATGAAAGAAGAACTGGGCCTATTACTGTGCATTAGGGTAAACGGAATCAGGATTTGGTTCGGACACAAAACCTTAACGATTTAGAATCTAACACATTATCACTGGTATTTATTAAATTGTAAAACGTACTTCTATATAAGAGTATTTAATGTCGTACCTCTATTTAAAAGCATAGAACTATCAATATTGTTTATTACAGTCATATTTACGACAAGGGGGTAGGTAGGTCACAGGTTGCAATTAAAACGATGTCCATTTTACGCTGAAGGTTTTTAGGCTTACAATTCTGGTCTTCAAAATAAAGAAACAAATTCTTAAGGCTGACTTGTTCGTTGCATGGAGCCGAAAAATATTAAACGTATCTGTCAGTCGTAGCATACGATAAACTTTAACAGTTGTTTGATGAATAATACCTTATAGCAATAACTACTATTACAGCTAAATCCGTTTATTTATCTGTTTGTTTGATGGTGTGCATATAAAATACAAAACTAGTAATCCTCATATCACTCGTTGAAAATAGTTGTAAAAAAATCATGTTTTAAGGTCAATTATTTTAGAAGTTGAACTTTAACAAGCCCTTTTATGTATACCTAATATTCTATTATCATCTGTACTACTACGGTATTCGTTTTGGTGATATTGTAGTGTTGGTTGCTTACATTCACATATGTAGCATATGACGACGGTCAGTGATAGAATGTATTTCACTAGAAGATCGATAAGGAAAGAACGGAAACGAAACGCAATCGGTGTGAAATTGCATGAACAATAATAATCGGAGACTATGGACTGATATTTGCAGAAGGGACGGTCAAGATTGAGACAATTGATTGATAGTTTATAAATTAACTATTTACTAAATGGTCCTCATATTTTAGTGAGATATACTGTAATTTTGTGCAAAAATAAATTCCATTGTCCCCACTCATCTTCTTGTTCACTACAATATAATTCATCTGTCCTGATGTGCTATAGTAAACTGAACACCATCATTTTTGACATGTTCCAGTTTGTCAATAACTGACTAACTGATTGAGAAAATAACTAAACGTTATAAAACAGTTGACAGGTGATCTAGTCTGGATTTTTACTGTTCAACACAGCAAAACTTTAAACATTAAAGTTCTAAATCCAAACAAGGTGATTCAATGATATCACGACAGCTGAAAAATATTTGGATTTTAGATTCAATCCTGTATTGAATAGAGAATGTTTACTGTTGAGTAGTTTTTTTAATTAGACTGGAAACAACCATGCAGCAGATGCTGATTTAAAATTAAAACTATATTTTGACAAGTTTTTTTTAAATTTTGTAATCCCCACTAACAATTTGATGCGAACATCACTATTTACCTCCATTTGAACTTTAAAAGTCTAACACAAATAATTATTGAATTGACCCTAGTAAAATTACTTCGGTCTGATTACCGTTGAATATAACACTAAAAAGATACTTTTATTTTGCATAGTTGATATCATGAGTCAGTTTGAGCTAGACCACTATGGAAAACCTGGAAGCACTGGACGGCCGTTTCGTCCTATTATGGGACTCCTCAGCAGTGCGCTTTACTAAAATTACTAAAATCACCACAAAGCCCGCTTTTATTTTGTGTTAAGATTTTTAACTAAACTCCTTTAGTTATATACTTTGAGATAATTTGTTTCTGTCCTATTGATCATCCCAATGATTAGAATCTGTGGATAACTAAGCTACAGGATGGTAACGATAAAATGTTTTAGTTTGACTTCTACAATAGTTAAGATATAAAAGTGAAATATAAATTCCTAGTCCAAAACCTTTCTGGTCGGAATTCATCAAGAAAGGTGTGTAAAACATTTTAATCAAAAATTGAATCATACGGTCTTTTACAGATCTTGTAAACACCATCGATCAGCTGTCAATCTAGCTATAGATCTATTAAACTTATAAGGTTTGTTACAGATTATCCACTGAAATTGAAGTATGAATGCAGTCTAAAACAAAATCGATTTTCTTTTTGTATCAGTGAGCTAGAAAATGACAATATTTATACAACTAACAACAACAATAACGACTAATATTCACTTAAATTATCTTTATTCAATATCTTGAATTTAAAGCAATGAATACTATTTAGAATTTCAATCTAAACAACATTAGTGTTGCAGATGGATCTAACTAAATAAATGGAAAGTTGAAAGTCTTATATTCTTCTACTACCTACCATCCTCTATAAGTTCCTGGTTAATTATACTTTTGACGTCAACAAGTAAGCAAACTAGAGGATAAAGAATAAATGAAAAATAACTATTGTCTCACCTACTTAATGCTCTGATGTCAATGATAATGAAGATGATATACTGGAGATAAAGTAAACAGTAAAGAATGTAAAAGAAGATGATGATTACGGAAATGAAATCAAAATACGACGGTTTATGGAAGTTATTTCTTTTTTTCAAATTACTTTATCAAACTCTATTGAGCACAAAGCTCATAGCAAATTGTTCTCTATAACTTTTTCTGAATGGTTACCATTTTACTTTTAAAGTTTTAGAAAGTTTTTTTTACTATTAAATGCCAATACTTCAGTCATTAAAATTTATTAAATTAAACCCACTAAACCTAAACAATAGAAAAGCACCCGATGTTTACGTTTCAACATTCCAGTATTCACTATTGATAATAGAAGAATCATAACTTTTATGATGATAATAGCTTGAAAAAAATTATTCCATGCGACATAATTTTAAAAAGATCATCTAAATACAACCAGACAAATATGAGATTTGTGAAATAGTACCAGACTGTATTGAATTCTAAATATAAAAAAGCCGAAATAAAGTATGTTTACTGAATTGAAAGTGTTGAAACTTGAAATATATCTACCTAATTAGAATGATGCAAATATAATGATAAGATTTTTTGGCTGTTGTTTCAACCCGACTTCATCGTGTGTGTGTGTGTGCATAATAATAAATTATAATTACATCACTGATTAGCTAAAGAAAATTTGTAGTTTTATTATTGAAATAGATAACTGCTTACTTCTAAGCATCACAATGACTTTTTTAATAAATTTTATTTAATTATAACTTTTAGTAATCAATGACCTCTTGGAAGTGCCTTAAAGAATATTTTTACAAAGGAATATTGTATTAAGATGAATAGGTTGTAGAGAATAGTTTTAATATAAACGTGACTTTCTTTGTTGTAACATCACTGAAAATCATAGAGAACTAGACAATTGTTACAACTAATTCCAATACACCTCGGTAGTGTGAGCCCATCACTTTACACTAGAATATTGGTGATGTCTCTCAAAGTCGTAAACAGCCCCATTTGACCATATTGTCGACGAAACAGCCATCGCCTAGGGGAATGGATAAATGTTTGCTTCATGTAGCCCGAATACTGAAGTTTGACACTTTGACCGTCAGATGGTAACTCAATAGTTTAAAATTAGTACGCTGAGCAATCCTTGAAGATCCTAAGTTCCACCCGCTGCGGAGAAGTAAGCTTGCGTTGCTAAAGTATTGCAACTAATTGAAACAAAATAACATTCCAATATTTTCTAGTCTACAGTGCTTTCCCAGCTGAGGAAAAAAATTATCACAAAATCGCAATGTTTGAGTGCAGTTTATATCGGTAATTTCAAGCAAATAAACAAGCAGTATTGATTATCCAATATCGCCATACCTACGACTGCTTTAACAAATAATGAAAAAGATCTAAATAACTTCAAGCAGTGGATAACTTGTCAGGAAATAAACATAGATGTTAGGGATTCTTCATGACAGAGAAAATTTGGAAGAGGTAGAAATTCCCATTTATCACAAAGGTTTTTTTTGTGGAGATTTAGTAATTTTATAGTTAAGATTATGAGTCAATTGAAGTTAGACCACAAAAAAACCCCTTGTGATAATGATCATATGCTCACTAGTGACTGGCTCCATGAGGTAATTCCTGGAGTTCTAGTGAGAAGCCGTGGCTAGTGGAGCTAATCCATGTCACGTAGAGACAGGTATCTACCTCAGTACATTGGAAGTTGGTTGCGCAATTTCGTGGATTGGTTGAGATTAAACATTAACACCGTTGAATGCCAGCTCAGTGGTCTATCGGTTAAGGGCTTCGGCTCGAGACTGGTAGGTGCTGGGTTCGAATCTCGCTCGCGAGAGCGGGTTCGTGGATGCGCACTGCTGAGGAGTCCCATAATAGGACGAAACGGCCGTCCAGTGCTTCCAGGTTTTCCATTGTGGTCTAACTTCA
Organism: Schistosoma rodhaini; assembly: GCA_944470415.2. Classification (NCBI taxonomy): domain Eukaryota; kingdom Metazoa; phylum Platyhelminthes; class Trematoda; order Strigeidida; family Schistosomatidae; genus Schistosoma; species Schistosoma rodhaini. The sequence continues at coordinate 67,522,079 of OX104044.1, forward strand.
ATTGACTCATGATCTTAACTATAAAGTTCCCATTTACTTGAGCAGTACCATCGATGAACAAGGAGCATCGGATGCAGATGTGAAGGCAAGGGTTGGCAAGGCAAAAACAGCATTCCTACAGTGAAAAAACATACGCAAATAAAAACATCTGTCTGGAAGCCAAATACAAAGTCACAATCTGCAATGCGAGCATCAAGGTAGTTCTACTGTATGGAGCTGAAAATTCCAAAACTATATCAACCATCATCAAAAAGGTAAAAGTATTCATAAACAATTGTCTACACAAGATACTCAATATCCATTGGCCGAACACCATCAGAGACAACCTATTATGAAAGAAAACAAACCAACTTCCAGATGAAGAGGAGATTAGGAAAAGATATTGTAAGTGGATAGGGCGTACATTGAGGAAATCACCAATCTGCATCACGACGTGAGTGCTAACGTGGAATCATGAAAGGAAAAGGAAACAGGAAGACCAAGAAACATATTGATTCGAGAATTAGGATCAAACATCAAAAGAATAAATGGTGTTTGGAGACGACTGGGAAGAATGTTTCTGATCAAAATAGTATGAAGAATGCTGATGATAGGCCTTCACTTCTCCATGGGGGTTTACAGGAGTAAGTTAGTTGGAGTTTCTTAAGTTTGATTGACTAGTAATCGTCATGAATTATCAGCAATACATTTAATGATGTCTACTATAAAAAATACGTTCTAGACATTATCTATTTCGACATACCGACCAACATCAAATGAGCAAAATATTTTCTGTAGTTCGAAAGCTTCGCATTCTGAATTATCCATAATGAGTACAATCCAAGATAATAAGTGTTTTCTGATGTTTAAATTAACATTGACTTTTTCAATCAAAATACAACGACTGATATTTCACACACACTGAATTATGTTTTTAGTACAGATTCAACAATAATGGCAAACATTTGTTTTAATCTTCCATTTACTCTAGTCTAACAGTCAAAGCTTGTGAACAGAACTTTGGAAAATTCTTGTGGAACCAATTCTCTAAAGACCGATTATTCAACCACAGTTAAATAGTTCAACCCCTATGAAAACACTGGGATTGAATAGTTCAGCCCAAAAATCCTTATCAGTGAATTAAAAATAATTAGCAGACTGTTAATTCAGTTTTTAAAAACTTTTCTTTGTCCTGATTTCATTATCCTCACTATTTGATGTAAGTAACTCAATTTAACTTCTAAAATGTATTCACTGTTCCAAGAATAACATTCATAAGCTGGAGATAATATTATATGGTATAGTTACGAAATGTACTCATTAGTGTGAATGATTTTTGTATAGATAATTTTTTTGTAGGTCTTTTCTTGATTGATTAAATCATTAATGGGTTTTTTTTGCTCGAAAAACAACCATAAAGATAATTTCAGAAAAGAAGAAACTTAATCTCTCCAACAGCTTAGACGAAGTGAACATAAAGCCACTTGTAACTAACTCCGTTTTGATAATGTAGCTATTCAAATTTACAAACACGAATGGTATGATCAAAATCTACGTATCAGGCCATATAATACTGTTTAAGAGGTAATAAAATAATTTCTCTTGTTAGATTTTCTAATTGTTTAAGTTAATAGACGAAAATATCTCAACTCTGCTGTCAAATCGTTGATTTACATTCGATGGTCCATTCAATTACACAGCCTAGTCTTAAAAAGAATTATTTACGTCCGTAACATCTTAGCAGTAAGGTTTTTATCTGAATCTTTTAGAGACTACAGATCGTGTCTCCTGGAAACCGTTAATATCTTTAACGTCTTGTGCACAAATCTATACGTGTGTAAAACGTATTAAACATTATAGATAAATTTTATATAAGCAATAATAATGACCAAAGTGATATGAGAAAAAAATGAATTAAAAGAGAAGCAACTGATAGAAAATTTACGGCTACTGTTACAGTGTAACGAAGAGAGTGTTAACATCCTGTCTAGCTTTTAACCACAAGTTTCACATTCCATTAAAATAATATTCCGGTCTTATTAACATGTACCAATCCATGTTTTATACCATAAAGACTTTATACTATTTCCACATTAATTATACCTAAAATGATATTATTAATGATACACTGTTTCTTCACACATCAACTTATTAATAATTGAACACTTGCATTTAGTGAAAGCTGCCTACGATCGTCAACTAAACCGTCCTCTATCTTTTTTGATCCAATTATCTTTTTTTCCCACTACTTATCAGAAGTCAGAACTAATGAACGTTTTCAACTAGTTATGTGCCTCAGCAAGAAATTTCGCTCTCTTCTATCACTGACAGTATTGTTTTTTTTTAATCATTTTTGATTCCAGATAATAATGTTGAATAAACACAAAAACATAATATCATTTTGCTCTGTAATCATTTAATTTGATAATCATTTCATTCGTTATTATCAAAAAAGGAGGTAATTTCTTTGCATTAGCTATACGAGATTTATTTCTCCTATTTAAAAAAGCATTCAAATTTCCACATTACTGAATATTTTATGTTCAAGTGTAAAGATATCTGATGTGTGCGGTATATACATTAAAATGTATCACTGTAATAATTAATAGCCACCTAGTTGTGTACCTTGGTAATCAGTAATAAATATTAATTTTTGTGTATATAAAAACAGTCATTTTATTATTTTGTCAAAACACTAATTTTAACGCATCAAGAGTATTGCCACTCGGTCAGCTACAACGTAGGACAAGGTGTATATATACACCAGTCCAAGTTGGCACACCTAATTAGCATGACGAGATGAACACCAAATTCATAGAGGCAGTCACCTCAATGGTAGTAATATATGTAGACAATGATAGCACATAAGGATATGATACACGGAGAAAGAATTATTTCGTAGGAAAAAAGGTATAAAGTAATTTTAGTCTCATAGTTTGAGAGAAAACAAACAGTTCATACGCCTACGCCATTGTGATCGATTCTCAGCCATGTCACCCAGTCTCCAACCATTGGCTACGGTAGTCACGCGAACCCCAACTAAGTAAGCATCTACTAACATGGCTCAGGCTAGAGGTTATGGATTTTTTTATTTGATGCCACGTTTTGGTTTCACCACCGTGACTCTCGTTCATCCGTTTCCAAAACTAGTCAGCATAGCGCTTCGTGGTAGCGGGTTGTTGTGCATGTAAAATACATGGCCCAGCTATCTCAGTCGATGAAGATTTACGACCTCATCAAATGATTTACCATCATTCCCTAATACCTTACATCTAACCACGCTATTACTTACTCGGTGACCCCAAAAGATGCGATTAATATTTCTTATACATCTGTGGTCAAGTACTAGTAACGTACGCGTGATCTCTACCTTTAATGACCCCATTTCGCAGCCGTAAAGTAGAACAAAACGAACTGCTGAGCAGTCTGTCTGTCCTTTAATTGATAGACGGATAGCTCTACTTCATCATAAGTGACATGAGTTGGCAAAAGCCAAACGAGCTTTCTGAGTTCTTGCAGAAATTTCATCAGATACCAACTCATTAGGGTTGACCAGACTTCCAAGATAAGTGAAGTTGTAGACGCGTTAGACTACTTCACTCTCTATCCTTAGTTCAGGTGTTGTGTTGATGATGCAGGCCAGTCCTGAAGCAACAATGCGCATTCGGACGGGGAGAAACACATCTCAAACATTCTGTCGTTGTTGTTCAGTGCGACCGAAACACTCCGCATTTTATCACCGTCTTCACAAACAGGACCATGTCATCTGCGTATTCTAAGTCAATAAGTAAACCTCCTGGTAGATCAATCCCAAAAACTTCAGACTACGTGAAAGTCCTTTCCAGCAGTAGGTATATGGTGAAATTAAAGAAGATAGTGGACAGCCTTGCCGGACACCACTTGATGATGCAAAATCAGATGTCAGTTAGCCATAAGCTCTCACTCGACTAGTAGTATTCGAGTAAAGAGCCTTCACGAGGTTTACGTACTTCTGAGGTGCACTTTTTAATGACAGACACTTCAAAGAACCTCTCTGTCTACAGATTCAAATGCTGCTGTAGTTCACGAGTATTTGTTAGGCGCCCGATAATCGTTGTAACTATTTTTATATATCTTACAACTCAAAAATTAGTTTCCAATGATGATAGAAATTATACATATATTCAACACATTTCAATGGTCATACTTTAAACTTGAATTAAATAAATCAAACATACATTGATGTCAATATCACATCAACATGGACTTTAAATATAATGGAATTCAACCATGTCGGAGGTAAGGTAACTATGCTCAATAGTAATGAATAATAATCGGAGAATATAGTGAATTGATTGCATTTATAAATTGAAATACTTGAATCTTAGCTTAATAGATTGAATGTTAAATATTCCCCTCGAAGCCTGAATGTTTTGGGTATAATCACTGTTAGGGTAATAGATTTGGACCGTTGAGGATTTTCATGCTAAAAGAAAATATGTGTATAGTGCTTTCCGGTTTTCAATAAATGTCTGTCTGAGGTCAGTCCTCGATGTAAACTACGCACTGGACAACCTCCACAAAGTTGCTGTACTATGAAGTACTAGTGTTAACATGAGCGTGTATACCTATATATCTCATCATTCAACCCTTGTACTAGGATTCTAGGCATTTGTAGTTTCCGGAGCTCCTTGGAAAAGCTGGCAAAGTACCATGTTTTAATCTTGAGTCGTTAATCAAACTTGCATGAATTTGTTGATGTTTAAGATTACGCTGATGTTCTAAAAAATTTTTGTGAAAAAAAAACAATCATCACGATAAAATAAAATTCAGTTAGTAAGACCTGACAAGACAGAAATTCGCACCACTTACTCGTTTTTTAACTGTAACCTAATATAATCAAGATGACATAATTACCAATAACAAGATTTGCAAGAATTATGTATCCAAACTAATATATACCTATTCAATTCTGAAAACACTAAAAGTGAGTCATTTTTATATCTGGTAATAAATCACTGTCAACATTTTATTAATTTGTTAAACTAAATTGTAAAAGGTGTCCGCCAACCATGTAAAATATTATTTCTTTTAATTTGCTCAAAGTTATAGAATATGATAATCTCACAGAATATTTTCTCAGATAATATTAACATTCGAGTGATAGTATTCATTAGCTAATATAATATGCTTCATTTCACAAACTTACCCATCATGAATTTCAGAACTATGAAAAAAACCAGTTAAAAGTGGATAAGTGTTTCATCTTGATTTACAAATTTTTATAATCTATAACGTCAACTGAGAAGAAGCTCGAGACCTTCATTTATAGCAGAGGGTACGATATATCAAAATTACCAAATCGAAATTCATTGACTGATAAATAGAATAATGCTTACTTACTTACTTACGCCTGTTACCCCCCGTCGAGGATCATAGGCCGCTCACCAGCATTCTCCATCTAACTCTGTCCTGGGCCTTCCATTCCAGTTCTTTCCAGTTGTTATTCATCCTTTTCATATCTGCTTCTATTTCCCAGCGTAATGTGTTCTTTGGCCTCCCTCTTTTCCGCTTCCCTTCAGGATACCAAGTTAGGGATTGCCTTGTAATGCACACTGGTGATTTCCTTAATGTATGTCCGATCCACTTCCAACGTCTTTTCCTAATTTTCTCCTCAGCTCGAAGCTGGTTTGTTCTCTCCCATAAAACGCTGTTGCTGATAGTATCCGGCCAACGGATGTTGAGTGTTGTGCGTAGACAACTGTTTGTAAATACTTGTACCTTCTTGACGATGGATCTAGTAGTTCTCCACGTTTCAGCTCCATACAGTAGGGCTGTCTTGACGTTCGCATTGAAGATTCTGACTTTGAGATTAGTTGACAGTTGTTTTGAGTTCCATATGTTCTTCAACTGTAGAAATGCTGCCCATGCTTTGCGAAAATAGAATAATGACAGTCAGTAAACTCGATAATTATATAATTCAAGGCTAGAAATTCCATATTAAAGGAATAAAGCCAATGAAACCCTTAAAAATCACATAACTATTTCAACTTTTCTTTCTAGCTCCATAGTATCGTCAGAATAAGTATTCACATAAATAGCTCGCTTAACTCTATGTTTAACATTTAATTCTTTTCTTTTTAGAAATATAATGCTGGAAAATTCGTTGTTTCTGTCTACTTATTCAGCATTTACAAACTTCATTCACATTTCTCAACACCTATATAGGTGAATATAGATATATTAATTTATTGATAAAAATCTAATCAGTTCAAAAATCTTTGGACAAGATATCAATAATTTAATCTATATTGAATATGCTGACTAAAAAAGAACTTACAGAAGGGAGTGTGTGGGTGATTGATTCCTTTTTTTAACTTTAAGAGACGGACTACAAGTAAGAATGGAGAGAGGATTGAAAGGAAGTAGATTTTCCATAAAAAAAAGAAAAATAACCTATTTATATTGTAGGTCACAAAGTAAGTCAGATACACTGTAAAATTTAATGATTATAACCATCAACATCATCATCATCATTAGAGGTGACCGTTTGTCCTCAGATTTGACCCTTGAAACTGTAGGACAAACATCTAGTTCATCAAATATTCATTAACGAGTGAGAAGCAAACAAACACTATAGAAATTAATAATAATAAATAAACTGAGAGTATTCAAGCAGAAAACTGTTCAGATTATCGAATTTTCCAGTAGTTAACTATTATATGATGTGGTTATTGACTGGTAAAGTATAATTCAGGGTAACTTGAAACAGATTTTGTAAGGTTGAACAAATATTATAGTTTATGCTGTGAAAAGCGTATTTCGTCTTAAAAATTAGCATCCCCAGTCTTAAACCTAGTAGAAATTCAATTTACAGAGAGAAATAACTTTGTATGAAAACTATTAGCTAAAAGAGACTAATCAAGTCACTTCTAACTATCAACCATGAAAAAAAATGGAAATTTTGATAAATACTGATAAAAGTTATACTTATGGGATAAGTTGGTAACTACCATGACAAAGTAGACTAATGGATAACAAGCCCCAATCAAATTTCAGTTTCATTGTAAAAATCAAAACAGCATTCAGAGTATAATCAGCTGAAATTTCTTCCTCAAACTAGATGAAACTCACTAGCCGAATTCCATTAATAACCACGACCGCAATTTGGATTTTTGTATAAATGTGAGCAGTATTGAGCCATACATTCAAGAAGCCTATATACCTGCTGTGACTAATAACTCCTGGTAAAAACGTCAATAACTAAAGAACACAAACCTTCACAAAAATTATTTACATTGTACAAAATGTTGGTTTTTGTCCCTAATATTCTGCGATATTGCGAGTAAGTCGTTAAAGGGGAACTGGTCTGCATCGTGAGGTAGATATCGATTAAAGATAGCGGATTCCAGTCACACAATGTGGTGGATTGGTTGAAATTAGAAAGATGCCAGCTCGGTGGTTTAGAGGTCAGGCATCTGGTAACGAGAACGAGCGTCCAAGTCCGTAGACGTGGAAGGGGAATGCCACAGAGAAGTTCCACACTAGGATAAACGGCCGTCCAGTGCCTCCAGATTTTCTTTGGTGGTCTAACTTAGATCGATTCATGATTTCAATGAAATTCAACAACTTCGACAACTCCTTACTCCAAAGAATTTTTAGAAATTTCAGTGTCGCTTTTTACGGACACATTTAAAATAGGCAAGTGAATAGTCGTAATTTTCTAGCTGAGCTGTTTTTTATATTGAAACCACGTAGACAATGAAATATCTTCATCCAATCATCATTAGATTAAATGATATCTTATAGTTGAATTCATGAGTCAATTGAAGCTAGATCACAATAAAAAACCTGGAAGCATTGGACGACCGTTTCGTCCTATTGTGGGACTCCTCAGCAGTGCACATTCACAATCCCGCCTCACAAGATTTGAACCCAGGACCTGTCAATCTCTCACCCCAACGCTTAGCCTCTAGACCACTGAGCCATCAACCAAAGTTGTTGAAATCACTAAAATTTCCACAAAACCCCCTTCTGATAATGATCATATGCTTACTAGTGACTGGCTTCAAGATGTATTTCATGGAGTTCTTGTGTTAAGCAGTGACCAATGGAGTTCAACCGGGTCTGATGTGAGATAGTAACTCACTGAAAACAATGGTGGACGGTTGCTCAATTTCGTGGATTGATCGAAGTTAGACAATAACACAGTTGGATGACGGCTAAGTGGTCTAGAGGTTAAGTGCTGACCCATTAGACTGACAGGTCGTTAGTTCGAATCCCGCGAGGTGGGATGGTGGATGCGCGCTACTGAGGAGTCCCGTACTAGGACAAAACGGCTTTTCAGTGCTTCCAGGTTTCTAATTGTGGTCGAGCTTCAATCGATTCATGGACTATAAAATTACTAAAATCTCCACAAAACCCCTTCTGATAAACGATATCTGCTCATTAATATAGTTTTCTATTGAATATATTCAACATCCGGATGATAGTTAATGTTTCGGTTAGAATGATTAACATTTTTCTAAAACCATTCCATAATGCCATATTTTTAAATGTCCTACCTACAAAAAAAGGACATATGATTGTAGGAAAATTTGTTTGTATAAAATTATCCAAATTGAATGGACAGATAACACATTTTCACAGATTTTTACCTCTGAATTAAAAAGATCTCTAATTCATTACTTTGCTGTACTTTTTCTCAGAAATATGCATTAGAAAAAAGAAAAAGAGGGACTTTGATTTTTTTGACTTAATTTTATTGATAGTGGTTATCTTCTACAAATTATTGAAAGAAACACTATGCATGGCAAAAATTCATTCAAGACTTTAAGAATGTATCAAAGAGAGCATCAGTTAAATTTGGATTATAAAGATGAAGAAATTCTATTGACTGGAAAATCTATAATCGTTTTGAATGACTGTATCCGAATGTTCAATAATTATCGTGTTATGAAACGACTGGTGTGTGAGCACTGGATAATTTATTTCTCGCTCTCATCTCCACGTTACTTCTAAAAAATTTACTGATTTTTAATCCTGATTCAATACATTGCATAGTCTTTGTATATTTATCCTTCAAACACACTATACATGAAAACAAATAAGATAGACCAGGAAAATAAACAGAGCTCTGTTACTAGAATGAAACATTCTTCTGCATTTCCATGATCATCATTAAACCATTAAATTTCTAGAAAACCAAGAGAACGAATAGTATACTTCTAATAGCTATTGAACTGCTTTATGACGGATTCTCTGATAGTCGATGAAAACAATATGAATAATCGTGTTGATAAGGTCAGCAACAAACTCGATGCTCACTAACGATATTGAGAGCAATAGTCACATTCTATCATGAAATGACTGTGTGTTTAAAATAGTATCCGTTCAATGCCACTTACTTGCTTACGCCTGTAACTCCTCGTGGAGGAACATGAACCGCTCACCAGCACTTTCCATACAACTCTGTCCTGGAGAATCCTTTTCATTTGTTATTTATCCTTTTAATGTCTGCTTCCAATTCTCAGCGCAGTGAGTTTCTTGGTCTTCCTCTATCCCATTTCTTTCACGATTTCAAGTTAGCCCTCACCTCGTGATGCAGTTTGGTGATTTCATCAATGTATAGCCTATCCACTCCCAACATCTTTTCCTAATTTCCGCTTCATTTGTAAGTTGGTCTGTTCTCTCTCATAGTAGATTGTTGTAGATGTTATCTGGCCAACATGTTCAATGCTAATAAGTTTTAAATGAGAACAAAACAGATGTTCACAACTTTCTGGTTTACCATGCTTCTCGAAATTTTTGTCAATTGTAGTTTGTAATCAGTCAGTTACTAAAAAACATCCAGAAATTACAAGAAGAAATATAAATTGTAGAAATGATACCATAAAATATTTATTTGTATAATTAAAAAATTTCATGTATTCTATCTCTATCGATGAATTATGCTATCTAGATCAGATCAATTACGTCAGATTGTGACTCATTCAATCTCTTACAATTATTATTTATAATTTACGCCTTAGGGTTAGTTTATTTTTATTCTATTGTTTTTACTGAAGAACAAATGTTTGTTTCAAAGTTTTCATTGTTGAAATTACAATTAATTCATCTAGATAATATAGTTGCGTTATGAACACTTTTAACAATGAAACAGTTTGAAAAACCCTACACAGTAAGTACCTTGATCCAATAAAATTTACTACTTCCCAATTTAAACATTCTATTTTATTTTGTTTGAATAATTCAATTGTTCTCAGTGGTGCTCAGTGGTCTATCGGGTAAAAGCTCTAGCGCGAGACAAGTAAGTTCTTGGTTCGAATCTCGCGAGGGGGGATCGTGGATGCGCACTACTGAGGAGTCCCACAATAAGACGAAACGGTCGTCCAGTGCTTCCAGGTTTTTCATTATGGTCGAGCTTCAATTGACTCATGGTGTCAACTATCGAAATGTTTATTGAGTTTTTTCAGATTTTTTTTTTCAAATCAAAGGTAACATGAATTTTATTCAAATCAAACATTCATATACCATAATGATTAAAAATAAAATGAATTTAAAAAACTGAATAGTCATCACTTGAAATATTTAAATTTTAAATATTCAAATATGTCACAGAGAATTTAAACAACAAAGACAACAACAACAAAAAGGTAAAAAAAAAAGAATATTTTTGATGTCTCCTATAAATTTAAACAAATTTACCTTTGATTTCCCAATTATTTTTTTTGAAAATCTCACTTCATTATTATCTACTGAAATTCAAACAAAGCTATCACTGTCATTGAAAGAAAAAAAAGGAAAATAGTTTTACAGTTTAAAGTAAATTTTATGTGAGGCATAGATTCATTTTAAAATCATTCAAATCACTAACTTATCCTATTTATGTTGTCAAAACCAATAAAAATAGACAAGTTTATGTATTTATGTGTTAGTATATTTTTGGGTAGGGAATAGACAACTCACCGAGTAAGTTTATTTATGAGATAAATCGAATAGGTGACAACCATCACCAACATGAAACACAGTATAGTCTGTTTCTATAATACTTATAATTAAAAAAGCATAATTGTATACATTATTTTGTTTTTAGAAATTACAATCAAAACGTTTTAAATACTGCATTTTTCCGAAATTAGATTCACATTGACAGTTGTATGCATAAATCATATCTTTAAAAGGATGGAGCAATGAGAAATTATGTATAGTCAGTGCTTTGTTTTTAAGAATACATTATTATTTGATGGATACAAGTATGTTTTCTACATATAACTTGAATCGAGAGGTGAATGATTAAATTTGCAAAAGTTTCTTAACCGCCAAGAAACAGGTAGCTAACAATCCATGAAGAACGATTGATATTATTATTAAATGAAAACATATAATTTCTGAGTTATAAACTCTTGAAATGTTAATGGGCAGCGAAAGTGTGATTCCGTATAGTAACTTTGTTTACAAAAATTTGTAAACAAGAAACCTTACCTTGACTTGTTTCTAAGGGAAAGTTTCATCTGTATTAAACAACTAGTCACATGAGAAGATATGCGTCACCAAAGTAATGCCAAACACAGAAATATAAAATATATATTTTGTATAAATCGCTAGAATTCCCCTCACTACACCAACCACTGTATATCTGTGATTGACATTCCATGAGTGACGTGTGTTTGTTTTTATTGTACCCGAATATTATGATTTTAACTTATAAACAACCGTATGTCAAAAAGAGTGAACAAATGTTTATATTCATTAAAAAAATGCTTGTAGAAGTCATGCTTTGAATGCGATAACCATGGTCAGTTTCATTCCAATGTTTATCTTATTTGTTATGTGCGGTTGTTGTTTTGATAATAAAAACCCTAAATGACGAGAAATGTCAATCATACAAACTACAACCATACATAACACAAAAAACTTTTTTGAAAGAAATCTTGCTTCGTTAAATATATATTCACTTTAAAGAAAACAGAAATATGTTTTACATGAATATATAATCAATATTTATGAAAGTACATAGGTAGCGGTTTCGACAGTACATTCTTCACTACTAAACAATGACTTCTACTTAGTTGTTTTTGCGTAATCCATCTAACCTTATCTGTTATTATCCCCATAAATTTTAATTCTGTTCACACACAATTCCTTTAAACATAACCGATCGATTACACAGACAATACATTTGTCTGTTCCAAAATTTGCCAGTTAGAAGGATAGAGTGACTAAATAAGCACCATGTACTATTTTCTATTATCCTAACTTTAAACGCATATGATTGTATATATAGAATACACGATATGAAACATATGATAAATCTAAATAGGAACATAACTAGGATACTTGTGGTAAAAAAACGGAGTTACAGGCTCTCAATTAATCCACAGCAACGGTTAAATTAAAGCTTACAAATAGTACTATATTAAAATACAACAAAAAGATCGATAAATCAATTCCTATTCAAAACTCTATATTTTGAAAATTCATGACAACGACAGCTAACGTTTTACATTTTGACTTATCCCTACAATCTTAACACTTATGAATGAAATTTCTCACGAGTATAATAATTACCTAAACTATAGGAAAATTTATATTTGAGCCTAAATGTTATGATAATAAATAAACAATACAATGTGGAATAGACAATAATGAATGATTGAATACATCTTTTATTGATCCCTTCAAGTATAAAAAATTTCCAATACAATCTATGAACTCTCAAAACTTTTGAACCATTTGATCTTGATCAGTATTTTTTTGTTTTATTTTAAAAATACTGAACTTTTGTTTCCTTGACAATTATTTTCTTTGTTTTTTTCCACTATTATTACAGAGAAATATGCTCTTTACCCAATTGATCTTGTTTATATTTCAAATGTTAATTTCAGTTTTCTGTTTTTATTTCAAGGCCATCACAAAGCAAATGCACTCAACTAGGATAATATTATAAAGTTTACTTGTTTACTCATTACTCAAAGTAGATTAAGTGTTTGAAAAACAGCTTTAAAAGTTAACCATGTTTTTGTTTTAACTTATATTGTCACCAGTAACAAATGATTTCATTATATTACGTATACAATACTATTAAATGTGAAAATATCATTATCTAAAAGTGAAAGTTGTCCATTTGAATAATTCAATGCTTATTTAAATCTAAATGTTTTTGTTGGAATTTCATTTTTAATGTAAATTAATATTTCACCACTCGCAATGTTCATTGGTGAGTTATCTTAAACCAAGACGAATTGAATACTTTATTGTCTTGAGTCAAGACTAACTGAAACATATGTATATATACTTAAAATGTCAAGTCTGTGGTTTATTACAAATAGTTTAGATTTTAAAATGTCAGTGTTATTCCAAGCTGTGTTCATCGTCGAGAGACCTTAACTTCTTATATTCAAATCTGATTCACGTCCAGAATGTGAGCTGTCAGTTTCTACATCACTCATCATCTTCAAAACGAATGTTCTCAAACATTCAGAAGAAACCGGTTGGTAACATGGTTATTTTTTATCATCATTAAAAGAAATAAATTAGGGGCTTCAGAATACTTATCTCGGTAAAAAGGTCTTTTAGCAGTTTGAATGCGTTGCACTTAGATGTAGAGACAGGAAATGCTAACCAAATGATGCATCCGTTGGAACAATTTGAAAGAAGGTTAGAAGGGGCCAAACGAACATGTGTATAAGTTCAGGAAGCCATTGAGTGTTGATCTGAGACATATTGATAGTTGTAGAATACCTAGTATTTTATTTAAACTTGAGAGGATTATTATTTTTGCGGCTTTCTGTGATGAAATTTACAAGTAGTCACTTATCTATTACCAACTGACCGTAACACATCAACTACACTTGGGTCTGTTTATATTTAATTTTGTTAAGCCTTTCAATTAACTCCGCCTGTAACTCCTCTGGAGGTTACTGCCGGTCCCAAGTCCAGATAAAGGAGGAGGGTTGGGCATGGGGTTAGCGACCCCATCCCGTAGAAAACAAACTCGCTAAATAAACGCTAACCAGAAAAAATTATTCAAACCATTTAAACTCTGCCCTGGAAGTTGAAGGAATAATTATGACGTCTCATGATGAAAGCCGAGTTCATTCGGAAGTCATGAGGCCGATGCACCTTCTTACAACCAGAGCGACAATTTTTATAGGTATGTCCGGAATGTCCGGACAATGTGGGAGACCGGAAGAGTCTTCCAAATTGCTGCAGAAATGAGAAGATACAACCTGGAGGTGCTTGAAATCAGTGAAACACTTTGGACACAGGTAGGACAACGACTATCCTCAGGGGAACTTCTGTTATACTCCGGTCATGAAGAAGAAAATGCCACACATACACAAGGAGTGGCATTGATGCTGTCCAGAAAAGCACAAAATGCACTTATAGGATGGGAATCTCATGGACCAAGGATCATCAAAGCCTCCTTCAAAACAAAGAGAGAGGGCATTACAATGAACGTCATCCAATGCTATGCGCCTACCAACGACTACGACGAAGACGCTAAAGACCAATTCTACGATAGGCTGCAGTCGATCTTCGAGAAGTGCCCAACCAAACACCTGACCATTCTGATGGGAGATCTCAATGCCAAGGTTGGAAAGGACAACACTGGATATGAAGACGTCATTGGACAACATGGACTGGGAGAAAAGAACGAAAATGTTGATAGATTTGGAAACCTATGTGCCTTCAATAAACTGGTCATAGGTGGCACCATATTTCCACACAAAAACATACACAAAGCCACTTGGATTTCACCGGATCACACTACACAGAATCAAATCGACAATATCTGCATCAACAAAACGTTCAGGAGGACGATGGAGGATGTGAGAACCAGAAGAGGATCTGATATAGCATCCGATCATCATTTGCTGGTCGCCAAGATCAAACTAAAACTCAAGAAGCACTGGACAGCGGTGCGGACAACATCACAAAAGTTGAATGTGGCCTTTCTTCGAGATGTTGACAAACTCAACAAACTCAACATAGCCCTCAACAACAGGTTTCAGGCCTTTCATGATCTACTCAATGGAGAGGGGACTACCATGGAGAGCAACTGGAAAGGTATCAAGGAGGCAATCGTTTCAACATGTCAGGAGGTTCTGGGCCAAAAGAAGCCCCATCACAAGGAATGGATCACTGTTGGTACACTGGATAAAATTGAAGAAAGAAGGAACAAGAAGGCAGCAATCAATATCAGCCGAACCAGAGCGGAAAAAGCCAAGGCACAAGCCGAATACACAGAGGCAAACAAGCAAGTGAAGATTAGCATCAGAACCGACAAACGTAAACATGTGGAAGATTTGGCGATGACAGCGGAAAAGGCTGCAAGAGAGGGAAACATGAGACAACTGTATGATACAACAAAGAAACTTGCTGGAAATTACCGTAAGCCAGAAAGACCAGTGAAAAGCAAGGAAGGAAAAGTAATCACCGACATTGAAGAACAACGAAACAGGTGGGTAGAACACTTCAAAGAACTCTTGAATCGACCAGCTCCACTGAACCCACCCAACATCGAAGCAGCACCCACAGACCTCCCAATCGATATTGGCCCACCAACAATTGAAGAGATCAGCATGGCCATTAGACAAATCAGGAGCGGCAAAGTAGCTGGACCAGATAACATCCCGGCAGAGGCACTGAAAGCAAATGTAGCAGCAAATGCCAAGATACTCCACATCCTCTTCAGTAAGATTTGGGACGAAGAACAAGTACCAACAGACTGGAAAAAAGGACTTCTGATCAAGATACCAAAGAACGTCGATCTCAGCAAGTGCGACAACTACAGGGGCATCACTCTCCTCTCAATACCAGGAAAAGTCTTCAACAGAGTATTGTTAAACAGGATGAAGGATTCCGTGGACGCCCAACTTCGAGATCAACAAGCTGAATTTCGTAAGGATAGATCGTGCACAGATCAAATGGCAACTCTGCGGATCATTGTGGAACAATCAATCGAATGGAATTCATCACTCTACATCAACTTCATCGACTACGAGAAGGTATTTGATAGCGTGGACAGGACGACACTATGGAGGCTTCTTCGACACTATGGCGTGCCTGAGAAGATAGTCAATATCATACGGAACTCCTATGATGGACTAAACTGCCAAATCGTCCACGGAGGACAACTCACCGACTCGTTTGAATTAAAAACCGGTGTAAGGCAAGGTTGCTTACTCTCACCCTTTCTCTTTCTCCTGGTGATCGACTGGGTCATGAAGACGTCAAAGACTGGAGGTAAGCGCGGGATACAGTGGACAGCTAGGATACAGCTGGACGATTTGGAATTCACAGATGAACTGGCTCTTCTATCACACACACAACAACAAATGCAGGAGAAAACAACCAGTGTAGCAGCAGCCTCAGCAGCAGTAGGTCTCAATATAAACAAAAGGAAAAACAAGACTCTCCGATACAATACAATATGCACCAATCAAATCACACTTGACGGAGAAGCTTTGGTGGATGTGGAAACCCTTACATATCTAGGCAGCATCATTGATGAACACGGAGGATCAGATGCAGATGTGAGGGCGAGGATCGGCAAAACAAGAACAGCACATTTACAACTGAAGGACATCTGGAACTCAAAACAATTGTCAACCAACACCAAGGTTAGAATTTTCAATACAAATGTTAAGACAGTTCTACTGTATGGGGCGGAGACATGGAGAACTACGAAAGCCATCATACAGAAGACACAGGTGTTTATTAACAGTTGTCTACGCAAGATACTTCGGATCCGATGGCCAGACACTATCAGCAACATTATACTGTGGGAGACAACAAACCAGATTCCATCCAGTGGAGGAAGAAATGAGGAAGAAGCGCTGGAAGTGGTTTGGGCACACTTTGAGGAAATCACCCAATTGCGTCACAAGACAAGCCCTCACATGAAATCCTGAAGGTCAAAGGAGAAGAGGAAGACCAAATAACACATTACGCCGAGAAATAGAGACAGGCATGAGAAGAATGAACAAGAACTGCATAGAACTAGAAAAGAAGGCTCAGGACAGAGTGGGTTGGAGAATGCTGGTCGGTGGCCTATGCTCCATTGGGAGTAACAGGCGTAAGTAAAGTAAGTAAAGCCTTTCAAATAACCACTTTGGTAGACAGTGTTATTCAAACAGTAACGACTTTTAGATAACTTTGTATTGTTATTATCATCATGTCTGTATGAGTATATATGCATGATCACGTGTTACACCGTACATGAATAATCCTCCTACTAGCTTGTGTCGGTTGCTTAAATAACTTGATGACTGACTCACTTACTGGTAATATATATGCTTCTTAAATCGTAATAATTCATTCCACTCGCACTTAAACTCCGTTCATATTCGCTTTTTTTGATTGTTACTTTGTGATCTGCGTTGTACGATAATAAACTTTAGTCAACTTTTTCTATTGTCTTCTAAAATTTGTACGCTGTTGAGAGTTATCTAGTAATGGTTATCAGAACGATTAGCATACAAAGCATTAGGAATTATTCTAAAAACATTTCACAACATACCTAACTTATCTACTAAATATCTTTCTGTCTATTGACTGCATACAAAAAAGAAGCGGCTAATTATCGTAATTTATACAATCATTACACTTGAATAAGTTCTCCTTTTTGCTTTAAATATTTATCCAGTCTGAATGTAATCAGATTAATATTAAATATATCTCTAGCTAGCTAACCACATGAACTTTTGTTTATGTTCTCAAAAATCTGTATTTAATTATAATATATAATCACTTGTTTATCACTTTTTATTTATTAGACATACTTTTTTCAATTACTTCTCATTAATATCGGAAGGGGTTTTGTGGAGATTATAATAATTTTAATAATTGAGATCATTAATCAATTGAAGCTAGACCACCATGGAAAACCTGGAAACACTGTCCTATTATGGGACTCCTCAGCAGTCCAGGTTTTCCATGGTAGTCTAGCTTCAATTGATTCATCATCTCAACTATTAAGATTATTTTTTATTACTTTAGATACAATTTACAATCAACCATAAAACCCATTAAACTAATACCTTTATTTTTTTAAAATCATGTGACGGAATTAGTTGATACCAAATTTTTTCCCTTAGAAAATAAATAAAATTCATAAGTAAATAAATAAAATATTTATTTAGTTATTTACATTGTTCTAGAAAAATTCTTTGTACAAATGAGACAAAATAAAACGAGACTCTTACTAATTGATAGAGAATAATTTGCTTTCTTGCTTTTATTCCTTCTTACAAATGATAATTTCTATGTTGTCCGGAATGAAATGATTCATAATTATAAAATTGCTTTCTTAGAAAATACGTTTCACCTAACTATGTCATACTAAACTATAAAATAAAAACTAAACATACTACAATTTGTAAAATCCTTAATGTTTCCTTTTGACAAAAAAACAAAAAAAATGATTATCTAAGCAGTAATGACAAAACCAAGAGTAAGATTACAACAATTTGAAAAAAAGGAAAACGTCATTAAGAAAACAAAAAGTTTGAAAAGATTGTTATGGTAAATGTGTATGCATGTGTGGATCTGTGTGTACGTCCAGAATAGTGAAAACAGAAGAGAGGAAAGTTCAATTGTATATACAGAAATTAGAAGTGCTAATTTTTCACAAACAAAAAGACCCATATATGGTTGATCCATATGTACACAAATGTATTTCTAAAAGATATGTACGAATATATATATAATTAGGGATAATTTCTTTATAAAAATGATAATAAAATGATTTAAAAAAATAAATTTTTTTATACAAATCACAGAATACAAAAGTTGAAAATTTACTTTCTCATTTCATCATCTATAATAATAAACACATTTATAAAGATTTAATTTAATCCTTTGATAATTTATATTGATCAAAATTATTTTTCTACATAAAAAAACTTCTACATACCGAAACCCCTCTGTTTAATGTATATGCTCTTTTTTTTAAATAATTTCAGATTTATAAGAACTTTCGTCTAAATTAGAGCGAATAGTTTCACAGTATTTGAGCGCCGAGTTGATGTAAGACATTAAATAGGAATAATATATATATTTGTAAAATCTCAGCGAATGAATTTGTAGTAAATCCAACGTTTCGCCTGGCAAACTGGTCCAAGCATTTTCAAAGAATTCCTTGATTTTACAAATATATTATTCCTATTTAATTTCAGTTTTTATTTTGTATATTAATTAAAAATGTAAGTACATTTGTTAAATCCATTAATGCATGTAAATCGATTAGAAAAAATTTTAACTTTTTCACTATAACATTTTGTTGTGTATTTGCTAATTTCCATTCTTTATTATAATGATATGATTGATGTTGAGATATATTTTTTTGATTATTATTATTATTTATAAAATTTGATGATAATAATGAAGAAGGTGAAGAAGAAGAAGAAGATGGACAGTAATTCGATTCTTTCATTTGATTAATATATCGTTTTGATAATAAATCTTGATTTGTAAAAGATTTAGATGTTGTTGTATATGGTTGTAATGTATTTATATCTTCAGTATAAACAAGAAAAAATATTCCATTTTTATCACCACCATATGATATAATATTTTTATATAATATTGATTTTATACAATAAATTTTTTTTGATTCTATAATATTGATTTTATTGAATATTTCTAAATTTGTTAATTTATATATACCACATGTTAATAAATTGATTTTTTCATCTTGTGGTACAATCCATATAAATTGATTTTTATTTATTGATGTTAAATTATTTATACGAGCAATATATGCCGAACATGCAAATCTATATGAGAATAAATGTTTTAAATGTTTTAAATAATTAAAACAAGCATAAAATGTAGCTAAATCTATTTGATTTTCATGATTTTGTTTATTTATTATATTATCATTTTTATTAGTAGTATCTATATTTATTTTATGAGAATTGAAATGAAATTTTGAATTTAATGAACATTTAGTTAATTTTGTCCAACGATCTAATATGATTAATTTAAGTTGTATAAATGATTGTGAATCAATTGAATGATTATTATCATTATTAGAGGAAGAAAATGACGATGATGATAACCAATGAATAGGAAAATAATTTTTTATTAATTCATTAAATGTTATATGTTCATGACGTTTTTGTAATTCTGAATAATCATAATAATCAGCACGACATAAATAAACAATTAAATCAATAAAATCAATACCATATATTGGTATTTGATATTGATTTGATAATATACTAGAATGTATTTGATGAACAATAAAATTTAATAAAAATATATTTGATTTATTTAATATTAAATTACGTAAAATTTTCCATTTAAATGTTTGTACTTTAAATAAAAGTTTAACTGAAATTTGATCAATTCTAATTGAATCAATTTGTTGTTGTGATTGTTCTTGTTCTTGTTTTAATTGATTATTATTGAATAAATATTCTAATGTAAATTGTTCATGCATAGAAATAATATCACATATTTTCCATTGTGGATTTAAATAAATATGTTTAGATTCTATAACTGATTCACCTAAACATAAATATATACCAAATAGAATTGCATGTTTACAACTGATTTCATGAAATCCAAGTTTTTCAATAATTTGTATTTGTAAATCTTGTATTGTAGAACTACCATGAAAGTTGACTACTTCATAATTCGATCCAAATGGTAAGTAAATTGGCAATGAGAAAGGATATACATGAGTGTTAGGATTACGAATAGATATAGTGAACACTTCTAAAACCGAGGGATATTGATCGCGACCACCATATAGTTTAGTTCGGTTTAATGTGTCACGACAAAATGCTGCATAGCCAGCGATTTCTGTGAAATATCTTATTTTCAATTGTACACTTTCTGATTTCCCTTTCTCGTATGGATCAATTTCATTGGATGATCCTGTTGATGTAATTAAACGCATTGGATCCATGTATAACTTGAAAACTTGTTGAAGACATTCTACAACTGGATCGGATGGTAACATAAATGCTAAAAATAAGCATAAACATTCCCACATTGCTATAGAAGGCCACCAATGTTCTGGTTTTCGATTATTATTCAAATTAGTTAGTGGTATAATTAGTTTAGCTATCGGTGACGATGTCAGTTGAGATGTAACTTCAGATAATGATTGTTTATACCGATTCCCAATTTGAAGATAAAAAGTACTCCCTTCACTCTGTTTAAAATTATTACAATATTTCAAATGACTAGTGATAATGTTTGATTCATCTGTTAATTCTTGACTTTTAGTACATGTAAGTACTGCGAAAGTACGTTTTATAATTTTATTTTTAAATAAAATTATATAAGCATCTTTTGGTATTTGTTTTGTATGTATACCAGAAAAAATGACCTGTTTAATTAATTGTAAATAAAGTTCATCTTTTAAAATGGGATATTTTGTACAAAAGTATACTAATTGTTTCACAATTAAGTATTTTAATGTTAACCATTGTGAACTACTGATTAAACTGTTCAATGGGATTTCCATAGTACGTGAATTTGAATTTTCAATTAAATCAATTTGTGGATGACAAAGAAATAGTAAATGATTAAATAATCGTAAACTAATCTCAGTGTATTCAGTTGATATAGTTTTTGAAATAGGCTCTTTAATTGAAACAATAGAATGATATAAATTATTTATATGTGATGAATTTACTAGTTGTTTCCATATTTCTCGAATATTTTCAAATAATTTAAGGGATGATGATGCTGATGATGACAATGGTGACTTTTGTATGTCACTAGGATCAATAATTGTGGGAGAGTGTAACGTCGCTCGAATTAGACTATCTCTCCACTGTTCACATTCTTCAACCGTAGGACATAATAAATAAATAGGTTCATGTTCCGGTGTCCATATTTTAATTGTCTGCTGTCTTTCTTGATTTAATTTTGAACAATTTAAACTAATCAAAAGGGAATCTGAGTCTGAACTAGATGTAAGTAATTGGGCTGAATCATGAAAATCTGTGGATATACTGGATAGTTTATTTGTTCTTTGTGTTACTCCGCGCTCTAGGCTAGATGTTTGATTACCAATTACATGTATATATGAATTTTTTAAATTTTTACAACCAACTGGAACTGTACTCTGTGGACTTAATGAATAAATCAAATAAAAACCGGCTAGACGACACCAAAACCATGCAATCTGACCTTTTCTTACACGTTTCAACCAACCCTCTTTAGTAATTTGTGATTTATATTTATTCAGTATCTGTTCAGCTTCATTGATTCGAAGCATATTTTTTATCAAACTTAACCACTTCGTCGTTTCTTGACTAGTTACACCGCGTAGTCGATACACCCTTTTATCATGTAATACCAATTCAAAATATTTTTCTACACGAATTTTAGGCATACTTTCAATATATGTAAATTTTCGTGAAACTGGTGCACTGACATTTGGACGTGTTTCTATATTGTTACGTATAGTTGACATTGTTGCTGTTGTTGCTGATCCAGATGATATTAATAATAATGAATCATTTTTAGGTAAACTTGTACACATTAATTGATTTATTGATGTTGACATGTTTGTTGGACGACGAACATTATGAATATCTGTATAAAGAATAACTTTTTTTGGTTGATTTATTATTGTAGATTGATTCAATGTAATTGTTGATTGATATTGATGCAAAAATAAACCTTTCGATGTAAGTATACACCAATAATGATGCCATATTTTTAAATGATTATTTAATTTTAATAAAATACCTGAATAATTCTCACATATTAATGATTTATTTATATCATTAAATATGGATAAATTATCAAATAAATTAGATTGTTTTAATAAATTCATTTGATTAGATGATTCAATAGTATTTAATTTTAAATTATATAAATTATTTGATAAATTTTCAAATTGTTTTAATGATTTAATGGATAATGAATCATTTGTTTTATTTAAATCTATTGCCGAAAATTGATTTACACTAATAGTTTGATAGAAACTTAATTCAGAATTTGTTTCACTTGATTGATCATAATTTATTATGGTATTATTATTTTTTGTTTGTTTTATTATTATAATAGGCATTAAATGTATTAAATTTAATTGAATATTTTGTAATAAATATGAATTATTTGATATACATGTAAATACATCAATAAATTGAATAAATTTTGAAAAATATTTTAAAGCTAATTGATTTTTTTGATTAATTAATAAATAATTTAAATCAATACAAAATAAAGTTTCTAAATTAGTATTTAAAAAATCATTTATTGATCCTAGATTTAATTTTATATATGATAATCGATCTTCTAATGATGTTGATGTTGATGATTCAATCATTGATTGGTTAAAAGATAAATGATTCATTGAAACATTATATGTTGATTGATTTATATTTGAAGATATATTATGTTTTGTAGATTGTATATTTTGTTCTATTGATTTTTTTAAATGAGATATTATACTACAATTGATTGATTGATTATTATTATTATTTAAAGTAGTTGTTTTATTATTTTTAATATGAGATAATGATGATTGTAATAAATTATTTTCAGATTTTTCAGTTTGACTCATTGAACTACTTGTATCACTAAATTGTAAACATTCTTTTGGTTCACATAAGTGTTTTCTTGATATGTGAATTTTTGGTGGACCATTAATCAGGTTATTTTTGTTTATAGATATCATACTATTTTTATTTTGTGATTGTGGTGTATTTGAACTAAAAGTAGTTGGATTGGAAACTTCAGAAATATTAGATCCTCTCATGTTTGAACTATTTTGTTGATGAATACTTTTACGTATTCCACCCGAATATAGTGTAGAAATATTGCTTGAATCAAGTATTGTATTGATTTTTGAAGAAAGTTTTGATTTCGTTGTATCATCTTTCATCGATTTTAAGAAATCGTTTTTAGACATCCAATTTTTCGGGGTAACTGGTGAGACTGGTAAGGATGTAGACTGATTATGCATGTTATTATAATAATTTAAGTTAATTAACTGTTCATTATCGCACATTTCATGGTTGTTGATGATCATAGAATCACTTGATGAGTCATACGATTCAACAGAGAGTGAACTAGAGAATCTTTCGTTACGTGTCGGGATAACTCTTCTCATACGAGATGATAATGTTCTTCGTTGAATCCCAGGTTTCGGTGATGGACTAATCGATGATGTGCTAGTGTTATAGTAACTTTCACTATTGTTATCGTTGTCATCATGATGGGCTTTATCATCCGGTCGATAAATCGATAATTCCTCAGGCGAAAGTGGTAAATATTTTTTAGATTGTTTTATTTCCTTCTCAAATTTCATAAATGATTGCTTATTATCAACTTCATTTTGATTCATCACGGTGTTTTCTTTATGTGTTGATTGTTCAGTGATTAGTTGATTTGTGATACACCTATCATCATGGGCTAATGTTTTTTGTTCAGTGTAAAATAATTCTGATAGATCTGAATCATTTACATCATTCAAAGGATTTTTATTTAAACAAATATCATCGTAAGCATCGGATAAGCTTGAATATTCACCTAAACTAAATCCACTTAATGATTCGAGTAAACTTCTTTTATCTGACACATCATCAAAACAAGCGATTGGTGCATGTTTCAATGATGATTTCTCACTATACCGATGAATATTACCTTTCTCTTCAACTAATGCTTGTTCACTCTGGTTAACACATGAAAATGATTGATTTTGTTGTTGTTCTTCACCTCTGTTTTCATTGTTCGAATGTTCATTTTTGTTAATAGTTTGATCTGTTGTCAACCGTTTAAGAATATGAGCCAATTGATGTTCAAGACTAATTTTCTCTTTTTCCAATCTTTGATTACGTACTTCTAATTGATGAAGATGAGCAACCATTGCAGCATTTAAACTTCTATTCTTACTCTGTTGTATTCCATAAGGAACAATATCTACTGTTGTATTAATTCTGGCATATTCCATTGGACAACCACTTGTACTTAATGTTGTTGCAGTTGTCAACTGGATACGTTGTAGATTATGACCCAGTGAAGAAGTAATATGATTTGATACTATTTTCAAACGATTATCATTAATATTGTTCTTATTATGTTTATTATATGTTTTAAATCGTTGTTTATCAAGTAATAAATCATGTTGACAAGTTTCATTATCTTTATTAGATTGTGGATAATTTGAAGACATTCGTTTCTGTTCAAAATCAAAATATACTAATTAATCCATTTCAAATCAAATGGAAATACTATCATTTTATCATTTTTTTAAAACAAAAAAATATAAATGTATAGTATACACCGTTGTCCTTTTATGTTCATTAGTTTATGTGTCATGTACAAGTGTGTGTATTTATGTATATATATATATATATATAATATGTAATATGTAATAAATATCCACTGATTATTTGTGTTTACTTAATTAAAATCCATTTTCAAAGAAGACATTTCCGTAGAATCCCTTATGACTTTCATTATATTTTGTCATTTGTAAAACAGGAGACATTGTTATAGTTGTGTAGTTCTACTATGATGTATGGGTGTATTTGTCTTTATTTTCTTTTTGATGAAAAAGATATAGTATACATTCCACAAAAACTAAGGTCATCAATGAAACTATGGTTACATATATATATACAGGTTTATCATTATCATTATTTTACATTAACAAAAATTACAGACACACGTATTAATACATGTTTTGACGATGTGACACTTCTCTAATAGAAGCAGACAAAGATGGATGAACAAACATCCATATATATATATATATATATGCGCACACTTAATAAACGGTTCCCCTTCAACAAACTAGCCAAACATAATTGAAGAAGAGATAGACAGGTCGTATCTAAAATTAGATTACACTTCACATTTGTGTAGAATGACAAACACATTTTTTATCTCGGGAAATGAATAGAACGAACTCGGTTATTTGTCGAGGGGGGCGGCACCTGATTTCTGTGATTATTTATAGACACATGTAACGAAAATACCATCATACAAACATCTACTGTTGTTTAAAAACGTGGCATAGGAAAACTCATTTATCTGCTTTGTATCAAATTCGATGTTCATTTGCTGAGGTAAATGAACTGAATCAAACAATTTTTTTAGTAATGTTTACGCTATAATTCATTATACTTATGATAAATCTATTCTTTATTTAACTCATATAAATTGTGTTATATTTGTTTTACCCATAGCAGGAATATGTTCCATTAGTCGTAAGTTGAAGAGATATTTTCAGCAATACTTTATCAAGTTTGACGACTGTAATTAAAATTGTACCTAACTGTTACGACTGAAACTGATTTGTCTGTGTTAATGATATCGCCTTCAGACTGATCTGGCTCGGCTTAACGGAGACCGAAAAGACGAATGGAAGGTAATGTTTGACTTGACATCAAAAATAGATCAAGACTAAGATGCTGGAGAAGATTTGTAGCCCAGGTGGGTGATTTTGATGTAGTTTTGTTCTCTGAGCTGGATGGTTTGATCGTGGAGCTTTCATCGCCCTTCTGAACGACATCATCAGCACAAACTTCGGGTAGAAGTATTTTGTGGTTTGATTAGATAAAATTTTCGATTGTTTAAATCGGTGAATAGAATGTTAATCAATAGATGAACGCAATGCTCCTCAAGAGACTGTATTGCTAACTAAAGGCCCAGAATGCTGAGAAATCAAGACAAGATCACTGGCCAGATGACGTTTTTCATACAGTAAACTAATATGTTCGTGTACAAAAATTTACACAAACTAATCATTGTAAAATGTCACAGGAGATTTGAGGAAATTAGCTTATATGAAGCCAGAACAAACATTGATGCAGAATAAAATGAATTCATTATATTTTGTGGTTTCTCATCAGCTGCTTACAACCATATATATGTTGAAAGTTGACATTGAGGTAGGACATTACGTAAAACAATCGACATAAATGAACGAAAAGAAGACCTTTGTCATTTTTATTTTTTTCGTTCATCTATGTCGATTGTTTTACATAATGTCCTACCTCAATGTCAACTTTCGACATATATATGGTTGTAAGCAGCTGATGAGAAACCACAAAATATAATGAATTCATATTATTCTGCATCAAAGTTTGTTCCGGCATTATTCCATTTAATAAAGGGAACCAATTGTATGAAATTAGCGTGTAAGTCATTCATTCCTTAATCAATTAAAATCTGTGTGTTGAACCTAATCTTTGTACACCATACCACCACTCCCACTAAATGATGTGGGATATTTTGTGGCAACAATAGTGAGGTGATAAGTTTGCTTCCCTTCGTATATTCTTTAGTTTCATTTATCTATTCAACAATGGTAATACTTGAAATTATCGTGGTTAGGAGAAATTTGTCATCGTTCAATAGTTTCCCAGCCGGTACTGGGTTACCTTCAAATGATACGAAATTTCAGATAAATACAAGTATACACTTTACCGGTATCACGTGTATAATGAAGTTTTATATCACTGATTGACTTCCTGTTAAGAAACCAACTTAATCCAGGATGAAATGAACATATGAATCCCTAGGTTAATTTCGGTAGTAGTTCAATTACGATAATATACTAGATCAATACAAAAATATGTTAAGATTGTAATCAACTTATCCTACAATGCATTATCATCAAGAGAGTAAATTCATCTCAACGTCAATCGATCGAGAGCAACCGATTGTACTTTATAAGCCATTTATTAAAAGATTGTGGCAATCGAAAATCAACTTGTTATAATATATCATTGTTCCTTACAGCATGAAGTGTAATGTGCTAGCGCTACTGATACACATAAGTCAAAAATATAGTTATATTCATGAAAACCAGGAAAATCTTCGGTTTTAGAACAGTTAATCAATTAATTTCACAAAATTTTTAAGATTCAAAGCTCAATATTTAAATGAGGCTGATAATTAACAATATATAAACTGCATTTTAATATAACAAACACGATCGCTAATAACCTACATATTTCTTCATATACTATTATAAATTCATTAAAAAATTAAACTGGCGTATGCTATTTTTGGTTTATGTGTGTAATACTTAAACCATCCCGTACATTTGTAGTAGATAATGCCAACGGCCTGAACACCGTCGTACGTTTTTATACTCCTAATGCTGAAGGATACTTAAATTAACCTTGTACAGAAAACCCAATTCTTAGTTAATCGAAAACTGGGTTTTAAGAAAGAATGATTTATAACACGAAGCAATTAAAACTCAGGATATGTACACAGTTTGTAAATCATCTATAAATTTCTTCACGTTCATGAATCGTTTTTCTTATCTTGATATCAGACTATTTTGTTTATAAGACTGATAAACACTTTTCCTTGTGAATCTTTATAGGGGTGAAGATAGCTTATTATGCGCCTTCACGTTCTCTCCATGTTATCCATATGAACTCTCCTAACATCACTCACGAAATATTACTGATGGACAACGACTTTATGATAGTATCCTTTTTTCTTAAGACATCTGTAATTCATTCAATGTTCAAAGTAATCTTTATCAAGATATACCTTTTAATTATTAAATAAATATATAAATCTTTCAGTTTTTTGACATTCTGAAAGCTCCTCTTCGAGAAACTTATATTCCATACAACAACAACTAAATACAGCTACACAGAGCAATTCACTACACAATCTCATTTCAATTACTTGTCATATAATCTATAATAAGCGACCTATTTTGATTTTAGGGTATGGTTCAGTGATAACATCATGATGATCTTGAGTATCAATCTTAAAAATAATTGGTTTCACCATAAATTAAACATTTTATTACCTTTGATGCGCAAACATTACTAGGTTATTGAAATATTGACTAATTTACATAGTTATTAGTTTTAATAGATTTTTGATACTTTGATTACTTACAGATTTTCAATATCGACTGCATTTTTCACCATTGTAGTTTGTTGATCTATTTTATTCAGATCTGTGTAAATTCTATATTACCTAGATTAGTAAACAATATCACATTTCAATGTGGTAAAATTTGTGAAGTATGTTGAAGTATGTTATTAATCACATACGTTTATGGGAATCTTCTTATTTTTTTAATTAAATCTTTCAGATTTACTGATCAGGTGTGAAAAAAAAGTCAATTTCTTTATTAAAATAACAATGTAATGATATAGATAGCTTAAAATTCTGTAAAAGTTTGAATACAGAACGACTTGCAAAACACTAAATATTAGTTAAACAATAACGACAACAACAACAACAAAATTAACACCAAACGAAAAGTAAATTCGATATAATCAATTGAACGATAGGATTAATAAGAAATTGTTATTATTTACCTGAGATATTCACCTACCTCAAATACATATTCTAGACTGAAAATAATTAATCTTTTTTATTGCTGATAATAACATCAGATAAAATAAAATAGGATGCTAATTAATAATTCCATGTTTCAGGGAAGTCTAGTCTTGTTGAGTATGAATCACATATAAATTCCTAATTCACGTATCAATTAAATTTTTGTCATTTTGTATCAGAGGAGAGCGATCTAAGAAACATCCTATTTATGTTTTGGTCTGAACAGTTAATGCATTTCACTTATCGTGGTAAATTTATAAACAATATTGGTAAGAATTATGGTAGTTTAACAGTTTAAAATTATTCAGATCTACTTTCAAAAATATGCATCTGTCTACATTATTTATCATTAAGTGTATATATAGTCTTTACAAAATTTGTTGTTGCATAAGAATGAATTTGCTCACACCTTAAGAAATATAAGCTGTACATGAAGCAATATCCAATAGATAGAAGCGTAACGACATTTGAATATGCAGCTACATCACTGGATATTAACACTCACATCTAACATGTATATGTAAATGGTCAGAATGTCGTAAAAGTATTAGAAACAGGCGTTGACTTTTGTCTAACTAGTCAACTGGATTCTTCCCCTTGAAACTCATTTATGACTTTTACAATTATATAGAATCAGAATCCAGCCTTGACCTACTGGAAGTGATTTCGACATACTTTATCTGATACTATTGTAGTAAACAAGAACACAGGTGGGGACAATCGGATTACAGACTATCTCACTAAAATCTGATAACCATACAGTAAACAGTTAATTTACAAAATAACAATCCATTGTTTCTGCAAATACCAATCCATCTTCTCTAATTTCCTTGTTTATGCACTTTCATACCAACTGCGCTTCATTCCTGCTCTTTCCTTATCGATCTTCTAGTGAAATACATTCTATGCCTGACCATCACCATATACTACTTGTGTGGATGTAAGTAACCCACACTACACTATTAGTTCAGACTGGTTCTCCAGTCATAAATATTTCAAAGTCAAAGGCAAGAGAGTGAGTGATTGCGTAGTTAGCCAACAAAAATAATAATTGAATTGAGAAATGGAATACGAATAAATAAGATTATAAGACATAATACCTCCAATTACCACTGAAATGTTCATAAAGATGACTTTCAATATAATTTAGGATCTTTATTAAATTCACATAGCAAAGCACAAAAACTATTTTGACAAAACAACATTCTGTATATTTCATTTGGAGAGGCACACAAAATTGTTTGAATGAAGTCAAATAACAGTGAATCATTAAAGTTGACATTATTGTCCGATGTAAAATCGATGTTTCTAAATAACTAATAAATTGAGAGAAAATTCAATTATATAACTTGAATATACATAAGATTATACCACTTAGAAATCAATTCATAACGAAAAAGACGCAAATATCCATTGAATCAAGTTGTCACATTACATTCAAAATCACTAGACGAAATCAATAAAATAAATGTCAAATTAGTAAAATTAGTAGCAGTATAATGAAAAATATAAAAACTTTTTGAAAAATCAACTACTAATGGGATTATAAAGTCTGACTTACTTGTAATTTTACATAAATGAACAAGGACAAGTTGATGATTATGATATAAGAATACATAGAATTGTTTAGTTATCTAAACGGTATGCACCAAGGCTATGAACTTATTCAAATATTACTAGATTTCATCTCTTTACTTTTTTAAAACTACTTGTTCTTTATTTCTTCACTTCATCGTATACTTCGAATTATGAATGTAGCGGCGATGATTTAGGTCAGATAGTCAAGTCTTAACTTCAATGATAGGTGCATTACTTAAATTACTTCCTATGATATATAATCATACTTATCTTTTACTAATATTTTATGTGTGTAAATTACTCTTCCACCCTTAAAAAGACTTTAGTTTTCTTCCTGCTTTTTTTACATTAATCCATTAAGAAGCTTCACTTCAATAATTCAATCTCATGAACATTGATCAGTAGACCATAATGTTTTCATTGTATATCATCTATCAAATATTATTCTATCAATACATCTTAACAATTCAAAGCCATTAATCACAAATCTAAAATTTTCCGCCAAAATAATTATTCTTTGTAATACGAAACTTCACCAGAACATATCTTGCAATTATTTTGATAATCAATAATTAAAGTAATTAACTGTTCTAATCAAAAATAACTGTTTCTATCAACTACAATATTGTAATCAATTCAGACTTTAGAAATGATGAAATATTTCTTAGATTTGACAAAAATTCGAATATGTATGTAACATTTCGTAATTTGACATGTATTATAATTACCTGTAAAGAAGTACAAACAGTACTGGTAGAACGTTTTAACACTATTTAATTAATAATCATTTGTCCATAGACATGACAGTAGTCATTATAAAATGAAGCTTTTCATAAACGTAGAATAGTAGTTAGCGTATCTCCAGAAAAACATTCTTAATAATAAAAATCCCGACGAAAACATTAAAAGGAATTATGCATATTGTCGTAGAGAGAGGGAAAATTGTTTCCGTCTTCATGATTAGATGTTTGAAATAAACTCAGTTGTAAGGGAATGACAACTGTTCACTCAGAATCATCTAGTTGCATGGATTCCTAAAATCCAATGACATTAAGAGCCAATAAATCTAGTAAATAAAATATGGTTTATCTACTCGGCATCATAAATATGACCTACTGACATGCAATTTTAGCTTATTGATTGTCTATTTAATTGAATATTATGTTGCGAGACACTATGTTATTAATCTGAACAGTAAATTAAATTAGCTTGGTTGAGTTTTATTTTTTTTAAATATATGTGTATTATGGAAGGAATCTTATTTTTGCGAATCAAAGGTTCTTCTCAATGTTAGAACTAACGTAGTCTAAGAGTTTGACTACAAATTTCACTAATGACTCATACACTTCATGCTTATTAAACTATCTGCCTTCATTTTAAGTAATAATACGCTTTGACAGACAACGAATGACTTCAAGAAACGACCAAAGGTATCATGATTCCAAATAATCTATATCGTAGTTTTGCTCTAGTTCGGTAAGGAACCACAAACCAAGAAACCCATTGGCTAATGTACGTTAATTATTAGACCACATCACACCACAAATAAGAATTTTTGGTTTTTACCCAACCAAGTCATAAGTGACAAAGAACAGAGCGACAGGTGAATAATACACTGAAAATAACAACAGTTTATATATTAAACGGAAGCTTGGAATACGATAAATATAAAATTTTGGTTGTGGTAACGAATCGATCACTGAATAATTAATATAATCAGTTCAAAATTAATATTACCTAAAGTAATCTAAATGTAAAACATTATTCATCAACCAACTCATTATAGAGAAGTGGTTGATACTATTTCAGTCATTTTGGTATACTGTTAATTAGTACGAGTATATTGTCATATATTAAGCAATGGGAAAATATTTTGTTTTTAAGGTAAACTTACAACTGTGAAAATAAAACCTATTTATCAATGTGTTACTGTTGAAAAATGGACGATAACTGGAGGTTTTTTGCTGGTTGACCAAACGTACCAATGAGAACTAGACAAATGAAGACACGTAAACAGTCATCTTGAGTAAAATATCAGAACACTATACAACTGAACATTAACTGAAATTGATTAAATCAAGTATTTTCCATGAAAAGGTAATGATATATTGCCCTGATCTATGACCATCATTTTGATGGGTACACTGATCATGAAATCAAATGTTTCAGTAGTTGAAGTGCATTTCATATATCGCAATCGAAATCAGCTTCGTCCTCAGGCTGAGCAGTAATTTTTTTTTCAAAAATGATTGACGAGCAACTCTGAAATCTAAATGGAAAGATCTTATTGCCGATAAGGTAGATATGTACTATCAAGCTCAAACTTGCATCGTTTTTGCTATAATTGATCACTGCTATGATGTTCAGCAGATAAATAAGAAATTTGTGATTTTAATAATGAATAATCTTGATATTTCATTATTTCATTTCATTGACTTGTATGTTCATTGCATGATTATCTGAATCCTTGATACTAATCATCTATTGCATATCGTTTATACCAATAAAACTTCCCTTCAGTAAGAATGTAAGTTCAATAAAGAATGAACATATGGGTCCTACTTTTTAATTTGTTTCAAATAATAAATATCAAGGCGAAACAATTCAACTGAAAGTACAAATCAACCAACTTATGAATAAAAATTGTTACGAATGTTACTCAAATAAAATGTAGAACAAAAAATGAACTAAAAAAAGGCATTCATGCGAATTCATTAATTAACTAAATAAATTGATGGATGAATGACTGATTAAATGAGATGGTTAGAATTTTTCATTCATTCATTCATTTAACTATTCATTACATTCACTAGTGAACATTTAAAAAAAGGTCTAAAAGTACTATTTTCTCAATTTGTTATTGATCAATACCCGTAATTCGAATTATTTGAAAATTAGAACATTTTCATAACTATTAAATAAAACACCTTAAAAATAAAATACACCTTTTCAATCAGTTTTCATCATTTATTTGAAGTGGCATTATAGATGTTAAGCTATTATTACCACATGTAATCTCCTGATAAATTGGTTCGGTGCAGAAATCAGTCCATAGAATACAGGTTCGAGATGTTTTATTGTTCATATCAAAGTATTCAGCCTAAGATTACAGATTATTTTAAAACTTTATCGTTAATATGCAAGCAACATTTATCAAAGATTAATCCATATATGAACTAGGAGTGTTGTAAGAAATACTTAAGTAAATTCCTTTTATGATTTGATTTTGTTTCTGTACACCAATTAACTTAGAAGATAGAAACGCTTCAGATATGTTCAATAAAAGTTTATTTTAGTTTATGACAATGTCATGCAGAATTTTCAATAACAACACTACTGAAAATAAATGAATTAGTTCATCTGTACAAAACTTGTAAATGTTGCTAATTATCATCAAATGTTTGTATGCGTCATTCAGTAATTCAAATACACTACATACTTTCAGAGATTTTGAGTATGGGAATGTATGTACTTGTCGGGGCTTAATATATCTCTACAGAACTGAAGTAAACTTATATACTTATTATTTGAACCTGCTAGACATGACTGTTGGAGTTCGTAAAGTTTGAATGTTTCTGTACTACTTACAAACATACAGTAGATAAAATTGTTTTAACAAAAGTTTGCGGTCTTATAAATTGTAATATAGGACTGATTTGATTAATTTTATTACTGAATTCTGTAGCTTTTTTCGACTAAAGTCTCTAAATATCATGGAGCGATATGTTAACCATTCGACTTATAACTAAAAAGATTATTTCCCAAATAAATTCGAGGTGATATAAACAAAGATGAAATTCAAAGCAATAATAAAGGATTTTATTAACGAAATGGAAATGTAATACTGATATATTAAGATATTTTAAGAAACCAAATGAAAAATGAAATTAGTCAATAAAGGTTGAAAAGTTTAATCTTAATAACAATTTCCTTATATCCTCATTTTTCAAAATGAAATTAATTCAATTAAAATATTGAAGAAGTTGAGCAACAGAACTAGTGGCTTTGAGAAGTTGCAGCTTGACTCCATTATCTCTCTGCAATAAACATGAGGTTTCATGAAATGAATTCAGTTGTTCCAGTCAAATAACTGGCGTTCATAATTATGGTATTTTAAGTGTATTCATTGGATTTGTGATTTGGCTGAATAAATGAATACTTCAATTCATGAGTGATAACCATTCGTGTTAGTAATGGATATTCACTTCCCAGTTAGAGTATTCAAATCAAGTAGTTACTTTCTTTTTTCAGTAGACAAGTACTTCAAATAAAAAGGATTAGCCTCAAAAATTATAGATCATATTCATAATTATATAAGTATTTCATTGAATAGTGAACGGTAAATTTTATACCATCAAAGTGAGATCGAAACCTAAAAAATAGGAAACAGGAGGTTTGTAACGTTAATTGCAGTGAGAGGCTAAACATAGGAAATATTAAGTATTCTAGCAGCTGACAGACTATAACAAACTATTGGTTTTGTTGAGTAAACTGGGCTAAATGGTTTGATACTGGAGCATTCATTGTTCTTCTGGACATCACCCTCAGTGTTTACTTCCTGTAGAAGTGAGTCTTTCAGTTACTCTGCAAGTGTTATGTCAGTTCCCTCCGATGTTCTCTTATTGTTGAGTGCCTGATAGATATTGTTTCCCTCATTCATCTTTCCACTCACGGTTACTGTCATCTCTTTATCACTGAAGTTTGGTCTGGCAGTCAATAATTTCACGTGTTGCTGTCATGTTCTGATTTTGTCTCGAGTAGCCTTTTTCCAACGTATAACCATGCCATCCGGATTTGTGCATATGAGTAAATGATGGATAATATGCTTAATATATGTCCTAGCCATCTCAGTCGATGAAAGTTTGTGAACTAATTAGTTGAATCAATACTTAACTAGGTCATCCAGCTTCTCATCTAATGTTCCCAGCATACACGCGAAATGGTTCGAAAAAAAAATTAATTATCAAAACACAATTAAATGAACGAAGAATATTCTTTCTTGATTAATGTTCACTTCTATATCTCAAACTTAGTTTATCTACACATCTTATCAGTCATTCTTCTTCTTATTATTATCTTTATTATTATTATGATGATTATTATCACACCTGCTAACCTATTAGAGAAATTTATTCGTCATCCACCCCCTATCTACTATATCTGACCTAATTTATATAATTCTACATATTACGTAATTTCCGATTTGTAATCCCATTGTTCTATCTCTCACCCCCATGTCAACTATATATATTCTGATCATTTATATTACGATTTCATTTCACATATAAACTGATTCAAGTTAACACTTCATATTAGTCATCCCAAAAACATTAACGATTCGATCTTATTTTATATGACAAACAATCCTTGATTCACATATTACAGTTTCTTAAATTGATGTACTCCGCCTTAAACTTGGCCAATCTTCTTTTATGGATTATTAATTTATAATTGTAGAACCTGATGAGAAATTATTGAAAAGAATATTCTTCGTTCATTTAATTGTGTTTTAATATGATGGGAATTTTTCAGCAATTAATTATCAATTATTCTTGTCTTCTATTTTCATAGCCCCGGTATCACAGAAACGAGACGGCATAGAGTGGATTTCTGGGCATTCCTCCACACCTAATGAGTAAATAAGCATTAGCACTTTTCCAGTTTAAAAGTGACATTATCCATTTGTGAAGAGAGAAATGCATTCTAGAGATTCTTGCACTCAAAACATTTCGAAGACTATCGCTCATCTCTCTAGAACGGGACTGGTTACAGTAAGCCAACAAGTGAATCCGCATGTAGATATTCATAGATCTTAGACATACTAATACTGAGAGGCAGATAAGCAATTAAAGATTCTACGATTGTGTAATGTATTGAATTTCGTTCATACACCGATTCATAGGACTTAGTTTTTCGAAGTCATGTAAGAAATACAAGATATGGATTGGCATATATAATACAATTTCATTTACGTATAAACTGATTCAGGTCTACACTTCATATTCATGTGCTTTCCTTAAACCGTGCCACATTTCAAATAATCAATTCGAATATATAATTGTAGAACCTGAAGAGAAATTATTGAAAAGATTGTTCTTAGTTCATTTATCTGTGTTTTATTAACTTTTTACCTTGTTCAGTTTATTAGTACTTTGAAAAAACTGTAATGAGCAATTTTAATTCACTATACCCTGATATATAAAGTTATAATTAATTAAACTAAACTCCATACATTGTGAAATTATTTAGTTCAGCCTCGAATGAAGAATAAATAACTAACCTTCACTTACTTACTTATTTACTTTGCTTACTTACTTACTTGAAGTATCGTATTACTTATTCGCTTACTTACGCCCATTACTCTCAATGGAGTATAGGCCGCCGAACAACATTCTCCAACCCATTCTGTTCTCGACCTTCCTTTCTGGTCCTATCCAATCACTGTTCATTTTTCTCATGTCTGTTTCCATTTCTCGGCGTAATGTGTTCTTTGATCATCCTCTTCTCCTTTGACCTTCAGGATTCCATGTGAGGGCTTGCCTTGTGACGCAGTTGGGTTATTTCCTCAATATGTGTCCTATCCACTTCCAGTGCTTCTTCCTGATTTATTCCGGCAGTTGATGGAATCTGGTTTGTTGTCTCCCACAGTAGGTTGTTACTGATAGTGTCTGACGAACGTATCCGTAGTAGTTTGCGTAGACAACTGATGATAAAAAGCTGTATCTTCTGGATGGTGGCCTTTGTTGCTCTCCAAGTTTTCGCCCCATACATTAGATTTGTCTTGATATTTGTACTGAAAATTCCGACATTTGTTTTGAGTTCCAGATGTTCTTTAATTGTAGATATGCTAAATAAATAACCCACACATTTGAAATAGAAATATTGATTTAGTTGCTCGTTACCTGATATCATAACAGTTGATTATCAATTAAAATGTCACTCCCAAACTCCTGAGTATGGACAAGGGTGGGGAGAGCCAACACTCCATCTCGAAATTCTAAAATGATCACGCCTAGATAACCACTTCCACGGAAGTATTACTCACTGTCTTCTCACAGCGAGGGTGTGTTTACTAAATTGAGAAGACGTAAAATAAATGTCTTGTGTTTAATCTGGATTGATGGGTGAGTATGATGCAACTAGAGGGGTTGGATAACCCTGATTCCAAACCCATGGTTCACATGATCTATATGATTCAGAAGGAACGATTGGTGTATGAACGTGATCTTGGTTATCAGATATCACGGAACTGTTTCTCCTAACGTTTCTCTACTGTCTTATGGATTAGACGTGTAAGTTGAAGGCTCGGTTAGTAGGTTGCTAGGATAACCACTTGTTTCGATTTGTGCCCCCGGACAGTAACCCAGCCTACACACAGTTTCAATGACTTAGGTGGCTCACATATATTTTCGTACCCTTTAGTGCCGATGCATATGTGTTTAAATCAATAATAAATAAGTAAACAGTTAAAATATCAACTTTTATCACGTTTATCAGTCTCCAAATCATTTAATGCAAATCATATCCAGCATTATTTTATTCACAATATACATTATTGTTTATTAACGATAGATTCTTGAAGATACGGTTTAAAAGTTCACTTTAAATAACAATAATGTTTCGAACTTTTAAATTCTTAAGTTAACTGAACATTTTAAGTATCTCAAAATGAAATCCGGTAGTCTATTACCCTGTTTATGTAAGTTTATTTTAATACCACGGTTTTTTTTATATAATCGACCTAAGGAGTAATCAAACTAAACTACAATACTGAAACCTCCGGGTTTGTAATAGTCAGTTTAAAGTTTTAGGATTTAAACACAAAAATTTATACTAAATATCATTTACTCAGTAAAAGGCTTTATAGAAGATACTTTTTTGAAGGGTCTACGACGTTTATAAATAATGCGAAAGAATATGTCTCTCTATCTCAGAAAAAAATCGACACCATATACATTATAACAGATTTCAAATGTAAACGGTATCATCAATATAAAATGGTTGTGATTGGTTTCTTTAAGGTTTATTCAAATACAATTCATGTTCTTATTGACCAATAAGATCAATCTTGGTTTCAAGACTTTTTATGGGAGTCAATCAAGCTGAACTGTATGGCATTTAGATCAGTGATGCATAATGGTCATAAGTATCAGGAATCTTTTATATGAATTCACACCTTAATTTAGATCTTTGTGATTCTTTGTGGACTTTCTAAAGCAAATTACAAATACTTGAATTCTTTGGTTTTCATATCAAATAATACTTCCACTCTTATGAAGTTACAAGAAGTTTTGAACACGGTGAATTGTTTTATCTATACTTTATTGTATCGTTTAGAAAGATTTTAAGTATCAACTGAAATTGTAAAAGCACTCTCCATACTTTATACATTCATCTTGTCTTAATTTGGTTTCGTAATGCAACACACTCGTTTCCCTATAGTCATCGTTCAGTTGATAGGTTAGCGGATATTTTACTTTAAGTTTAAGATGAGTTGTTATTCATTTTCTCCTTTTGTTCAATCACTATAACGTTATTCTCATTTTGAATTGACTTACTCAAATAAGAACAACACGCGTAAGCGAACAATATTGTCTTCAATTAGGTTCAGACATTACAATATACTAGATATTCAGAGACTTGTAAACCTCCAGGTAACTTTATTTATGAAACAGTAATATGTCTGCATCTTCCAGTAATCTCAAACAACCCTCTGCAGCAAATGAGCCTTGTCAGATGTCTCTTGAACTATCATTCCATCGGCTTTTTTGGCTAAATTTCATCGATTGTAAATGAGAGAACCTTATCCTATGGTGTATTTTTAGAAATTATATCCAGTTTGAATGAAACCAAGATTTCAACAGCCGAATTCATGAGTCGACCGAAGCTAGACCGCCATTAAAAACCTGAGAGCACTGAACGGCCGTTTCATCCTACTATGGTACTCTTCAACAGTGCGCATCCACGATCCTACACCCGGAACTCGAACCCAGAACCTTCGGTTTCGCGTGCGAACCCCTTAATCTCTAGATCACTAAACAAGCAAACAACGGTGTTGACCTCCAGCTTCTATTGCTCCATGATCATGCTCAAACCTTCATCCATTGTCAAGATTTAACTGGACCAAATTTATCTATTCAATTTTTGTAAATAGCATAACAATATACTGCGTTATTTATTTTAGATACACTCAATTATTAATAGATTTATTAACTAGAAAACTTAAGATGAAGTAACTTTGTTTGAATATACTTATTTATACATTTTTCAATATTGAATTGATAGGACATTCCATTTAATTCTCAACTGAACAATTGTACATAGACAATTTATTAATAATCATGAAGTTAAAACATCTCAAACAAACATGCATTATCATATTTTCGAATTCTTTACTAACGTATAGTTTATAATTAGTGTGTGACTCAATATTACCTCTAACAAAAGGTAATCCTCTTATGTTGACGAGTATTGACAACTGTGATGACTACATTCCCCTATCAATTACTTCTAACAATGAAAATCTATATATCAATATTACTCACTTATTTATACTATTTAAGATATGTATCAAGTTTACATGGATATCTGTTTGATGAGGAATTAATTTCTTATCTAATTTGATATTATTCTGTATATGTTTGCCAATGTAAATTATATCGTTAATTTGATAATAAGTCATAATATATGAAAGTATTTATTCACAATACAATTGACTTCTAACAGGCATGAAATCTGTTGAACTCCATATGAATGAACATTATTACCTCGGAAGTGAGTTGTATGTGCAGTATATTTTAAGAGTTGGAAACTAATCATAATATCCAAGTAATTACTCATGACTGCCTATAAAAGTCATAAATGCCTAATATTGAAAGACAATTAGATTTCATACCAAAAACATATTGATAAAGTATTAAATACTATTCAACGAGGTCTATTTACAATTAGGATAGAAGAAAAGGTGGTATTTGAAAGGATACTTCCCAGAAAACTTACACCTATTAAGTTCGATAAAGTAAGAATCAATAAATTATTACCCTTTTGATAATGCATAGACTGCACTTCGATTCTTGAACAAATTCTGTATGGACAGGAATTTACTTTGATTATGTTGATTTAGTCACAATATTGCAGAATGAACCGAAATGAAGGCTTACAAGCTACTTTGAAATCATTATTTTCATTCTGATAAAGTATTTTGTATCTGATTAAATAAGCTATTCTATTTGGGTAGTTTGTACATAAATGATAACTTCAATTTCTTCCTGTATTCAATAAGTTTAACAGTTGTTCTTTCTTCTAAGATTCCTTACGTTGTAATTCGAGTCTGAGTGACATGAACAAAATACCAGTTCGGTCATTTAAGTGATTAAATCAATTCCATTCTGTTTGACTGTACTCTTTGTTAAATATCTTACTAAAATTATGTGCTAAACATTTAACAATAAAATCTATCGACTTTTCTAAGATAAACTCAAAATATTAGGAAATGTTCCATGCAGCTGTTCCACTTAATTTTAAAATAAATAAATAACTCATATTCATGTTTCCAATAGAAACAAAGTCAAAACTTAAACTTTGATGACTTGTACACTGCAATACATTATACATAATAAAGACTATATTAGTTAGACTGAATATTTGTTCAATTCCTTACCAACTCATCAAGACAATTCTACTGTATGGGGCGAAAACTTGGAGAACAACAAAGGCCACCATCCAGAAGATACAGCTTTTTATCATCAGTTGTCTACGCAAAATACTTCGGATACGTTCGTCAGACACAATCAGTAACAACCTACTGTGGGAGACAACAAACCAGATTCCATCAACTGCCGGAATAAATCAGGAAGAAGCACTGGAAGTGGATAGGACACATATTGAGGAAATAACCCAACTGCGTCACAAGGCAAGCCCTCACATGGAATCCTGAAGGTCAAAGGAGAAGAGGATGATCAAAGAACACATTACGCCGAGAAATGGAAACAGACATGAGAAAAATGAACAGTGATTGGATAGGACCAGAAAGGAAGGTCGAGAACAGAATGGGTTGGAGAATGTTGGTCGACGGCCTATTCTCTATTGGGGGTAACAGGCGTAACTAAGTAAAAGTTATCAACTCATCATATGACGATATTTGCTTTTTCTATGATATATAAATTGTGTACATTATTGTGAAATGATATGATCCATAAATTTCATTGAAAGTGTTAAACACAAGTTGTGAGTTCAATTATTATTCATTTGAAAAATAATGTTTATATTAATAAATAATAATTTATCTATGATATATTCAACAAAAAATACAAAAGAGTTTCCACTATCTACTATTGTTTAATTTTAAATGAAAATATTTGAAAATATCATTTAATTGCCTACAAAATAGTAAAGTAATTTAAATACATTTTATAATATTTTAATTCATTTAATAAAACAAAAATAATTGAATTTTTTTAAAAATTATTTTTAAAATTATCAATAATAATTTCACTATTTTTTAAAAGTGAAAACCAAAAAAACAAAAAATAGTATCCAAGTCGATTTGTTTTAATTTTTTATCATTTATCCAATGAATACCAACTTTTTGATTATATATATTTACATATATATTTTTTTTGTGTTAAATATTAATAAAATAATTATATCACATGATTATACATTTCATTAATGGTTACAAATGACCTCAATTAATAAATAATTGTGCAAAAGAAAAATTCTCATTAGAAAATCAATAATTTGAAGAAAAAATAAAGAAGCTTAATAACCAATATTCAGATGATCTCTATGGTGAATAAGTTAGAAAATGAGGTATTAAAAATGTAAAAAAGGGGTATGGAGTGAATAAGTGAATCGTTAAGGCTATGATGATAAACGTCAGTTTATTATTATTATTGTACTGGCAATTATCTATCCATATTCTATTGACCTAAATAAATTCAATTGAACAATTTATGATTTTTTTTTAAATTTATTTTAATAATTAAAATAAAAATCATCTTACAAATAATTGAATTGCAAATTTATTAGATATTGATTGATTTATTGGATAATCTAAATTTTCTTATGGATATATGGTGATGTTAGTTAATATTATTACATATATCAGTTAATAAAATAAACCTGTGACTGAAAAGTTGAAAGAATTTAAAAATGGGACGAAACACGCGTGCTAGATTCCACTGCTAGCCACTGTCCATCTTTGCTTATAATGCTTGTGAATTAAGGCTTTATCGAGGCAATACACACAGTATGCACATATGTTTATAAGAGACTGGTCAATTGTAGTCCTGAACATCAATGGGAAGATTCAAACAAACAATACTAAGTGAATGCATACAAAGATTGTTCATTTCTTAACGTATTGAAATGATTCATAATTAATTTAAATATTAATATTTCAGAATTAAAACGAAATATTAACATTT
The DNA here is from genome assembly GCA_944470415.2 of Schistosoma rodhaini. NCBI lineage: Eukaryota > Metazoa > Platyhelminthes > Trematoda > Strigeidida > Schistosomatidae > Schistosoma > Schistosoma rodhaini. The sequence goes on from OX104044.1 coordinate 67,565,350, forward strand.
GTAATAGTGTTATTTTTAGTTATTAGTCAACTAAATTAAATTAAAGTTCGGAAAGACTCTAAGTCTATTTGATTTGTTACACAAGTGGACTGTTAAGTATTGTTAAATATTTTTAGCCAGATCTAAATGACAATATTCAATAGTCTATCATGTAATCGATTTTTTTCTTATTTCATTATTGTTCAGTTATACTTAGTGTGAATTCAAGGCTAAACAATCACTGTAAACGAAAAATTAAAGATGGATAGTGGCTAGCGGTTGAATCCAAGACGTAAGTTTTGTCCCATTTGGAACTCCTCAGCTGGATGTACCTGCATCTCACAGTTGATGTTCACTCTGGGACTAGAATTATTTTAGGCAATACGCACAATATGTACATATGCCAATTAGAGACCGATCAGCTGCAGTCCTAAACATCAATAGGAAGATTCAAATAAGCAATACTAGGTGAATTTAAAAATTGAAGATATTCTTATAATATTATCATGAATAAACAGTTAGACTAATTCTGACATTCATGCACTGTTTTATTTTGGTTAAAAAAGACATTAACAATTCATCAGAATAGTTGATAATATCTGCTTAACGATTAACGAAGTAGAATTTACTACTGTAAAAACGGAATAAACTATAAAAACGTAGTGCAATCTGTAATTTCAAATTGATATATTTGCTGTGCTACAATGAGCTAATTGGAATAAATTACAATCGATAAAGAAATATTTCAAGTCAAAACTTCTTTGCTTATTATGTTATTATCAATTTTATCGAGATCAAGAAGCAATTGATAGCCGCTTCATTTGAGTTTAGGACTTTCAGATATACCACACACTTCCAATTATTTTAGTTAACAGGTGCAAATATCAATACCTCTCTGTTTTTTAAAAACGCTTACATAATTAATGATAATTGACAATTTTCATGTCTATTCGTTGAAGAGTATGTTGTCCCTCAATTTCATGTCAGTTTGTAGAAAATGTCAAGTAAACGAATCTTTTCGGTGTTCATTAACTAATAAGTAACGAGCTATCATTCACAAAGGTTGGTCTAACTTTCAATGATTATTTAAGATATACCATTCTATAATATAAACTTGAATGTTATGTAAATCTAGTAGTCAATTAAAATAACTGTGAAATAATGGTGTGAAAAAGAGTTATTTAATCAAGCATAAACCACTCGCCATCATATCGATTATAAAAAATATTTTTTAAATGTATAGCTTAAACGGTATGATATGTGAATAGCTACACACAGAACTGCCATCCAGTTCTAGAAATCACTTACAGTGTAAATCAATATTTCACAATCTATATAAATAATTTATTTGAATAGACAATCAGTTTATTTCATGCTCTTCATGATAAGATGGATTCATATTCAAGCTTTAGTATATGATATCATATTTTTTGTAGAATTCTATATTTACGCTGTAGTGCTCATGACATCTCAGTGTCTGATAATTACAAAAAATACATCAATCACCAGTTCAGTCTACCGAATATTCTGACCAGGATTACATGTTAGTACTTTGATATGAAGTCCCATGCAAAACAAAATAAAAATGTCACACTGGTCGGTCTCTCGTTAATAATTTTTCTTCAACAAACATCATTTTATTATTAAAATTGTTACTGTTTTACATATTATATATATATATATATATATATATATATATATATCCTGGTAACAACATATTCATATTCATATTCATATTCATATTCACATATAACTTACCACACAATTAGTTATTAAAAACTGAAATAAAATGGGTTATCTTTTACTTACTCAAAATGTGACCATTTTAGATAAAACATGAAAGAACCATTTAAAAATGAATCTCATTACATATAATAGTGGAATAAATGGGTGCATAAATCTGAATATAGCGTCTTTATATCATAAATGTAGTAGTTTTGTTTAAATCAACAAACAGCGCTAATATCTGATATATTGAATACATTAATGATAGTTGAATGGATAAATGCTTTTTATTTATTTATTTACTCAAAAAAACTATCCATTTTTTCCAACAATAAAGAAATGAAAAAGAGAGTAAATTGAGAATTATTGAATTCGTAAGTTTGATGTAAATGTAAGCGCAATGATGGAAACGAAGATTCCAGGGTTATGATAGATATTTTAATCGTATCAAATATTGAAAGTATTCAACTAGATAAATAAATACTATAGAATGGAAAATGTACATAATTATAAAGATTACAGATATGGCATATGTTGATTTATGAACTTCTTTTTAAGCAGAATATACTTCCACTGGTGCATTGTCTTCATTCATTTCATGTTGTAATGTACGAAGACGTTTGATTACTTCAAATATTGTTGTACATGAGAAAAGTATTGAATAGATTGGGAAAAGTGAATAAAAGCTTGGTTCACCATATAATGTCATTTTTAACATTAATGGTATAATGACTACTAAAATAAATATTAAAGTAGCATAGATTAGGTATATATGTTTATATGAAGGAGATTTCGATGATAAAGATGATGATAATAAAACAGAGCAGGAAGATTCATTGTTCTCTTTAGTTCCATTGGATTCTGGTTGAATAAGTGAGTCTGTACGGCAAGTCAACTTCATATATTCAGGCATTGAATAGAAAAGAGATGAGTGAAAAGTAAATATCTGTGTTGAAATTATTTAATTGACTGGTAATGTAAGAATTTATCTGTACTTCTCATTGAATAATCCTCGATTTTCTTTAATCCATGGTATTACTGATTATTTATGACTATACGTAACTAAGACTAATTTTTGTAAAGTTTAATACTTTTCAGAATATTCGATCAAGTGACAGTATTGATCATTTAATTATTTAATATCTCAGTGCACTGATGTATATATGTAGGCGTTTAATTTGTTAGTTAGATCCAATCATGTAAATACACAGGTAGATAGATACATCTGTGTATTTCTTTGACTTGGTGTATTTGCCTCTAATCATATGACGTAATCATAATAAATTTTAATCACGTATTCATTAGAATTATTATAGGTCAATCAAATAAAAGCATATAAAATTATCTCTGTTGAATGAATTGATTACTTAATAGACTTGAAAATGATAAGCATTGATGCCGAATAGCTAGATTACAGATATTGAACAGATTTGAGGATAAAATTTGCTAAGGAAAAAATATAGTCTCACACTTGAAAGTAGTAAATTTTTAATTTGTTCGGATTAAATCACTATCACATTTGTGTCACATCAATACGTTCAAGTATTTTTATTGCAGAACTGCCTTTTTTGAAAACAATAACTCCTACAAACGCCAACATAACTCTGTCAAAATATTATACAGACATATTGCGCCATTAAATGAATTGGAATTAACAAACACTAGAATAGTATGACGGACGATAAAGATGACGGATAGCACCATAAGCAAAATAGCTAAAGCATGTTATGTGAATGTAATATAATGGTACGTCTGAAATCTCGTACAGAATTAACAATAGGTGACTGAGTAACAGCGGTATCAAATTTGAATCACGTTACCTTATTAAATTCTACTTTCGCATAGTAAATAGTGGAAATTCTAAAGCATTCTACATAGATTAACATATGTGTTACCAGCCCCATACTCATCTATCTAATCCCAAATTTACTTTGCCTGTCTGACAATTAAAATCACATCCAAAGCTATATATTTCTTCGGTCTACTTAGAATAAAGTGTAATCACACCACTTGATGTGAAATCTACAATGTTATACGAACACGAGTACTCATTTTCTAAAGTTCTAGATTTAGCCACACATTATCAAATTATTTTATAACAACAGAAGTGACCTATGAAAACATTGACTGTCGAACGAACTCACCGTTACGCCTGTCATATCTTTATAACCACATGTTAGATGAGTAAATACTCGAAATATCATACACAAAATGTTTGATTATCATGAAAATCTCCGTGTAATCTGATTGCTATCATGAATACTATATGAGAGCATCCTTAGACGTTCCAGCTGTATCAATATTGGAATAACCCATTGTTTCAAATTTGTTCAAACTAAATTGTGTTAGTGTTGTTCAGACGAACAATAGAAGCTTCACGACCAAACCATCTAGGTCAGAGAACAAAAATCCACCTGAATTATCCACCTGGGCTATGAATCTTATCCACCATCTCAAGTCTGAGCGAATTTGTGGTAGACGATCAACGTTTTCTGATCTGAAACTAACAAGTCCCCATTACCCATACAAACGACTCTCCTTTGTGCCTAAACACCCAACCTGCGCATTCAAATCTCCAGCTAGTACTGCAATATCAATCAAACACACTTTCTAGAGATCATCTTTGGTTGAATCTTGGCAGCAAGCTGTCGGGGTGTGGGCGGAGATGGCCAGAAAACATCGTTCCCCACACAGATTTCTTCTCACTTTGATGGAGATTTCTAATCTAACAGCACATAACCGAAGGTTAATAGGGATCCCATCGGCCAGTTCTGCCTCAGCTCTTGCGCTTAGTGGGACATCAACGTCAGTAAAACCAGATGGAAATAACACAGAATGTCCAGATAAGCGCATGCGAAACAAGCTTTTGAAGTGAGGAGAGCGAGCTTGTATCACCTCACTAGAACCTTGAATAGGGATCCCCAACAGACGACAGACACCGATGTTGAGACTTTCTAAATATATGGCCAACCCTATCTTTTTTCCAGTCGGCATTCGTGGGCGAACGTTGAGTTAGGTCAATTTGAATAGCACGCGCGGTCACAGAGTGGTCGGTTGAGAATTCGTATTCAGTGGTAGCACTCAACTTCCGATCAGTCTGTAAATTTACATAAAAAAAGACTCCAACCATAGATCAGCTGCTTTGAGCTGAAAAATGACAGAATACACAAAATGGGAATGAAAGAGAATGTAAAGAGCAATCCGAAATAAAAATGAATATTACCGATTAATTGTGGATATAATTTCTGAAAATACGAATTGAAGCGAGAAAGAGTTTTTCCACTTGTAGTCATCATGTGACTTTTTGTGGGTTAGAATACTGTCTGGGTGCACAAACCGAAACAAGTGGTTATCCTAGCAACCTACTAACCGAGCCTTCAACTTACACGTCTAATCCATAAGACAGTAGAGAAACGTTAGGAGAAACAGTTCCGTGATATCTGATAACCAAGATCACGTTCATACACCAATCGTTCCTTCTGAATCATATAGATCATGTGAACCATGGGTTTGGAATCAGGGTTATCCAACCCCTCTAGTTGCATCATACTCACCCATCAATCCAGATTAAACAGAAGACATTTATTTTACGTCTTCTCAATTTAGTAAACACACCCTCGCTGTGAGAAGACAGTGAGTAATACTTCCGTGGAAGTGGTTATCTAGGCGTGGTCATTTTAAAATTTCGAGATGGAATGTGGACTCTACCCACTCTCAACCGCACCAGAACGTCTCGGAGCTACTCTGGCATCTTATCTACTTTTCAAATGGATGGTTTACGGATAACATAAGAAGGCGGCGTTGATTTTTAATAAAATGAGCTTCAGTGCCCACAGGGATATGTAAGCAGTTTTCATTTCTCGTTTTATATACAGCTCGACCATTTCGAAACATGACTGCAGGACCCCAGAAAGATCTGGTTGAGTCCGTTCACATGACATTTGTGTAAGTAGTTCTTGATTCTTGAGCTAGTATTTCTGCAGCCTAACCGCTGGTGATGGGAGCATTCGTTGCAAGGTGAGATGCATTATTTTCATGGCCAATACTTGCATTGTACGAATGCAACATTGTTGGAAACACCTCATTGCTAAATCACTCCAATAAAGTTGTCAGAATGCGTTAGCCTATAGGCCTTCGAGTTGATTTTACAAATTATGATGACGAATAGTGCTAATGAAATGTAGATTCTACTTAACTTCGTATATCTACTCTCAACCAACCACGTTAATACAACTTAGAAATAAAAATTCGAACAAGCAAGTATTTTGGATGTGTATATTTCGTAAGTTCAGTACAGGAGGGAGACAAAGAGAAATAGATATGATTCAAAGGCCGTAACAGCTCAATCGGTGAATAATAAGTGACTTTTTATAAGGGGGATCAAGTATAAGTTACGTGTGACCGATTAGGGTACATATAACCGAAATCCATAAAACAAACCTACTCCTACACCAACTATCATCAAGCATCGAAGTAGTAGGTGGATGGGTAGACGTAATACATGTCCTAACTGTTGTGACTTTTGCACCTGTCAATCACCACGTGACAAAGTCGCCAATCAGAATACTAGCTTATATATCCCTATGCTAAACCAATGACACGTCAACCATCACTAGCAACCTTGAGCCAACTCTGAATCCCTATTGGTCCACAAAGTAGTAGTTTTTCGCCCAGCCCTTCCGGTTAATTCCAGAACACAATTTCAGCCTCCACTGTATGAAACGCATATTTCAAACATACTTGGTTTATATACAAGCAAAGTAGATCGCATCACATTATACAGTGCAAAATAATAATTATACAGTATTAAGCCAAAAGTGGCTGTGAATATAGGAGACTGTAGCTAATCAATTGGGAATAAGTTAAGCATAGCCAATAGGTCAAATGAAAGACTTTGATAAGAGAAAAATGAGTATAGATGTAATCTATTTACTTAATAGTCATCCAATAAGAACATATGTAATGACTAGTATTGGGGACGGTTGGAAGAGAGTTAGGGGCGGCCAAACCAAAACATGGCATCAGTGTTTGAAGTCACTAACTTCTAGCCTGAGCCATGTTGGCAGATGCAGACTACCTGGTTGGGGTCCGCGTGACTATCGTAACCAATGGTTGGAGACTCTAGGTGACATGGCTCAGAATCGGTCACAATGGCGTAGGTGTATACACTCTTTATCTTCCCTTAAACCTCGAGACTAAAATTGCTTCATATCTCTCTTCCTTCCTGTACTATATCCTTATATACAACCTATAATTTATATACTACTACCAACACTAGATTAACTACTATGAATCCGGTGTTCCTCTTGTTGTGCTAACGAGGTATGGCAACTTGGACCGATGCATATATGTGCCTGGTCCTACGTTGTAGCTGACCTGATATGTAATAATAGTTCATAAGTAGATCCTAGAAGTTATTATTCATTTATTTTTCGTTCGGATATGACACTGTCTCAATCGATAAAGATTTACCACCTCTTCAGTTGATTTTTCACCTTTACCCAGTACTCTGCTTCTACCTACACAACGACCAAATTGGTGCTGCCAAAATATACGATGGTTCGAAGACATTCATGATCAAATGCTAGTAAACTACAGATACCCTCTATTTTATAGGCTGTTTTACAACCATAAAGTAGAACGGAGCGAATTGTTGAGCAGCAAACCCATTTTTTGATGGTAAATGGATGTCTCTCCTACGCTACAAGTGACATAACTTGGCTTTTTAGTTTGTGCTGGGATTTCGTCGGACACCAACCCAACAGGATTGATGAGACTTCCAAGATAAGTGAATCAATCAACACAATCGACTACTTTACTCCTATCATTAGTCCCGGCGTTGGCACAGACCATTCCTGAAGCAAAATTTTGCATTCGCATGAAGAGAAACGCATTATAAACATGTTTGTATTGTTGCTAAAGGCGGTCGGAAAGCTGTATTTCGTCAGTGTCTTTACTAAACAAAACTATATCATTTGCGAATCTTAAGTTAACAAGCGGACCTCCTGATACAAGATCGATTCCTGATAAGTCAGATCAGGAGAAATGTCTCTAAGAATTTGCTACCTTAGTAAACAAAACCAATAGCATAAGGTTGGCTTATATGAGTGACAATTTCTGTTGAAATCTAACCTACAAAGCCATCCGAAAAATAGGTATTACAGTTTGAACAGGCACTCAATATTATCACCCCCAAAAATAACATTTGGCGCAAACTCCAGTATATAGTTCTACTTAGTTACTGAGGTGCACATATACTTTGTGTTCATATCTACCGGATTCGATCTACAAGCAGAGTGGATGTAATATGTGAAAAGACGCCTGGGTATTAAGTTTCAAACCTTAACAGGATAATGATCACTTGGTATGAACATGCCATTACCTGAGACAACTATTCTGAAATGAACGAAATAGTACACGTTTTCCTGTCATATTTATTAATCATGACTTATGTATACCCAGAGAAATACCTAAAAGTAGTTATGGCAGGTCTGCGATAGATTATATTTATGTAAATGGAGACTTGTTTGGTAGTTCTTCAGAACCCTCACAAGATATGACGTTACACATATTTTATAAGAAAGTGGAGAGGATAAATCAATATAATTTATTACTAAAATTGAAGTTTATGTACAGGAAGCAAGGAATCACTTTTTCTTCAAGAGAAAATTGTAAGCTTCTTGGTCAAAAGTATCTTCTATTTGTTCTAGCAAAGTCAACTTTGATCGAGGAGCGCGTCTAAGAAGACGTTTCTGTCTTTCTTCTGGAGAGCAGTCATTTAAATCTAGAGGGATCTGAAGGGGATGATTAAGAAAAACACAAATACTAAATATATTTTGAGCGTAACGCCCAAGGTTTTACATCGTCACAAAGGTTTAAGATATTAACTCTAAATTATAAGTCACATGTCCATATTAGCATTAATGATAACGTGACAACCAGAGGGCATGTAATTAAATCTGGAGACTGAATCTCTAGTAGTGAATCAATAATAAATTTCTGGTCTTCGACTTTCAACATTTCAAGATGCTTAATATCATATTAATGGGAAGTGCAGATTTCAGTTTAATTGATTTTCGGTAGCTAGTGCAAGAACCTGTTATCTATTTAGTGAATAAACAACTCTACCTTGAGAACTGTCTATAATGCGGACTTCCTTTAGTCCGTTTACCTTAGATCTGTTTTTGGGTCATTTTTCTATGGACTGATGAACGATAGAATAAATTACGAATCTATTGGTTGTTACTCACAAAAAGTGAAGCTGGTATTTACTCTTTCGTGAGAGTTTCACTATATGTTAATGTTTACATCAGTGCAGCATGAACTCCAAGTTCTGCATTACTGATTTTTCGATTTTAACTTTTAGTTATAAATTTATGGTTGGTATTGGTATAGAGTTCAGTTTAGTTACACGGAAACAACTTTATTATCCATTATAGTTAGGGGGTGGGAGTCAAAGGATTCTTTTTCGGAAACCGATAGTAAATAAAGAATGGGTTGGAAAGCAATACGGGATTTTACTGGTTTGGGAGTACATTTACCGATGTCTACAATGTCTCATAATAGTTATTTATTACTACAAACTACTGTACTATTCGTTTACGTAAAGAGGGCATACAACAACCTTTCTCCCTTGTTCCATTCGAGCAGTGGGGTTAGGCAGGGTTGCCCGATCTCCCCATTCCTCTTCAACTTTGCCATCGACGACATCCTAGAAACAGCTCTGATGGATGTAAGTAATGGCGGTGTGGATATGTTGCCTGGAGAACGACTTCTCGACCTTGAGTATGCGGATGATATTGTCTTACTGTGTGATAATGCCCAAGGCATGCAATCAGCACTTAATCAGTTGGCAATCAGTGTCCGCAGGTACGGCATGTGCTTTGCACCCTCCAAGTGCAAAGTACTTCTACAAGACTGGCAGGATTCTCATCCTGTACTCACCCTGGATGGTGAGGAGATCGAAGTAGTTGAGAAGTTCGTGTATCTAGGTAGCTATATAAGTGCTGGTGGTGGCGTGAGTGATGAGATTGATGCACGTATAATGAAAGCCAGAGCGGCTTATGCCAATCTGGGCCATCTTTGGCGCCTTCGTGATGTTAGTCTGGCTGTAAAAGGTCGGATCTACAACGCGTCGGTGAGAGCAGTTTTGCTCTATGCTTGTGAAACCTGGCCTCTCCGAGTTGAGGATGTTAGACGTCTCTCTGTGTTCGATCATCGTTGTCTCCGAAGGATTGCTGACATCCAGTGGCAACACCATGTTAGTAATGCAGAGGTTCGGCATCGTGTGTTCGGGCGCAGAGACGATAATTCAATTGGTGTCACCATCTTGAAACACCGACTTCGGTGGCTCGGACATGTTTTACGAATGTCGTCCCAGAGACTTCCGCGTCGTGCATTATTTGCCGACCCTGGGACTGGTTGGAGAAAGCGGAGAGGAGGTCAGTGTATGACATGGTGTCGTGGCATGAAAGAGAGCTGCAAAGGGCTAGCTTCCGTTGGTCCTTCACGACTCCCTGGTTGGGGTCCGAGAGATAGTGCAACACAGTGGCTAGAGACGTTATCGGATATGGCTCAGAATAGAAGCCAGTGGCGATCCTGCTGCAACCTTCTTTTACTTTCTACATAAAGAATGGTTCTAACTTTCCTAACTGAAAGAATCTTCTGGTTGTACATTTCAGCCCGCCTTATCTTTTCATCCTTTATCTACCTACTTTCATTATTTTGTGTGGCGCATATGTACCTGGTGCCCTTTTGTACCAATATATATGTGTTTAAATAAAATAAAAATAAATTACGTAAAGAACTGAAAGAGCCACTCAATTGCTAAGTATGCTTTCCAAACAAACAGATGTCACTTGACATTACAAGTTACAATACGAGCAATTCTGGTAATTCTCAATATTCTTGTAACTATTTACTAGAAATACGGAAGGTTCATTAATTGTACATAAAACACAACTAGAATTACTATAAGCCAGGCTTTTCGTAAAAGCGAGAAGTTTACAAGTTAAATAACACACTATTGTACATTTCGAAGACCACTTAAGTTTTTATCAAGGGTGTTTAAGTTTAATGTTTATGACCACAGACTTATGATTGAACATGATAGGATCTTATTGATGCCCGTTTGGAAATAGTATTAGCTTTAGGTTTTAATTACAATACATATGAGATCTGAGATGCGGGAAGTTATTGCAATGACATTTTTACCTCAGAACCTGTGAAAAATAACAGCTTATCGACTATACATAATTTCTTAACTTCATTAACTTCATTGTACAGCGAAAACGGAAATTTAGGATAAAACGTATAAATATACTTTCTGATGATATTTAAAGCACCGACCTGAAGCATTATTCGAGGCTCATGAAATCTAATACGGATCGAACCGCCATTAGGATAAATCAAGCTAACTGGATATGTACGTCCATATAGTCGTCGTTTGGTACGGCATAAAGCTGCCCGATTAGCATTACATCTGCAGGGAAATCTACAGTTTTGATATAAAAAGCGTGGATGGAGCTTACACTAATGGAAATACGTTACTTTTACTTAGGAAGCTTGCCCAAGGAATCATGAATTCAAGAGGTAATACACCGACACTTGTTACAGACGACCACACAAGGTCGTTCTGACCAGTTGATTGTACCGCTTTACAACAACAACCCTCAGTCTCTATTCATCGTCCAGAAGAATCAACCAACAGAACGTTACTCGATTTGTGTACTGAGTGCACATATAAACGTACATTATCAATAAACAGATAAGGTCCAATCTTTCATTTGTTTTACACCTTTTAACTAGTCCCCAGGTTTGAGCCACCATAGCCTACAACATATCAATGTACTGATGAAAATAGTCACAATGAGATATCAAAGTGAACTCGTATGTTCCATATTACTTACCTTGAAGACAGACAAAAAACGTAACTAGATCCATCCATTTTATCCTGAATTTGGCTGGTACGATACTCATCGGTTTTAGGAAACTAAGGTAAATTAATCCCCAAAATAAATAGTTCTGTGAGTCTTCGACAATGATGCTTACCCAATTAGTTTTAGTGGACGAATCTAGCTGGAGGAACTCTGTCACACATCCCCACCAGATCACGAGTGGGTACGCTATGCTACGCATCACTTGCAACTGCCAGCCAACTTAGACCAAACGCTTCTTGATATATCGACAGCCTTCTAAATACATCTTCAAACCCCTCATTTATGACTTTGTATTTGCCTGGGGTGGTGTACTTCGATTATAAAGGTGTTACATGTAAATGCGTCGTCAAACTCCGAATACCTGTGGCATCATTGGTGGTGAGCTTGACGTGATCTGACACAGCGAACAGTAAACTGTAAGTCTATTCCTTGTTGGGACATTACATATCATTTTCAGCTTTCATCTTTACATGTTGTGATATTGTTCTCATATTTTTGGATATCTTTTACCGTTTATTGGTGTGTCTTGTTTTCATCATAACGGAACAGACACCTAAACTAGTTAAGATCAAAACTCTTTCTCCTTCCACCTTTCAACTCATGCCACTCTAGCCTGACAGCATAGAGGCCTGGTTCTGCTACGTGGAAGCTGAATCCCACGAGCATGGAGTGACAGACCCACGTACACAATTCCTCGCAGTAGTGAAGGCACTACCTCGTGATTCCAACAGGCACGTCACAGTATGCTTACGGATAATGTTTCTGAAACTTACGACACTTTGGAGAAGGCTATCCTTAGTCGTGGGGAACTGACCGATCGACAAAAGTTTGACCAACTCTTCCACAACACCGATCAGCGACACAGCTCAACAACAAAAGTGTCGCCATACAAACTTTGCACTGATTCATCAACGATGTCCTTAGAGATCGCAAATTTCTACACGCGTATGTTGATGACTGCTTGATCGCAAGTCTGGACAGAGACTCTTAACTGGACATTGATTTCGAATAACTGCAAAAACACGGTGTCTCTGTAAACATTAAGAGATATCAAATCGGAACCGACTTCTTAGATTTCCTCGGACATACTACTGATGATCAAGGCATCCATCCTCTGAAAAGCAAAGTGGCGGCCATTCTGGACTAACCACAACCATGCAACTACACTCGTTCAACGTCCTGGGAAGTTTCTGGTGACGGTTCATACCTAATTGCGCGTCTCTCATTAGACCACTAACAGACCAAATTTGCGAAGATGCGAAAATCACCCATTTGAATGACAACGCGAAAGAAGCGTCCTCCATAGTTAGGGAACTTGCCGCAAAAGACACAATTGATGTCGCATGACGTCTTGTATATTGCTTCGTTTATTTTTCAGCTTAGTTGTGATTGGTAACGTTTAAAATAATCTAAACTTGCCTCTTTTCACTACATTTACGTTACTGTTATCAGCCCATAGGAGCTGGACTAAATTTTTCATAGTTGTCTATCCGGCAAAAATTTGACAAGTTGATTGCTCAATAGGTTTCAATGTTCCAAAAACCAAAGAACAAATCTATTGTTTTAAAAGTTGGCTTTTTATAATGTCTTGTCTTATTAGTATAGTGATTGTCACTGGTTTCAGCACGAAACAGCGGTACTGAAGGTTGGGGTATTTCCCTATTCACTTCCCACTCCTGCCATGTTCGTTTGTGATAATTTCAATTCTTCAAAGCTATCATTGTTGTCAATATGCGTTCTAATTAAAATCATTCGGTGTGCCGGTGCAACCTGAATTGTGTAAACCTGCAGAGCTCCTGGATTTCGCAGTCAAGTGATAAAGATGTTACACAGTCCGTGAAAGAAACTTGCACTGTTCTCTTAAATGTTTCTTACTTCTATCCATCAAATTCCTCAAATAAGAGTATCACGCAAATTTGTGCAGTGTTATGGTGTAGAATCATATTCTACTTTGTTATTAGTACTGCTCTAATAATAGACCTAATCTTAAGATTGTACATTTGTTATGATGTAACTGCCTGATCTATAAGGTCTTTCGTGGAAGTCACATGATTGTCTACACTGACTCATCGTATGTAACAATCACCAGCATATGACGGAGAACACATTTAGGTTGGAGATAGAACAAAATATCTACTATGAATAAAAGTGATGTTAAATAAGAATGACTACACCTGCAAAGCCGAGCCATGCCATCCGATGAACTGAATATCGAATGAGTGTTCCCGCGTCCACCATTACTGGTCTATTCTTAGTGTCACATGTTCAAAGTCTATTCTCCCAGTTATCCCGTGTTCAGCTTTGAGGGTTGTGGTCAAGATCCAATGACACTACAGCGGTTTTGTCAGTTTAATGGAGTGTCTGGACAAACTCAAATGTTATGGTTAGGCAAGTTAAATAAGATATTTCGTAAACATTCAACAGGTTGTGTTGACCTGGAATCACTGGAGCTCCTGGAAAGTTTTAAGCAATTTCCAGGAGGCAGTATGGCATTAGGAGATGAGTAAATTGTCTTGATTTATCAGCTGCAAACAAATTTTAACGTTTTCTGAGAAACTTGAGGTTATCAAACAATGCTTTTTGGTAGGACATCTGTGGGTGTTTTAATTAGAGGTAGTGTACAAACCAGACATGTCTAAAGTTTGTCGATTTATCTACAATGCAGATGTTTACATAGTTGAACTCATGAATCGGCCTAAGCTAGACCCCCGAAGAATAACTAAGACCACTAAAAGGCTGTTTCGTCCTGTTGTAGAGCTCCTCGCTAATGTGCATCCACGACCCTGGACACGGAAACCGAATCTACGACCTTCAATTTCGCGCGCAAATGTCCAACCTAAAGACTACTGAGGTTTTCTATGATGGTCTAACTAAGATCAACCTGTGGATTCAACTGTTAAAACACTACAATCTCCACAAATGCCATGCAGATGTATTAAGCTAAACTCTTGCTAAGAATACCAGCTTATTTCCATACTGCTGAGGTCTAAGCTTGGTTTAGCACAATCTGGACAAACTACATAATTATGAGTGGAGTTTGGGGCCATTGTAACCTAGATTATTTGAGAATTTTAAAGATGAATGACTTTTTATTTCTTGCGTTCCGGAACGACAAATTCAGAATTATATGCGGCGAACGATTATTGATCGATCGATTTCTGCATTAAGCTGTTAATGAATAAGGCAAACTGGCTATAAATATTTTCTTGAATGGTTTTTGAAGTGAGTAACGAAACCGTTATTGAAATCATCTATTCAGACAATAGTAAATTAATTGGCATTATTTATACGTTAGCGCTGAGCCGCTTTAAGGAATACGTTGGTTACTTCTACATACTTTCAGTCCAGTTTCCGTTCAGATATTAATGAATCTTTTTGTATATTGCAAGAGCTATTGTTTCCACCAAAGTTTGTTCTTACTAAGCCTTGTGTAAGAAGTTTACCATCCCAATGACGTTTTTACTTATAAATACACATATTATGAGAATTCGGGCAGTTAAACCTCATCACATAGCTTACGTATTAGGTCAACATACAGAGACGACCAGGCTGAAGATAATTTTTGTTGCTAATCTAGGCAAATTGCTTGCAGGCATAATAAGATATGGAATGTTTACCTAAAATTACCTTTGATACTTTCGAGTTTGTCTGCTAGTGTTCTAGTGCATTGAAACAATCTAGCTTCCAGCCCCCATGTATGGTGTGCTGGAAAACCTAAAATAAAAAACGTACGAAGAACTGCCAAACGAGAAATCCATAACATACTGTAAGTGCTTTCGTCACTTTCGCCAAGTCCTCTAGGTTATTTGCAGGTTTTCTCGACCAAAAATATTCGTTATTAAAATGCCTAATGAGCTTCTGTTATTTAGACTGACATAAGCACAAACTCTTCATGCAAATTGCAAAACCGGGTTGAAATGTGCCGTTTTGAGGACAACAGAAATACAACAACACAAGTAACAACTTGGAGTCCCCGCAAACAGTAGGTACCTTTGAAACTTTCAAAATAGCTTTAGAAACACGAAACACACCTATGAGGCACGGTAGGGAACTTGTTAAGTCTACTGCTAACCAATCCAACATAGCACAAGTTAGCTTTAGACCTGTGGTATAGCGCAACCTGACATGTTACGTAAAAAACAGCAAGCAATTGAACGCTGAGGGCCAAAATATATATAAACAATTTTTGAAAATGCCTCTTGTAACCTCTGAAAGAACATAAAAACAAACTACACGGCATACTATGTTTACATTACAATATGTGTTATACCCACACACATGAATGATACGTAACAGGAAAAGTGTAGTATATTGACGATATCGGTGAAACACTGCTTGGTAATAAATAATTAACCATAAAATGCATTGAAATAACAGTGTAACAACAGTTGGGATAGTAATAATGGATATTCACAAGCCACAATATCCCCAACGATAAATAAAGAAGGTCAAGTTTTCATATATGTGTGAGTATTAAGAGTTTAGCCGGCATTACAAGTTAGAGTTACCACCCAATAGAGCTTTCGTCACCACGTGACATCAGTTATATTGCAAAAGGTTAGGGGTCATGTATCAAGAATAAGACTGGAGTTTGACTTAGGACTAAAAATTAGGGTCGAAATTTTCAACATGAACTGGCATTGTGCCTATTGCTACTTATAAAAATAGATATAAGCAGTATGTGGCAGGAATCGTAAGTAGAATCCTTACCAGCAGAAGAGGGAGAAAAACATAGAGAAATCGGGACAACAACAGGAATGGAAGAACGATGTAGCTTGTAGGGGAAAGTACAAGGAAGATGTGAGAATAGTGTATTTAAATGTATTGTTTTCATATTTTACGAATACATAGTGTAAGTTTACATAATATAATTCCCTTTCCTCCGCCCCAGTCTTCTTTCGTTATAACATCATCTCCACTGCAATTCCTTGGCACCTCCTTTTTCACAAATTCGAGAAAGTTAGGGTTCGGATTTGGAGTGAGAGTAAGAAAGGAGAACCTTATGCAGTTTCAATAAACATTTTTGATTATTCAGTGAGCGACCTCAAGTACCTAAACACAAAATCTGCTTTAGGATCAGATGAGTTAGGCGCACAATCCAAAATTCACTTTCTGGTCTCATAGCATACATTTTCATTTATTCCAAACACTTTGGGACCCGGATTGTGTTGAACTGTAGGGTCAAACGTTTTATGATGTGTTTAAATCTACTATAGTGATACAATACAATCTCATGCTGCGTACTTTGAATTTGAGTTCTTGATTGTGTCTTGTTGAAATTCTAGACTTATATGGATCGGTCCTATTTTGTTATATTATTTCAAACTCACAAAAATATTGCGAGTTTTCTCTTTTTTAATCACAACAGACACGTTATCTATCCCCGCACCTTAAAATTTGCGCAAAGTACGTAACGAGTTACTTAATTCTGATTGGTTAATTTGGGACCGTGAGTACAATATACCCTTACAGTGTAATGGTCTGCAAAAGGTAACATAATTAAAACAACTTCAGGTTTCGTTAGTTAGAAGGAGAGGTTCGACTTTTTGTAGCTGTAAATAAATCCCTAAGATATATAGTTTCGTAAGTCTTTGAGATCGCTTCTGGCTTCATTAGTTTTACTGGACATATCTAGAGCTGAAGACGTTCGGTCAAGCATCCGCACCAGATCATAATTGGACTCACTGTGTTGCGCATTACTTACAGAAACTATTCACCCTAGAATACAATCATCTTTACGCATTGACCATTTTAGAAATATGTCTTATCATGCCTTCATCCCTGACTTCTCGTTTAACTGGATTTGGAATTTCCAAGTAAAAGGAGGTTTCAAGTGACAGCTTTGAGACGCACAGTATATCAATGACACCTTTATGTTCTTTGAGATCTCTATCTGAATACAGATGATTTTTTAAAGTCGGAAGTTCCAATCCTAGTTCTGATCCCCGGGGAATCTAAAAAGACCAAACGGTTGTTTGGTATGAGTGTACAAAAAAATAACTTCCCCAAATTGACGAACAGGTAGATATTCATCATTGATACTAGATTTGGTATCTTTATCTTTAACGGACTTAACAAGGTGAAAACTCTTTGCCAACCTCGATTACCACACTACTGAAGAAACATTTATCTCACTCACTAGAAAGCTAACATAACAGTCTTGCATCCATATGATTTTGTTCAAGACTGAGTATTTCATTTACTCTATCAGATTTACAAGTAAAACGTGAAGAAGGTCTTCGCATATGTATTATCCTATCCTGTAGTACCAAGATATCTTCATCCCTTCTTGTTTCTGTTGGAATTATTTAGTGAGTGCTTCTTCAGTATTTCACGAGCTTTAGTTTTGGCTTGAAATTATGTGATTACATATTTTTTACTTTTATTTAATCCTTTTACCTATTAGTTTTCTCAATGATTAAAAATGAAAAAGTATTTGGTTGTTTTCTGCAAAGCGAGAACACTTAATGTTGTAACATGAGGTCAATATATTGCATATCATATTCTATGAACTTTTGTGGTGTTCGTATGAACTAATGATTCTTTTGTACTTGATTTCTGCTTATTTTGAGTTCCAAATACATTACATTCGTTCGTGTTCATCTAGTTTTACTTACTGTAAATTGTATGATTTCGGGAATTCCTAGGTTGTATAATAATTCAAATACTTCTAATCATCACAACTTTCTAAATACGTACTGATTTGAAGAAAAAAAATGTGGAAAAAGTAATTTTCATTGAGATGTGATTGCAATGATTTGTTTAATTTTAAAAAAGTAATCATAAACGCCTTTCAAAAACATATAAGTTCACTTAATATAGTCACAAAATAAGATGAAAGGATCACACAAAAATCAGACAAAGGAATTTTGTACAAACTGATAGTAATTATAAAATGAATAGCTGTACAATCAAACCCAACTGCCTGAAACCTAAACCGTCCTAATCAAACCCGAAGATCATAGATTCGCTGCTTTGTGCTTTTGCTGCTGTAGGACACTAAAGATTATAAAACTGGAACAAGACAATTGTTCGGTCCCTCATGTTTTTTAACGGTACCTTAATTGATATCAATCAGAGACAGAAAAAAACACTACAAACTAAGCTAGTTTTCACAAAAATTTCGATCCTAAATAATGATGATAGTTTAAAATAATCTGAAAATTATAATACGATATCGATAATAATTAATCACTAACGAATCAATCGTTTTTCCAAAAGTAGGATTAACTATGATGATCATTATAATATGGAACTAAAAACTTTACCTAATCAATCCATGATGAAATATAACTGCAAAATAATCATGAAATATTTCCATAACAAAAACGATTCCCTAGATTACATTAGATATATAAGAAGTTGTAAGTTACTGTATATGTTTGTAAGATATTTTCATTTATTTATTTATTTTTAGAAGTGGGTTTGTGCAGATTTTAGTAATTTTATATAGTTGAAATCCTGATAATGATCATTATCAGGACATTAACACCGTTGGATGCCAGCTCAGTGGTCTAGTGTTTAAGTGCTCGCGTGAGAGACTGATAGGTCCTGGGTTCGAATCTTGCGAGGTGGGATCGTGGACGCGCACCGCTGAGGAGTCCCACAGTGGAACGAAACGGCCATCCAGTGCTTCAAGGTTTTCCATGGTAGTCTAGCTTCAATTGACTCATGCTTTCAACTATGTAATATTTATTTATTTGTTTGTCTTCGATTTATCTAGTCATCGTTTATTCATTCTTTAATATCTCTTTTATATATCTAACTACGTGATTAATCATTTTGAATATCTATTAATAAACATTACTGACTAAAACATTGTGGCATCTAATACAGATTATAACATTGATAAGTCTTGCTGACTGAACGCTATATTCAGATCCTAAGCTAGTCTTGTAAATCCCAAGCTAAATCTACACAGTGACTTGAACACTAGAGAAATGACACAAAATATACGAGAAGCTCTTTACCCCAAAGGTACATTTATGTACAGAAAATGTAGGGTTTTTATAGTGTTTTAGAAGTTCTTGGGTTTTCCTGAAAATTCTAGAATACTACTCAATATGGTAGCAGTGTAGTAATCAGCCAATCAGAAACTCTACATATGACATTTCATTTTCGCGATAGTTCTAGCAAAATTTCTATTCAAACACTGATTGGTTAACATTCTTCTTAATGTTTCCTGAGCTTATCATGTCTATTGCGAAAAATTTTCAGAATCATCCCAAACAAACATAATCATCATTATCATTTATTTTAACATTTCATAAACTAGAATATTGAATATTTAACATATTGGTTAATATCTATTTATATCTATTTATTTATGTCATTTATAATTTGTAAAAAAAAGCAGAAATGAACTAAAACTAATAAGCTATCAAAATATAAGCAGTAACATTCATCTCATCTTTAATTATAACATTAATTAATACTGGAATCCATTTGTTTTCCCTTCTTCTTCTTCTTCTTCTTCTTCTTCTTCTTCTTCTTCTTCTTCTTCTTCTTCTTCTTCTACTTCTTCTTCTTCATCTTCTTCCATTTTTAAAACAGAAGTTTGTTTTTAACTTAATCAAATCAATTGTTCACTAATCATTCGATTAATATTTAAATGTAGCGAAAAGATTTTAATTGTTTTTCTTTCCGTTTTTGAATTATAACTTAAAAGTGTCAATCTCTATATAAGAAAGAACTTATCCTCTATGAATACATACATATACAAAAAGTTGCTAAACACTTAATCATACATAAATATACATCATCATCATCATATTAACCAATTTATATGGCTAATTACTAATAATCAAGTTATATTAGTTTTTCTTTAAAGTAAAGAAACAATATAGGTCAATCAGATGAAACAGAGTGGGTTCCCTTAAAGAGGAATATATATATATATATATATATATATATATATATATATATATATTCTACATGACTGCATATCAGAGAAGTTACACATATATATTAATAATTTAATTAATTAATTTAATAGATTATAATTTAGTCTTTTTCCCTTTTCACTTCAAATAGGATAACTTAATTAAACTTGCCTAATTTGATTAATTTTTTTATTTTATAATTAAGTTTTTTTTTATACAATAAATACTAAAAGTGTATTTCATATTGTGTTTATATGTTTGGTTAACTTATTGTCATAGTAACGGTGGAATACTTTATCTCCATATATATATTACCTATAGAATTCACATACTACTTAGAAATTAAAAGTAATTCAAGCATTAAGGTGTTTGTAAGAGATTTTAATGCTGATGATAATTATCAGTAGGTGTATAATATTAATTGATGTTCAGTGCATTCATATTGTCAAAATACGTACTGAAAAATGAACAAGAATCATTATGTATCTGAATGTGAATACCTAACTTTGTTCATTGGATACATGAATACAAAATAAGTTGGAAGCCAATATAAATTAAATTTAAATTTACATAAGGTGAATTAGTCCAGTAAAAACAATAAGCAAATTTTAAAAAATTGCATAAATTTAATGAACAAAATAAAGATGTTTAGTAATATAATGCCTACTATATTTCGATTCAAATGAAAATTATTTATCACAAAGATTTAGGATCCTTACTCTAAATCGTTGATAAAGTCGATGTTATGTAATCGGATTAGTTTTCAAACAACGTTGTATTGAATTGTAGTGATCCACAATATTTGAAGATTATCTAGATGACAGATTCATTTAAACCTACTAAATCTTATGTCAGTGTAAGTCATGTCTATAACTCAATAGTATAAATATGGTCGAAATAACGTGTAATATATGTTACAACATCAAAAGAGTGATTTAATCATACAAATATAAACCGTAGAAAGACTGAATAATAAAGTTGTGATTAAGTATGTAATGTGAAAATTATGTAGGTTATAAGAGGTTTGTTCTTCATATGATAAATTGGCTCAGTGATTTTACAATTGTCTTTCATTATAAACCCATGTTACATGGTCTACTATCCAGCCAATGAGATCTAATATTGAGTTAAGTGTTTGAGTAATATTATATTCCGTACTTGAAGCTGGATATATTTTATGGGACAGGAATCAAACTTATCGTAGATTTCATTCCCCATGTCTTTTATCGAAATCGTTAGCTCTCCGGTCAGAAAATGTAGTTGCTTTTTCAAAAAAATTTTCACGAATGCTGCCACTGAATTTTCATTTATGATATGACGTTATAAGCCTAAGGAAAATAAATATGTTATAGAATGTTCTGAAATCCCAATTTATACTAACCGTTATATATTCTCAAGATTAATAATGTTGTATAACTACCTTGTTTAAAAGACATTTACAGATACTTATTAAGTATGTCACAATAATCGCTTTCGTTGTATGAAATTTGATAACTTTGGGGATTATTAAAATGAAAGTTTGTAGCCTTATTCATAAATGAACGTTAACTGAAAAACCACTGAAAACTAGTGATCATGAAATAGATTTTTTTTACCATGGTTTGCTACTCTTCATTACTGCATAACAGTGACTGCTCACGGAAATCGAAACCTACACCTTTAGATTTTAGATTGAGCATAATATTTTATGACGGTGAGCCAGTTTTTGGTTAACTAAATTCTCAAATTTAGTTTATTTGTGATATTACCCAATGCCTTAAATG
Organism: Schistosoma rodhaini; assembly: GCA_944470415.2. Classification (NCBI taxonomy): domain Eukaryota; kingdom Metazoa; phylum Platyhelminthes; class Trematoda; order Strigeidida; family Schistosomatidae; genus Schistosoma; species Schistosoma rodhaini. Next base: position 67,587,637 of record OX104044.1, read on the forward strand.
ATATCTGGTCCACTGTTGGAATGGTTAAACTTGAGTGAGCATGACTTTTCACTGGTTTCCTTAGTTTATTTTGAAGCTAGTTAGTGGTGTGTACGTGTGTTTTTACAGTCATTACGATTGGAATGATAAATTGATTTTTGTTTACAATGAAAATAAAGTTCGATCTTTGATAACATTTTCAGATAACAAACAACAAGATAACCTCCGTAAATTCACTGGTTCAATATTATTTGAAGAAATATCAGGAAAAAAACAGATGCTAGTGATAAACAGAGACAAACTGTTACGCAAAGTATGCTATGCATAATTACCAAGAGTTTAGTTTTCCCACGTAAAAGAGAATATCTTTCAGTGTATAGTATTTAGAAAAAACAAAAAGTCACTTACGGAAGAAGCAATCATGAAGGTTTACTGTAAGTTATCATTAAACTCTGTTTAAATCAAGAACTATTTTTACAGTTTATATATTCATTAAGGCCAAGTACTTCATTCTTCTAGCTAACTCTGACCTTATTTTTGTCATACTAACTTGGATGTAGTGATATGTGGTTAAAAAGTGTTTCAAACCGAAATTCACTTGTGGTTTTTAAAAAAAAATAATTGTTGTCATTATTAATTGTTCATTTTTCATTGTCATATTTTTTTCATATTTGTTGGCTAAGTAAACAGTGGTACAATGAGACACAGAGTTGACTGCAAGCCAACAGTGGATATGGATCATAGACGGGTGTTTGAGAACATATCCACTCCTAATTCTATAGAATTTTAGATTATTGGTACTCCTGCAAATCTGGTATGTTCTACGTGTCAGTAGATCAAAATATCCATCCTTATAGTTCGTTTCCTTTGACCCTTTTTCGAATATGCTATTCACTATCCAGTCATTTGGACACTTATTAATGCGTAACTATAGTAACTTTTAACATATGTTATTCTAGTCTCTGTTTCCCCAAATCCTTAACCTACTACCTTATTGTGAAACATTAGTTCAAGCCTTTGTTATTTCTATCACAACTAGCTCACCTATCGTCCTAATTTTAGTTCACACTTTCTGATCATCTTATATTCTTTAATTTATTTTATTGCTTTTTTCATAGTTGAAATCATGAGTCAATTGAAGCTAGACAACCATGGAAAACCTGGAAGTACCGGACGGCCGTTTCGTCCCACTGCGGGACTCCTAAGCACCGTGCATCCACGAACCGGCCTCGCGAGATTCGAACCCAGGACCTACCAGTCTCGCGCCCGATCGATTAACCACTAAACCACTGAATCTGTATCCAATGATGTTAATGTCTAACTTCAACCAACCCACGAAGTTGAGCAACCGTTCACCGTTCAGGTGGGATCGTGGATGCGCACTGCTAACCAGTCCCACAAGAGGACAAAACGGCCGTCCAGTGCTTCCAGGTTTTGCATTGTGGTCTAGCTTCAATTGACTCATGATTTCAAATATATGAAATTATCAAAATATCCACAAAACCCCTTCTATTTTATTGTTATCATTGACTTACAAACTACCTTGAGTGGTTTAATATTTGTATATATGCTTATGAATATCACTGTATATTGGAGTAAAGTCTAATGAAGATCTAATTGAAAACAATATTGTCCATTTAAATCTCTTGTTCATAGTAGAGATGTATTACTAATTTTCATATTCCATTTTGAGGATTAGTCGAGATTGTAGTATTTTCATAGTTGAATTCATTAATTAATCTAAGCTAGACGAAACTACCGTACAATCCTTCCAGATTTTCAATAATAGTTTAGCGTAGATTGACTTGTGAATTCAATTTTCATTTTGTTTAGATAGGTCCTTATTTAAGTTGTGTTAGAAAAGTTCCAAAAACTCCAATAAAGACTATGTGGTATGATGAATTCTAATTCATATTTGATTCGAAATATATTCATAGGAAGATATCATTACCAAGTTTTGATTTGATAATTTTGAAGAAATTGAGCATTGGGTAGGTTGTTATAAATAAATCAATATATTTGTAATATCCCAATTAGTAGAAAAGTTAGATTTTCTGACGTTTCGTGACTCAGTGTAATCCACTTCTTTAAATAGTACTATTTAAACTTAGATTAATGTTAATTTGGCTATTTATTCTCTGAAGAAGTGGCTTACATTAAGTCACGAAACGTCAGAAAATCTAATTTTTCTACTCATTGGGTTATTACAAATATATTAATTTATTCATAGAAAGAGTTTCATAGGTTCATCGTTTATTCTTCTCGATCATTATTCAAAATTCAATAGAAAATTATCTATCTACCTAACTGATCATAATCTGTTTACATCATATCAAATTGTATTCCTTAACAAAAACCACACAAAAAAATAAATAAATAAACCAATCACATAAAAATCCGCTTACATTCACTCTTCCCATTTTATTATCCAATTAAATATCAATAAAAAGGGGTATGAAAAAGAAGAGAATCTTTTCATTATTCAAATATAATAAATGAAGATCCATTTTAAGAGATTAAAATCTAGATCACTTCACAATAATGTCAGATAAATTTAGTATTAATGAAATACTCAGATCAAATTATGATATACCATTGACATTTAAAGATAATAATAAATCTAAAGAAATACTATTACCTATAACAACTATTACATCATCAAATTCAATGAATCATAATTATTCAATTACATCATCAATTCTATCAAATAATTCATTGAATTCAATGAATTCTAATAGAATAATACAACCATTGGAATCATTAACAAATGATAATTATAAAAATATTGAACAAATTATAAATTCCGCACAATTTAAACGATTTATAAATATATTAAAGTCATTTAAATATACAACCATTAATAATAATAATGGTAATGTACTCAATGAATTAAATACAAAATATATAGAAGAATTTAATGTAACAAATCCTATAATGATGAAATATTTAACATATATGCTTACTAATAATTCAAAAGATATCCTAAGTGAATTATCCAAAAATAATCTTATTGTTGGTAGGTTCATGTACACTTTTTTTTAAAATTTCAACTTTAAGAATTATAGTTTTACTTAATGAATTGAATTCATTTAAAGCTAGATCATCATGGAAAACCTGTGAGCACTGGATGATCAATTCCTCCCAGTATGGTAGTCGTCAACAATGCTCATTTACAATCCCACTTGCGGGATTTGAATCTATGAATTCAATTAATGAATTAAGAAAATTTCCACAAAATCCCCTTCTGATAAATTTTATGTGTTATTTTTCAAAAAAACAAAGCAGTAGTAGATTCTTAGCTGTTAAAATAAAATGAATCATTTAAATATGTACCATCGTCATACATTTATTCACATTCATTATGTGAAACATTAAAAAAATTACTTCTATCATTTACATTGGTTGATTGTTAAAAGAGTAATGAAAGTGCTAATTGAATTCTGACAATCCTTTTTCAAATATGTCAGTAGTCAGAAAAAAAACTGGATAACTCGTTGGAATAAAATTAACGTGTAATGGTTGGAAATGATGTGTTCAATAAACGAAATCACTCAATAGTGCATAATGATCTTGCTGATTGGTGCTAAAAATGACAGAATCTAGGTATAAAAAAAAGAGCTATTGATAATTAGTTTTGGACACTAAAAGTCATTCACTGATTTAAATAAAGCAGGAAAGACATTAATTACTGGAACTTTAACTCAATTTGTAGTGGTTTTGGATCAAGATTCACCAGAAAATATCAACAGCCCTATAATCCGAACATATAACAAGTTGAATTAAAGTTCATACTCATTTCACTAGTGAATGGCCATCTAGACTCAATAGCTAGGTGAATAACACGTTTGATGTTTGAAGCAAAGGGTACTAGGTTTGTAAGATCCAGGTTAATCCGGCAGATAAGTCCCAAATAAGACGAAATCCTGGATCCCACTGCTAGCCAGATTTTACCTATTAGAAATATTTTTGGAATTATTGATAAGAACACCCCTTGAAACTTTAAACTTTACTACAACTTGTACTTCTAGACGGTTTTAACTGTGACTTGATGATGACTGGCTCCTTGAAAGTTTTCATGAAACAACCATAGTTTGTATGTAGCTGAAGAGGAAGAACTGAATACAATGAATTTATTGTATTCTACAAATACCATCGTTCTTGTTTTGTTTAAATTTATATTAGGCGATAGTATGTATTGTTACTACCCTTGTTTTTCATGAAATCATCCAAGTTTGTATATTTCAGGGATAAAAAAATATGTATAATTAGGGAACCGTGAAAACACTCTTTACACGTTCACTTCTACGGTAAATCCTCTGTTTTAATATAAATTATTTCACATTGAATTTTTTCTAAGTGATGCATAGAAAGGCGAATGTATCATTATTTCCGTTCTATAAAACGGAAATGTAATGCAGCTACTTGTTCAGCGAACATCATTCATTCATTATATGTTATCATGACAGAGAATCTCATCCACAGATTCATTTACTTACATAAGAGCGTGTTCGATATTGTTTACTATATGGTAGCATATCATCAAAACAAACTTAAGTTCTACTAAAAAGTGATTAGCAGTAGCAACAGTAGCTATTTGTAAATTCTATTATCGTTTTTTTATAAATCACAATTACAATTATGTGTTAAACGGCTAAAATTTACGATGTCTAGTTCTAATTAAAGGAATATTTCAGTCAAAAGATTGTTGGTTATCTTAAAAGTCACAAAATAATCATTGATGAATGCTACTGATGTGCACTGAATTGATACATAATTTTTTATATAGTATTGGGTTGCAATCAAAGCTGAGTGAAATAAGATATAAAATTAAGGACATTTGATTTTACAGTAGTATTTAGAATTACGTTTCCACTGGCTATCTTTGTAAGTGATCAAATTCAGGACGTTCAGTCCTCATGACCATCACAAACTAGTCGAAATGATTATCATGCAATATTGCAGATCAATTAAAGTTGGAAATTTAAATCATTGGATGCCAATCCATTAACTTACAAGTTATTCTCTCGCCACGAACCCTGAAGATCCTAGATTTGATCCCTATTGAGGTTTTGGATGAGATTGATGGGGAATCCTATACTAGAACGATACAGCTGTCTAACAGTACCTGGTTTTAAACGGTTGTCCAACCGACATCAGGTAATAATGCAGAAATACTATATCTAGAATTTCCTTCATGCTTAATAATTGATTGAGCTTATTACTAACTCTCTAGTCCTGAAAAATAAAACTAATTCGTTAAAATTGAAAATAGATCGTAAATCAAAATAATCACTACACAAAGAGGATATACACGTCAAAAATACCCCCAAAAAGGATCATCTGAACCCTAGATCATCATTCTTGGCAAGATTAACGACTTTAAGAGCATATAACATGTTAGATGATTTCAGTTTACAGATTAACGATTCCATAACAGTTTATCTTTAAGTACTTGTGCATGGTTTATGTATGACATTGAAGTGCTAAACATCTAAATAGCAATATATAGTTAAATAATGGCATCTGAATTTTGATTAAATTGCTATAAGCTTGTATTTCCATGGGTAATAAGAGAAATCCAAGAAAATAAATGTAACGGGAGATGCGTAGATTAGACATATTTCACTAATGTAGCTGTTAAAAAGTTGGATATTTTCAAATTTAAGAAAAATAGACCATTTTTGATTATTCGTAGGACAATCTACTAGATTGTGTATCAAATTTATTATGCACCAATCAGTGTTATTAATTAGATGTTAATAAACATCATTGAAACGCTCAATACAAATTATAATGGTTACAGTACATCACTGTAATGTGTGTAGTCTTAAAACCATACCAGTGGGCACTTATCATTGAAGTTTTTGTGTTATGAGAATATATTTTTGTTTATCTCAAAAGTTATAGTCAAAAATCTTAATTTCTTTAATAATATTTACGTAGAACCAAGACGCATTGGACATCCTTATCAGAGTAGAATACCTAGGAAACGGAAAAAACCAAGAGCATCATTCACAAGATATCAAGTAAGTGAAATTTTTATTTTCTTAATAAAATAACTTTCAATTACTTTGAAAGTTCATAGAAAATGAGAAAGAAATGGCTAGTCTGGGCAGTTTGTCATCGGATGTGTAGAAAACAATAAGTGTAGTTTACCTGAACTAAAGTTCATTGGATCTCTCTGTGTAACTTTAGTATTAGCGTTTCGCAGGGTGCATCGCCTCTAAATTGTTAGCAAATATACAGAGGCTTTTTCTCACAGTTAGACATTCCTTTATGCTCTCTTTTCTCGGCTAAATATTGGTTTGTAAATTTCTTTTCCTTTCAGAGTTGTATACAATACCTTTATTTCGTCTTCAATAGCATCTAATGAGCATATGGTCGTGATTTTATAGTGAAGTGTCTTAATCAGGCTCCTATTTTATTGTACAAGAACAAATCTAAGAAAATTTTCATATTAGCTAGTCCAATTAATTGTCTTATTTATGTTTTTTCTTAGTGACCCATCTTTTCTCCTTGTAAGTAGAACATATAATATATTCGAAAAATGCATTTTTTTTGTGGTAAAGTTCGCTTGAACTTTTCATGGGTTATCCGAATAAGTAAGGACGGAAGGAACAATATGGTACTAAAACTGGGTTAGTTACGAGGTTCAGTAACCCCAGTTAAGTATCAATTAATTCACATTTCCAACTCATTTTACACGCTTACTTTTGTACAACCAACATTATTTAAATAATTTAATTGAAAATTTTACGAACAAATTAATTATTATTTATACTTTTCACATTTTTTTCTTGAATCAACTATGTATAATTTAGATAAATTGTTTATTTTTTGGTTATTTTATCTGACTTGTTAACAGGTGACAACACTCGAGAGAAAGTTTCGTCAACAAAAGTACTTGGCTTCGACAGAGAGAAATGAACTAGCAAACTTATTAAAAATGACTGATGTACAAGTGAAAACATGGTTTCAAAATCGTCGAACGAAATGGAGGTTAGACGATAATCGTATTATGGTTCAAAATGTTTGTTCATTTAGTATGTTACAAAATATAGTTCAGTTCAAATATCGTGAGTGATCAGTTATTTAAGTTCCGAGAAGTAACTTCATTTAGACAATCAATTTACTCGAAACGTCTTAGATTATACGGTTAATTTTCTTTGGTAAATAATACTTTTACAAGTAGTCTTGTTTACGTGCAAAGTAAAGTTATCTATAACACATTCAAACAACAGATGATAGTTTGTGGGATGGGATAAATTTCGTAGTGCATCTGTCTCTGAATGTTCAATAAGTGTGCATTTCCTTAAAATTCCCGTTCATTTAGTGAGTAAATACTATATATAAGAGCATAATTTTCACTGTGCATTTTATTTCAAGCTATAACTTTCACTTCATTCTCTTTTTTCACCTGGTAAGTTGAGATGCGCTACGCTAGCACGTACACCAAAGACATATATAGATAGCCTTTGATGGTTAAAATAAAGTTCACAATGAAATTACACTATTATATACGACAATAACGCTTTAAATAGAAAGAAAAATGCTTGGTAATGCTAGATATTTAAGGCACTTTTATTGGAAACAGATGGTTATTCTCACACTAGATTGTCTTTCGGAGATAAATTTTAAATCAAATTTACCTGGAAATTCAACCCTGGGATTCAAAATGCTTAAACCATTTGAATTCAACCGACTAGGTTGAACTGGTTTGTTCAGAAAACATTACTAAGTGACAAATGATCAGACTTTATTAAGTCTCAGTAGGCAAAAGTTAACAAACCACCGTCATCATTATCTAAGTAACAATTATGTAAGATTCTTGTGTCAACGATCATAACTGAGACCCAAACTCAGTGATTTCCATTAAAAACTGCATTTACAATACAATTAAATAATTAAAATGTTATCAGATGGTGTAGTTAATCAATATTTCATATCCTCTCCGTTCTATGGAAATGTATTGCTCATAAGACAGTTATATTTCCTTACTGAATTATAAGCTTAAAGTGTTATACTAAATAGTTAAATTAAATTCGATAACAGATTACAAAATACATTTGATAGTATTTTTCATAATCAACTGATGTCACATAGAGGATCATTGAACACTAGAGAATGAAATGATTATCTTCAAGTTCCACATAATGATTAAGAAATGTCATCAGTTAACTGAATTAACCTGAAAGAAGACCGAAGATTCTGACATCGATTCTGTGAGTTCGTACTAATGAAGAGTCATAAACCATGACAGACTATTCGGTCAGTGATTTCTTGTTCTTAACAGTGTTAGAACTGATGTAATTTATTGCACTGACCATGTTCAAAGTAAACGAACATCTTAAAAACCGTTCATCTTGACAATAAACTATTTTAATCGCTGAAAATGTCAATCATATTAAAGCAGATATATGAACGAAGAATATTCTTCTCAAAAATTTCTCTTCAGGGTTTACAATTGTATATCCAGAATAATATTTCATAAAATTGGATATGTTTCAAGCAAATTACATCATTTAAAATCATAGTATGTGAATTAAGGATTGTTTATGATATACCGTAAATTAAAATCATTAACGTGAAGGTGACTAATATGAAGTGTTAACTTGAATAACTTTATACGTTGAATGAAATTGTGTGGTAAAAGATCAGAATAAATATGGTCAATATGGGGTGAGAGAGGTAATAATGTAATTACTAAACAGAAATCATGTAACATGTGGAATAATGTGAATTGGGTGAATAGGGGTAGGTCACTCAGAATTTTATTTAATGTATAAAATTACTCATGTTAACACTTAATATTGGTCACTTCAACATTAACGATTTGATTTTAATAGTTGAATTCATGAATCGATCTGATTTATACCACCATTGAAACCCTAAATGCACTAAACGGCCGTTTCGTCCTAGTGGTGGTCTAGCTTCAATTGACTCATGATTTCAACTGTGAAAATACTAAATTCTCCACAAAACCCCCCTCTGAAGTATTTATTTGACATCCATCTGTCTTATCTGTACAATTTTTACATGTGTGGCAATACTTTATAATTAAATTAACTATTTATTTCCAGGAGACAAACAAATGAGGAACGCGAAACAGAATGGAGGGCCACGGGACGTTTTTTGATAAGTTTACATTCTCAGCTGAATTTACTTAAAGAAAACCTACATATGAGTAACAATCAAACATTTTACTCCACGTTGAGTGGTTAGATATATTGAAGAATAACTGAAATCAACTTAAATATGTAAACTATTATGCTGATGTTCCTTAAATTGACAGTTTTTTTCCTTATCGTTCGGTCATACACTCGCCTGACCTACTGAATTTGTAATTTTTAATTGAGATACACGCTTGTGTCAAATCAGACTGGATCGCCAAAAGGAATATTAACCCTTAATCTTCATAAAAAATGCATCACGTATATATATTATAAATATATATAACTTTTTTCTTCTCGCTAAATTATCTTTTATTCATGGTGGTCTACAGGAACTAGAAAACGACGTGAAAAAACAAATTCAATAAAAAACTGTCAAGATAATTATGGACATTGGGAAAACTGTGAGAATGAACAAATGGTATACTACGGTGTTCTATAGAATAATTAGCAGCGAAATTCGTCACAAACTAAAATTATCAAGCAAAACATTATTATGTTATGATACTCCTTAAATTCCTAGCAATGTATTTTTTTGACAAAATTTGATTTCAAGCTATTCTGTCTTATAGTTCAGCTTGGAGAACGGAATAAGGTTTCTTCCTTGAATCCACTTGTAACCTGACGACTGGTTTGCCAAGGCGTTCCATTTTCTTCGCTGTCTTTCTGTTACCAGTCTTGTTTTAAATATTCTTCGGAGTCTGTGTCGTTGATATGTCTGAGATTTAGCTGATTATATAGAGTGGGCACCATTCTTCCATCTTTAAAGATTTAGTTTGTGTGTCTGATGCACGTGCCACAAGAATATCTTCTGTCATTTTTGACTGGGATCCTATTAATCTTGATAACGCATCAACTTGCCCGAGAGCGTTAGTCGACTGATACTTGATCGTGAAATCTTAACCCTGAAGTATTATCGCACATCGTTGTAGTGGGTTAGCCGTGTGAACAGAAATCCCATTCTTCGACCCCAATACAGTCAGTCATGGCTTATGGTCTGTTATTAAAGTGAATTGCTGACCAAATATCATCTTGTGGAAGACTTTTGCTGCAAAGATAATTGATAGAGCCTCTTTCTAAATTTGATTATAGTTTCGTTCTGCTGTAATCATGGACCAGACAACATAGGAGATTGCTTTCTCAGACCATCAGGGAAAATGAAAGAGATTACTTCTTCACTACCATAGGTAGAAGCATCTGGAGAAACCACTATTGGTAGGAAAGGAACATAATGCGTCAGCAAGAGGCTGGAAGCTAGGAGTTGCTTGATCTTCTCGAAAGATGTTAGACGGTTCGCTGGCCAATCACATTTTGCACTCCTCTCTAGCAGGTGGTATAGTGGAGCACGCAGACGATGAGAGGAAGGTAGCGTAATGACTGACCAATCCCAAAAACGATTGTAGAGTAGGGATATCCATAGATCCAGGTATAGTTTTCACAGCTTCAATGTTCCTTGGATGTGCTCGTCTTCCATTTTGATTAATTGTGAAGCCGAGATACTGTGGTTGCTTCATAATACAGTCGCACTTTTCCTCACGGAGGTGTAAACCATATTCCACTATGCATTCTAGCACCCAATCCTTTTTGTAAGTTCGTTTTGTCTGCTCCCATAATTATGTTATGTTTTAAGTAAGCTGCCAAGTCCTGGAATACCTTGCAACATGGCATCCATAATTTTTTTAAAAATAGAGGGTGCCGTCTTCACTCCGAGAGGTAGATGATTATAACAGCACATACCCTTATGTATGTTGATCGTTAAAAGACCTTATTTCCTATCAGAATCAGATGTTTGTAAATATGCGTCAGATAAATCCGATTTCACAAAATACCTGCTACCGTTCAGCATGAAGAAGAAATCTTCCGGTAGGGGTAAGGGATACTGATAAGACTTTAGAGTTTCATTTAGTCCGGTGAAATAGTCTGCACATAGGTGAACGCTCCCTTCAAACTTTTAAACCACCATTATTGGAACAGCCGAACCTGAGAAGTTTACAGGTCATATAACATCCATTTTCTGAAGCCCTTCTAATTCTTGTTCAAGTACTGAAGGGGTATCACAAGGCAAGAAACTCTTAGGTCGAGAAACAAGAATAGCTCCGGGTTTGATGGTTAGTAGTGCTTGCCTTTCGTATACTCTCCCAGTCCTTCTATAAACACGTGGTGGAGTCTTTGTAGCACAGAATTTTTCTGCTTCCACTCTAAGGGGTTATCAAATGCCTTTAATCGAAAGCCTTGCTAGTTTTAGTATCTCTATCAGACCTATTCTTAACAAGTGCTGGATTCTTTGTTAGATATAATGTTACATTAGTTGTCACTTTATCTTTAGAAAAAGTACTTCTCCAAAAATATTTACCTCCCCACCAGATACATAGTGTGATATTTGCGTTGTTATATGAACAGGGGAAATCTCGATACTTTTCCAAATCTCTGGGCTGACCAGAATGGTATCAGATGGTGTATAAAGTTGAAAGCGAGCACGTTGTTTATTAATATTAAAAGTTACTTACTTTCTTCGGCAGTGAATTCGCGCTCTGTTATAAGATATTTCGTGAGTTATCGCACTGGATCTGTATTACCTGAAATAGGTTTTCGAGGAGAGACCGTGGGTTCTTTTCCTGTGACTGTATTCTTTATAGGCATTTTGATGACATTTAATACAACAATAGTTTTCATCTGTGCAAAACTTCTTGTCGTGCCACTCACCACATAACCAGCATGAGGATGGAGGCTATTTGTTTTAACTATATTTAATAAGTACAAATAATCTTTCTGCATTTTATTACCTGCACATATGATGTCCGGTACTTTTTTCAACAAGAGAAGTACCATGTTTTAAGTCCACCGAATTCTGATATTCACTAGACGCCTCTTGCAGCGTTATATTTGGACACTGTTCAATTTAACTTACAATTTCGGTTATACATGTTGACAATTTCAGGTAACTGCAAGCTGCACATAAAAAAGACACTTAAACCGGTCTTCCGTCATTGCCGATAATTTGAAACACCCAGACACTCGATTTACTATGCTAGCATGTTGCACCCAGTCATCATCTCCAACTTCAGCCAACCTAAGACAGTGACAACGAATAATGAATAACGATGACTGTTCACCAAAGATTTGAAATCAAATTACAACCTTTGCATCGTATGAGAGGTCTCTGGTTTTTATGTGGAGAACGAAGTTGGTGTAATGTATACATTCAGTATCTAAGGAATCATCGGCCTAAGTAAACACTACAAAAATATCCCACATATATTGACTGCGCAACCGTCGACAGTCAAAGATTGACAAAACATGAATATCGATCGAAAAATTTCAGTTAACTTTTACAAATCAAACAATATAATATAAAACATTAAATAGGAATAATATATTTGTAAAATCTCAGCGAATAAATTTGTAGTAAATCCAACGTTTCGCCTGGCAATCTGGTCCAAGCTTTTTCAAGGAATATAATATAAAGTAGCAAATAATAAATCGAGTGGCACGTTTAATTCGGTTGAAGCTTAACATCATGTGAGGCTTACTATGAAAATCTATAGGAGTTTAGTCAAAATATGTAAATAGAAATCACCAGAATAATTATTACTAACTCGGTGTGTCATTGACTATGACGAAAATCATAGAGTTTTGGAAGTTCATATCATTAACCTAGTGAATAATGTTGTTATAAATCATTTGCTTCATTGTCTGGATGTTTATTAACCGAAATTGTAAAAATGTGTTTGAATCATTCGCCATGATTCAGTCTGGTCAGATGATCAGCGCGCGTGGTTTGTTTGCTAATCGATCAACGTATGGTAATTATGTGAAGCATTATTCCACTATAGTAACATGAGAAACCTCTTTGCCGAACCATTATGACTACAGAACATTGATTTTTAGTAGTTCTTGGACTCACTGGATCTATATAAACCAGCTTTTCGGTCCAGATGATATATATAAATATACGTGAATATGTATGTGTTCTACTACCATTTATATATTCGAATATTTGGGTGTGAATTAGAACTACGAGGCTTATTTTGGTCTAGCTTGTTCAGCCTTGGCACTTCCACTTGTCTGTGATTCTGTCTCCCGCCTCTGTATTTCGACATATCATGATATGTCGGCATTAAATGTTACATTGAATATTATTGGGTTTGTTTGGTTTTAGTAATTCAGTGGAGTTGGGTCTCCAATCTCCAGTTAAAAACTGCAAAACCTAAATTTATTCGTGAAATCCCACTTATGGATTTTAACTTCATTTGTTATTACTGATACAATTGAATGAGGCCATCAGAATTGCATATTAGGATAGATCCAAAGTTGCGTGTAAGGGTTGTTTTTCATTACAAATCCATTTTGCTTTAAGTAGTGATGAAATGTGTTGGAGACCTATACGGGACTCACAAATTAGGCTTTACTCGTACTACAGATAACGCAGTTTTAGAACTGAGACATCAATCTAACATACTTTCCTACATTGTGTCCTAAAGATCAAACGTTAGTAAGTGGTAGTCTGACGGGAAGATCCATTTCGGTGGATAGGTTTAGTTAGTATCCAGTTGATTGTTAACTGTCTTTACTCACAAATATGACTCCTTTAGTTTTAACGTTTTCTTAGAGATTTTACATTTTGTATACACTTTCTATTATCACAGATAGTTCCTTTTCACTCTTTGGAAATCCTATAAACTGTAATTATTGTGCCCATTTGTTCATAAGGCTTTTCATCATAGTCACTGACACATCCACTGAGTTAGTAATAATTATTCTGGTGATTTCTATTTACATATTTTAACTAAACTCCTATAAATTTTCATAGTAAGCCTCACATGATGTTAAGCTTCAACCAAATTACACGCGTCACTTCACTAATCGTTTTTCCTCTTTTCCTCTTTTATTACTGCTACGCTAAGCATTCGTTGTTTGTTTCCCCTGTTTGATCGAAATCTAAATGCATCCGGCACTTTTTATATTGTTTAATCTATTGAAACTTGGGAGTAAGCTTTGTGATATAGCAGGTGTTTAAGTATGCAAATTGATATAGACATTGTCTAGGTCAGTATTTTGTCAATAACTGAGTGGTAAACGAGGTTGTGAAATGGACAATATTTGGCTCCAAACCCTTATATTTTTGTGAAAATAAGTTAGCTATTTTGGAAAACCAATTAGTATTCGAAATCGGTAGCAAAAGTTTAAAGCCATATTTCCTAATCAGAAAACCGAATCTACCTATGCTGTCATTGCTATCACAACTCGGCATATACATGCTTGTGTTCATAGTACTATCATTTTTAGTACGCCACGATAAAAAGAACACAAATAATGTCTCTGAAAGTATTTAACCATAAGTATGAAATAAAAGTTAGGGTGTGTGAATGAAATGAAGAGCCAAAAGATACAGTCATAACAGAGATATTGTGTAAGCTCAACAGTAATCATTCAAGCCGCTTTAAGAGATCTCTCATATCGCAAAGTTTTACATAATTATACTATTTCTCAGTCCCCTTCATATGTTTTCGTTATCAATAAAACGCTTTCGTTGCTCAAAGTTGTTTGTGTGTTTGACAAAAAAATTGTCCGTTTAGGCGTTTGACAAACTTGTCCTCCAAAATTCCTTTGTTATAACCAAATAGGCAACCTTTGTTACTGCACGTAAGTTTATAGCACACTGCAAGGCTCTTCTCCCTTTTGTTCCATGTTAGTAATAGTGTCAATTGTTCTCAACTCATTTTGCCTACAGTGTGGTTTATGTGGTTAGTTTCGTAATTTTTCAGAACGGATCAGGAAACACTGATTGCAGAAAATGGGAGGACGTCTACTTGATGTATATTTCGAATCAATGCCCGACAGATAGTATTTCAATCAAGGGAACATTGTTCTTAACAGATCATGTTAGTTTGCGATTCGTGTATAATTACAATTTTTGTTAGGGATCAAAAGTAAGTATTCACTGGGTACCCCATCATGATCAAGGTAAATTTCACTGTCATTCCTATTTAGATTACCTTACAGACTCGTCATTATCCCAAGAAGATAGAAAAGGTTATGAAATCGATATTAGGGATATGGATTTTCTTGTTATACGAAAGGCCCCATGCTTTCCTTGTCGTGGAGTGTATTTATCCTTAAAATCACAAAAACCTTATGGCCCATTCGAGTTCCGTAAAGGTGGTTCAAGTTCATTTTTGCAAAGTTTGAGTAGTTTGGCTGACGTTAGAAGGTGAGTGTATTTGAAATCTTTTCTCTATACTGGTAGTCATAAAATCTTGTTCCGTTATTTATTGAAGTCTACAATCTTGATATGTATTTCACCTTGCTAATAGTCAGTTCCCGACCGTTTCTTGCTACCTTGACGTGGTGGTCGGGCGTGCTTGTAATAAACCAATCGAGCTATACTGGCTGGAACAGTCGTTCCTCAAGGTCCTACCATGCCAGGCAGGTCGGTTGAAGAACGGTAAGACTAAATGCAGCAAACCCAAGGTCCGAAGGCGAAATCGTAATGCTGACTGTACAGAGGTGTGACGGCGGCAAGTTGTTTCCTTCAGACAACCAGCATAACAATGATACTGCCTTCCCACAAAGAAAGTTGGCGTTAGAAAAAGTCGACCCTAAAAGTACACACCTCGCTTTATCCCACGGATATCCGTCTCCGGCGGTAAGGTCTCAACAATTACGGCGCCAGCACGAACATTACTCACAAAAAGGTCGTGTGTGTCCAACCTCAAGCAGTTGTCCCTTGGGCACTGCGGTCGCGCTCTCAGATCGCTAAGACCGCCTCTAATCCAATTTCCGTTTCAGGTACCTCTAGAAGAACCCTTCCACGGTGTGGGCAACCGGGAAGTGATAACTGTTCTCATACCTCTAATAGCACTCAAGATCACTGTAAGAACTCGGAAGGTTAGGGACACGCGTCGTTTCTGCCTATGCTCCCACTGATTGCAGCCCAGATAAAGTGAATTATAACTTTTACAAAAATCTTTCTGAACTTCATAAAGCTAAACACTCAGACATAGTACTCGTTGTAGGTGACTTTGATGCCCAATCAGGCCGCTTAAACCAAACAGATAGACATTTAGGTGGGTATTTTAGTATACCGGCTCAACGAACTGATAATGGTGATCGTCTGCTGCAACCGTGCTCAGATGTTTGTTTGTTTTTAGCAAACACTAATTTTAATCATAAGGAGAGATATCGTCTAACATGGATAGGACGCCCTGCACCAAACCAACGATGGACTCAAATAAACCATATTGCCATCAGTCGTCGTCGGAGAGGCTCAATAAAAGAATGCCTATTCGGACTCCGACCGTGCTCTAATACGAGCATGTATTTGCTCGCG
The DNA here is from genome assembly GCA_944470415.2 of Schistosoma rodhaini. Taxonomy (NCBI): domain Eukaryota; kingdom Metazoa; phylum Platyhelminthes; class Trematoda; order Strigeidida; family Schistosomatidae; genus Schistosoma; species Schistosoma rodhaini. Next base: position 67,604,116 of record OX104044.1, read on the forward strand.
CCTCACTGGATGCAGAAAAACCACACTGAGAAGACCCATTAGGATTGAACTGAGGGACGAGTAAGCCAAAATTAGATTCCAGGAACAACTGAAATTACACTTACGTAGCTCTGAAAACGGGACTGACCCAGATGTTGTTTGGAAAGATGTACGGACAGCTGTGGAAACAGCAGCGACAAGTATTAGTGATTTAAACCATAGGGTCACGAAAAACCAGTAGATTTCTGCTACATCTATTACACTGATAGACTCTCGTAGACTTAATCAATCAGGCTCGAAACACGATGAAGAAAGAAAATCTAGGTTAACCAAAAGTTTACAATACGATCGTGAGCAGTGGTGGGCAACGAAAGCGAAAGAGATGGAAAAGGCAGCGGCTGTAGGCAACACCAGGCAACTCTTCAGACGAATAAAAGAAACTGGAATTAAGAAGCCAAGTGTAAGTGAGACTATCTCAGAAAAAATGACACTTATCTGCTCTCAGCCCAGATGTATAGAACTACGGGAGGAACACTTTAAAGAGCAGTTCAGCTGGCCTTCAACTACTGTACAACTACTCACTATACCCAGAAAACCTGAATAAAACATCGAATTAGGTCCCTTGATACTAACTGAAGTTCAAAAATCTGTAGCTAATCTGAAACGAGGAAGAACAGCTGATCCAGATGGATTGGCTCCAGATGATAGTCCAATTCTAGCGATTGGGTTGACTAATATTTTAGCTAAAATCTGAGAGTTAGACGTAATCCCATCTGACTGGTCACAATCACTGATTGTCAAAATCATCCTATGATAAACATAGAGGGATTAGTTTGACTAACATAGCATCTAAAATACTTGCCTCAATAATTATCGGACGCCTAAGACTCATGAACTGCAAACACGAGAAAATCAGGCTGGCTTCAGACCTGGTTGTGATTGTATTTACCACATATTCACTATTCGTCAGGTTTTATAGTACAGGCATGCTTATCGGCGTCAGACAATAATAGTTTTTCTTGACTTGAAAGCAGCGTTTGACTCTGTAGACCGAAAGGTTCTGTGACAGTGTGTGTCATTAAAAGGTGTACCTCAGAAGCACATAAACCTTGTGAAGGCTCTTTACTCGAATACTCCTAGTCGAGTGAGAGCTTATAGCGAACTGTTATCTGATTTTGCATCCTCAAGTGGTGTCCGGCAATGCTGTCCACTATCTTCTTTAATTTCACCATATACCTACTGCTGGAAAGGACTTTCACGTAGTCTGAAGATTTTGGGATTGATCTACTAGGAGGTCCACTTATTGACTTAGAATACGCAGATGACATAGTCCTGTTTGGTGAAGACGGTGATAAAATGCGGAGTGTTTTGGTCGCACTGAGCAACAACGACAGGATGTTTGAGATGCGTTTCTCCCCGTCCGAATGCGCATTGTTGCTTCAGGACTGGCCTGCATCAACACAACACCTAAACTAAGGATAGAGAGTGAAGTAGTCTAACGCGTCTACAACTTCACTTATCTTGAAAGTCTGATCAGTCCTAATGTGTTGTTTTCGACGAAACCTATGCACGGATTCAGAAAGTTCGTCTGGCTTTTGCCAACTCACGTCTTTTATGACGAAGTAGAGGTATCCGTCTATCAGTAGAAAGATGGGTATACTGCTCAGCAGTTTGTTCTATTCTACTTTATGGCTGTGAAACGTGGCCATTAACGGTAGAAGACACTTGTAAACTACTAGTATTTGACCACAAATGCCTTAGAAATATTGCTCGCATCTGCTGGGATCACCGGGTAAGTAATAGTGAGGTTAGACGCAAAGTATTAGGGAATGATGGTAAATCAGTTAATGAGGTTGTTAATCTTCATCGACTGAGATGGTTAGGCCACGTGTTACGTATGCCTGAACACCGACTACCACGACGCGCTATGCTGACTAGTATTGGCGATGGTTGGAAAAAAGTTAGGGGCGGCCAAACCAAAACGTGGCATCAGTGCTTGAAGTCATTAACTTCTAGTCTGAGCCATGATGGTAGATGTGTAGCAAGCCTATTCAACTACTGTATTTTTTGTGTGCTCTCTGTAATCTTAACATTTAATCCACTGTACATTTTATGTGAGTCTGATTGAGCGCATATGTCTGCACATCAATCCTTAGTCTGTTCTCTCATTGGTTGTAAACAAAGACAATCAATGATTTATCCACAACCATTAACACTCATAAATATATATGGATTTTAACACACACACACACACTCACTTGTTTTCCCGGTGTGCTTGCTATCTGTACGCTTGCGGATTTTACCGAGCTTCAACAATAAACTATCTCTACAACTGGTGTTCAGGCTTTTGAATAATCTCGAGTAAACCCGTAATTCTACTAGGAGATTTAGCCTGCAGTAAATATTCAGTTAGCGGGATATTATTTATTTATCTGAGTCAGATATAGAGGAATTAATCCTCTACAAAAGATGCATTCTACTTGGTTGGGGTCCGCGTGACTATCGTAATCAATGGTTACAGACTTTGTGTGACATGGCTCAGAATCGATCACAATGGCGTAAGTGTATGCACACTTTATCTTCCCTTAAACCGTGAGATTAAAATTGATTTATATCGCTCTTCCTACCAACTACTTCGTTCTTCCTGTTCTATATCCTTATACATAATCTTTCTTTTATTTATTACCACCAATAAATTAACTACTATAAAGTTGGTGTTCATCTTGTTGTGTTAATGAGGTGTGGCAACGTGGACCGATGCATATATGTGCCTGGTCGTACTTTGTAGCTGACTGACTGACTAGTCAGTTTCACTATACATTTTCAGTTAAATTGTTTAAGGAAGCGCATTTCTAACTTGGTCGCGTTGATCGTTGTATCGATTTTGGTATTTCTGTCAGTATAAAGCGATGTTTAGTGCATCTTTGTTAGAAGTCAGCTAAGAACCAACCAGGAAAACTCAACAAAAATCCGTTGATTAAATTTTATACCCAGGTCTTAGGAAAAGGAATAAAGTGCGGCTCATGCCCAAACAAATTGAGTGGCAGACAGCCAAATCTTATAATACCTAAAACACTTTAATTCTTACCAAGGTACTTTTCACGTATTGATTAATAAGTTTTCATAATTCATATCTTTGGTCGCTAGGTTTTGAATACAATCGAACTATTCTTAATATAGCCGATAAAACCTTGTTATACAAACTCTTAAATGATGTTCATCAAGCCCTCAGATTATAAACCCTGCTTGGGAACCGGAAAACGCTGTTCACTGGTGATGTTTTTGTGATTTTACTGTCCAAATACTTGTAATGTAGTAATTTAACCATCTAGCTGTCCAGACTATAGAAGGCCGACAGTCATACAGTCCTCTCTCATTACTAGCTATGTAGGAGTTTTCATAGCGAAAAGCTCTCCTGTTTCATCTTAAAGAATTTACCATCTATGTATGTAAACATGTAAGCATTTCCAGCTAATCCTAACTATTTTAGTACACTGAGATGCTCACCCAGTTATATATCTATTTGCATTTCACGCCATTCAGCACTTTCCTCCTGAAATTACCAACAGTTAGCTTGTCCAAGATAACTAAGTATTATCAATATTGTTCCTTTATCTAGCCTTGCGGATTGCGGCTAACCAAGCAAATTTAATTTTCAACTCTACAGGGAACTTATAGGAATCATTACCAAGGTTTGAATTGATAATTTCGAATAAAGTGAGCATTGGATAGATTGTTATAAATAAATAATATGTTTGTAACATCCCAATGAGTATTACAAATATATTATTTATTCTGCAGGGAACTGTTTCCAAGTTTATTAGGTAGTTTTATCAGCCTATCAACTTAGAAAATATGTATGGTGACATTTGTTACTTTTGCAATCTTGTGTATTTCCTCGAATTGTGTCACATGTAGCTCGGTCGATATTTCCGTCTACCTACTAAACAATCTGTTCACTACAAGGCGATTCTCCCTGTATTATCTTGAGAATTCCAAACATGGACTTGTAAGGTAGAAAACGTGTGTAATATATAGTTATTTGACCGTGATTGTCTTCGGACCATTGTACGTGTCTGGTGAGACCTTCGGGTGATGTTAGATGGTTAATCGCCAAGTAGAGATGATAAAGCTGTTGATGGAACTGTCAACATATTTCTGTTGACCTGGTTGAAACGTGTATTACTCATGGCCAGCTGCCATTGTTTATGGTTAGTGTTGATTGTGGTTGCAGGAGTGTACGGTTGGTTTGACCGAGACATATAGCCGTGGTAATAATCATATATGTACTCATCTCTACTGAAAATGTCTAACTTAGTATAACTACTACTACTACTACCTGACTGACTAGATGGCATTCTAATTCATAATCAAGGCTCTAAAAATTGGATACCCCAACTACTAAAACATCACTTCACACTAATCATTGATCATTAATGTATGATGTGTTGTGAGACGCTGACTTGATTAGAGTTTACCGATTAATCAAAATGTATGGTTGACGATGTCAGGTAATATGACTATAAATCTGTCTCTTTTTTTTAGATGCATTTCTTTATTTTCTTGTAACTTAACTACTGTATTATCTCATTCTTTTCATTCCTTGTTTTCACATTCTCCTTTTGACCGTTCATCCTTTTATTTTTGTCCACACTACTGCTAAAATCAATGTTTTCTGTCTTAGCTCATTATCCTGCTGATTGTCTCTTGTTGTATGAATCTAAAACTGACATGTCTGTACTATATCGTGCGTTACTTACATTTGTAACGAATAACCTACAAACTCATCCAGTTGTCTGTAAACCATAGATTCTGTAAATATGTTAGGTTGCTTAAATCATTAAATCAGTTTTAACGTACTCCGTGTTTGCTTGAAATTTAAATTTTTCTGTAATATCTATACTTTGTTTTGAATTAATCGTTTTATTGTTTGGGCATATGAATGATTGCTTTGTTTATCGACTGGTTGTTATTGTTGCTCATTAATTTAGATGTCATGATGATGAGAATCGGTACATTATCAGACCTCGCCCACAATATAATTTTGCTTCTAATTACCATCTTCCTGATCCGTAAGTTTAATGAAATTGTTATTTGATTCATCAAAAGTTTTCTATACGTAATTATTGTGTATAATTCATATTCAAAGTAAAATATAATTACTTTCAATCTGAAATGATTTTGAATCACAGTTCGAAATTAAGTGTTGACTTGCAACATTTCTCTGTCTTAATTTAAGAGTTTTTGTTAATTTGTACTCTAAATTTCATCCCAGATTAACCTAAAAATTTCGGTTTTGAGTTCAAAAAATAGGCGGAAAAAAAATACTGTCAGTTATACTACCATCGAAATTTAAAGGTTTCTACTCCGATATTCAGATATAATGGGTACATATTGCATAATTGAGTTGGGTATATTTGTTTATAACAATGTAGCATGCAAATGCCATCTACACCGCTTCTTATTTTTAAGCAATTATCTAACCAATATTGATTGTTAATAAATAATATATTTAGTTTAATCAAATCCTGAAAATCGTTAACTTGAGTAAATTGCTAGCATTTAAAAAGATGTTAGACAGCAGTGAATTCTGTTTACTTCTTTCATGTATGTTTGTTTATGTTTTCATTAAACCAAAATATATCTGCATTATATCACTAGTTTTGTACAAAACAAACGTCATTTCAGTTCAGCAAGAGTGGGAGGGGCAGGGCTGGTCGGGTCCCCTTTTTCCGGCCAGTTAGGTGCTTCATTAAGAAATATTGGAATACATGTCAACTCAATTGTCAGTACTATATTGTCACCCAATCTAATCGATGAAAATATAGCACCAAATAACGGTTCATCTGAAGAGTATTTTGCAAAATGTATTGCAGAAGATCTACAGAAAATCGAGGCTGCACGTTTAAGAACTACCGATGATGAAGGGGGATTCGCTGTTGTTGAACGAGTTAGTTCAAGTTTTGCTTTATTTCATTCATAGATTTTTCTCCTTTTTTGTTTGCAAATAAAGTAAACTATTGTTCCTTAGAGGTAATATCAGTTGATTTTGTTTGATTATGAATTTCCATATTTATTTTTGTATAGTTTAACTATCTTTTTGTAATGTACTCGGTAGTTTTAACCAATCGGTTGTCTTCGCTAATGATATAATGTTGGAAAAGTAATTTCGAAAAATAATTACTTTTCCTGAGTTCAATGTACACTTGTGCCCTCAGCTACTTCATTCACCGTTGTTTTAAAAATTTTATTAGTTGCTTACTAATTAATTAAAAATGTTCACCGTTATTTTGTTGTATTACCACTCAATAAATCCCATGTTTGTAGTTGAATTCGTAAATAATCGTCCCAAATTTTAAAAAATCTTTATTTCTGTGTAAATTATCCGGAACAAATAGACTGAAGCTCTGACATCGCATAAAAGTACGTCCTACTATCTTTGAAGAAGTGTTAAAATCATAGCATTTATGATTTCAAAATAATTAAGTAAGTATATAAGAACTCTCGTCTAAATTAGAACTAATAGTTTCACAGTATTGGAGCGCCGAGTTGTTGTAAGACATTATATAGGAATTGTATATATTTGTAAAATATCAGTGAATGAATTTGTAGTAAATCCAACGTTTCGCCTGGCAATCTGGTTCAAGCTTTTTCAAGGAATTATAATCTAACATCAAAATTATCGAATATAAATAGGTACATGGTTCTCCGGGTTCATTGTACACTGAATAGGTCATCCAATCATCGTTAACAATGTCTAAACTAGGTATGTGTATTAGTGTGTAAGAGGTGTGTGATGTGAAATGATAAGTGTTCATATAACATATTATATAGAAAACGTAAGAGGTGAGAGGAGAAATTACATTCACATTAGATATTGTCTCTTATCAGTGAATTTATAAGGAGACATACAATTTGTAATATATGATATGAATCATATCTGTCACAGCATGTATAAAATGAAGATAAATAAACAAAATAAAAATAATAAAAGTGAGATTTTTAAAGAGTGTAAATTTTTAAAAAAATGTATGTCATTTTTAATGTTCCAGTGAATTGTTAAACAAATTCCTATTCTATCAGTTAAGGGCTTCGGCTCGAGACTGGTAGGTCCTGGGTTCGAATCTCGCAAGAGCGGGTTCGTGGATGCGAACTGCTGAGGAGTCCCATAATAGGACGAAACGGCCGTCCAGGTTTTCCATGGTGGTCTAGCTTCAATTGACTCACGCTTTCAACTATAATAAATTCCGATAAGAAAACTGATTAAAATCATCAGATGTATTTGTTGACATTTAGATAATACAAAATAGATAAAAACGTTATGGAGTTCAATTTTTTACTTATTAATGATTAGCCGCCATGGCACTGCTAATTGTATTCCATCCCTCCTATTAATATTGTTTGGATTAGCCCAAATGTATAGGGCTTCAGCTGTTTGTCTTCCTTTGTAAGAATTGAAGGATTTTTGTGTGAACGAAATCAATTGTATGACCCGATTCTATCGAGTGTAATGCTATCACTGATTTGTTCTCTAGTTTCCTTACATCATCTGAGGATTTAGGAATGTACTTTAATTATTTAAGATTCTTCTAATATCTTCTGAAACACCTTTCCGATATGGGATCACCACTGTGTTAACCCATTCCTTTTTCTGTAATCTTTTTGTATTATCCATACCGTCTTTTCTTTCATTCTTAATTATTCTTTTAATAAAATCTTTCGGATAATTGTTCATCATTAGGCTAGATGTAATTAAATTTATTTCCTTTTTCATATCGTTTGGTTCCGTGACAAGTTTTTGAGCTCTTGTAATCATATTTTTGACCACTGTCACTTTGGTCGAGTGTGGATGTGCCGATTTAAAATCTAGATATTTTCCTGAATTTGTCGGCTTTCGGAATATACTAATTTTTAAGCTATCATTATCTTTCCTTTCAACTAAACAGTCTAGGAAAGGTAATTTGTGTTCAGGAGATTCCAACTCTTTGGTGAATTTGATTTTTTCATCAAAATTGTTGACAAGTTTAAACAATTCGTCCACATGGTCTCATTTTATAATGACAAAAGTGTCATCTACATATCTTAACCATACCACACATTGAGATGGTACTAGTTTCCGATGAATGCATAAAGAGGTTAGCAACAATAGGAGAAACCGGTGATCCCATAGCTACACCTTCTGTCTGTCTGTATAAATTCCCTCGAAAACTGAATATAGTTGAACGTAAACATAGATCTAACGCTTTAATAATATCCGAGGTAACTAAAGGACAGCGTTGTTTAAGATCAGTGTCAGAATCTAAGAGATTATATATAATATCTAGTGTTTTCTTAATTGGAATATTAGTGAATAATGAGCAAACATCAAAACTTGCCATTATTTCATCTTCTTCTATGTGAATATTAGAGATAACATCTTTAAAATCATTAGAATTTTTTATTCCGTGTTTGATTGAGCTTTCATATGGTTTAATAATCTTAGCTAGGTATCTAGAAAGATTGTGGGTTGGTGAATTGGTATAATCAACAACAGGTCTTATTGAGACATCTGTTTTATGTATTTTTGGTAGTCCATAAAATTTGCATGGTTTGTTGCTTTTCGGATATAGAGAAAACCATAGAGATGGTCCTAGTTTCGGTTTTAAAGCCTGTAGCATTTTGGCTGTTTCGGCTTTCAACTTATTCAAAGTTGCTCTACATTTGTTAATCTTGATTTTTTCATAAGGTCCAGTGTGGAGATGCTCATTGACTTTTTTTCTCATAATCAGAATTATTCATAACAACAGTGGTGTTTCCCTTGTCAGCTCTCATTATAACAATTTTTCTGTCTTTACGTAACTGTTTTAAAGCATACATTTCTTCTTTACATAGATTAGGTGTATTCGGTTTTTGTTTCAATAACGCATTTGATATTTTAAACCTCACTGAATTCGCTTGATCAGTCGGAACATTGTTTAAGGCAGGTTCAATAATCGGAATAATTTCAGAGGCCATAAGTTGTGTTTTGCTCAAATTGTAATTGAGACCTTTTTTAGTTGATAGTTCGTGTTGATTTAAATATTTGCAATGTGGCCACCAGTCTAGGTGGCTCGACACTGCTTCCAGTATGTATACTGAGATAAGATGGTGGTTGGAGGTGGTCAACACGAAACCCTGGACACGGGTTTCGTGCTACTTGGCACTCGTCAGCAAGGTGTACCTGTAATCCTGAGGGAACTGATGCTCCCTGGCGGATTCGATCCCGCGTCACTCAGCCACATTGCAACTCGATCGATAGCATTCGATCAGCACTAAGAAGGACCTGACATGCATGAGATTGATCATCACCCGGTGATCAATCAATTGCGAATGTTGATATTGTTTTATCATTATTTAACCACCAGAAATAAAAACAAATGCTGTTGAATTTTTTAAACATAAAGAAAACTTTTATGATCAAATTACAAAAAAACGTCAAATAAGGAAATTCGAACAAATGTTTAAACATCCATCAAATTCCAATAATGACACGATTAGAAACAATTCCAAAGAACTAGATATAAACAAAGTTGTTGTGAATCTATCTGACAAATATTTAAATCAACACGAACTATCAACTAAAAAAGGTCTCAATTACAATTTGAGCAAAACACAACTTATGGCCTCTGAAATTATTCCGATTATTGAACCTGCCTTAAACAATGTTCCGACTGATCAAGCGAATTCAGTGAGGTTTAAAATATCAAATGCGTTATTGAAACAAAAACCGAATACACCTAATCTATGTAAAGAAGAAATGTATGCTTTAAAACAGTTACGTAAAGACAGAAAAATTGTTATAATGAGAGCTGACAAGGGAAACACCACTGTTGTTATGAATAATTCTGATTATGAGAAAAAAAGTCAATGAGCATCTCCACACTGGACCTTATGAAAAAATCAAGATTAACAAATGTAGAGCAACTTTGAATAAGTTGAAAGCCGAAACAGCCAAAATGCTACAGGCTTTAAAACCGAAACTAGGACCATCTCTATGGTTTTCTCTATATCCGAAAAGCAACAAACCATGCAAATTTTATGGACTACCAAAAATACATAAAACAGATGTCTCAATAAGACCTGTTGTTGATTATACCAATTCACCAACCCACAATCTTTCTAGATACCTAGCTAAGATTATTAAACCATATGAAAGCTCAATCAAACACGGAATAAAAAATTCTAATGATTTTAAAGATGTTATCTCTAATATTCACATAGAAGAAGATGAAATAATGGCAAGTTTTGATGTTTGCTCATTATTCACTAATATTCCAATTAAGAAAACACTAGATATTATATATAATCTCTTAGATTCTGACACTGATCTTAAACAACGCTGTCCTTTAGTTACCTCGGATATTATTAAAGCGTTAGATCTATGTTTACGTTCAACTATATTCAGTTTTCGAGGGAATTTATACAGACAGACAGAAGGTGTAGCTATGGGATCACCGGTTTCTCCTATTGTTGCTAACCTCTTTATGCATTCATCGGAAACTAGTACCATCTCAATGTGTGGTATGGTTAAGATATGTAGATGACACTTTTGTCATTATAAAATGAGACCATGTGGACGAATTGTTTAAACTTGTCAACAATTTTGATGAAAAAATCAAATTCACCAAAGAGTTGGAATCTCCTGAACACAAATTACCTTTCCTAGACTGTTTAGTTGAAAGGAAAGATAATGATAGCTTAAAAATTAGTATATTCCGAAAGCCGACAAATTCAGGAAAATATCTAGATTTTAAATCGGCACATCCACACTCGACCAAAGTGACAGTGGTCAAAAATATGATTACAAGAGCTCAAAAACTTGTCACGGAACCAAACGATATGAAAAAGGAAATAAATTTAATTACATCTAGCCTAATGATGAACAATTATCCGAAAGATTTTATTAAAAGAATAATTAAGAATGAAAGAAAAGACGGTATGGATAATACAAAAAGATTACAGAAAAAGGAATGGGTTAACACAGTGGTGATCCCATATCGGAAAGGTGTTTCAGAAGATATTAGAAGAATCTTAAATAATTAAAGTACATTCCTAAATCCTCAGATGATGTAAGGAAACTAGAGAACAAATCAGTGATAGCATTACACTCGATAGAATCGGGTCATACAATTGATTTCGTTCACACAAAAATCCTTCAATTCTTACAAAGGAAGACAAACAGCTGAAGCCCTATACATTTGGGCTAATCCAAACAATATTAATAGGAGGGATGGAATACAATTAGCAGTGCCATGGCGGCTAATCATTAATAAGTAAAAAATTGAACTCCATAACGTTTTTATCTATTTCGTATTATCTAAATATCAGTTAGTCAGTCAGTTACAACATTGAACTTCGTACGTACGTACATCAGTTCGAGTTGCCATACCACATTAGCAGAAAAATGCAGTTGTCGATTCAAATTTCATATTGGTAGAAGTAGTAAGAGTATAAATATTATGTGAAAGATAAGGGTTTGAAGGTGTTATTGAAGGAGTATAATACGCTGAAATAAATTTGGAAAGAGAAAAAGGTTACGGACATGAAGAATTCAGAAGATTAGAATTTGGTAGAACACAAAGAGTAGATGCACCTTCGCCATTGCAAACGATTTTTGAGCCATGTCATTCAAGGTCTCTAACCATCGGTTGCTATCATCTCGCGAATACCAACCAGGTAGTTTACACCTACCAACACGGTCTAGTCCACTTATCAGCGTCTCCATGGATTTATGCCATGTTTTGGTCTGGCTGCCCCTAGCTTTCTTCCAACCTACTCCTACACCATAAAGCATTGCATGTCGGGTAGTCGGTGGTTGGGCACACGTAACACATGTCCCAGCCATCTCAACTGATGAAGTTTCAGTACTTCATATATCGATTTGCCATCCTTACCTAGTACCCGTTTCCTAACAACTGCATTACTTAGTCGGTGGTCCCAGGATATACGAGCAATGCGTCGAAGACACCTATGATCGAACACTAGTAGCCCACGAATATCCTCTACTCTTATCGGCCATGTTTCACTGCCATAAAGTAGAACGGAACGGACTGCTGCACAGTAAACTCGTCCTTTTGTTGCTAGACGGATATCTCGCCTACGCCATAAATGACGCAAGTTGGCGAAAGCTAGATGAGCCTTCTTTATCCGTGCTGAGATTTCGTCACACACCAGACCACAAGGACTTATGAGACTTCCAAGATAAGTGAAGTGGTCTACACGCTCAACTACTTCACTCCCTATCGTTAGTTCAGGTGTCGATGCAACCCAATCCTGAAGTAACATTTCGCTCTTCAAGGGAGAGAATCGCATCCCGAACATGCCTGCATTGTTGCTTATAGTGGTCAGAAGACTCTGCATTTTGGCAGAGTCTTCACCGAATAAAACTATGCCGTCGGCGTATTCTAAGTCAACAAGTCAATCTTCCGGTAAAAGTTCAACCCCAGGAGATTGAGATGATGAAAGTGATATCTCTAAAAGCATGTCAACAACAAAGATAAACAAGAATGGGGAGAGTGGACAGCCCTGACGAACATCACTTGAGGTAACCAATTTTGATGACAGTTCGCCATAGGCTCTAACTCGACCAGTTGTGTTCGAGTAGAGAGCCTTTATAAGGTTAATGTACTTCTTTGGAACTCCTTTCACTGACAAACACTGAGATGGAACCTCACGATCGACGGAGTCCAATGCCGCCTTATGGTCAAGAAATACTACTATTGTGGGACGTCTGAATGTATGTCTATGTTCTAGGATCTGACGTAGAGTGAATATCTGGTCTATGCAACCACGTCCAGGTCGAAAACCAGCCTGGTTTTCTCTAGTCTACTCTTCACGAGCTTTAGTTAGGCGTTCAAGTATTATTGAAGCAAATATTTTAGACACTATATTAGTCAAACTGATCCCTCTGTGATTGTCACAGGAGGACTTTTGTCCTTTCTTATAGACTGACACAATCAGTGATTGGGACCAGTCAGATGGAATTACGTCCAGTTCCCAGATTCTACCTAAGACCTCAGTCAGTCTCGTTGCTAGTACTGGACCACCATCCTTAAAAATCTCAGGGGTAAACCTGTCAGGGCCTGCTGCTCTCCCTCGCTTTAGATTTCCTATAGCTTTTTCAACCTCGAAGAAAGTTGGAGGACTTACCTCAATTTTCCATTCAGGACGAGTGGGGATCGTGGGTAACTGAAGTGTGGCAGAAGGCCAGTTGAACTGATCCCTAAAGTGTTCTGCCCATCGATCCAATCTCCCGGATTGAGAATGAATGATATGCCCATCTTTATCTGAGATAGTTTCACTGATACTTGGGTTCCTAATACCTGTTTCTTTAACAAGTCTGAATAGCTGCCTGCCTTTTCCATCTCTCTTGCTTCCGCTACCCACCACTGTTCACGGTCATTGCGTAGGCTTCTTATTAGCCTACGCTTAAGCTGACTCCGCTCTTCGTTATGTTCAGAGCCAGGTGGGATGAGTTTTCGAGCATCTATCAGTGCGGTAGATGCTGTTGAGATCCATTGTTTCTCCCTAACCTTGTGGCTTACCTTACTAGCGAATATCACAGCTGTTTCGACAGCTTTTCGGATGTCATTCCACGCTGCTTCGGGGTGGGCACAACTTGCATATCTGTCTAACTGTTTTTCCAGTTGTTCCTGAAATATATTCTTAGCTTGCTTATCATTAAGTAGAACCCTTAGGGGCTTCGCTGCAGTGTCTTTCCTACGTCCAGTAAGACGCAGACAGATACGTGCTCGCACTAGAGCATGATCTGAATCTAAACATGTGCTCCAGAATGAGCGACAGTCTTCTATCGAGCCCCTCCATCGGTGGCTGATAGCGATGTGATCTAATCGGGTCCAACGTTGGGACGAATTCGGGGGTCGCCATGTCAAGAGATGTTTTTCCTTATGCTTAAAAATAGTATTTGCAAGAAATAGGCGGTTATCTGAGCACAGCTGCAACAGACGGTCGCCATTATCTGTTCTTTCCGCCATGACACTATAAGATCCTCCCAGGTGTCTTTCCCTTTCACTTAGTTAATTTACTTGAGCATTAATTCACCTGCCACTATCACTACACCAGAACGCCTAGCTTTTCGGAGAAGGTCAGAAAGTTTCCTGTAAAACTCATCTTTTATATCGTCTGAGCTGCAGTCATTGGGAGAGTAGGCAGAGACGACGAAGAGGCAACGACGAGTTTCCCTATCTTTCCGGGTCCTTACTGATCCGTTTAGTCGGACAGCGCATAGACGACTGTCTACTGGGATCCAGTCTAAAAGAGCTAGTTCTGCTCTAGGACTTAATGCTATACCTACTCCAACGGGGCCACGGGAAGCAGCATCAGGGCTTCCAGATACACGAAGCGTGTATCGAGATGGTTCTTTATTTTGATTAGGTGAGGTCAAATGAATGACACTACTCGGATCTTGTATGCGCGTTTCGGAGACGCAGCACACATCGATGGTGTAAGATTCAAGAGTCCTAGCTAAGGAAGCCTGTTGTCCTATTTGGCACAATGTTCGGACATTAAAAGTTCCTATATGTAGTTTAGAGCGTGGTTTCAGGAGACCAGGAATGACGTTCCGTGTACTTGAATCGTTTGTCCTAGCGGTGAGAGGTGATAAAAGGACGTGGGAAGGGTTAGTAGTGAAGATAAGAGAGTTATTAGGAGTTGGAAGGATTTGAAAGTGACCAACTTGGTCTCGTTTGCTGTTACGGGTATGACGGCTAATATCACTTCCCGGCTGCCCACACCGTGGAAGGGTATTTCTTGAGGGTCCTGAAAAAGAAGTTGGATTAGTGTTGGTCTTAACGACCTGGGAGCGTGACCGCAGTGCCCAAGGGACAACTGCTTGAAGCCGGTCACGCACGGCTCTTTTGTGGGGGATTTTTGACGTGTTAGCTCCGTTCTTCAAAGGACCTTACCGCCGGAGACGGATATCCGTGGGATAAGGCGAGGTGTGCATTTTTAGGGTCGACCTTTTCTAACCGCACCCCTCCTTGTGGGAAGACAGCATCGCTGTCATGCTGGTTTTCTGAAGGAAACACCTTACTGCCGTCACACCTCTGTACAGTCGGCAGTACGACTTCGCCTTCGGACCTTGGGATTGCTGCTTTTAGTCTTACCGCTCTCCAACCGACCTGTCTGGCATGGTAGGACCTCGAGGAACGATTGTTCCAGCCAGTATAGCTCGATTGGTTCATCACGATGGGCAAGCCCAACCACCACGTCAAGGTAGCAGCAACGGTCGGGTATTATCTAAATGACAACAAATGCCTTTGAAGATTTTAATCAGTTGTCTTATCGTAATTTGTTTAACAATTCACTGGAACATTAAAAATGACATACATTTTTTTAAAAATTTACACTCTTTAAAAATCTCACTTTTATTATTTTTATTTTGTTTATTTATCTTCATTTTATACATGCTGTGACAGATATGATTCATATCATATATTACAAATTGTATGTCTCCTTATAAATTCACTGATAAGAGACAATATCTAATGTGAATGTAATTTCTCCTCTCACCTCTTACGTTTTCTATATAATATGTTATATGAACACTTATCATTTCACATCACACACCTCTTACACACTAATACACATACCTAGTTTAGACATTGTTAACGATGATTGGATGACCTATTCAGTGTACAATGAACCCGGAGAACGGTTGACATTAGAATCACGGCTCGTATAATCCCCTACCACCCTTTTTTGGAAATTAAAGGATGTGAAAAAAAATTAGCAATTGGTGATTGGTGAATTTGTCTTTGAAAGTGTGTGCTCAAGTGCCAATGAACAAACATTTTGTCACCTGTAATAATTTTTTAATTGGTTGTAAATGGTGCAGTTTTGTAATTTGATTCGTTCAAATCGAACTAGAATAAAGTGCTTTTATTGGATGTAAGAATTGACATTTTTACATTCGATTATTATTTACAATAATTAACTATTTTCGCATTGTTCCATCTGAGTTTTGTAAAAAATTTTAACTTCGAAAAAAACAAAAACAAATCCATTTCATTACCCTGCTATACTCCTGTTAGTGAATGTAATTTCTTTTTATGAAGTAGAAATGCAACTAAAGTTATCAGTTATCGTGACAAGAATAGTAATAATCTGTGGATCATTGAAAGTTAATTTTTGAAAAAAAATTGACAACTGTTATTAATAATTGATAATGGTGATTATTGAATTTCAAAGGTAGTCTCAAATGTTTAATACACAATTAGTGAACAGATTTTCATTTAAATATTCCCATAAGTTAATTTAACACATAGTTCGCTCATTTAATAAACGTTATATTCGTGTAAATATATGAATAAATCATGATGAAGCGAAAGTGAATGGGTCATGCTGAAGTCGCGCTAACCGTAAAAGATGGGTAAATGAAGCAACTTTTACGCTGTCTGAAATTAGTAATAATGTCTGAGAAAAAAGCAAATAATCTTTATAATTCAGTTATTTTGCAAACCGTTGTTCTTAATACCAAAAAGTGGATCATTTTAGCATTGCAAAGGGTGTCGAAAATGAACGCAATATCAAGGTTTTTTGTAAATCCATTAAAAGCATAAAATATGCTGACCTGTACATTATTTGTAGTTGATCACTTATTAATGATCACCGAAAATACATGTTAGTGTACTCAGTCATGTAATACGGTAATTGTATTTGTCAGGTGGGCATAATATTTTTTGGCAGCTAATGTTAACAGCCAATGTTTTTTTAAGTGCACAGCCTTTCAAATTAATGATCTGAATTTTTTATTTTCATTAGTAAATAACATTGTAAACGTTAATTAATTAGGAAGACTGAAATTATATTTCCAAATCCAACAGTTTCCTTTGTTAAACATACTGGACGAACAATGAAAAACTGTATGTACATTTTCCGTCAAAAGGGAAAATAATTACTCTTAAACTGTCAAACAGTAAAACAGTAGAACGCTGTTGACAAAATTATAAAGTGATCGATAATCACTTTATTATTATTAATCTAGAAAAAGTGATTTTACATCTTCATTACTATGGAATTGTAATGAATGATCAGTGTATGTTCACTTGACCTTCTTAATACAAATTATCTTGTTGTACTAGTGAACTGATCTCAGTACAATCGTCTACCTTGGCTAAGTGAAAAGAGATTGGAATGATCTTTCACACCTTTGCATATACTTTTGTTTGACAGATTAATGTTCATTATATGACGTTGTTTTCTGTACGGAATCGTTCACTGAAACCTTAAATTTGAAAAACCTGGAAAGCTGTTGGCATGGTAATAAAGTGAGCGATGATAATTATTAATCTACAGCTTAATTACTATGGAATTGTGATGACCGATCAGTGTCTGTTCACTTGACCTTAGCAATAGAAATGATCTTGTTGTACTAGTGAACTGATCTTACTACATTTCTCTACTGTACCTAGTAACCAAATCATATGAATGTGAAATGAATTATTGATGGTTTCAAGACTCCTCCTTAAAATGGAAACAAGAAATTCAAACAAAATTTAAATCAAATTGTGGGTGGCCCTGAAAAGGGCCTTTACTCGGTCTCTACACAGCTCCTTAGGTCCTGATCGATGACTCCACTATGAGTCCGTGACAGCGCCGCACATGGGACAGTTGAACCCAGGTGATACTTCTGTTGGGTCGTAGGCACAGAACGAATGAAACATAGCGTTGCATGGACAAAAAATCCAAACACTTCCATCAGCTAGTTTACTGGGCGTCTGACGTAGATGGCAAATATCACACAGTCGGTCATTGTGCGCACGTTCGTCTTCCTCATTGTCTCGGTCCGTAAACACTTCTGAGTTCATAGATATTACTTCAATCTCGTCATCATTTAAGGTAGCATCCAAATCTACGTTCTGTTGACGGTTGGTGCCTGTGGTATTTCGGACGACGGGCATTGTGATGGTAGTAGGTAATCCATCGTTAAGCAACTGATGAGCATAGTTAAGTAGAGCGGTATGCTGTTCAGCAGACATACGTCGACACAAGTAGGCTCGCGACCCAGCACAGCCCTGCTACGGCATTCAGTGGAGTACTTTTGAACTCTAGCTTCTATCCAATATCCAGTGCGAAGCAGAACACTAAATATCGATCTGAACACGGGTGTTTTTCTGTTCAGCTTATGCAACTTTAAAATTCGATGGGTCGTCTCAACGAAATTTGTATTGCTTTGATCTAGAAGCATTGCAGCTGGTCTAAAAGCGTTCGACCACTTGTGCTTTTAGCACAATAACTGATTTCTCAAATATTGGTAGGAATTCCCGTCTGCTGCTTCGATAAATGACACATACCGTTGGAAGCTACAATACATTGTAAAGCATATTTCGATTTACCTTTCCACATTTCTTGTTAACATAAGACGGTAGAACATTTGAAGATCAGATCGTAGCCTCTACGAATACGATGAATGGGTTAATTGTTAAGAAAGGAAAGTTTACGCTCGTGATGACATTTCGAAGAAGGTGCACGCCGTTAATCGGCGCATCCATGTGTTACAGTCGTGCCTCAGGGAATTGCACTCGTGATTGTGATGCACATTCCCACGAACAACAGTACAATAACCTTCAAGAAACTTACAAAAGATGAAGGCCGGACATTGTGTGTCCATTGAAGTCCTCAATGAACAATATAATAACACTAATCAAATTACCTCCTCCGTCTAATCGGCTGCGAAGAACCGCTTGGTGTTTTATAGCTCTTTCTCCAACATACAAATTTAATATACGGCTTCCGATCTCCATGGAAATGAGAATCGCTCACCGCATAATGGCAGTACGTTGCTTTTTCATAAGTTCTAATGGCGCTCCTTAACGCTTCCAGTGATGGAAACGCTACCAGATACAATGTATTCAGAAATGCATTTTCCGTTTCTGTGACTACGTGAGGAACAACAGAGCCTCTAATTTGCACGTTACTGACGTCCATATTGTGAAGAAAATTATCTATATCGATAAGTACAGAGCTTTTATACGAATTTCAAGAATTACATAACCAATTATAACGCATTTACAACTAGGAATTTCATTGGACGAAACGGATTGAAAAAAATTGGAAAATGGGATGAAAATTTTTTGATTAAGGGGGACAAAAAAAATTTATTAAAAAAAAAATCGACGTGATCCTAATGTTATTCCCGGAGAACCATGTACCTATTTATATTCGATAATTTTGATGTTAGATTATAATTCCTTGAAAAAGCTTGGACCAGATTGCCAGGCGAAACGTTGGATTTACTACAAATTCATTCGCTGAGATTTTACAAATATATATTATTCCTATATAATGAATTAAGTGTTTTAACTAAATAACTACCTGTTTGTGATACGATGGGATTAAAAAGTAAAATTGCATTCTTTTACTCATTGCGATTTCTGTCCAACATTACTGTCATAATTACTCAATGTAGTATTTGTTTTGTTCTTCCAGTATGATAATTTATTCGGTATAACACTTATTTGTTATTTTTCATATATATGATTTCATCCTAACCATTGATCAAAATGAGTGTGCAAATCGACATATAGTTAAGTATATTTTTGACTACGGTTGTCATCATTTTATGGGGGTAATAGGTCTTCACTTGTGTCAACCTTTATATCCTTACTTTCGCATCGTGGGAATTGCAGTTGTTCCTCGTTTTACAAGTACAAGTGACAAACGATTCCAACATAACAATTAGCGGCTACCAGATATAACAATTGGCGACGGGGATGGTCCGCATCGGGATAGTTATCTCATCATTATGTCACTGAGTCTTCTTTCCGTTCGCCGATTTAAGTGATCTCGTAATCTCTTCGAACGTAGTAACTTGGCGACGGGGCTGAAGCCCATACTTGTCATTCACGAAAAATAACTTGACTATTCTAAGGTTGATGAAATAGGACAAGAATCCTTTATCCAATGGTTGAAAGCCGAATCAATAGACTAGTGAACCATAGTGCTATACACATGTTGCTATTTATACGTGATTAATAATCATATTTTTTGCGTAGTGTATTATACTCTAATAGCGTCCATACATGGTAAAAATACTTATCGAAAAATATGTAATACCACTACGAGAGGTTTTCTGCTAATTGGCTTCAACGATTTATTATTATTATTATTATTATTATTATTATTATTGCTATTATTAACAATGGTAATGTAAGCGAAATAAGGAAGTCTTAGTCTACATTTATGAGATTTGATTTGTTAAAATGCTAGACTTTCAAATATCAAACTTGTTAAAGGTGATTGCAAATTATTTTTATTTTACTTGTTTTTCTAGAGACCCAATCCTATTTCCCTTCCACCAATGCCCACTGTTCAGCGTTCCCTTCCACTGAATATGACCCAATGGAAAAGGTCACTAGATCCAGAAGGTCGTGTAAATCGACCTGAAAATTTACGTGAAATAATATTCAACGGCGTAAGTTAGTTATATTTACTGAAGACTTTAAATCCCCTAGAATAACACTTATTTGATTTATTCTGTAAATTCGGATTTTCGTTTCATTTTTGTGGTGAAAATACCTACAGGAACTGTCTTTATTTACTGTGACAAGGGGCAAAACGTTTTTATTGGTTTGTTGCTTATTTAGTATATCAATTCCCCACCCTATTTTCAATGTTTTTGTAACAGACCACATCACACCATAAAATAGAAAATAACATTTGTGCAAGATCAAGCCAAAAAGTGGCTGTAATTGAGAGAAACTGTAATTAATAAACTAGAAATAACGATGGGAAATCGCATAATAATAGTCTGTAGGTCAAAATAAAGCTCATAATATGAGAGATATGAATATACACAAACTAGTTACTCAGTAGCTATGCATTAAGAATATACGTATAGTATTAGAGTGGTTGGAGAATGCTGGTCGGCGGTCTATGCTCCATTGGGGGTAACAGGCGTAAGTAAGTAATTAGTCCATAAATAAATCCCAACGGTTGCTATTCATTATTCTTGTCGGGATATAACAGTTATTAAGTCCAAAAACAAACCTATTATTAAGGACGGCTTAAAAAGCACCATAAAACAACTGTTTAAAAACATAAAACCTAACCGATTAAGCTATAACTACCCAAGTTTCAAACATTTCTCTTCCCAATCATTACTTAATGATCTCCTTAAAATTGATTTTTATCGAAATTTATCTCTTAACTTTTACCATTATGTTGATATTGTTAATAAGTATATTACTGTCACTACTTATTTAATGATGGTATTATATCATATGATCGGTAATTTATTTTCGATAGAATAAGATATTTTACTTTCCGTTAATAGTAAGAAAAACTTTTGGTTTCGATTAAATGTATTAACTTTCTATCTGATGGAATCAAGTTCATTTTTTATTTATTTTTTTGGTTTAAAAAATGAATGGCAATGTATGCTTGATTAGGGTTGTTATCTATCATCATGATTATTCATATCAAGAAAAGATTAGATCTTATTTGATTGTAAAATGCTCATGAAAAGTTAGTCGAATAAAGATGTAACTTGTCAAAAGTATAGATTCCCACATAGTTCATACTACTTTGACTCTAGATAATTAGGTAGCTAATAAAAATGATTATGTTATAAGAAACTAAGTGTGTCTCTCTGATACCATAAACCAGTTTATAGAAGGAAATATGTTACAATACTGTTATATCCTGATGAAGACATAAGCTGCGTAACTCCCAGGACCTATTAATGAACTATTATTCTATATATATTCTTATTGTTTAACTATTGAGTGATTGGATTGTGTGTATTTATATTCATCTTATTATAAG
This sequence comes from Schistosoma rodhaini, assembly GCA_944470415.2. Classification (NCBI taxonomy): domain Eukaryota; kingdom Metazoa; phylum Platyhelminthes; class Trematoda; order Strigeidida; family Schistosomatidae; genus Schistosoma; species Schistosoma rodhaini. The sequence goes on from OX104044.1 coordinate 67,625,899, forward strand.
CTTCTTTTTGACCTATGAATTATTACTGTACGATTTACTGCTCTCAAATTATGTTCATTCCATTGATTACTGTATCCCACGTTCACAGCCACATCTGGCTTGATCTTGTACAAATATTATTTTTTATTTTATGATTTGATGCGGTCTGTCTGTCTGGTATATAAACCGAGTATGCTTGAAATAAATGTATCGCATAACAGAAGCTTAATTGATAGATGGATATCTCGTCTTCGCCATAGGTGACGTAAGTTGATAAAAGCCAAACGAGCTTTTTGAATCCTTCCTGAGATTGGACATAGTTATTACGTGTCTCAACCACCTTGACTAGTTATGTAATGCTGTTTTTAACAATAAATGGGTATTAACTAAAGCGACTATGATTATTTCTTTTACTTGATAGAGTATATTTATCATCATCTTCCTTCTTCTTGTTTCGCATAATTACCATTGTTATTATTATTTCATGCAGGGTATTGAAAATGATTTAAAACCAATAGTATGGAAGTATTTACTCGGTTATTATCAATGGACTTATACAGCAGAAGAAAATGAAAGACTAAAAGCTGAAAAAAGGTTTGCTAGTTTTAAATAATTTTAAAAGTATTTTATTATGTAACTTAAGTGAGTAATTTCTTGTAGGACTAAAATATATGCACTTATTGACAAAAAGATTTACATCATTATTTATGAATAATAAATTCTGTTTCGTTGTCAACCAAATATGGCAAGAAAAGATCATTAATAAGAAGATTCGGTCATCAAACAGGCAATATATATTGCCCCACAGTAATTAATTATTTATTTTGAAATTTTCAAACGTTGATTTCTTTTTACCTGTCATGAGATGAGATACGTGTGGGAAGATTATAGTTTGTTGAAACAATTCATACAAACTATCAATGACAACTTTGAATATGCGTCATGTTTTAATGTAATATCTATGCTTTGACTTTGATCTACATATTAACTTAAAGTAGGCCTTTTTTACAAAATATTTATTATCATTACCATCAAATTCAACTCTTTTGATTGAATCCCTACCTATGTTTCAACATTGATTATCCATCAGTACAGATCTGTAACACGATATACTGATAAAATCTATTCATCTTTTTCCAGGCTTTGGTATTTTGTCATGGACATCTTATCAAAAAATAAAGTGGATTTATCATCTCTTAACGAGAGTTAAATATCGATGGTTTTTAGAGATAAGGGATTTAACGGAATTTGTGGTAAAATACTATCGCACAGTCTGTCTTTATCCACTGTTCTCGTGACAAGTGTACGAATATCTTAGAAAATCCACACTTTGTGTCTATTGGTCACTGACCAGTATGCATTTTCTCGTTAGTCTGAAGGTCTTGGTCACTTATACAACAACTCATGTTATGCGTCAGAATAAATATAACTATAATTTAGGTTATCATTTATTTGCATGCACAGTGGTTGAAAATATTTCCACTCTAGTAGCCCAATTAAGCAACTGAAATATAAATATATACATCAATGAAATAAACGAACCACTCAGTCAGATTTAGTAGTATAGTAAATTGAATGTAAAATCGGGTGATTGTAGACCAAACGTATAGGCTATGTAGCTATTTATTAATATTAAAATTACGCCTTAATTTTTCAAATCATTATTTTTCTGATTCTAAGGATCCCCACATTATAGTTTACCATCTCAGATATTTATCACTACTTTACTAATTTATTTATTTATTTATTTAAACACATAAATATTGGTACAAGAAAGCACCAGATACATATGCGCCATACAAAATCTCATTCGATTTGTGTGAGGGCTGTGATACTGCCCAGGTGCCCAGACTGAAGCAGGTGGTTTTCTTAAGGGGCCACACCTGGTGCCTTTGACCTGAAGGTCTGATCCACAAGGCAGTGGAGCATCGTGAGGAGATGCAGTCCCATGGTAGCCGGTGATCAACGGTTGATTCGTACGCCATTTGTTCCCTCAGGATACTGGAGCCCATGTGCACCACTGGTTTGGAATCAGGGTTTTCCAACTCCCCTAGGTGGACTCGCCTTGTCCACCAACCCAGTTAAAGCGCCGGACATTCGCTTTTCGTCCTCTCAATTTCGTAAACAACAGTAATGCCATGAGAAGGCAGTTAGTAGGACTTCCCTGACAGAGGCTATATATTCGCTGGCCATGTGAGAGCATTTGGAGAGGGAGAGCGGACTCTCCCCACTCTCGGCCGTACCAGGGCATTTGGGGGCACTTTACTAATTAGGTATTTTAACATGCATAGATTAACAGCAGTTACACTTACACTTTAGTCAATATTTGCTCATTGGATGTGTTTCTCGTACACTTGTTTTGGACAATTTTGTACTGGAAACATTTGAAAATCCAATGTAAGTCATCAAAACAAATCTAAATAATGTGTTATAGTGTTATAAACTATACTAAAACACTAATCATGCATAGCTTTCAATAGTATTGGTAACATATTGTAGCGTTACTCAAGTAGAAATCTATTTCTTCTTGCTAATATCTTCATGAAATTGTAAGGATCAAAGTCATCAGTTCTCAACTTGCATAAAGCAAAAACTTTTGTATATTCTTTCCTTAAAGGTTTAACTTTTAGATATGCTTTAATATTAGTCCAACCAGTCATTTGTCTTCGATACTAACATTTTCCATTGGTTATAATATGATTTAAGCAGAGATAGATAGTAGCTAGCACTGAAGACCAGGGCACGCGTTTGTTCCCTGCTTAAAATGCTTTTGACTTGATGGTAATGTCGAGGCAATCCTCACAGGATCCACATATACCAAAAAGAGACTGGTTAATTGCATCCTTAAACAGCAGTGGGAAGATTCAAATAACCAATACAAAATAAATTAAACTTCACTCCATTGCACAAGCTAGCGACTATCTGAACTCAGTAGCTAAGTGAATAACTCGAAGGCGTTGAAGCGGATGGTACTGGGCTCAAGTTCCAGAGTGATCATCAACTCTAGGATGCAGACACATCCAGCTGACGAGTCCCAAATAAGACAAGACGTGCGTCCTGTATTCTAATGCTAGCCACCGTCCACTTCTGCTTATAATGCTTGCAACTTAAGACAATATGGAGGGAACCCGCACAGGATGCATATATTTCAATAAGAGACTGATCAATTGCAGTTTTTAACATCAATGGGAAGATTCAAACAAACAGTACAAAAATGAATTACTAGTTGAGATGTGTTCAGCATTTAATTGTTTAGTTTCAGTATTCTCTGTTTACAAGATGATCGTTTTTTTATACGGTGACACTAAACGTAATTCATCGTGTCTGCAATTCCCTATCTAAATCCAATAGTATTTTGGTATGAACGCTGTCATTGGATTTTGTATCTGAAACCCATTACCACAAAACTTCAGCGTATGTTACCCAGTAAACTATTGGGTCATGAGAGTCGTCACTTTTTCAAAATATTATAACGTTTTAAATACAAGGATTGTTGGAACATCCGTTCTAGGAGGCCCATATGACATAACAAACGAGTCAACTGAATCCTGGATATTAATAATTGAAAAATGCAAAACCCTTTAGTCAATAATGATGTATTTTCAATATCCAAATGTGTGGAAAATTGAATATCTGACGTTTCACAGCTCAGTGTAATTTGCTTCTTCATAGAACAAATAAATAACTGAATCAAGACAAGTTTTTGGTAATACCCACTAATGTACACATAAATACACCAGCATGTCTCACATCACCTTGGCCACAATGACTCAGCATTAACTTTATCAGATCTGTTTCGGTTATGTCAAATATTTTGCTTCGTTCCTTTGTACTATTTATTCAACTATTTTTGTGTTTTCTGAAGAAGCGACTTATACTGAGCTATAGAACGTCAGAAATTCAATTTTTTACTCGTTGAGAGATCAGAACTGTGTCATTATTTTATCACTAACAATCTACCCTATCATAGGTTTATTTGAAATTACCAAGTTAAACCTTCATCTAAAAGTATGTAGAACATTCCTTAAATACACAATGATTTGCATCGCCTAATGGATGACTATCTGCAATTGTCTTTCGGATAACAGTAGTGATTAAAGTACTCGAAGCCTATTTCGTTTTGTGCTTAGCTCATCATACAAGTGAAACTGAATTTTAGGAGTAAAATTGTTCCCTATGTGACCTATATGGAAGCCATGGCAATCAGAAGACTTAAACTTGACCTTTATACTTAGAGAGCGTCAAGAATTAACATTTAACTGGCTTCGTAATCAAAATAGACAAGTGCAAATAACTTATTTCCTTAATTCTTTTTCTGTCTTAAAATTATGGTTATTACTCAATGAGTTAAACTCTAAATGTTTCTTTCCTATAGCTATATTCCTCATAAATCCTTACTTCATTATACAATAAACCACATTCTCCAGCGTTTTACGTTTCTATATTTTTTCAGTCGTGAATATCACATCTTGAAGACATTTTGGAAGTCAATGTCCCCTGATCGAGAAGCTAGGTTTGCATTGTTTCGTGATCGTAAATGTTTCATTGGTAAGTCCCTTACCGTTATTTTCTTTCGTTCATCTGAAGAACGTAATAGCTTCATTTTCCGATTGTAATGTTGTTATGCCTGAAACTAAATCGATTCCGCGGTAACGAACGAAAGCCAATGACACAATGACACGATAAGCTATTCTAATCTGTTGTCCCAGGCCCCGCTAACTAGATGAAGAAGTCCAAGGCAAGTAGGGGAATATATATGTATTCCGTAAGCAGCCGAGTACAAGCAATCGAATAATGGAAAAAGTCAAGCGCATTTATACAACAACAATTTGTCCTTGAGCGTCATTGGTAAATAGCACACACAAAGAAACAAAGGACCAATAGCGGTTAAGATAGTTTACAGGTGGGAAATATGACGTGAAGGTAAAAAGAGCGCTTTTGGCGCGAAAACAGCTAAATTCAAATTTTCAAAAGAAAACTACAAGATTAAGCCATTTACCAAGTAAGTTCTGGGGATTTGACATCCCCAACACCTCCCCTTTTTAAGAAATCCGAGCTCCTCCTCCCCCACGAAATAGTGTTGGATCCTCATATACCCAATTTTCTACTAATGCGATTCTATTTATAACATGTTTCTGGCATTCAATAGGGAACCTGCTAAGATTGACTGGATGGTGAGGATCGACACTTGATGTGAGGTCAGAATTTGATTCTGCAGAAATGTAGTCATTAGACTTATTGCAAACATCACTGGCAGGTTGTGGATCACTATGAAAAACAGTGTCCAGCAAAACTGCGCTAGGTTCCGGATTTGATGCATGTAACAAATTTCCTGGACAAGCTTGGGAATCTTTGGCATTAGATTCGGTAAAAATTTCTATTGCAGAATGCGATTCGCTCGGTGTGCTGCTCGATATGATGTCTGGCACTTCGTAGGTGATTGGTGCGACCACTTCATGAGCTTTTAACATAGCATCGTGTTGATGAGAGCTGAAAGCGTCATTGATAGGACCTGCTAATTCCAGGATAGTGGAGTTTGAATCCACTACCGAGCATGTTGCTGAAACGGATAGTGATGGACAACCGGGCATGTCTTGTGATACTGCAGTTTCGTTTAGGTTGCGGCTTGTTGAGGAATCATGGGGGCTGCGATCATTTGCTAGCTCTGTGTGCAATTCAGAGATTAATACATCCACTTCTGACGCATATGTGAAGCATTGATGATCAAGAAACTGTGTACGTAGTTTGACCATGAACTCCAAATGTCGGTCAAAGAGCAACTGTAAGCGGACAGAAGGGAGCGTCATTTTTCACTTTTGTCCCCGTCGCCAATTGTTATGCCTGAAACTAAATCGATTCCGCGGTAACGAACGAAAGCCAATGACACAATGACACGATAAGCTATTCTAATCTGTTGTCCCAGGCCCCGCTAACTAGATGAAGAAGTCCAAGGCAAGTAGGGGAATATATATGTATTCCGTAAGCAGCCGAGTACAAGCAATCGAATAATGGAAAAAGTCAAGCGCATTTATACAACAACAATTTGTCCTTGAGCGTCATTGGTAAATAGCACACACAAAGAAACAAAGGACCAATAGCGGTTAAGATAGTTTACAGGTGGGAAATATGACGTGAAGGTAAAAAGAGCGCTTTTGGCGCGAAAACAGCTAAATTCAAATTTTCAAAAGAAAACTACAAGATTAAGCCATTTACCAAGTAAGTTCTGGGGATTTGACATCCCCAACAAATGTTTATCAAGCAAACAAATGTTTCGCTTTCCTTGGTGAAAATTAATTATTTTTAGATATCACTTGATTTATCCTATGCATATGACGTCTCCTTACATTACTTAACAATCAAAAGTGACCATTCATCACAAATTATATAAGAATTTTCGGAATATAACTAACAAAAATTTGACATTTCACTACTGTTCATTTCTTTTTTCACTTACTTACTTACGCCTGTTTCTCCCAATGGAGCATAGGCCGCCGACCAGCTTTCTCCAACCCACTCTGTCCTGGGCCTTCTTTTCTAGTTCTATCCAGTTCTTGTTCATTCTTCTCATGTCTGTCTCTATTTCTCGGCGTAATGTGTTCTTTGGTCTTCCTCTTCTCCTTTGATCTTCAGAATTCCATGTGAGGGCTTGTCTTGTGACGCAATTGGGTGATTTCCTGAAAGTGTACCCAAACCACTTCCAGCGCTTCTTCCTGATTTCTTCCTCCACTGGATGGAATCTGGTTTGTTGTCTCCCACAGTATAATGTTGCTGATAGTGTCTGGCCATCGGATCCGAAGTATCTTGCGTAGACAACTGTTAATAAACACCTGTGTCTTCTGTATGATGGCTTTCGTAGTTCTCCATGTCTCCGCCCCATACAGTAGAACTGTCTTGACATTTGTATTGAAAATTCTAACCTTGGTGTTGGTTGACAATTGTTTTGAGCTCCAGATGTTTTTCAGTTGTAAGTATGCTGCTCTTGCTTTGCCGATCCTCGCCCTCACATCTGCATCTGATCCACCGTGTTCATCAATGATGCTGCCCAGATATGTAAATGTTTCCACATCCTCCAAAGCTTCTCCGTCAAGTGTAATTTGATTGGTGCATATTGTATTGTATCGGAGAGTCTTGTTTTTCCCTTTGTTTATATTGAGACCTACTGCTGCTTAGGCTACTGCTACACTGGTCGTTTTCTCCTGCATTTGTTGTTGCGTTTGTGATAGAAGAGCCAGATCATCTGAGAAGTCTAAATCGTTCAGCTGCATCCTGCCTGTCCACTGTATCCCGTGCTTTCCTCCAGATGTTGACGTCTTCATAATCCAGTCGATCACCAGGAGAAAGAGAAAGGGTGAGAGTAAGCAACCTTGCCTGACACCGGTTTTTGCTTCAAGCGAGTCGGTGAGTTTGTAGTGCCGCGATTCGTTAACCGTTTACTTCGATAACCGTTATAATTCTAATCTTAACGGCACGTAAAATCAGAAGACAAAGGATAGCAGCAACTACAGTTTATTGTCGAATGACTCAGGTTCGGAAGCTAACAACACCTGAGCGAATATGAACGAGCGCGTGAACAGGCAAACAAGCGAAGGAAACGAACGTGGAGCAAGCGAGCAAATAGCAAGCAATTACATAGGCAATTTATAGTCAAATTTAATAAGGGCACGGCAAAGCAAAACAAAGGCTGATATTAATATTTGTGTGCGTACATATATGGGGAGGAGTATGAGTCATCGAATGATATTTAAGCAGTCAACATTTCGGCTAGAGTGTCATGTGCTCTAGTGGTATAGCAGTTCAAAGAATATGCAAATTGTTACTATCCAAATGACGATGTCTGTTAAGTAAGTTATAAAAAGGGCTTAACCAAAATTGGCTATAATCGAAAGTGATTGTAGGATGGTTGCTATATAACTCCCCCCCCTGCAAACAAAGATATATGAAAAAATGTCTGTGTTTGCATAAAGTACAGTAAATGAATAGCGTAGTTACAATCAATCGTAGATATGGGCTTGTACAAAATTAGAATGAAGTTAATGTGCATTTAGTTCGTGCCCGTCCGTTAGGCTATACAAAATAACGGTAAGATATAGAAGGAATGTGGTATCGCTTCGAAAAAAAATTACAAGTATAAGCGCAATGGTGTACATAAGCTGTACCGAGTTTAATAGCTTATAACATGAACTTAATAATCCATACGTATACAATGAAGAGGAAGAATTACAATTAATATTCAAAGTAGCAGAAAATTATCAGTAAAAGATTGTAGCGACATAACGTTGCGGCCATCTTACTCTGCGACCAGATCTTGTCGTTATCGGAGTCTCTTCTTTTTGGTGCGTTAGCGTCGTTGACTCCTGAGATTCGTGTTTCGTAGGTGTGATCGTCTTCGAGAGGCTTGTGCTTGTCGATTGAAAATCGCTATCGATGAAAGCTGGCTTCACACGATCGATACTGATTACGTCTGTCTTCCCAGCTTTTTCTACCGTGACTGTCTTATCTGTCTTCGTAATCACTTTAAATGGACCTTCATAGTTCGGCTGCAGAGGTGGTTGTACGTTGTCTCTTCTGATAAATACGTGCGTGCTATTATGTAGTTGCTGAGGTACGAATACTCGACGTTGTTGTAGTCTGGGAAGTGCTATTTTTAAATCGTTCATGTGTTTCTTCAGGTGTTGGACGTAGTTGGCTACATCAGTCGGAACACTTTTACCTGAAGCGAAAAATTCTCCAGGTAAACGTAAAGTAGTCCCACATACCAACTCGGCTGGACAACATCCCATATCCTGTTTAATTATTGTTCTTAAACCTAACATGACTGAAGGAAGCTTATTAGCCCAATCGTTTTCGACAATGACAGATGTAAGGGATGCTTTCAACTGCCTATGTAGGCGTTCAACCATTCCGTTTGCTATTGGATGGTAGGATGTCGTTCGTATACGTTTAATTCCGAGGAGTTCTGTAAGCTGCTGGAAGAGTCGACTTTCGAATTGAGCACCTCTATCGGTCGTGATAATTGCCGGTATACCATAGTAAGAAATCCAATTTTCGATAAGGGCTTTTGCTACAGATTCGGCTGAGGTGTCTTTGATTGGCACCGCTACAGGTCATCGGGTAAATCTATCGATGCATGTAAAAATATAGTTATACCCGTTCGAAACTGGCAGTGGTCCCACGATATCGATGTGTATATGTTCGAATCGAGTGTCTGGCTGTGAAAACGAACCCATTGGCGAACTAGTATGACGATGTACTTTGGCTTTTTGACATTTCATGCATGCTTGCGTCCAATTTCGTATATCGCGATTCATTTTCGTCCATACGAAACGCTCACTGATTAATTTCATCGTGGCTTTTATTCCCGGGTGCGATAGGTTATGGATACTTTCGAATATTTTCCGTCGCAATGGTTTAGGAATGAATGGGCGAGGTCGGCCAGTTGACATGTCACATATTACTTTCGCGTTGCCGAACTGAATATCTTCGAATAATAATGACGTCGTGTCATCGAATCTTAGCTTGTTTAGTTCGATGTCTATCTCTTGTAACTTCGCGAGACCGTGATAATCAATTCCATTCGTAATAATCGCGTTTATCGTTGTTCTGGACAACGCATCTGCCACTTCGTTATTATTACCTTCAATATACTGTATGCTAGAAGTAAATTGGGAAATAAATTATAATTGTCGAATTTCCCTCGGCGAATAGTTATCCTGCTTGGCGTTTAATGCTTTCGTGAGGGGTTTATGGTCTGTATGCACTGTGAAAATGGTACCCTCTATCATATGTTGGAAATGTTTGATTGCCAAGTAAATCGCTAATAGTTCCCTTCCGAACGTACTGTACCTCGTTTGTGTAGGATTTAATCTCTTCGAGAAAAATGAAATCGGTTCCCATGTACCGTTTACTAACTGCTGCAGTACAGCTCCTACTGCTATGTTCGATGCGTCCGTCATGATGGCTAGTGGCGCTTCGCTCTTTCGTCGTACTAATGTCATTTTCTCATGAAGTGTTCGCTTAGCGTTCTCAAAAGCCTGTATGGCCTCTGTCGATAGACGGAATGTCCGGATATTTCTTCGCAAAGCGTCCGTTAATGGCTGTAGTATTGCTGCGCAGTTTGGAATAAATCGCCTATAATAGTTTATTAGTCCCAAGAATCGTCGTAACTTTTTGTGTGACTCGGGCAACGGATAATTACGAATAGCAGCAACTTCTGCTGGAACTGGCATGATACCTCGAGAATTTATCATATGACCTAGGAATTGCAATGATTTCTTTCCAAATTCACATTTCTCCACGTTAATAGTGACACCATGTTCTTGAAGTTTCGTGAATAACTGTCGTAGATGTTGTAGGTGTTCTTCGACGGTAGCGCTAGCTACTAATATATCATCAATATATGCGTATACCCCTGTCAAACCTCTAACAACCTGATCAATAAATCGCTGAAAGGTTTGAGCTGCATTAGTTAGCCCAAATGGCATTCGCAAAAACTCAAATAAACCAAATGGAGTTATTACAGCCGTTTTCGGTATGTCTTCTGAGGCCACTGGAATGTGGTAGTACGCCCGAACAAGATCAATTTTCGAAAAAATCGTAGCACCTTCCATTTCGGTAGTGATGTCGTGAATATGTGGCACTGGGTATCTATCTGCTATCGTTTGCTTGTTAAGGGCTCTATAATCTCCACATGGTCTGATTTCTCCATTCTTTTTGGGAACCATATGTAACGGAGATGCCCAGTCAAGTGCTGATTATATTCCTAATCATTTTAATAATACAGTCCTAATGGGCATGCGAATAAATGTGATGTAGATGGTCCGTTATCTGGCAAAAAATGTATCTAAGACTATTTGCAAGGATTCAGGCTGAGATCTTGATCATCTATCAACTATTTTAACTTAAAACAGGGATGATATCTCGTTGAAACTGGGTAGTTGAAAGCAACTGGAAGCCAATTCACCAAAACTTAATTCGATTACCATCGATAGGATGATATTCCTCAGATGTCTGTGCGTCCGAATAGTTCCTGTGAATTTCATAAACTGTCACAATGTATTTTCATTATTATGAAATAACAAATATATGCTTTATTTAAGTCTAAACGCTCTTATTATTAATCTGAGCTTGATTAGGATATGTTTCACTCCTAAATGCAAAACGTTACCTCAGTACTGATCTTCTTTAAACCCTAAACTGGTCATGGGGAGTGAAGTAGTTTAGTGTGATGACTAATACACTGACCTTTGTAGTCGCACCAGCTCTGATTAGTCGATGTCTGTATGAATTTAGAAATCTCACTAGACTTTTATCAACTTAAGTCACATATTGTGCAAGTGACATTTCCCCCTATCAACTAAAGGGCAAGTATACTGCTTAACGGTCCTAATTGCTTCCAATTCTTTCTCGCGGCATTATTTTGCGGCTCTTAGACAACTTGGGTGGTCTTTAAGCATTCGACAATAGATATCTTCGAAACATTGCAAGCGTTTGATAAACCAACGTAGTGTGCAGTGCCCAGCTTAAGTTTACTAAACAAAGATGCTAAACCGGTCGACGAAGTTGAGAATTTTCGTTGACTGACTTGCTTGAGGCATGTATTACTGTTATATCCCGAAGTGAATTGTGAATGGTAGCTTTTGAGAACTATTTATGGACCAATATGATGTGTATATTTCCTATTGTATAATTGCTAAGTAACTAAACTATTCATATTCATGTTCCTTTTGTTATAAGCTTTATTTTGACCCATAGACTATTTCTATACGATTTACCATTCCTGAGTTATCCCTAGTCTATTAATTATTGTTCCCCCTATTCATAACCACATTTGGCTAAATCTTGTACAAATGTTACTTTCTTTTTTATGGTACGATGTGGTCAGTCTGCTTGATATATAAACCCAGTATGCTTGAGAATAATGATTCATATTGCAGAGGCTCTTTTTGGTGTTCTGAACTTAACTGGCTGGGCTAGGCAGATAGCAGGACCGCCAAGTGCTCTAGACTGCTCGTACGGGTTTCGTGTGTCATTCGTCCGATCGATAATTCACTGCTCTCTAATTGGCGGACATTATCACGTCATATATAAACAGGGCACTCAGGCAAACACGTTTTAACAATTACGTATACCTATTCACTACCTACTTATCTGTATGAGCAATGCTGGCTGTTTTAAGATTAAGTTTGGAGAAAGGTATATACAAATCAAGATGTAGAACCAGTCTATAAACTCATTGACTATTGGACTGAACCATATTAGTAGGCCCAAAACATTTGGTTGGAGGGTTGTGTGGTAAACTCGATCAATTTTTAGATAAAAACAAATCTTCTAGATCCTTGAGGAAAGCATTCTGAACATTACCTTCTTCATTCGGATTTTGGTGAATGTATGAAGGGCAGTGAAACATGGCCAATAAGAGTAGAGGATATTCGTAGGCTACTAGTGTTCGATCATAGGTGTCTTCGAAGCATTGCTCGTATATCCTGGGACCACCGGGTAAGTAATGCAGTTGTTAGGAAACGAGTACTAGGTAGGGATGGCAAATCGATTGGTGAAGTAGTGAAACTTCATCAGTTGAGATGGCTGGGACATGTGTTACGTATGCCCGACCACCGACTGCCCCGACGTGCAATGTTTCATGGTGTAGGAGTAGGTTGGAAGAAAGCTAGGGGTGGCCAGACCAAAACGTGGCACAAATCCATGAAGTCACTGACAATTGGACTGAGCCATGTTGGTAGGTGTAGACTACCTGGTTGGAATTCGCGAGATGACAGTAACCGATGGTTAGAGACGTTGAATGACATGGCTCAAAATCGTTTGCAATGGCGAAGATGCATCCACTCTTTGTGTTCTACCAAATTCTAATCTTCTGAATTCCTCATGTCTTTATCTTTTTCTCTTTCCAAATTTATTTCAATGTACTATACTCCTTCAATAATTTCTTCAAACCCTAATCTTTTGGATTTCTGATTATACTCCTACTACTTCTACCACTATGGGATTTGAATGGACAACTGCATCTCTGTGCTAATGTGGTATGGCAACTCGAACTGATGTACGTACGTACGAAGTTCTACGTTGTGACTGATGAAGGACAACCTCGTGCTTTAGGCCATATCAATGTTCATCTTTAAGTTTACTTGCTCTTTTGAAACACAAAGTTAGCTCTTTAGAAATGAATTTATCAGCATTACGCCGCGTGGCTTTCAAAAGGATCACGGAAGTCAGCTAGCGATTCGATTCAAGGGCATTTCGTAAGTGCTGGTCACGTCACTCCGTTAGAATCCTTTTCCATAGTCATACAAAGGACCATACGGAGTGCAAATTAAAAGCTTACTTATCTCGGACGCCGCAATCCATCAATTCGTGCCTAACCCTTCTGCACAAATGCATTATGTTCAATCTCTCATTTTACTATGGTCTCAATATCCACTCTTTTCTTCTTTACTTTCTTTCATAGAGTATCTTCCTCTTGACATTTTTCACTAACCGTTGGATTTTTAGGTAACTTCCTTTTAAAACACAATTATATGAACGAAGAATATTCTTTTCAATAATTTCTCATCAGGTTCTACAATTATAAATTAATAATCCATAAAAGAAGATTGGCCAAGTTCAAGTTTTTCTATCTCTCACCCCCATGTCAACTATATATATTCTGATAATTTAACTTCCTTTTGTTGTTTGGTATTTCCGAATAATTTAAAGCACAATAGCACTCTATATCCTAACTCAACTGGTTTCTTAAAGATAGGCATGGTTAGACATGGTTCTGCCATCGTAACGTGATCTATGCCTACTATGATATTTCAAATAATTTGATGGAAATATCATTGTAATCCTTTATCATTTAGAGTATATATCATGTCAGAATTAGATTCAGTATACTTTATACAAACAATGCTATTATCTATTAATTCCATGCTTCATTCTTCATGTGTCATCCCATAGATATCTGACCTTTATTGTGTTGAATTCGCTTTAAGAGTTAGGACAGAGTTTTTATTTGTGTATTTAACGAGGCTTAGATTTCTGACATTTGCTTCTTATTCAATTGAGTTAATTTCAGAATATTCCATTTCCAGTCAACAATATCCTTCAACTTTTCTTTACTTTCATCCTCCAACTGTACTCGAGTAGTTTTATTGAATTCCACTATTGTTTTTGTGATGTTTATTTGTATACAGTTTATTACATGTATATTGTCAACTTATTTAAATTTTATAAAACCACTTCAATTGATTATTAAGAACAATTCTTCTTTGAACTATGTTTTGGTATTTATTGACTGCATTTATCTTAGTTTATTTTTTGTGTACAATACACTTTGTTTTTCTTGACACAACTAATACCTATTCTTTTTGTTTTGTTACATATCAACATACTTAGATAAAGACGTTCCACGTACTGATCGGAAAACTGATTTTTACTCAGATGATAGTCATGGGAATTTGACACGTCTTTCAGATATACTTATCACGTATACTATATATAATATGGATTTCGGTAAGCTTGAAATTAACTGTTTATATTCACTGAATTATTATTATGTGATTAGTTGTTTTGAATTCAGACGTTGTCTAATTAGTAACTGATTATATCAAAGTTACTGACTAATTGAGAAAAATATCGATTTTACGTTGATTTGAGATCGCTTATTAGGACTTATGGATATATCGGCGTCTCCAGGATATTAGAATATATCTTTGAAGCCATCAATGTTAAACTTTTAATCATTGTTTTTAAGCAAAGTTTATTTATACCTTTTTAAACATTCAAAAAATATGAAATCCTGTCATTTATAAATGTAGTAATTTTACAAGAAAACAGTCCGAACAGTTATTGTTTCTCTATTCTATAAGATTTTGTCCACAAATCATTCACCATCGGTCTTCAGCGAATCAACAAATCTTCTAGTAATGATCGGTGCGTAAATTAACATCCAATTCTTCTTAATTCGAGCTCGACCCCTAGGACAAAACGAAATATGGTTGTCCACTTTAGAATGATAAACAAGTGTGAAAAAAATAACGTACAATATAATTTAACAAATCATACTTTCGCAAAATAGGTCATATTTGCTTATGTTAAACTATGATCTTACTGATTATGTCAAATTCTGTACACCTCCACTCACTAGATGTTATTTTTTTCCAATCTATATCAATAGTAGCCTAATAAGTTAACTGTCTTAAGCGTTTACTTTACTATTACCGACATTGTTTTCCTTAAAACTCCACACGTCCAATTCAGTTGTTGTAGAGATAATGTACAAAATTTTAAAGTCATTAAATGACACCATTAGACTGCTGCATATATTATCTAGGTCTATATTAATCAGTCATCAACTAATGTAATATTGTCCACTATTTTATATTTATCAGATTTTATCTCGAGAAACTTTTACAACTAAATAAAGTGACTTGAGTTCACTGTTCATCTTTGTTTGAAGTTGAATGACCAAAGTGAATTAGCAGATAGCCAGTTCGGAATTATTAGTTAATGAGTTGGAACAAATTTTATCAACACTGAATTAGACAACTTCTACTCAATGTCTGATTGGTGTAGATATCTCCAT
The DNA here is from genome assembly GCA_944470415.2 of Schistosoma rodhaini. Taxonomy (NCBI): domain Eukaryota; kingdom Metazoa; phylum Platyhelminthes; class Trematoda; order Strigeidida; family Schistosomatidae; genus Schistosoma; species Schistosoma rodhaini. Next base: position 67,641,455 of record OX104044.1, read on the forward strand.
ATTACTAAATGTCAATCACAACCAAAATATTTCAGTGGTAATGCCATTGATTATGACACCAGAAAACAATGCGAGTTCAAATCCTCAAACAACATCAGTTAACTTGTAATTAGAAATAAGTCTTCCTAATGAAACATAGGACTTCCAACCGATTGCATTCAGTCATCAACAAATATCTAGATTGTTTATTTACATGATTAGTTTTTTTTTAATAGTTGGTTTTATTCTAATGACCTAATTTTTTGGTCACATTCCCCTGATCTCTTGACTAACGTCAATCAAACAAAAGCGAATTATCAATGAAATGGAGTAGATTACAGTTTTGAGAAAATCGCTATGATAATTCATTTTGTATTCTTATTAGTAATAATTTTTAAAATATCACTTGAAACCTTTTTGCTAATGAGAAATGAAAAGGAGAGAATAATCATAAATATCCTCAATTATTTTAAAAATGCATTCTTACAATTTAAAATCGTGTAGATTGATAATGAAAATGTAGACAGAGTTTTTCCTTGAATATGTCTAAGAGATACCGTTTTAAAATTAATCTAAAACACTCATCTTGATTCTTATCAAAGATTTTGATTCTGTTCTCATGATCATCTATTTCAATTATATTTGTTTTTTGTATATGTTTGTGCTTCAGGTTACTTCCAAGGAATGAATGATTTACTCGCATTAATACTTTATGTTATTAAAGATGAAGAAGATTCGTTTTGGTGTTTTGTTGGTTTAATGAACAGACTAGTAAGTTTTATATATATATATATATATAACTGAAAAAGTGTATTATATTACTCATTTTACCTGTGAAATCTATTGACTTCAAGTAGTGTTCGTTCTTTACATCGTTTCAGCTTAGGGCAACGTATAAATGTCCAGAATTACGAACGTATATCAATGTTTGTGTATCCATTCACCTTTCTTGAATGTTTAGCCTAGTAATATGCTGAGAAGCATTAGGAAAATGTGGATTTTTTAAATCCCAAGATTTCCAAAAATTTGAAAAATATTAGTCCTTTTGATAAATTTGGATAATACGATGTGAAGATTAAAATTATCAGAGTCATGTGATATATTTCCGCAATGCATTTCGAACAGTTTGATCGCACACATAACTGTTGAGATATCATATATGAACAATGAAAGGTCGACTAGACAAAAACAATGTTAAAAAAGACGCTGGATAATAAATCATGGAAATCAGGATAGGTTAAGTGTTAGAACAAATTGTTTTTGAAAACATAGGGGATTTTAGTTTAGTTCAACTCTTATTTCTCATATATAATGTCTTTACAAGTATAGTTGTGATTGTTCAAAATGCATTACGCAAATATATCACATAATTCTGATAACCCTCGTGTTATGGCATTATCCAAAAGCTTAAATTTTCATATAACTATTGCAAAAACAACCGAACAGTGCTCAGATTTATTCCCGCCACAACTGACTAAGATACATCTGAAATGCATGGATATTTATAGATTTTTTGAGTGTCTTCGAGATTCAGCCATTCATTATGTAAGCTTCATAATGTCTAATTTAGTGTTATACTTGAAAATTAAAAAATCCGAAATGCTAATTTTCGAAAAATTCAGTTTTCGTCTGATTCTAATGGAAATTTCGAGTGGGCTACAAACTAGACAAAATAAAGAAAATTACTCAAAACAGAAAAATGTGACGTAATGTAAATTAAGTGTTAGTAGTAGTTTTGTGTATGGATTAGCAACAGATATCTACCAAGCTTTGTATTTTTAAATAATTTAGAACCATTTGAAAGAGGAGTTTCTTGATTTTCACATTAATTACAATACTGAATAAATAATGATTATTTCATATTCGCTCATTTTCTTTTCATTTATTTACCATTTGTTTTCTCTTGTCATCTTACTTCGCTTCTATTCCAGTCTTGTTAGTTTAATTTATAGAAGAAATCTAGTTTTGTTTTTCCCTCTTGTATGTTAATAATAATGATAATAATAACAATAATGTTATTCGGTAATATAAACGTTGTTTCAGTAAGGAGCGCTCCGAATCAAGTGTACAATATAACAACAAACTTCTTTTTGATATATGGCCAAATTATAATTATTTAATAAAATTTTATATTAATATTTTTCATAGTTATAACTAGATACCTATCTCCAAACAAGAGAGTTTACTACCAGTTCAGTTGTTACAGCTCTTTTTCCAACTCATCACTTATTAACTGAATATATTCCAATGTATTATCTTGTTTCTTTAAATGATATAAATATAATTGGAATATTTGTACTGTTGAAAGATAGACGACACGAGCCACTTGAATTAATCCTCATGGCAATATTAATGATAGTCATTTGGTTCCAGATAAATCCTGATGATAGTCTAATATTTGTTCAAGAACATTTTATTCGTATCTTGTTAATATGTTGAGTGTTTGCTTATTGAATATGTGATGGTAAAATTATGATATATATATATATATATATATATATATATATATATATATATATATATATATATATGTTCTATTAGGAATTTTTCTGTTTATTTTAGGAATCTAATTTCAATGGTGAACTCAATGCCGTCAGAGAACAATTTAATCAATTATTTTCACTGATTGAAATAGTTGATCCAACTTTCAGTGAATATCTTGGTAAATTTTATTAAATTGATGGCAAATTTATTAACATCGAGATAAAATATTCCAGGAAATTTAAGTTATAGATAGAATAATATGTACAACCAAAATTTAAAAAAACGACCTGTATCTATCTTTAGGTTGTAATTATCTACTTAATCTATACCCTCACATAGCTATCACATTTTTGATAGGTATCTGTAATTTTTCCAATAATTCGTAAATCTACCTGAAATATCGAAAGAATAATGTTTCATATGATTTTCTATTATGACTTAATAACAACAACAATTTTTTTCTTTTATTATATAAGAATATCGAAAATCCCTAAATTATCAGTCATACGCAACATCAAAGCTGGCATGTATGTACATCGGTTCAAGTTATCACACTTCAACAGCACAACTGCATTCTAGAGCACTATAAGCAGTGACATTATTGGTGGTAATTAAAGAAATTAAGCATAGAAAATACGACTCGGAAAAATGTAAATTCGTAGTATAGAAAAATTTGAAATAAAGAAAAAACTTTGTATCTAAGTCAGGACGCACAGTATATATAACTGTACCATTGAGATTACTTCTAAGTCATGCCACCTTACGTTTTTAACCACTAACTGGGACTATCGTGTCGACTTTGACTAGGTTATCTGCATCTACCAACACACCTCAGTTTAACAACCAATGGCTTCATGGACTTTTTGATTTGGCCACCTATAGCTTTCTACCAACCTACTCTCATTTCAGCTATTATCACTGGTCTTGTTAGACAGTGGTTAAGTATGCTTTATACGTCTTATCCCAACCACCTCAGTCGATAAAAACCTCATCAACTGATGTAGCGTATTCACCTAGTATCCTACTTCTAATTTTCACATCCTTCATTTTCTGGTTACAATATACACTAGCAATTCCTGGTAAACATTAGTCATCCCGATCTACTTAATTATAAGTATCGTCTATGAACTGTTTTCTTTCTTTCCAAAAGTGAAGCCTACGGAATTAACTACATCTGTTAATTTTCAGTTTGGTTGTGTACTTACTTACACCTGTTACCTCTCATCGAGGAGCATAGGCCGGCCACCAGAATTCTCTGTCAAACTCTGTCCTGGAAAATCCTTTCCAGTTGCTATTCATCCTTTTAATGTTTGCTTCCGATTACCGACGCAGTGTGTTCTTTGGCTTTTCTCTTTTCCGTTTCCCTTCAGGATTCCAACCTAGCGCTTTCTTCGTGATGCAGCTTGGTGATTTCTGTAATGTATGTCCTATCCACTCCCAACCTCTTTTCCTCTTCCGTTGGAAGGTGGTCTGTTCTCTCCCACAGTAGTCTTTTGCTGATGGTATCCGACCAACGGACATTGAGTATCTCACGTAGACCATTGTTTATACATACTTGTACCTTTTTGATGCTGGTTGTAGTAGTCTTCGAATTTTCAGCTCCATACAGTAGAACTGTCTTAACGTTCGTATTTTGACTCTGATGTTGGTTGAGAGTTACTTTGAATTCCATACGTTCTTCAGTTGTAGGAATGCCGTCCTTACTTTACCATTCCTTTTGTTTACGACTTCACCAGATCCTCCTTGTTCATCGATGGTGCTGCCTGCCCAGGTACGTGAATGTTCCTACCTCTTCCAGAGTTTCTCCATCAAGTGCGAATGAGTTAGTGTTCTCCGTGTTGTATTTCATGATGTTGCTTTTTCCGTTGTGTACGTTCAGGCCTACTGATGCAGAGGCTATTGCTACACTATTTGTTCGTGTATATGTGATAGAAGGATTAGGTTACCTGCGAAGTCCAAATTGTCTAGGTGCGTCGAAGTTTCCTATTGTATTCCGTGCTTCCACTCAGGTGTGGAAGTCTTCATAATCCAGTTGACCACCAGAAGGAAAAGGAAGTTGGAGAGTAAGCAGCCTTGTCTGACTGCGGTCTTCACTTGAAATGCATCTGACGGCTCTCCTCCAAGCACGGCTTTGCACTGTAGTCCGTCGTATGAATTCTGGATGATGTTGACGATTTTCTCAGGTACTCAATAGTGTTGAAGAAGTTCTCCTATTCACAATGTCAATTGCTTTCTCATAACCAAGGAAGTTGATGTATAGTTACGAGTTTCATTCAATTAATTGTTCAACGATGATCCTTAGTATCTTCATTTGGTCTTGCTCGACCTATCCTCACAGAATCCGGTATGTTCATCTCGAAGTTTGGCGTTTACTTAGTCTTTCATTCGGTTTGGCAACAGTCTGTTGAAAACTTCCCGGTACTAATAAGAGTGTGATAACTCTGTATTTCTCACATTAGCTCAGATCTTTCTTTGGCATCTTGATTTCCTTGGTATTCTTCTTTCCAGTCTGTTGGCACCTGTTCTTTCTCCCAAATTTTCCTGAATAGGACGATAAGCATACTTGCATTTACTTTTGTGTCTGACTTCAGAGCTTCAGCTGGTATATTGTCAGGTTGTGCTTCTTTCCGTCTCTTTATTTGTGTGATGGCTATACTGATTTATTCGTTCGTTATTGGAATGAAATCTGTAGGAAGGTCTGTGCGTACTGCTTCGATGTCCGGTGGATTCGATGTAGCTAGTTTATTTAGGAGTTTCTCTGAGTGTTAGTTTGAGATTATTAAATTTAATTGAACCGACCAATGTTAGACCAGGTTTTCAATGGTGATCTATCAATGATCGGTCCATGATTTCAATGGCATCTGTTAATTCTTTCTTGTCTATCATTAAGCTTACTGACTAATGAATAATAGACTTTTCCAACAGTATCTGTGCAGAAATCATTATGATGACGCATTGTAGTGTTAGTTAACAATTTTCTACTGACTTTATTATATATTAGCTGACATTGCATGAATAATAAACTTGGCATAGTTTATGCAGTTTTATAAGCATATGGCTTCCTCGATGTAATTCACTTGTAGTTGTTAAATTAAATCTCATTTTAAGCAATTGTAAAATTACAAATTTTCATCTAGTTGATAGAAAACTTACACTGAAGATGCTCGGAAGGATACTATCATTTGATATCACGTAAAAATTTGTATTCTTTATGTACTTTGGTTTTGTTCATTTACGTAAACTGATAACCATTTTCCATCTTATGAATGTTATTTTACTAAAAATTCTACAATAAATGTTTACAGAATCGAAAAGCGCCAAGGAAATGCCATTTTGCTTCCGCTGGTTGTTAATTCATTTCAAACGAGAGTTCTCATACAAAGATACTATGACTTTATGGGAGGTATGTTAAATTAATCATATGCTAATAATTGTTTCAATTTTTTGAATCAATAGTTTCTTCAAATAAATGTCCAAGTTGTTTGTTTCTTTTTTGTTAACTTACTAAACTGATTATTTTTCCTGTGTTTACCAAAGTTACACACTAATAGTTGAGAAAACTTTTCACTATTTCTCTAACTCTTCATTTGTTATTAGTGATTATATTATTTACTAAAAGGTGTTTATTTACCTCACTCAATATTTTGAAATATATTTTTATTGGCGAATAACCACTTACAATCTGGTTAGTATTTTTTTTCTGGCAAAGTTTTTTTCTACGGGATAGGGTTGCCGACCCCATGCCCAACCCTCCTCCTTTGCCCGGACCTGGGACCTTCAGTAGCCCTGTGAGAGCTACAGGCGGGATTAGCCACCTACAATTACTTGTCAGTTATTTGTTACTTCTCTTTATATCCTCATATGTTTGTAATTTTTAGGCTATATTCATGTAGTCTGACATGCTAAACGTCGTAGGATTTTAAGAAAATTTTGCGTTCGTTTATCTCACCCATACTTCATATTAATACAGATAGTGGAAATCAATTAAAACATAAAAATATAAGTCTATCAATGGCTGCAGAGAACCGAAAAAAAGGAAATCAAACGAACAAATTAGTAACATAAGGAAAACCCTGAAGATATTTCTGGCATAACAGAATAAAACAAGCAAGTAGGTGGTTGATTTATGTTGCCATCTCGTGTGACCAAGTTGTAATTACAAAAGAGCGGTTGTATCCTCTCTCTCTCTCTCTTCCTCTCTAGTCCGACTATCAATTATTTCGCTTATATTGCCAGTAGGATCGGTGACCTTTTTACCAGTTTAGACATCGACCAATGAACAACAACCCAGACCTTAAAGCTTACTGCTCTTTGAGCTCCTAACCTGGTGTCCAATCAGATGACGTATATAGGATGCTGATCAGTCCTCTATTGTAATTCATTCTGTCATGACTCAGAATCTACACAATATACCTGACGATACAGCAACACAGTTAGATAATTACACTGTTTGCTTATAAATCGGAGTAATAAGAAATTAATTCATGGTAAATCTGGAACGACAAGGTATATGATAGTGATTTATGGGTCCAATAACTTCTCAATCTGTGTGATCTAGTCAGCTCTCATTGTTTCTAAAGATTTTGCACTCCCCTGTGAATCTTCAAACCTACTATAGCATTGTTTTGCGCTAGTTGACACTTGTTAACAAGAAGTATCGGCAATCCTGAACTGGTGTCCTATGTGAAATTCAAGTCTGGATCACACAGTTTCATAATCTGAGGCGTTGCCATTGAAGTATTCGGGCTTCGCCTGATATCTAGCAAAACCGAGATATTTACGTTGATTGGTGATTGATTAGTAACAATTGCCATGTCAGTTCCCTGAAGATTGCTAGTAATTTACGCCGACTAGTTCTAACTTGGAATGAAACCTAGGTTTATAATTTCCAGTCGACAATTTCCAACTACCAAACATCATAACATAGTGCACGTAGTGTCCATTCACGAAGACCAGTGCCCAGAACCCAACTTGATCAATAGGATGCAATCAGGATTACGAGTTAGATAAACATAACATGGGTTACTACTTCGCAACCAATTAATGTGAAGTTGAATTAAAGTCACACGTTTCCGTGATATGCTTATACTTACTAGTGATTTTTGCTAATGACAAGTGAAAAACCGGTTCATAACTGTCTATTCTGTATTAATATTGTTATCAATCTTGGTGTAATGCTTTCTTTAGGCGTTTTGGACAGATTATCGGACTAAGAATTTCCATATCTTTTTCGCTGCCGCTATACTTTTGTCTCAAAGAGATAATATCATGAATAGAAAATATGATGCAAACAGTATACTGAAGGTTAGTTTTATTTATAAAAATAAATCACCAAAAATTATTACATGGTAAAAAGGTTGATGTAATTCAAAAAAACATTCGACATGTCGATACTGTAAAGATATTGCAGCTCAGAAGTATAAAACTTTACGGAGTATACATATATATATATATATATATATATATATATATATATATAATTCCACTCATTTTGCGAACATCAATATTTAAGTGACTTCTTAAATATTATTAGTATTCGGGACTCTGAAAATCATTTTTATCAGGTTAATAATGTATAACATATCCGTTGAACATATAGCGGTTCCCGTAATAAAACACTTCAACAGGTGGTACTGATCTTTGAAATTTTGTACTTGATTTAATCGTTAGTTGTAACATTTCAACTAGAATGTAGTTAAGTGCGCCCTGTTAAGTCCCCAATAGGATGAAATTCGAGTCCTGAATTTCACTGCTAGCCCCCATTGAAAATATATTTGGCTTATAAATTCAGGCACTGAAATCGACCATTTCATTCTGACATCAACATTGCAGGCATAAAAACCCTTTATATATATATATATATATATATATATATATATATATATATATATATATAATTCAGTCAGTCGTTGTAGCCTCGCAAGCCATTATCTTCCATATGAAGCGATGCCTTTTTGATGAACAGTTCATTTAGAATTACATTTAATGTACTACTTTATGGAACATGTTGGTTTTCTTTATTATCAATCAGTTAATAATGCGTAAATGTTTTTGTAACAAATTTAGCATGTGAATGAATTATCCATGAAGATTCCACTGGAGAACTCTATAATTCGTGCTACAGCCTTGTTAGGCCAGCTGGAACAGATCTCTGATTCTTTACCACATTCTGTGCAGGATATTATTCATGGACAGTCTTTAGCAACATCTAGACATGTTAATGACTGCAAAGAGAAAAACACCAGTTGTACAGAGCGTTCATCATCTATTTATGATTATTCACCAACCTTGTTAAATGAGGAACTAGAAGTATTAATGGATAATGAAATGTTCGATCCAAATAAAGATATAACTAATCAGTCCATTTTAATGATCCCATCTAATAGTAATAGACAATTCTTCTAGTGACAAACTATATATATATAATGCTTAACACAGATACCAGGTTTCAAACTCCTCAAAAATGTACTTTATAAGCTCTCTTTTCAATTGGACCTACTAAATAACTGCTGTGTTATGAAAAATGTGCTTATGACTATTTTCCTATTTCTATGTGTCACATATTCAACGTAAACCAGGAGCATCCATCACCTAGGAGACTTAGTATGGTTCTCCCTTCTGTTCATGTATACATTTATCTACTTACCCTTAAATTTATTTGACTATATCTTTTTATCTTTGTAATTTTTCCTCTATCAGCACTGTGATTCTACTTTTAATAATGACTTTTCTTCTAGCTGTTGAAAAGAAATCAAAATATTTCTTCGAAGAAAAGTAATTCATTGAATCTTCATCTCCTTCAAATGTTTTTCTTAAAGATAATTAGTCTCCAGGATACGTAGGAACATTGTGATAGTGCCATACTGCCGAAAGAAAAACAACCGTTTGATCGATTAGTTAACCTGCACAGATTCCTAATAAGTGAATTTTGGTGATATTATAGTTCTGTAGAATCAGTTCCAATGTAATGTAGTCTAAACATTCTCAAGTAATAAATAGTCACGAAGTACTTAAAAGGTTATTTAAATTGTGCGTACATGTAGAAACTTTTAAAAGAAAGTAAGGCCTCAATATGTCCGTGGGGATCACTCTTATGCTCTCTTTTGTGATAACTTGATTGGTATTTTTCCTGAGATAACACTTTCTAAAAGTCCACATAGAATGCTGCAGGGAAAAATGGGTTTTAGACTTATAAACAGGGCAACATAGGATTAACATGAACCGACTACTTATTAAGTCACGGGATGTAAATGGGGATAATAGTTCATCATATAATTTCGATAATGTAATAAGAAGACGAAGATTATCAGAACTATGTGATATATTAACGCAATACATTTCGAACAATCTGATCACACATATACTTGTTAAGAGCACCTATTTATAAAAATAAAAGGTCAACTAGACTGGAAATGGGGGGTAAGAATAGACAAGGATAATAATGATAAAATAATGTGAAAACCATTTGACACCTAATCACTCTTAATAATAAACTGATATTATCAGGATAATTCCTTGAAAAAGCTTGGACCAGATTGCCAGGCGAAACGTTGGATTCACTACAAATTCATTCGCTGAGATTTTACAAATATATATTATTCCTATTTAGTGTATTACCAGGGTAGGTTTAAGGAGAGAACAAACTGCTTTTGAATACACAAAATGGGTTTGAATTTTCGTATGGCTAAGGCTTCTATAAACCTTTGTATACGCTCTTTTGCACAACACCACAAAAGACGAGTTAAGATCAGTCTTATGACCTGTTTCGATTATATGTTTGGTAATAGAGGATGATGGATGTTTATAGTCTACTCTTATTGGGTCATTTGATTCTATTTGGTTTTGCAGCCATTTTGATACATGTTCACCCACTCTAATTTTCAGATCACGATTGCTCCTCCCTATATATGTGTAACCACACACACTCAAATTATTAAACGCATTAGGATGTGACAATCGTTTTTATGTCTTTTAGGTCTTGAATGAAGCATGTACCTCGTTCTTTCTTTGATAATGACCTTCGCTGCATTATACGTTTTGTTGATGACTGATTTAAGCCATCATATAATTGTTCTGGGTCTCACAGTCCTCTGTAACCTCTCTTTGGCATTCTGAATAAGACATATTGAGAAACATTCGGTTCGATTTATTGTTTCTGTCAAGCTATCCAATAAAACGGTCAGAATTATACACATGAATGGGTTTTGATGTGATGAATCTGAAGTTGAAATTCTTGTCCAAAGTTAGTTTTCTCTTTATCGGACCACTACTCAGGCTTTGTTATCCAATCCCATCTAGCCAAATGAACAGCAGATTTTAACAGTGTGGTTGGGTGCCTTCACTAGGAAGCTCCTTGTTCCAGTGGTCGTGTTTGCGTCCAGTTGCATTATCCTATTCATATCATTACTTCTAGTGCTAATGAGTTTGACTTTTCACTAAGGACTAAGATTTTTTGAATGCCAATTGGTGCACTTGTCCTATAGCAGCTGTGATAATCAGATGTAGTAAGATTTGGCAACCATTTGATTGGTTATTTTAAATTTTTTTAAGTATAAACAACTTTCGGAGGAAAATAAGCAAATAGATGAAAATGAAAAAGAGTAAAACACGAGGATGAAAAGATATCAGTAACTATAGTGTGGGTATAGCTAATAAGTACGACCGTCTTTCCCAGCGTATGTAGTTATTCGACCGCTTTCGTAGAAAGAGGGCAATCCATTAATATTGTGGCGGACCAAAAATAGCAATATATTTATTACGTCCAAAAGTTCATGTAACAATAAAAACAACTTATTAGTTATTAACACAAATAAAAGTTTTGGGACGTTACTTAAACTAGCCGGATGTTGTGTGTTCGGTTGAGTTTGTGTTATATCTGAAGCGTTTCGAATTCACTAGTCAGCTAACGGAACAAATACTTGTAACCAGAGACCAATAAGCTAGCTATTCTGACGCGTCCCAGACCCAGCTAACTAGAGTAAGAAGCCGAAGTTGGAAGCGGGAAAAATATATTCCATAGCAGACAGAAGCGCAGCAATCGTAAGGGGAAAAAGATCAAACGTGTATACACAGCAATGAGTTGTCCTTGGGCAGCATTACAAAAAAGCACACTCCAAGATACAACGGTTCCATTAATTTGACCGGCAAAGTCGACATGTATTCTGGACCAGGGATACTCAGGCTGTGGCCATGGGAGCGGCGGTATTCTCGCACTACACTTAGCTGCCTGCTGACACTGCACGCATTTGCTTACTAGATCCATTAGGGGCCAGTAAGCATAGCTTCTGGCGATAGATTCATACGCTTTATACCTGGATGACCAATATAGGATTGCTTCAGCACTCTCGATCGTAGGGATTCCGGTACCACCACTCTATCTCCAAACATCAAGCATCCATTTACGACACATAATAAGTCTCGACGGTGGTGAAGCTGCTTCATGTCACCGTCAAGGTTATTTGATGGCTAGCCATTGGTGACGTAGTCCATCGTTTTCCTAATGATGGAGGCGTTTCTGAAAAAAATTTGTATCTCCGAGACTGGAGCACTTGTAAGGTAGCAATGCGCGTGGTCTTTCATCGAAAGAGAAGCAATATCCGCATCTTCATCGGTCGCAGGGTGTTCGCTGATGAGTCCTGACAATGCGTCTGCCTTACCAAAGTGTTGGGTGCGTCGATACTGGATGTCGAAATCATGACCCAAAAGGATCAAGACCCATCGCTGGAGACGGTTTGCAAAGTGGGCCAGAACACCAGACTTCGAACCAAATATTGCAAGGAGGGGCTTGTGATCAGTTAGGAGTGTAAATCTCCGACCGTAAAGCAATTTGTGAAAGCGAAGCACTGTAAAGACTAGGGCGAGAACCTCCCTATCTATTTGGCTGTATTTTCTCTCTGCTTGGGTTAATGTGCGCGATTCATGCATAATGGCTTTCTCTGTTGCGTCGGGGAACTGGTGTGAAATGACAGCACCGAGCCCAAAGGCTGTAGCGTCTGCGACCACGATGATTGGCAAGGACAGATCGTATTGCGTTAACAGTAGTCCCGAGATAATAATTTTCTTCAGCTTGCAACAGGCGAATTCACGCACTTTTGTCCAGTTCCAGCTAGCATCCTTATCCAGGAGATAATTCAGTGGGGCGCGTATGTCATGCATCGATGGGACGAAAGCTGAGTAGTAACTAACTAATTCCAGAAAATATCGGAGAGCAGAGATATTGGTAGGAGTGGGCATGGTTTTTATAGCTTGGATGTTCTCGGTTTCTGGTCTGCGACGTGCAGCATTGAAGATGAAACCCAAATACTTCACGGGCTCCAAGTAAAACTGGCATTTATTCGGGCGTAGCTGGAATCCGTTGTCTCTGACGCGTTGCAGCATGGCTGTTGTGCGTTATTGTCGCTGTTCTGACGTTGTGGCAGCAATCAGGATGTCATCCAGATAAGTTGCGATCCCCGGGATACCCGATAGAATGGTATCCTTTAGTTTCTCGAAAATAGATGGGGCGGTCTTAATTCCAAACGGTAGTCGATTATGCTGGAACAAGCCATGATGTGTGTTAATGGTGAGTAGCTTTCTCGTTTCTTCAGTCACTTCCACTTAAATATAGGCATCAGCAAGATCCAACTTCGCAAAGATCTTTCCACCGTTCAGCATACTGAACAAATCTGCTGGGACTGGCAGCAGGTGATGCTATTCTAGGGCTGCGTTGAGACCTGTGAAAAAATCTGCACATATTCGGATTGTACCATTAGCCTTCCTGATAACAACAATGGGTGTTGCCCAGGCGGAATAAGAAACAGGAGTAATAACTCTTTGACGTTTAAGGTGATTAAGTTCTTCATCAACTTTCGATATTGCAGTGTATGGTACTGGTCTATTCGAATGAAAAACAGGTTTAGACTCAGGTTTCAATCGAAGTGTTGCTTTCATGGCTGAGCACCGACCCAAAACAGGCCGGAAAATGGTTGAAATCTACGTCATTAGTTCCCTTGAATATGCTTCCGGGTCATTGGGTCGCTTTACTAGATGAAATAAGGTGCTTAACGGGATGTCAGCTAAATACAGCTGGTCAAACCAACCTAAGCCAAGTAAATTAGGATCAAGTGGTGCTATATAACATACTCTAGTGAACGTCGAATCACGAAAAGACACTTTACAATGTTGTTGACCGAACAAACGTAAGTGATTACCGCATGCCGTACGAGCTTTTTGTGTTGTTGTCACCGCACGTGGTCTGCCCATTTTGATCCAATATTTTTGTGAGAGAATCGTCACTTCTAATGCCTTGTCTATTTGCAATTCAAATGGATGCCCATTCATAATAATTGTAATAAATTTTCTCTCACCTGGGATTGAGTTCTGACAGGTTGCTGCAAGACCCAACGAATTTGTGCTAGTAAACAGATTCAATTTACTATCAGTTTAAGTGTGATTTGACACACGGAATATGGTTTTTCTGTTGTTGTTTTTTTTGTTTCTTGTATTTCCGTGGACGTATACTCAGAATAGAAGAGTTGTGTTGACTGAAATATCTATGTAACCTCATGATAATATACACCCACGCTAATTTTATTACTAGTGTAAAACTAAGCGAAACGATTTTCGCTTCAGTCAATAGTGAGACAGATGTCACACTTGATTGGTCATAATAGCATACGTTATACGAATGGGTTGTTTCTGGATCGACCAAATCCTCTGAGACCATTTCACATGATAACCCCAGCATAAAAATGTGCCGAGTAAGCTTGAAAGAACAAGGTACTGTTCTGTCTGACACTATATCTCAGATAATGTTATGTAGTAGAGGAGGTCAACAATGTTTGTAGTTCCTAAAGGATCTCTGTGAATCATCGAAAAGCCCTCCATCAACCATGATATTCACTGGTTTCACTCCAAGCAATCTTGGTTTATTTACACTACACAGAAGACACAACGTTGAAGAAAGCGTTTATTTGTGGCGACTACTGAAGATGCAACAGGTATTTGGAGTTTCACAGCACTGTAACCAGTAACACCCTCTAGTATAATTTGTACCTACATAGTGAAATCAAAAGTCAGAGGTGAGGAGGTTCGAGGATATATTTGACAGGTTATCAATGTATTGAAGATGGACTGATCGCAACAGGCTAACGATTGCAGGGGATGTTGAGCACGGCGTCCCCATTCGTGATCGAGTGCGAATGCACGACCGAGCACCTTCAGCTAGGTGAATCTATTAAAACTAATGTGGTCAGCATCCAATGTCGAAATCGTACAGAACTATTGATTTTGGGGATTTATTTACCACCTCACTATTTTTCTTGTTGTCGAGTGATCTCAAAAAATGGATAAGTCGACAGGATAGAATCGCGAGGCTAAGCAGTGACCTACTGTTTGTCAGTCTTGGCACTATTTCTGCCCTTTTGCGGTAGCTTAAACGATGCCTCATGATTGACATTTTCTGATTTCTCGGAAGTTCAGTCAGCTCATTGTGCATCGTACTCAGTAACATGATTAGACATGATATTTTTTGAAAGACAGCAAATTCGTGAAGACTTAGGATATTTGTGTTATGAGCTCAATAACGTGTGAATTTATCAACTAGGCTGTTTTCCTTCTCTCCGGAGCTATGTAAATGACATATCAACATCCCCAAATACTCCAATAATCAGACCTTGAAGTTACAATGATTACCCGTATTGTGCAGTGCATGAGGAAAGTCGTTAGCAAATGTCATCACATTTTTCATGGTAGAATGCTGTGTACACTGAATTCTCCGGTCAATTAATGTAGTCACTATTGTACTAGTTGTCAGCCTGATAAAAATGAAAATTTTTGAGAAAACTGTCTTAACGTAACAGGATAATATTCAAAATGGAGTCGTTGACATGATTTTCCCCAAAGTGCACGAGCGGCTTATCGTCACACCCATAATCCTTATGCCACAAAAGGTGATTTTACCCTCTTATAAGGCCGAAAAATCCATTGGAGAATGTGTCCTTTCGCGAAGGAAACGATGGTTATTCTTCAGTTGGAAATAGTTTGGTTATTCGGATAGCGACAGTCGCATACCTGATTGTCATGGATACAGCTGAGTATGTTGATTAAGTCCTCAAACAATCGACGTTTCTGTATTAAAGAGTATAGTGAGACAAACGTTATTCAGAAGTCATCAATAGAACGAATAATGTGACGATATGCAGAGGGACGTACTGCACTCTTCATATCACATCAGTTTCAGTTTGGAAAGAACAGGAGGCTTAATGGCCTGTGTTAGTCCTGGCAATGATGGTCTCTCAGTTAATCCAACTTTATTTTGAAATAGTCAACTAATGGAGCTTCAACCACTCGTTGATGATTCGATATGAAAGTCTATAGCCAGATGGTCAGTAATTTGTTCTGGGCTTGTGGGCATTTTTGGAGTGTCCTCGTAAGTTTTCTGTTTTGGAAGACATGAAAAATGAATGCATATCAGGTGCGAATTTATCACTAAGCAACTTGAAAATTGTAATCAAGTCGCCTCGGATTCTTCTATATAACAACGGAAAAAGGTTTATCTTGGTCCTTCTAGCAACATAGGGAAGCTTCGCTATTCCGGGAATCAGCTTAGTTGCTGTTCTCCGAACCTTTTCCAAAAGCTGGGGCTAGCCACTTGTATGCAGTACTCAAGTTTGGGACTATTGCACGGCAGTGTGCAGTAGTCCTTAAATCTTGACTAACAAAGACCCCTAAGTCATTGTGTGTCTCAACAATAGGTAGCTCAGTGTTATTCATCGTATATGTGTCTGTACCTTGATGGCCAATATGTATCACAATACATTTGGAAGTATTTATCAGCAATTGCCAGGTTTAGGACCATTCAGATAAAATCTCCAGGTCGTTTTGGTGTTCTAAGCTATCACCCTTACTTTCTATCGCTCTCTATATCTTGACATTGTCAGCATATAGCAAGACCGATGATGATAGTACACGAGGGAGGTTACTTACCTACAAGAGGGATAAAATGGCCCCCAAACTCCACTAAGCTCTGTTTCCGAACTAGACAACTTGGAGTTCTCACGTACTCTTTGTTGGCGCCCAACTAGGATGTCTTTTATCCACATCAATAGATTTCCTCCAATCCCGACATTCCTTAGCTTGTATAACAGCCGGTCGTGCGGAACTTTGTCGAAAGCTTTGCTGAAGTCGATGTAGGCTACATCTACAGGTAACTTTTAGCCCTTAAGAGCTCACCAGCTTTCACGAGCGAGTAATAAGTTGCTGAGACAACAGTAACCTATTCTAAAACCATGCTGCTTCTCCGAAAGGATCCGGTTTTCATTGAGGTACTTAAACAGCTCCTTTTAAGATTTTTTTAAGATTTAAACAACCACACTAGTTAGGCTAATGTGTCGGTAGTTCTTAGGTTTATGTTGCGTACCTGTTTTGAAGACCGGACTTACAATGGCGTCCTTCCAGCCTTTTGTTAATCGACACTGGGTTATGGATAGATTAAAACATATACTTAAAGGGTTCGCAACAAAGTTAGTTAATTCCTCTAGTAACCTAGAATGCAGCTCATCGGGTCCAGTGGATTTGCCTGTCAAGCTTATTTAGCAAACCAAAGACATCGAGTTCTTTAAAAGCCATGCTGTTCGGTGTTTGTGTGGGGGATTTTCTTGGACTGGTGGGAAGGGTGTTTCCACGGTATATACATTGCTAAACTATTTTGAGAATACTTGATCTTTACTAAAGTCTTCCTCTACTAATGATGAGGTACTGTCTACCCATAGCGAAGGAAAATTTCTTTTTCCTTTTGTCCTCTGGTTTATATAAGAATACAAGCGTTTAGGACATTCCATGAATTCCTTTTTTATTAATTATTATTTATTAATTTTATCTTCGTTCAACTTTCCAGGCTTACGGAGGGTCGAGGCACAGATATTCCGAATTTTTTGATATTGAGATTTCGTCTCATCAGTCCCCAGTAAATTAAATCTATCCCACATTTTCCTTTTCGTACGGAGAAGGATGCGAACCTCCCTACTGAACCATGGTTGAGTTTCTTTGAATAACTTCGGGAATATGCTTGTGATTACAATTAAATAATTAATGAAGTGATCATGCACTTCAGAATAAATTGCACCATTAACTGGCTATCATACGTTATAAATACACTCGAATGGCACGAGGGATTGTATCGAATTAACCTTGGAATAGTGCCTACTTCATCAATCTGATAAGCGTGACTCTACATTATCATGAGAAACACTAAATGACAAATTGTTCGTACAATCCTATGAATACAGTATTTGATAAACCTCGTTGCTCTATTCCGTTGCTCCTTCTTTTATTCCGTCCAAAACCGATTGAACCATTTGTACCTTTTCAGGGTTACGTTAGGTCATTCGGAAGCGGTGTCATTGAAATGAAAAATGGCAACTATTATCCTAACTTCCATTGACCAAATAATGATTGAAGATATAATACACTTTAAAAACAGCCATACTGGAAATATTTTGTAAATTCAGCTTATTTTCGAATGGAACATCAGTACCGATCATTCGGTGTCGAGCCAACTAGCTTCCTGGAAGACCTAAACGACCCGGGATCTTGCTCATATACAGTCCACCAAAGCGTCCAGAACAATTCAAACTTCGCTACTAATTTTCAGCAACAAGCACCAGGATATTATGGTTACGAGTCTAGATTTAACATTCCACAACAGCAGCAGATTCGTTATGACCCCAAATTGTATACAAGTGCTCCTTTAGGCTTTTCGAATCCCGAAAATCAATATGATTGCAGTAACAATCGACAACGATTAGTTGCCCCAAGATGTGGTTCTCCATATGACCGTCCGGAGTACATATGGGACCAAAATTCACCTTACTCCTCGCCGAATTACAGTCTACGACCAGGTGATGCACGTTTTTCACTACCCCATTCACGGACTTCTGAAGTACATCCTCAGACTGTGAATCAGTTTGCCTGTCGTGTTTCCGCTATCCAAACACTTACATCCAACTCACCAAGTTGTGCGGGGAGTTACCTAAACGGAAGTAAAGACACAGGTTTTCATCAAACTGTGCAGACTCAATCTAGTATTCAACCTCATTGTTTACAGAATGATCCAACTGGGTCATATGTAAACACTTTGGACTGTAAATCTCAGAAAGTCAGTTTATACAAGGAGGAATCAACTCGGATTTGTGATCGTTTGTCTCAACTGTATCGTTTGTCATCCACTTCCCCAACTGTTCAACAAGAAATAAACATTTTACAGGGGCAGTTGAGAACTTTGGAATCATCCGTCTCAACATCTGAAAAGCAGCCTGTCCAAACGTTTTATCCTGCTCAGAACTGTAGTGATAAGACACTTCAGAGCGTACCTCTCTCCGTTTCTCAATCAGCCCCCAAACCATCCTCACCATCATCATATGCAATCCATCGTTACCCCGTAGATATACAACCAATTGGAACTAACTGTAGTACTTCTAACCCGCGAGTAGTTTGCTGTAAGAGTGATACATTAAAAAGTTCACAGGAAATTACTAGCACAAACGATTGCACAACAACATCCATTTCGTCCAGCTGTATTTCTGTTGCGAATACTTCGTACCCATATGCTGCCACACCCCACTTACAGGAAGGTTCTTCGGTTGTGAGCGGCCATCTATCTGTTAGTACAGTTACTAGTTACCCAACTGTTCATTCCACCTCAAATAATCAAACTACCATGTCAGGCACTATTTCAAATTGTTTCGTAGATAGAAATATATCTCCTGGATCCAGTTTACTAACTGTATGTTCTCAGTCAGGTAATGTGTGTGGCCCCTCACTTATCATATCCCCAAGTAATAATATAAATCCTTGCATCACCTCTTCATGTTTATCAAGTTTTTGCCAGTCGGCTGGTGTATCTAATGGATTTTTGGAAAATTCTATTAGCCAACAGAGCCGGGAATCACTTGCGTCTGCAAGCGCCACATTACCTCAGAATAACTCAACCCTTCAAAATTCGTTAGTTGTTTCTAGAAATCAACAGGTTATCAATGATCCGAAATCAAATTCAAGAAGAATTCCCGAGTCGTCAAGTTGTACTTCTGTAAACACTGAAGTGGACTACAGCAAAATGGATATATGCACTAGTCAAAGTAATCTCATAGGATCACTTAACTCCTGTCCATTTACACTCAATTCAGACACAGTTCAGCAATCTATACATGGATCTACAATACACTATCGCCAAGCTGAAAATTCTTCCGATCTTTCTTATAATCCTCTATGTAAAAATATGTCAGAATCTCCTTGTGGGAGTGCTTCATCTATCAATTCTGGAAATTTTTCTCAGGTATATCAAAATTATGGACAGTACGTTCCATTCACACAAGAAAGTCGGCTAAACATGAATACTGGAAGCTACTGGAACCCACATTACCAGGTAAATGCGATTTTGCTTGTTTTGAGTAAGGGTTAGATTCACGGTCGTTTTCTTTACACATGTGGTAAACTTATGCATGCTGTACACTCAGAGACTAAAGAAGTTTTATTTTAAAACATTCTAGGATTGGGCTTTTCAGCTTTTTAAGTTTCGCCATGGTAAATAAAACTAAAAATGTTTCAGAGTTGGACGCTAAACGCTAGTCAGAGATGCTATATCGGTTGGTGAGGTTGTGAGTCTTTATCAGCTGATGTGGTTGAGACACGTATTAATTATGTCCAACCACTGTCTACCTCAACTAGTGTCGACGACTGGTCTAGAAGTAGGCTGAAAGTTACGTGTGATCAAATCAAAGCGCGACTGATCTATGAGATCTTTGATTATTAAACTGAGTTGTATTGGTAGACAGATAATGTGTTTGGAGTCCGTGAGGTTATCACAATAAATGATTGGAGATTTCATGTGACATACCTCAAAACTGATCACAATGGATATGTGATTCCCCGTATCTTGAGTCTTACTCATCATTCGACTTTACATTTTAATCTCCCCAGACTGTATGCTTAATATCTAGTCTTTCTCATCATTGTTTATACTATTATTATTTGGACTTCACTATTCACACTGCCAATTTAACTAGGTATCGGGTACAGAAAGTCATAGAAATTTCGGACCGCACCGTAGATGTATTCATTCATTGCAGTCATATTTCTGTTTTTTAAAGCTTTGTAGCTTGGTTCTACATCATAATTGCAATCTAAGATTGGAGACGAAGCTATGTAATCCGAAATTGATCGTTTGGTTGTAGATGCATTCACAGTTTATCTTACTCCTGATCTTGCTTTCACGATTTATACTTTTCATTTCTGGATTTTGTTCTGTTCCGTCTCAGTCAGTCAGTCAGCTACAACGCAAGACCAGACACACATATGCATCGGTCCAAGTTGCCATACCTTGTTAGCACAACAAGATGAACACCGGATTCATAGAAGTAGTCAATTTAGTGGTGGTAATATATAAAAGATATGTTGTATATAAGGATATAGTATAGGAAGGAAGAAAGTTATGAAGCAATTTTAGTCTCAAGGTTTAAGGGAAGATAAAGTGTGTATGCACCTACGTCATTGTGATCGATTCTCAGCCATGTCACCTAGGGTCTCCAACCATTGGTTACGATAGTCACGCGGACCCCAACCAAGTAGTCTGCATCTACCAACATGGCTCAGACTAGAAGTTATTGACTTTGCGGACTGATGGCACGTCTTGGTTTGGCCGCCCCTAACTTTCTTCCAACCATCCCTAATGCTAATCAGCATAGCGCGTCGTGGTAATCGGTGTTCAGGCATATGTAACGCGTGGCCCAACCATCTCAGTCGATGAATATTCACAACCTTATCAACTGATTTACGATCATTCCCTAATACCTTGTGTCTAACCTCACTATTACTTACCCGGTTATCCCAGCAGATGCGAGCAATATTTCTAAGACATCTGTGGTCAAATACTAGAAACTTGCGAGTAT
Organism: Schistosoma rodhaini; assembly: GCA_944470415.2. Lineage (NCBI taxonomy): Eukaryota > Metazoa > Platyhelminthes > Trematoda > Strigeidida > Schistosomatidae > Schistosoma > Schistosoma rodhaini. The sequence continues at coordinate 67,662,841 of OX104044.1, forward strand.
TTTCTACTCCTAATGGCCATGTTTCACAGCCGTAAAGTAGAACAGAACGAACTGCTCTGTCTAGTAATAGAGAGTTTGCTGACTACATGTAACGTGTTATTACACTAGTAATTGGTATATGTGCTACTATCAAGTTGCCCCCAAATGCCCTGGTACGGCTGAGAGTGGGGAGAGTCCGCTCTCTCTCTCCAAATGCTCTCACACGGCCAGCGAATATATAGCCTCTGCCAGGGAAGTCCTACTAACTGCCTTCTCATGGCATTACTGTTGTTTACGAAATTGAGAGGACGAAAAGCGAATGTCCGGCGATTTAACTGGGTTGGTGGACAAGGCGAGTCCACCTAGGGGAGTTGGAAAACCCTGATTCCAAACTAATGGTGCACATGGGCTCCAGTATCCTGAGGGAACAAATGGCGCACGAATCAATCGTTGATCACCGGCCACCATGGGACTGCATCTCCTTACGATGTTTCACTGCCTTGTGGATCAGATCTTTCAGTCAAAGGCTCCGGGTGTGGCCCCTAAGAAAACCACCTGCTTCAGTCTGGGCACCTGGGCAGTATCACAGCCCTCAAGCAAATCGAATGAGATTTTGTATGGCGCATATGTATCTGGTGCTTTCTTGTTCCAATATTTATGTTTAAATAAATAAATAATAAATGATACTATCAAGTTTAGAGATTTCGGAATAATTAGCCTTCAATACTCGTCTAAATTAGCCGTTTTAGACAGTTATCTTTGAATGGTATGTGACAATTTTTTCCAATGATTTTACAGTGGTTAAAAATATACATTCGCCAAATCGCAATCACTACTTCTCCTACTCTGGAACCTGCCATGACAAAATCACTAGTGGGAATGGCAACTTGAACTAATGTACTCATGTGTGAGACTCTACGTTACGTTTGACTGACTGAGTTACTTCTCATTGTTTTTAAGTCGATCAATGTTATTTACACATTGTTTAATACTAACTTTAGAGAATGAGAGTCCTTAATGTGATTGGCATAGAAAGTTGATGAGTATACACACAAGTCTAATCTCAGTACTGTGATGAAACTGAAAAAGAGATTTTGAGCTTCTGTAATAAAAATGAACGTAATTGGTGGTAATCATTATAGCCTTGAGACGCTTCATACTTGTTAAACGTGATTCGAATAAATCATTCATTTATAACTCTAGTGGCAAATAGCTATTCTATATTTTCTATGAATAGGTTCATATTTTTTGGCGTAAAATGATTGTATTCCATTTAACTCCTTTATTTTAACTCTTGAAAATCTTTCAATATTATTCAGGGAACTTCGGGCGAATTAATTGGACAGCATCTACAGCCTATAGCACCAGCACCTGTACATTCTATCGTAGGGCCCGGAACTCAATGTATTGAAATTAATAAATTCAGTAGTATGGGCTGCAGTGATATCTCTTACGCTTCTATTCTACCGAAGACTACATCTACTGAATCACAACCAGTGAAAAAGACTAGAGGACGTAAGCCTCGAAATCACGATAATGATACAGATAAACATCCGCGAAAGCCAAAAAAGTATCGAGAAGTTGGGACTCCGACAAGTGAAGCTCAATCTGACAACATTCCTGACAAACCTGTTTTTATAGCTCCACTAACAAAGCGTCCGCGTGGTCGTGCACCGAAAAAACCTAAGACAGATGTTGGAAGTGTTGACAACTTCGTTTCGAATCCTTATGCAGTTGAAAGTATTGATGAAAATATCGACACAAAGAGTGACGAGTCTCTTTTAGAATCCAGAAAGCGTCGGGCTTCTATTCGTCCTGTTGAGGTTCGAAAAAAACGAAAGTACAGAAAGTCACTTAAATCCACGTCTGTGTTAGCGGACGATTCTTTGAATATTTCACAATCTTCAGAAACAACCCCTAATGACGCTTCACAGTTATCTGAAACAATAACAAAACAAGTTAAAGTTGTACGAGCTCGACCTCGCCCAAAGAAAAGAAGGTGCGTTTATTCATCCTCACAATTTGCAACATATTTTTGGGTTTAATTTAATGTACATTTCTTAAATTACTTTACTATTGTACAAAGTACGAAACATAAAATTAAGTCTGATTTTTCTTGAATATTTTGCGTTAATCATGCTAGTTGGAAGAAAAGTTACTGTTTAGTTCTTCCACTGGTATAACGTGTAACTAATTCAGACAAGTATAAATTTGTACTAGGTACTGTCTGTACGTTTGTAAATTCACGCATTTGGTTTTGTTTTTAACGTATCTCATAATCAATTTCACAAAGTACCAAAAACCGCGTCACGTTATAATCCCTTCCTCCCCAAATCTAACTACGTGTTTTTGAATTTTATCCATAATGTCGCCTTGCATTTCAGATCGGCATTTAGAATATTGCTTTTTATTTTTTCACCGACACCTCATTTGATTTTGATGATAATACTTGTTTACTTTGTGATTACTCAATTTCATTAGCCCATATGCTATGCATCAAAATCCATCGTTAGACGAGTTCTTATTCAACGAATCACCCTTCTTATTTTTGATAGTCTTACATACAAATGAATCATTTTGAATGAAATACAAACCAGTTGTTGTACAGCTTACATATTTTCCTTGTCTAGTCTCATCAAAACTCACCAAGTTTTATTGCAGCCAGAGTATTAGATCTTCATTTCAAATAACCTAATTTATTAAGCTCTCATATCCCTTTACAATGTTCGATTATGACAGAGAGATTGACCAGACAATAATGAAAATAATCAATTTTATTCAGTTTTCCATTAACAATCAAATGAAAAATAAAACCGCTTGTCATTTGTAAAACTCACTGAAGCATTGGTGAGGATTTTAATTTTATTTCTAATAGCTGATCGTTTACAGAAGACTTTCCTTTTCATTCATTGCTTAAAATTTGTTTAATCCCCTACAAAATATTTTAAAATTTGGTGGTACTAGTTAGTAAATAATGCATACATTAGTTTTATCACATATCGTTTGCAGTGTTTACTGGTTAACATAAAAAGTAAACTTTGTTCTAGACCTTTACCTACGTTGATCAAAAGAAAAAGACGCTCAGCATTTTATGGAGATGACTCAGGATCCGAACCGGATGTATCAGGCCGCCTAGGAAGCCGTACTTCTGAAGTTCAAGTGGAATCCGAGGGTGCTAATAACTCAAGAAGTGTAAGTTCTTACATTGATTTCCGGTAATCTTTACCCACTTTTCAAAACCGTAAGCGGCGAACTAAGAGAATAATTAGGATATTATAAGAACAAATTTTCGGGTTGGCAAAATTTGTTTCCAATTATAAACTTGCCTAAACAAAACTGTTCGACTAAATTTCACGATTTTTGGCAAGTTTTGTCATAGTTATGAAGAAGTTAACAACTTGGATAGATTTTCCAAGTACTCTTTTTCACTTCTACAGGGGGTTTGAAAATGTCAAATATAGTATAATCAACACAGCTTCTTTTCTTGCTCATAAACAAAACATTATAGCTGTAATCAAACAATATATGTAGTTGAAGGTATCGAACTATCATTCTAATAAGATCACTAGTATTTCACAACACCCCTCGATTATGCTTTAGTTTCCGGAAAAAATGTGTAGTTTTTTATTATTAAACCGGTCTACGTTTAGGGATATGGCTAGATCAGCTTTCAGCTTGTTTCTCCACTTTAGCAAGAATAGTGTCAAATGAGTTCCAAGCATTGACGCTGAAGAGGGTCAAATAAAGATGAAACAAAGTATATATCATCAGAATGATAGTTGTCGTTCGGTTTCTTTCGTCAGGTTTTTATCTTAGGGTCTTCTAATTTTCCTTCTGTATCCACGTTCTCTTTTAATAATATGGCTAACCTCGACTGTCTAACTTAACCTTAATGTCATTACATGGCTCTTAAAAGGGTTAATACGTTCCCAGTGCAAAATTTGTTGCGATGTTTTAATTATGAGTAACAAATTATATCAGAAATGTTATTCGGTGAACGATATTATGTCACATTGGGAAGCATGAGATTAAAAACGAAACCGTCACGTCATTAAACACAGCATAGTATTCAGTTTCTACATTTCTATTATTATTACATCCTACTTAGTGTCAAATAATTATTAGATCTCTTTTACAAAGTTTGTACCACTTAGGTCAGCTCATTGGTGGAGCCGGTGACTTAATGGTTAGAGAATTTAACCTTTGGTCACCAAGTCTCAGGTTTGAACTTTTCTCCGTCTACTTCGGTTTTGGTAACCGGATGTAGTTCATGTCTAAGTACCTGATATGAGTTTAAAAAAGTGCATTCATGTCCTAATTACTGTCTGAATTTTTTGGGCCAAGTTATGGTATTGTCAGAACTTCTGTTCTAATAAAAATGTCAGGTATCTCATTTTTAGCTAAAGTGCTTTTATAGATAAATTGTGTTGATAAAATATAAATATTTTTTACCTTAATATTTTATTGTTATAGAAACGTCGTTCCGAACGAAATACTGGCGATCGTAAAAGTTATACTGACGATTTACAGCTCAACCTTAGTGATGATGAGATCGATGGACAGGATGGTGAAGTGATTACGCTTAATGATTCTGCTGTAAGCAATTTGACGAAGAATAATATAATGTTAATTAACCATATTTTCCCTACTAAATCCTTAGTTGAACTTTAAACTCTCAGTTAAAGACTAACGTACTTATGTGCTATTTCAATATATGTCTAAATTACTAAGTTCAGGTTTTCTGAGAATAGATGGTAGTTGTGCAGTAGCTGAAGGCCAGCTGAACTGCTCCTTAAAGTGTTCCGCCCATCGTTCTAAACGTCTGGGCTGAGGGCAGATAAGGGTTCCGTTATTTTCCGAGATTGTCTCACTTACATTTGACTTCTTAATTCCGGTCTCTTTTGTTAGTCTGAAGAGTTGCCTTGTGTTGCCTACAGTCACTACCTTTTCCATCTCCTTTGCTTTCGTTGCCCACTACTGCTCACGATCTTTCCCTAAACTTTTAGTTAACCTAGATCTAATTTGTTTACGCTCTTCGTCGTATTCGGAGCCTGATGGAATGAGTTTACGCGAATCCATCAGTGAAATAGACTTGGAAGAAATCCATTGGATTTTTGGAACCCTATGGTTTAAATTACTAATAGATGTTACTGCTGTTTGCACAGCTGTTCGTATATCTTTCCAAGCAGCATCTGGGTCAGTCTCGTTCCCAGAACTGCCTAGATGTGGACTCAGTTGTTCCTGAAATTTACATTTGGCTTTCTCGTCCTCCAGTTCAATCCTAATGGGTCTTAGTGTAATTTTCCTGCGTCCAGTGAGGCGCAGACAAATGCGCGCTCGTATTCAAGCGTGATCAGAGTCTAAACAAGTATTCCAATACGAGTGACAATCTTCAATCGAGCCTCTCCAACGATGACTGATGGCAATATGGTCTATTTGAATCCATCGTTGTTTTGATGCAGGTGGTCGCCATGTTAGACGATGTCTCTCCTTATGCTTAAAGTTAGTGCTTGCTAGAAATAAACGATTGTCTGAGCACAGTTGCAACAGACGATCACCATTATCGGTTCGTTGAACCGGAATACTAAAACACCCACCTAAATGTCTTTCTGTTTGATTTAAGCTGCCTAATTAGGCATTAAAATCACCCGCTGCAAGTACCATGTCTGAGCGCTTAGCTCCGTACTTGTTGGGACCTTACCGCCGGAGACAGATATTCGTGGGATAAGGTGAGGTGTGCATTTTCAGGGTCGACCTTTTCTGACCCTACCCCTCCTTGTGGGAAGGCAGGATCGCTGTTATGCTGGTTGTCTGAAGGAAACACCTTACTGCTGTCACACGTCTGTACAGTCAGCAGTACGACTTCGCCCTCGGGCCTTGGGTTTTTGCTGCTTTTAGTCTTACCGTTCTTCAACCGACCTGTCTGGCATGGTAGGACCTTGAGGAACGACTGTTCCAGCCAGTATAGCTCGATTGGTTTATTACGACAAGCACGCTCGACCATCACGTCAAGGTAGCAGCAACGGTCGGGTTTTTTTTAAGGGAAACAAAAGTAACTAACTAAGTTACTAAATTAATTAAAATTAAGTTATGCAACATCTTTTATCAATGTACCGTAAACCGATAGAAGAAAGGAAAGTTAGGGGAAAAGTGCAGACGTGTAAATGATGTCATGCTTTTATTACTACTAGAAGTTCATGACGAGCGTAAACATTTTTTGTTGAATTAAACTTTTGTAGAAAAACGAATGTATCTGGGTAGCAAATCGTGGTATAAGCTGTTGAATACTAACTAATTTTCTTTTATCTTCTCAATTCTTCCATTTAAAAAACTAGTCTATTTTCACAGGTTTCTTTCTAGTAAGATTAATCCAACCCTGACATATTGATTACCAATGATACTGTAAAATGTGCCACAAGAATTTATGTGTTTGAATACTCATACATCATATCGGTACAGTCAGTAGGAATTACCAGTAAGAAGAGCGGATGAATTGGGAATGTAACATATTAGACATTTCTAGAAACCTTGTTGTAATGAACTTATGTTTTAATTGTAGAAGCAGCATGTTAAATACGTATTTCCAAGCGCAACACTTATAAATGAGTTACTTTTCATTTGAGCGAACTTTAATATATAATCGCTCAAATAACGATGTGAAGTGCTACTTTTAAACTTTTATTTTATTAGTGTCTGTGTGTTATGAAACCGTGATAGAGATTAGAAAAACAGCATATTTTTGAGGTTTGTTATCATCGAAAAGTAGTTGTGTTATTAAATCAGCCTAACAGCTCCCTACTTATCGTAAGTAAATATTTCTGGTACTTGGTTCTTAGAATAATAAAAGCTAATAATTTTTTGTTGCACAAAGTGACCTAAAATAAGGACTTGAAAGCTATAGAGCCATATTTATATTAAATGCGATATACTCACGATCACTATGTTTGATGTGTTAGAAGAATCATTGGTCTAGTTATTTGTATGACTTAAGTAATGTTTGTTTTGTACTCAATAATCCATAAGCACTATGAAATTCAAAGTATCTTATTTAGTTTTCCCATAATCCTTGATTGTATTTCATTTTCTTTTAGTTATTATACCGGTTTGTGTATTTTGTTGTTTAGGATTTTGCCGAAGATGTTGATAACAAGATTGTTGAGTCTGTACTTGGTCGACGAATTACTAAGAGATTGATCAAAAGAATTACTCAAACTGAAATAAGATCTACTGACGATGTTATTAGCAAAAGTAGTAAGGTTGAAATGCAAAATTCAACAAATAATTCAGGGGACAAGTCTCAAATCACAGTTACAGAAGAAGAGGAAGAAGAAGAAGTTGAAGAATTCTATTTGAAATATAAATCTTAGTAAGTTTTCTAGTGATTATCCTCTTAACATTCTCTACTCTCTTTGTTCTCATTTTATGGTGATATTGCGAAATTCCATTAGCAGTTCGTGCATTCACCTGTCTTTAATCATACTTCTTCCTCAGAACACAATAATTGATGTAAATTAAACACAACCATATACATATGTACTGCTGTCCGGCCATTAAAGCATATATTTTATTGTGATGCTCAACTCTTATCGATTTTCATAGTTGAAATCACAAGTCCATCTGCACTACCCCACATTGAAAACCTGGACAGCCGTTTCATCCTGGTATGGAACTCCTCAGCAGTTCTCATCCACGATCTCGCTCGCGGACGCTCAATCTGTAGACCACTGAGTCGGCATTCAATAGTGTTAATGTCTAGCTTCAATCAATCAAAAAAGTTACGCGACCATCTTCCATTGTCTTCGGTGTGTAACTGCCTCACACCCGACACAGTTCAATTACATTAATGTCATGGATTCTTACAAGAACTACGGGAGTTTCTTCTTGAAGCTAGTCACTAGTAAGCATATGATTGTTATTAGTTTGGGAGGTTTGTAGAGATTGTGGTATCTTCACAGGTAAGCGTTCGTGTGCGAGACCGAAGGTCTTGAGTTCGAGTTCCCGCGTTTGGGGTCGTGAATGCGCACTGCTGATGAGTCTAATACTTGGGGGGGGGGCACAGCCATTCAGTGCTTCAAGATTCTGAATAGTGGTATAGCTTAAATAGACTCGTAATTTCAACTGTGAAAATACTTTAATTTCCCAAAATCTTCCATCGTAATGATTTCGCTATTTCATGCGGTCCAAACGTTTGTTTCGTTGGAATAATGTACAAATAAAGACAGTATTCCTTAGGCTAGAGTTTTGAAGTGAACCATAGTTGGAAGTCATTGACCGACTGTCTGATGAAGTATCAGTATAAAAAGTCAACGATTGCAATAAACTCATGTTATCTGTTTTCAGTTTTTGCCAGTATCCTGAATAATTTCAAAGCTAAGAATAAATCACATAAGCATGTAATAATACCAACACCTATACCATATTGTCTGAAGTGTAGAAAAGTCTATGAAAAAGAGAGCTGAAAATACTATCAGTTTACTGCGTAATTGACCATCAGTTGTAGCATTATAAATTAGCCTAGGTCTGAGTTATCAGTACATGGTACACATCCATCTCAGTCAGTCAGTCAGCTACAACGCAAGACCAGACACACATATGCATCGGTCCAAGTTGCCATACCTTGTTAGCACAACAAGATGAACACCGGATTCATAGAAGTAGTCAATTTAGTGGTGGTAATATATAAAAGATATGTTGTATATAAGGATATAGTATAGGAAGGAAGAAAGTTATGAAGCAATTTTAGTCTCAAGGTTTAAGGGAAGATAAAGTGTGTATGCACCTACGTCATTGTGATCGATTCTCAGCCATGTCACCTAGGGTCTCCAACCATTGGTTACGATAGTCACGCGGACCCCAACCAAGTAGTCTGCATCTACCAACATGGCTCAGACTAGAAGTTATTGACTTTGCGGACTGATGGCACGTCTTGGTTTGGCCGCCCCTAACTTTCTTCCAACCATCCCTAATGCTAATCAGCATAGCGCGTCGTGGTAATCGGTGTTCAGGCATATGTAACGCGTGGCCCAACCATCTCAGTCGATGAATATTCACAACCTTATCAACTGATTTACGATCATTCCCTAATACCTTGTGTCTAACCTCACTATTACTTACCCGGTTATCCCAGCAGATGCGAGCAATATTTCTAAGACATCTGTGGTCAAATACTAGAAACTTGCGAGTATTTTCTACTCCTAATGGCCATGTTTCACAGCCGTAAAGTAGAACAGAACGAACTGCTGCGCAGTATACTCGTCCCTTAATTGACAGACGGATATCTCGTCTTCGCCATAGGTGACGTAAATGGCAAAAGTCAAAGGAGCTTTTTGAATCCGTGCTGAGATTTCGTCAGACACCAACCCATTAGGGCTGATCAGACTTCCAAGATAAGTGAAGTTGTCGACGCGTTCGACTACTTCACTCCTTATCCTTAGTTCAGGTGTTGACGCAGGCCAGTTCTGGAGTAACAATTTACATTTGGATAGGGAGAAACGCATCCCAAACATCCTGGCATTATTACTCAGTTCTTACAGAAGACTCTGCATTTTGTCAGCGTCTTCACCAAAGAGGACTATGTCATCTGTGTATTCTAAGATTACATAATACACATCCATCTATTATGTAATCTTTACGTTTCTCAACTATTAACAAATTATATACTCCTTTCTCTTTCATAAAAAGGTTCTGTTCTTCAGTAAAGTATGTATTTGTTGTCATTTAAAAAAAATATTTTTGTAGTTCATACCTTCATTGTGAGTGGCGTGCTTTAGATGAAATCACTGATCCTCGTATCCTTCCGAAAATAAGGCGATTTGAGATGAAACAGGCCAATTCGATACGCACGGAAGTAAGTTTTTATTTAACTAATTCAATGGCTAGACTTTTATTTTTACAACTGAGCGTAATACTTACATATTATTGACTGTCTAACTGTTCATTTAGTATGTGCACATGTTCTATATCACCAGCATCACTAAGACGCATATATAATGGTTTTCATAGCATTGGTTGTCAGAAGTGGGGTCTATATTATATAGTTCTTTCTATTTCAGACTCAATAAAGGGACTTTACACACTAATTATTATACTTTTGCTAACAATCAAATGTTATCATCTATCACTCGAGACGACAGTGTTATCCGGCGGAGTACCGAATTACCGCACCAGTCAGTTCAATCATAAAATCATTGACAAAAAAACGTTACTTTAAATGCAACTTATGCATGTATTTCAGAAAAGACGTAATAGGCTGAACAATGTAAAATCTCACGTCTTAATTCATCCGTTTAAACAATTAACCGAAATAGAATAAGTATACAATGGACAAATATTATGTTATTGTATTGTTAGTATATTTTGGGTAATAAGTTCTGGTATTTATGACCAACACTTTATAAGCTATTAGACCTTAATCTAAAATCTTATAGTCCTGCACATAACGCACGCCAATAGACACAACATAAAACCGTTGATATCATTCTGCTCTAATCACTTTGTTTTTAACTCACTTGTTTCTCATCTGTCTGCCTGCATTTTTTTCTTACTTAAACCTTAGGAATTCACAGTTGGTAAATGCTGTGAAAACGTTAGAAATAAAATTTTAGTTTATTTATTTTTTATCTTGGGTAATCACCGGATTACTAGACAAGTTATTAGGTAACTTATTCACACCACAAGTGGAATTTTAAATCATACTTTCAGTGGACAAATCATTTTGATGATATTGAAAATTGTTCTCGTGTTATAAAAGTAGTGTGGAAACTACTACATCGTTTTATGAATAGACTTATTGTTTCCTTGTTGAACTCTTAACCTTGGTAACTGTTTTGGACTTATTGGTTAAAACACTTCTTTAGATTGCAAATTCAAATTCTGTTCTACTTGTTTAGTTTTGGGCAACTGGATATTATCATTATTTCATACACGTTGCGTATCTCGAAGATTATAGCATGAAGCTCTTATTTGTAAGAAAAATAAACTTACTGGTTGTTCATTGTAATGTTAGTGTGAATTATACTTCGACTTTAATGCTCATTAAGTCTTGAATAACTCTGATTCACATATTATTTTTCAAATTTACTTGCTTTTCAGTTGGTTTTACTTGTACTCTTAATTGATTATGTTTCTAACTTTTAGGATGATGATGTCGTATTGTTTAACCCCGATTATGTGGAAGTTGAACGCGTACTAGATGTTAAAGTCTATAGTAATGGTCAACTAGTACCTACGGAGAAGTTAGAACGTGAGTCTGGTAAAGAAAACTTCAGTGGTGATCCAGCGGATTTGAAAAGGTATATTAGACGACACAAAGAGCGCAATAAAGTCCGTAATGTTCGTGAAACAAAATGCAAAATAAAAAGTGAGGCTCCATCTGAGGAGTCGACTATCATGTTAATGAATACTTCAGAATCGGTTTCAGAAAATCATTCAACAACACCACTTACTGAAGATTTTCTTGAAGCTGATAACAACCCAAATTGTCCTCCTCCTAGTAGTTCCAATGCAGGCGATACATCTTCACATATGTCTCAGACCACACTTGTTGAGTTAGATATAAAGTCTACAGACACTATTTGTCCTAGTCCTGCTGATGCAATGTCGTCTCATAATGAAGAGAAAGATAGGTTTGTTGATATCAGTGATGGAAATACATCGTCAGCAGCTAAGCAGTCTGAAATAGAAAGCGTTCAATTGGAAGCAGCTTTACTAACAAATAAAATTGGAAAAGATGATGTTGATGATAAGGATGATGACTATGGCACCTGTTCTCCTGTTAATGTAACTTACTACCTAGTCAAATGGCGTTCGTTAGCTTATGAAGATGCCACGTGGGAATTATCTCAGGATGTTGACCCAACAAAGGTTAAAGAATTCTACAAACGTCGTTACCCACCAAGGAATCCTTTTATTCCTAGGGATAATAATTACAAGGTAATATTGTTTACTATCTTCTTATGTTTTGGTAATACATGTATATAAAATTATTTACTAATATTAGTCAAAAATGCTATACTACATAGTATAGATGAGTGTTTTTACGGTCTTAGATATTTTTCCTTATAATATATATCAGTCATTTCCAAAGTATTTTTTGTGGGTATATTATTCAATATATCTACTTTTACCCATACGTTTATAGACTAACTCTCTGCAGATAACAAAGGATGATTTTGTTACTCTACATAATTTTGATGTTTTGTTTACCATAAATTATATTTGTACAAATTTTCTGCTTCTTTTCCTTCATAATTTGTACTGAGGGAATTGCCAAAGCTTACTCATATTTGAGGTCGTTTCGTTCCTTTTTTTTGAAAAGAAAAATCAAATTCATAGGTACACAGGGTTTTGCTCTGATTTTTTATTTTCATTAACACATGACTTTAAAGTGTATGTGTTTGCTGTTTGAATACTATTTTATGTTTAATTCTAATGCATCTGATTTCTAATGGTTAATATTTTCCTGTGAAATGTTTTATCTCATAGATTATTCGACCTGATCCTTCTACTTGGAAACCGATCGATTCTAACACAGTTTATAAAAACAATAATAAACTGCGTGATTATCAAGTTGAAGGGGTGAATTGGCTTACATTCTGTTGGTATCATCACCGTAATTGTATTCTTGCCGATGAGATGGGTTTAGGCAAAACAGTACAAAGTGTTACATTTCTTTTAGAAATATTTAAAGCTAATGTCGAAGGTCCATTTCTAATTATTGTTCCTTTATCTACTGTTGGTAATTGGCAACGAGAATTTGAAAATTGGTCAGATTTTAATGTGATTATTTATCATGGAAGTTCTGTTAGTCGAAGTATGATTCAAGAATATGAAATGTTCTATCGTAAGCGTACATCCGGTGCACCTAGACACGATATTTATAAATTTCATGTGATAGTTACAACTTTTGAAGTTCTTATGAATGATATTGAATTTTTCGGTCAAATTCATTGGGCAGCTGCTGTGATAGATGAGGCGCATCGACTAAAAAATAAAAAGTGTAAACTTGGTGAAGGCTTGAGATATTTAGATTTGGTAAGTTAAATATTTGTTTTTTCTTCATTTTGTTTGTTATTTGTGCAAATGGAATGCACTTGATATGCAACCTGTATAATAATAATAATAATTTGTTTTTACGGAAATCAGTGGGGATAAGAAATCGTTTTCGTGGACTAACACCATCGATTCGTTGTTGCACGACCTTCCTCCTACTCGTACACACTATTCACTTAGATTAAATCTGTAATGACAATGATTAAACTGAAGTCCAAACATGGATTTGATTATTTTCCATGTGTTTACAAAATGTTCATTAAATAGGCGATAGAGGTGTTGTGTATCATTTGTATTTGTAGTATTTCTTCGTTACGCATCTGAAGTGTTACAACAACCGATTACCTAAGCAATTTAATGAGCATATATTTCTGGGATGTTACTTCGACTGAAAATTTATTACTATTCTTAATAGATGATATTTGCCAATCAGTATCTCATAATTTTGTTTTCCCATTGGAAAGAAATAGAAAAAGTCTCACTTTAGTGATTTTACTAATTACTTGTTTATATCTTTTATCTAGCGTAGTGTCTACCCGTACTGCTATTTTATACTTTGAATTAGACTGCTAATATTTTTTATGAACTAAATTATACCCGATATAGCTCTCATATGTAAAGCTGAAATATGAGAGCGAGCTTGATCAAATCTGTGAATGACTTTGACAAGTTGTTGACACATTCAGCCAGTTGGAACGCAGCAAATATGAATGAGCGATTTATGATTCCGTGATTAGGATTCAGGCTTAGTTTTTAGATTAAGGATCTGTAGTTAATGCTGAAGGTCAGGATTATAATCCATAGTTTCGGCTTCAAAGCCAAAATTAGGTTCTAAGGCTTATGATATATGTCCTTGGGTCATGGTTAGGGATTAGTTTTTTTAAAAGTTAATCCTACATCCAAACTTTAACCCTAAACTGTGATCCTAACCTTTAACTCTACATTTCTCTTTATGATGCTTTCCTGAGTAAAATTTTTCTTAATTCAACCAACCCTCAGCGTTTCCTTTGTTATTTTACCTGTTTAGTCGGTAGACGACGTGCTCGCTTTCTGTATGTGCTGTGACTTTGGAAAAACTTGGGTGTTCATTATTGCTTCCCCTCTTAGCATTTCTCATGTAGTACACAATGATGCGTTTATTAGTATTCTTAAAATAAATCGCATTTCCATTGTCTGAAACTTTTATTTATAACTGCGTTTTGTGATTCACTGATTGTTGGGATGACCCTGCATTTTTCTCGCAAGCGACATAACAAGTTAAGGGGTCATCAAGGAGCATTTCAACCAATCAGCGATTAATTAGAAGTTATGTGAAGTTATGTTGCTAAAATAACGAAAATAGAAAAGTGACATGTGAAGATCCTAATTGGCTGATTTATACACTGCTACTATGTTTAGCAGTATTCTAGAACTTTCAGTAAAAACTCAAGGACTCTTAAATTACTATAAAATCCCTATATTTTCTGTACATAAAAGAACCCTGTAGTAAAGTGCTCCCCTCACACTTTGTGCCTTTTCTCTGGTCTTCAAGTCGGTGTATAGTTCTAGCTCGGGGGTACGGAACTAGCTTAGGGAAGCGAATATAGTGTTCACAATCGGCCAGACGTAACACTGATGTAAATAGTTTTCAATACTAATATATTTGTAATATCCCAATGAGCAGAAAAATTAGATTTTCTGACGTTTCGTTTATTTATTCTCTGAAGAAGTGGCTTGCACTGAGTCACGAAAGGTCGGAAATTCTAATTTTTCTACTCATTGGGATATCATAAATATATTAATTTATTTATAACAAACTACCCAATGCTCAATTTACTCAAAATTATCAGTTTGCAATACTGCATTATGCAGGATAATGATAAACATTTTAGTCTAAATAAAAGAAATGCAGCCTGAGGTCAATATGGCTATCGAGTTAAAAATTTTCTTTTACCGTATAAATTTCAGGATCACCGTGTCCTTCTTACTGGGACTCCATTGCAAAATAATGTAGAAGAGTTGTTTGGTTTATTGAATTTCTTGGAACCTGAAAAATTCAGCTGTTCAGCCACTTTTGTTGCTGAGTATGGTGAATTGAAAACCGAAGAACAAGTTGAACGTTTAAAAACAGTGCTAAAACCTATGATGTTACGTCGGTTAAAAGAAGATGTTGAAAAGAGTTTAGCTCCAAAAGAAGAAACTGTCGTTGAGGTAACTCAGTAAATTATTTAAATAATATAAGTAATACAATCAATTTTGTTTTTATCTTGTCGCTCATCCACATTTTTTTTCTTTAAATAGGTGGAATTGACTAATATACAGAAGAAATACTATCGAGCAATCATGGAACGTAACTTCTCGTTTCTATGCAAAGGTTCCAGTACGAATGCACCTAATCTAATGAATATAATGATGGAATTGAGAAAATGCTGTAATCATCCATTTTTAATTAAAGGCGCTGAAGATGCTATACTCTCAGAATTTCAGGTATTAATTAACTCTTAAGACCTTTAATTTTCTCGACAATTAAAATATATAAATATAATCCATTTCTCACCGGAACATCATTTTATATCATTCAGAAAAAAAGCGGTTCAATGCTTGATCTATAAATATGTATATATGATGGACTATGTTGATTAGGTCTATATAAATACCGTTGTACGGCTTTATTAAATGGTCCTCATTCTTGACCTGAAGAAAACTTTTTGTAAACTTAAGATTACGGATGACTAAAGCTACTTTGGTTTAAAATACTTGTAAGCGTAAACGTCTCGCAGTGTTTCACTGGATTCCATAAATGATAGCAATATAAGGATGTTTAGAAATAAAGAATGGGTGTAAAAATTGACAATAAGTTAGGTGGGATGAAATTGCTTCTCTGAATTCCGAGTTTTTAGTCCATAGAAAGCATAAAATACGAGTTTTACTGAAGACAACTGAATCGATGACAAAATAAATATTATTTTCATATATTTCTGTTATATGGCTTACTCAGTTTAGTAAAAATACATCCTTTTGATTGTTTAATTACGAAAAATTAATGGTTTTTCAATGTTATTGAAGGCAAACGATAATACTTTGAGTGAAGATGATCTAACCTTTCGAACAATGGTCTATGCCTCAGGAAAGCTTGTGTTAATTCATAAGTTGTTGCCGAAATTGCGCGCTGATGGTCACAAAGTCCTCATATTTTCTCAAATGATTCGTGTACTCGATATTCTTGAAGACTATCTTGTTCACCAAGGGTAAGTTGCCAATTTTTCAGATGTCATGCTGGCATCATGAGTGCAAAAATCTTTTATCGTGTCGTATACTTTTCCTTAACTTTAGAGTTTACAAACAATTACAATTATTCTTTGTCATTCTAAAAATTAATAGTACCAAGTTATTTGACTGAAATCTGCTTCTGTCTGGGCAGCCGGGCAGTAACACAGCCTACACACAAATTAAGTGACTTGTGTGGCGCATATGTATTCAGTGCATCTTGTACCAATATTTATTTGTTCAAATAAATAATCCCAACGAACAGTTTTGTCCAACGAATCGAAGGCGGTCCTAATGTCAAGAATCATTATGATTGTTGGCCTGTGATAAGTATAACGGTGTTCAAATATTTGGCACAGGGTGAAGATGTGATCAATCCATTCTTGACCAGAACGAAAACGAGCCTGCTCCTAGCGAGTCAGTATTTCTCGGGTTTCCAGTAGTCTGCAAATTATGATGGAAGCCAATAGCTTGGACGCAATCTCCAGTAGACTAATCCCACTATAGTTGTTGCATAAGTGACGTGAACCCTTTCTAAAGATAGGGACAACCATCCATGATCTTGAAACACTCTTAAATTGCCAAACGTTTGCAAACAACTCAGTCGGTTGCCTGGCCAGGAAGTCTCCACCATCTTTAAAAAGAGCCAGAGGTAAGTTATCCAGGCCTAGTGATTTGTGGAGCCTCAGGAGTTGGAGTTCCTTGCTGACTTCTTCATCGTTGGGTAGATCAGTCGTCACGAGCCATGGAGGGAGCAGGACAGTCTGATCGATGTCACTGGGGCAACAGACCAGTCGAACTGCTCCTCGAGAAACTCTGTCCATCGTCTGAGACGTCGATGGATGTTAGTGATTGGCATCCCGTCAGCTTCAAAGATTGTTTCGCTTACACCAAACTTTTTGTTGCCAGAGTTGAAAGAGCATTGGGCAGTTACCAACTGCACTTGCTGCTTTTAACTCGTTAGCACGCTTCGACCACCAGGCTTCATACTGAATATTTCTAAAAATGTTTATCTTTCGTTTTAGATCAGCTCTGCTTCACAAACTTCGTTCATCAATTGTTATCTCATGTATAAATTCCTATGCATTTCGCCATTACTCTATTATAGGATAAAACAGACGAAAAATATCTCCGTTTGAATTTTTCTAATATTCAGTATGATGAAATCTTCTAAAAGCATGTAAAAATATAATGAGATTGCTAGTTTTAATAAGTTAGTGAAAATGAATCTATTAGGAGTGAAATTTTTTCATACAATTAAGCTACTGATAACTGAATTGTCTCTCGTAATCGAAATGGTTTGGGTACAATCTGTAGTCATGTAACATGTAATCAAAGTCTAGCTCTACTTAATTAGTATTCACGTTTATTTTTTCTCCTTTTTAAACAAAATGTCTCATGAAGAGTACTTGCATGCTTTGTATAATTGGTTACTGCATTATCATTTGAGCCCCTCTGATTCATTATATAATACTATGTATCATTGATGTTTTAACTGATATCACGTTTGATCTACTGTTGTCACTGTGTACAAGTAACTTTACAGTGGTGCCGTAAATTAGGCTTATTATTTTTAAGTCTATAAATTGTGCTCCCCAATCATATAACAGGTTAGTTTTGTATTGCTATCCCTGTAGGCTAATAGGAAATTAGTGCTTGGCTTGTATGTCGAAATTATAGGCTTGTAATTCACACTAACATTAGTTACAATATTACGATTTGTTATTGTTTATGTGTAATATTAATGTTAGTATAAAAAAGAACACTCCAGCTAAATTATGGATGTAGGGGTTTCGTTTATTACTAACTTATGGCAGGATTGTACTATCTCAATTTTACTGCTTTATTACATTAGTAAACATAATTGCAATATATACATATATATAGATTTATATGTCTCTTGAATACAACATTACTGTTATACTTTTCTAAATATTTGCGTTTTCATGCAGAATTATTCATTTTAGTGTGTTAACTTCAATTTAATTTATCTTATCTCCCTATAAATTATATGCAATTTATTTATACTGTGTTTAGGTTTCAGTTTGAACGTATCGATGGACGGATTCATGGACCATTACGTCAAGAGGCAATAGACAGATTCAGTATTGGTGAGTTTTAAGAAATCGTTTTACAGAGTAGTTTATCAACCAATTGTAGCAAATTGAATTCTATTGATCATAACAATTAACAGATTATGTGGAATTGCCTTTACCGTAAACATTAATAGAAACCTCGTAGAACATGAACATAAATATCCTTATTTTCTAATTATGAATAAAAAATTTAGACATCTTTAAATGTTGTTTACCGAAAAAAACAGTTGAACCTATTGGATTTCTTTAAAGAAAAAATAGTTTTGATCAATAATGTGACGAGCCAACTATATTTCTTTCAATTGATACTACAATTTCAGGACAGTAATGTAGAAATAATCACGTATTGTTCATTTACCTTATGACACCATTTATTTAACTTATACAACTGTAAAAAGAACAATTAATTAAATAAAATAATCAATAAATAAATATTGTTTAATAAATCATATAATTTATAAAACAGTTCAAAGTATGATTAGTAACACACACCTCAAAGTTGATTGTAAGCTGTATAATATTAACTTATATCTTGGAATATATCTTGCTAGTTAATTATCAATATGATTTCACATCAATATCATGTAATAGCAAGTTTCTTTTCTCTCATAGGTATTGTAAATTTTCACGGTTTTTTTTATACATCTAGAGTGTCTTATGCGTGATACATTATTTATCTCATCAAACATGTACTCTCTGTACTTCCTTATATAAATTGATTAGCAGAAACTGATATTTAATAACTTTTTGAACCAAATGATTGTGTTAATTATCATATAAACTGGAAAATTTTCTACTGTATATAAAGTATATCGTCATTTTCAAGGGATTAAATCATTTTTCATAGTTGTAATTCTTCTTTTACTCCCTCTATTTCATCAACGAAACAAGAGAAAGAAAAAAGTTCCTACTTCAACAATTTTCTTTTTAAACCTAGACTGGGACTTTTTTTCGTTCCATTAGGTATCGGATTTGTGTTGTGGTATGTCCTTTTTTCTTTTCTATTAAACTATGTAACATGTACATCGTTTAGTAGTTTTCTCTTCTTTTTTTCTCCATATTCTACCAAACTATATTTGATTTTCAATACACACGCATACATATGTACGCTCACATACAAATAGCAACATGCAATTCTATAGTCATTAAAACTATTTATTTCTACACGAAACACCTATAGATATCAACTGATCCTTTCTTTTTTTTTGTTAAAATTACTTGTCTAAAATGTTAACAGTTTCGTACATTATCAACTAATAATCATGAATAGTAATAATGATATTGCTAGTAATCTGATAAATTATTTGGTGACATTTAATATTAAGAGAAGAAACGTGTCTTGTTTATTATATTTTTAAAATCCATCATTCAGATAATCGTTTTGTTTAATTAACAGTAATGATGATAATAACAATAGTGTGAATAGTTTGTATAATGGGATGTTGATAACTTATTGATCGTAAGCAAAGTAAGCAAAAGTTTTCATGATTTGATTTTTAATTCTTTTTGTTACCCATAAACACAAACTGATTAGTGGTGTTTGCAGCATTATGTGTATGAATTCGTTTTAAGAGGCTTAAATGATTCCCTTACGTTTAAAGATGAATCTATAGAGGAATGTCATAAATTTGATTTTGAATCTTTGTATCATTGATAATAATTTTTGACGGTATATTGTTTTCTTTTGTTTAAAATTGAACAAATAACTCAGTAACTAATTCTGTATAGTCAAAATACTGCCCCTTCGATATGTTTTAAAGTAGAAACAAACGTACGAATTCCCATCTGTATTAAGATTTCTTGACATGTAGACAACACTCGACACTACTTCAACGTCGACCTAGTATTTACTTAAACACCAATGGTCAAATTTATTCTTAATTCGAATCTACCTTGTAATTAACAGTTTGAAGTAATGTTTTTTGAAAATTGTTTCCAATAATTACCGTTAATGAGTTAAGCTATCATCGCTTATATACTTGTATATTTGTTGAGTGTGATAAGCTAACTTTCAAATTCTTAGCACCAACTAAAATTATCTTCGAAAATCAAATTAATCCTAGGATGTTTATTATTCTTCAGGCCTCCGTGTATTCTTTATGGCTTTCATCGATAATATGATGCCTGTTAATTATTGTTTCCATTCGTTTTGTTTATTTATTCATTTATTTATCTACTTTTTCTTATTTTAGATCCAGATAAATTTGTCTTTTTGTTGTGTACCAAAGCCGGTGGTTTGGGGATTAATTTAACTGCTGCCGATGTGGTAATTATTTACGATTCTGACTGGAATCCTCAAAATGATCTTCAAGCGCAAGCACGTTGTCATCGTATCGGTCAACAAAAGATGGTTAAAGTATATCGCTTAATTACTCGTAATACATATGAACGTGAAATGTTTGATCGAGCATCTCTTAAACTAGGCCTAGATCGAGCAGTTCTTCAATCTATGGGCAGTAAAGAAGCTAGACAAGTATGTGTACTAATTTAGTGATGGTTATGTTAATTGTATTTTCTATCAATAATAAGAATCTAAATCAATGGTATGATAATTATTTTGTCGAGTAACTAAATGTACTGTAATTTTCCCACTACAAGTATTATTGATTATTTTCACACTTATTGGCACGTATAAATTTCTTATTTCTCTATTTTTTATTGATTCAGTTTTATATCAAAACTCTTAAAACACGTAATAATGATCATCATAAGTATACGTTTTTTCGAAAAAAAGACATTTCAAATTAAAATGATGCTAAAATGTTTAAGAACAGTAAGTTCAAATAAAATACGGTTACATAACCCTTACAAATTCATACATGTACGTCAAATGATCTCTGCTTTGTGTGTGTAATGATTGAATTTAAGCGCAAAAGTAAAAGGGTTTTGATCATTGATAATCATTTCAACGTTGGTAGAAATAAATCTTTTTCTCGATATCAAACCCGAGACTTACCGCTTGTATATTCAATAAGGCTAGATGAGGTGGAGATAACTATAATGATTAAGTTTGACTGACTCAAAACCCATCTTGTAACAGAATTGGAGTAGAGGGTAAAGCATTCCATTTTGAATGTCATTTGACTTGATTCACTTACAATACCATCCGTTACGTAATTTTCATCATTTCCTTAATTCAGTATATTTTCTGGATTTTTATTTCTCATAGGCTCAAATGACAAAGAAAGAGATTGAAGATCTTTTAAAAAAAGGTGCATATGGAGCATTAATGGATGATGATAAAGCTGGCGAGGATTTTTGTGAGGAAGATATTGATCAGATCCTTCAGTCACGAGCTCGCGTTGTCCAATTAGAACAAGGAAAAGAGAATTCTACTTTTTCTAAAGTAATGTCACTTTATGAACTTTTTTGATTTTTTTATGTTGACTTACTGATGTTGATCATTGTTTTGCTTTTTCCGTGAAATAATTGTTTTCGATTTTTCTGTTTTATGTCATACACTGCTATGTAAATCCCTACATATTCATTTTTTATTTTAACTGGTGGTAAGCAAACTAAGCTATCTTGTGATTTTATCGTTGTTTTCGAACTCGCGGTATAATCTGTTTTTCTGTGTTTTATATTCTTACAGTTAAAATAGTCGAAATGTTGCTTTTTACTATTTGTGTAAATAACCATTTTAAACGTTTCCTCAATGGAAACATATATCCTAGACATTGCATATGAGAATGTGTAACGGACTAACTTGACTATATGTTATTCTCAATATTATATCTGCTTTGTGTTGTTTACTTTTATCGTGCTTAAGTTTTGGTAATAATTATTCAGTATACTAGTGCAAAGTTTTTGTTCAGTAGTTTGTACACTTAACTGCCACCTGACACTTCCGTTTAGCCATTTAGATAGTTTAATAAGCTTTCATATAATTATTTTGATTCAATGCTTCACCTTATAGACCTTTACTGGGTCACAATGGGTAGTGTATTCGATAATTGTCCCCCAACTGCCCTAGTATGACCGAGGGTGAGGAGACTCCGCTTATCCTCTCGAAATGCTCTCACATGGCCACGCGTATACAGCCACTGCCAGTGAAGCCCTACTCACTGCATTCTCGCGGTGATGCTGTTGTTTACAAAATTGAGAAGACGAAAACCGACTGTCCGGTGCCTTAACCGGGTCGGTGAATACAGAGGATCCACCTAGGGGGGTTGGGAAACCTTGATTCCAAACCAATGGTGCACATGGGCTCCAGCATCCTGATGGAACAAATGGCGTATGAACCAATTGTTGGCCACCGGCTACCATGGGACTACATCTCCTAACGTTGCTCCACTGCCTTGTGGATTAGACATCTAGGTCAGGAGTTCGGGGAGCGGCCCTTTACGAAAACCACCTGCTTCGGTTTGGGCGCCCGGCCAGTATCCAACCTCTCAAACAAATCAAATGAAGTGTGGCGCATGTGTATTCGGTGCCTTCTTGTTCAAATATTTGTGTTGAAATAAGTAAATAAATTCGGTAATTAATAGATAAAATGCTGAGCCGTTTGTCTGTTCTTCAAGACTTATCGAATAATTTAAGTCTATTCTTCTTGTTCATTGTTCCTATTCCCATTGCTTACTAACTTTTCTACTTTGCAATCTTATTTTAGGCGACATTTTCAATGTCAGATAACAGAAGCGATATTGCATTAGACGATCCGAATTTCTGGCAGAAATGGGCTAAAAAAGCTGGAGTTGATGAAACAACACTAGTCATGAAAGTAAGTCTCATTACTGTTGTCTTTTACGTGGCATAAAGTAAGAGTTATCTTTGATTTTGTTTTGTTTTAAGAATATATAATCTCTGTAGTATTTCAGTGTCACTTCGGAAACCAGTTTTAACTTTACGTTCTAACTCCTTGTAGGATCTGATAGTCCAAACTCCACGTCAACGCCGTCAAACTAGTCGTTATTCCTCAATGATGGTTAATGAACCTTCTAACATTCCAAGTCCAGCTAGCTTTAACATGTCTGATTTCGATGATAATGCAAATTCAAACAGTTCTGGTGATGAAACGGTTATTCAGTGTTCATCAGGTCGAATTCGATCCCGTCGGAATCGACGAGCTGCTCGCAGTTCACGAAAGTCAATACCAACTTCAAACATCAAGCAAGAAAAATCCCTTGTTTCAAAAGAACCTGATGGATGCATAGAAAGTAATCCAAATGTAATTGAACCGCTTGATCGAGCTGATCTTTTTCGAGTTGAGCGTTGTTTACTCACATGGTCCTGGGGTCAGTGGGAGCAAGCAATTTCATCTGTCACTTTCAAACGAACTATGCTGCCATCTGAATTAGCATATTTTTCATGTGCGTTATTGGACTACACTTTACAGTGTTTACCACCGAATTCAGATGTTCGCACACGTGCTATCTGTGAAACTCTTGCTCGCCCTGGTACCTGGAAACTTGATATTCATCAGGTGAATACTGTTGTTTCAGAGGCCACCGCGAAAATTAAATGTATGGCCCCTTCTGTATCTCTTAATATTGAAGTTGAAAACTTTGATGGTCAAACACCAATGATAGAACAGAAAGTGAACAAAAAAGATGATATGTTACCTTCCGAGTTGATAACTGAAAGTAAACAATGTTTAGACTCTCCTGTTCCCAGTGATTATAATGCAGTTGGAAGTCCAATAGTAGATGATGTTTCATCAACTGATCCTTTAAATACTGCAACAGTGAAATTAACTGCAGACGATACAGATATTGTACATAATATGGTTAAATGCGATACCCAATTGGAATCGTGTGAACCAAGAAATGAAATTCCTGAGAAAGATGAAGATGATATTGATGATGAGAATCCTATCAAAATAGAAGAAACCCAAATATCTCCTAGACGTAAGTTTAACGTCAATAAACTGTTGCCTTATTATTTCTCAATTTATTTAAAATATAGTAATTATATGCTTCAGATTGTATGATCGCTGATGTCTATAGAAACTTTGGTATCTCGTGCTGATAGGTCCTGGATTCGAATCTCGCGAGGCGGGATCGTGGATGCGCACTGCTGAGGAGTCCCACAGTAGGACGAATTGGCCGTCCAGTGCTTCCAGGTTTTTCATGGTTGTCTAGCTTCAATTGACTCATGATCTCAACTATTGGAATTAATAACTATGTATTAAGGTCAAAGGTGAATAAAACCTAATCTTCTCAATATCTACTTTTAATTGGTTTTTACTTGAATATTATTATTATTATTATTATTATTATTAACGGCTTTATTCAATATTATGCTCTGGTACAATATAGAATTCTCAGCACGAGTTATCTCAACAAGTTTTTTTTACCAAAAAAAACAAAAAACCAAAATAAAAAAACGGAACAAAAATAAAAAAAGGTTTGAGAAAATCTGACTTTATACAAATTATCGAATTGGAGACATGCTTAAGAATACAGGTTATTTACTAGTAGTATGTCAAACGGTAAACTTTTTTCGATAACAGTAAAATATGAGAAAACCAAGAAAGATCAGAGGAAAAAATGACACCAAGATATTTGACCTTCGGCACTGTGTTTATTAAGGAGTCTCCAATGGCACAAGCATTATGGGAATATAATTCCAACAAATGATTTCTCTATTCAATATCTTCATACTACTTTTGTTCTTGATCAATATAACCGTAAAAATCAACTGTTCTATTGTTGTTCCATGTTTTTTCTATTCCATTTCAAGTTGCGGCATTCAAACCTGAACTTCTACTACCATCTGAAAGTTTTAAAAAGCATGTTCAAAGAGCTGGGGCTAGGCTGTTGAATCGTGTTGCTCTTCTGTTCTTTTTACAATGTGATATTATTGGTATAAATCCTGCTCAAGATTTGATCTCGTCCAAATTAAGTCATACTGATTTCAATGAGTTAGCATCAAATTTACCTCCCTTAGAAGGTATTTTGTTGAGCGTTTTTAATTATCTTTCGCATAAATTATTTTCAGGGAATTGTTTACATTCCAAATGCATATCTTGACAATATTAGTAGTTTATCATGTCTCCATCCATATTCGTCTTTTTACGTGTGTTAGTTTTCTGTTTGCTACTGCGTTCTTATCATACATCATTTTCTCTGAAAATGGCACTCCATTTTCACAACTCTGCAGTTTTTCAAGACATAGCATTTTTATATAAGGTATGCATTTGTACAGCCTCATTTTTGATTTTGGGATATTGAAGTCACATAATTTTTCCGGTATATAAACCTGTATATATGACTTGGTATCAGTTACTGTTTGAATTATTAATATAGGCTGTTGTAGCTGACCGACTACGTAGATTTTCTAGTCATACATTCTTCAATGCGTTCACGGGGCTTTATTGAAGTACGATAATTTGATAATCAACTAAGCCATTTGCTTCTATATCTCAACATCATAAGATTATATTCATCCAGAGCATCTCCACTTCGAGAGGATGAAATAGATGACAGTCCAAGTTTTTTCACCTTCTCCTTATATATATATATATATATATATATATATATATATATATATATATATATATATATATATATATATATATATATATATATATATATATACGGTAAACGGTTCACCGATCGATGAAATAGTCTTGTGCTAACGAGTTGGAAGCAGCAAGTGCTCTTGGTAACTGCCCAATGCTCTTTCAACTCTGGCAACAAAAAGTCTGGTGTAAGCGAAACAATCTTTGAAGCTGACGGGATGCCAATCACTAACATCCATCGACGTCTCAGACGATGGACAGAGTTTCTCGAGGAGCAGTTCGACTGGTCTGTTGCCCCAGTGACATCGATCAGACTGTCCTGCTCCCTCCATGGCTCGTGACGACTGATCTACCCAACGATGAAGAAGTCAGCAAGGAACTCCAACTCCTGAGGCTCCACAAATCACTAGGCCTGGATAACTTACCTCTGGCTCTTTTTAAAGATGGTGGAGACTTCCTGGCCAGGCAACCGACTGAGTTGTTTGCAAACGTTTGGCAATTTAAGAGTGTTTCAAGATCATGGATGGTTGTCCCTATCTTTAGAAAGGGTTCACGTCACTTATGCAACAACTATAGTGGGATTAGTCTACTGGAGATTGCGTCCAAGCTATTGGCTTCCATCATAATTTGCAGACTACTGGAAACCCGAGAAATACTGACTCGCTAGGAGCAGGCTCGTTTTCGTTCTGGTCAAGAATGGATTGATCACATCTTCACCCTGTGCCAAATATTTGAACACCGTTATACTTATCACAGGCCAACAATCATAATGATTCTTGACATTAGGACCGCCTTCGATTCGTTGGACAAAACTGTTCATTGGGATCGCCTATTGAAGAAGGGTGTGCCTGAGAAGTTTATTAACTTTTTGAAAGCTCTACATACAACCACTTCAGGAAAAGTGAGGGCATACAACTGACTCTCTCCACTGTTCCATTCAGGCAGTGGTGTTATGCATGGTTGCTCTATCTCACCATTTCTTTCGAACTTTGACATCGATGACGCTCTGGAAACAGCTCTGATGGATGTAAATAATGGCGGTGTGGATCTGTTGCCTGGAGAAAGACTTCTCCACCTTGAGTATGAAGATTATATTGCCTTACTGAGTGACGATACTCAGGTCAACCAATCCGCAAGACTGACAGGACCCTGGGTATTGATAAGATAGAAGTAGTAGTCGAGAAGTTCGTGTATCTGGGTGGCTGTGTAAGTGCTGGTTGTTGCGTGTTGATGACACTGATTGACATATAGTGAAACTAGATGCGTTTTTACCAATCTGGGTCATCTTTGGCGCCTTCATGATACTAGTCTGACTGTAAAAGGTTGGATCTACAACGCTTGTGAAACCTGACATTTCTGAGTTGAAGACGTTAGACGACTCTGTGTTTGATCATCGTTGTCTCCGAAAGACTACCGACATTTAGTGACAACACCATGTTATTAATGAAAATTCAGCAACGTATGTTGGGGTACAGTGATGATAATTCAGTTGATGTCGCCATCTTGTAAGACCGACTGCGGTGGCTTGGACAAGTCTTACGAATGTCGTCCCACAGAATTCCACGTCGTGTATTATTTGCCGACGCTGGGACTGGTTGGAAAACTCAGAGAGAGGTTATCGGTGTATGACATGCTGTAGTGGTATGGAAGGAAGCTGTACAGGACTGGTTTCTGTTGGTTTTTCAGGACTCCTTGGTTGGGGTCCTAGAGATGGTGCAACACAAAGGCTTGAGACGTTATCACATATGACTCAGAATAGAAGCCAGTGGCAATCCTGCAGTGACTTTCTTCATAAAAAATGAACGTAACTTCATTAATTAGAAGGATTCTTTCTCGTTGTATTTTTCCTAACTGAACTGTTTCTCCCATTATAATCATTATTATTTCACTCTCACACACTAATTTCTGTTCATTGTTGTTGTTCTTTTTATCATACTCACTTTACATTGTTTATCTCTTCACAACCTCATTATTGTGTGGCGCATATGTATTTTGCGCCCCGTTGTTCTAATGTTTATGTGTTCAAATGAATAAATATTCACTAGTTCAATTTACTCACGTTATTCTTTCATTTTTTCTAATTATCTTACTGTGTACTTCTGATTCTATTCTTCGTGTTCTTTACTCGTGGGGCTGGTGTCTTTTTGCAACTTTATCCACTGTTTACTCTTGGCTTAATGAGTTTACATTGTACATATTGGTATTTTATCGTGTTATGTGGTGCTTGAAATGTCTGATATTCAGCAATAACAATAATAATACATGGATGAGCTGGGATACAGTGATAATTCATTTTAACTAGACCACACGATTGATAATCTGACTATCATTTGAAAATGTCAGTATTTCAAATTAAAACGGTTGGGGTGTATACTCCTAACTCTTTAATCACATATTTACTGTTTAGTCTTTCGAATTGACTTTCTTTTCTTCAATTGGGTTGTTTAATTGTTCAAATAACATTATAGAAGTCTTCTTCACTATGTTCTTCATGAACAGTTTATTGATTCTCATCTTTTTATGAATTCCTGTCACTTTGCTGATACCAGATGTAGCAACTTCGTCTAATGCTCATTTCTGCTAGGTTCTACTTTTTTTTAATAGCTGAATTGTGCGTATAACTGAGACCACATTTTTCTAATTTATCGTTAATTTTATTTCCAGTAACAACAGTAATTCTTAAACTATCTCTGCGTAACATTATGCCTTGTTCTCAATTTATAAAGGCTCCTAATCTTTGTCATTGTTTTATTCTCTTTAAACTTTATTTATCTCAGCTCTTGATTCAGATTTACCTGCACCATGGTGGGATGCCTGTTGCGACAAGTGTTTACTACTTGGTATTATGAAACATGGATGGGAAAAGTATACAGCAATTCGTTTAGACCCTAAGCTATGCTTCCGTTCTCGTGCTGTTGAAATTCTTCAATCTCGATATCCAACTGTATTAGAAGGTTTAATGAAGTTAGTTCGTTTTATTATATTACATAGATATTAGCCATGATCATTGTCTTTAATTTATAATTTGCAGTCGTTTACACTTACTATAATAACTATGAAATAACCGGCTCGCATAGTACGAACAATATTACTACAAGTTTTCATAATTTTTTGGGATACTGTTTTACGTTTTCTCTTGTGAAATACCTTAGTCAATATTTTGACTATCTTCTCAATCACTGTCCATAATGATAGTGAAATACACATTTTAAAATCTAACTAACTAACAACACAAACAATGATTGGCTGTATTTAGCTAATAAGGGTTCATAAAATTTATTGGTAACTTACTGCTGTCCATATATAGTAATGCTTCTAGTTTGATATAAAAAGAAAAGTACATTTTAGTATTTCTTAATTCGGTAGAAATAGTACTCTGTTCCGGAAAATCGACCATTCTAATTCATAGTGTTTATCGAACTGTCGTGATGATGAAATGATTTTAAAACCACTACACCAAATTACATGCTATTGTGGTAAATATAATTGGATCTAAATACCTTAGGTATATATTATCTGAAATGTATTAGGATTGTATAATATCCATAAACTCTTACATAGGCTGCGTATATTCATCTTTCTGATGTTTACAAACAAGTGATTTTATAGATTTTCTCTAAATGTGTTTTTTCGTGTATGTTTTTCTTATGTTATTACTACGATGCCAAAGGATGTTCAATACCTGGCTTTGTTTTGCTCATTTATTATTACTATTCAGCGACTTCTTATGATTGTTAAAAAGTCGTTGCACTTATCTACTTGATCTGCTTTTTATTTCTGTCATTCCTAGTGAACATAGTGAATCAGGAGTGATTGCAAAAAGTCCAAACGGTGACTGTGAGACTGAAGTGGATTTTGTTAAAACTGATGATACAATTGAATGTAAACCAGAAGAAAATGTTCTTTCACTCTCTGAGCCTTCTGCCTTAGTTGTTCCTGAAACAAATTCAGAGAATAATGAAACAATTATGGATGATGTAAAAGTTTCAGAGGTGGATGATAATGATGTAAACAACCTAGGAGAAGACAATATTTGTAAGCCTCTTGAAAAAGATGTATCATCTGTTCCATTGACGGATACCTCAAATAATGAAAACAATTATTCAGATGATATTTTGCTTGCTGCTCTTCCATTTCCTCAACTTGCAGATTTAAACTCTCGAGCTAGAAAACTTGTTGGTTTTTTCCAACGCATCAAAAGTCAATTAGAATCTGATTCATCTCGGGTTAGTTCAATCATACAAATTTATATTATTTAAATAAATTTAAACATTGTAACAATAAACGATTTCATTTCAGTTTCAACTTTATTATTTTTTGAAACCACAACTGATAGTCATAACTTCTAGAAAAGTTAAATTAAATTCTACTTTAAAGAATATGAATGTCATAGGGGAAAAACATATTCGGGCTTTATTTTATTTTTCATTGATTTTAGTGTATTCACCTCTTTTTTTTTTCAATAAAAATCAGCGAATTTATTTTAATTATACCGATAAATTAGGATTTTTATTTTTATTGATCCAGATCCTAGTTGATTGTCCTGAATAACTATATTCAATTAATTATATTGTTCATTTATTCATTTAATTATAACACTAAAACTGTTTATATATTATTCATCACATAGGAAAAATGAAAAGATATAATTGTAAAGAAGTATAAGTGGGAAAGCTATGGCCAAATGTATTTAAAAAAAAACAGAACTACTAAGAACACGATTAAAATAGATTTCATCAGTTTGACTGACAATCAATTGTACAATCTATTTACGATGTATTAAGAAATGACTGTAGGCTTACCATGAATTTCCGTTGTAAACCGTTTTTGATTATGCTTGAAGGCAATTCACACTGTATTGACTAAATTCCCACGTAGTAATAATAACTAATCAATAGATGCTAACCATACAAATAATTATTGATTTATAATTTTTACTAGAAATTTGAACCATGCAGATAATCACATCTCTTAGAAAATGATTTCATAAAGCTACTTTTTAGACAATCAAAGTGATCATCATACATTGAGTGTCATTGAAAAATACATAAGTCATCTTTTATGATAATAAAGTCAAAATTCAATGAGATTGTCGAGATAACTAATTAAAAATCTAATCATTAGGCCTTTTTATACTTCAAGTCATTTTCATTTTATACACTATTACTTTTGGTAAGACTTTATGAACACTATTAATCATCAGGAGCATATTACTGTGTAATCTTTATTTGCTGATTCATCTTGTGTATTATTTGTCTTATTTCAGCATGTGCCCAAAGTTGAAGTTGAAGAGTCGGTAACATGTTCACCTGTTGTAAGACTTTCAGAACCAAAAATTTTGTAAGTTAATAATTTCATTTATTTCATTTATGTTAACTTCAGTAGTTTGTAGGTATTAGCAGAGCAAATAATTTGATCTTACAATCAATACTTTCAAATAGAAGAATCCATAGTTTCTATTTAAACATTTCACCACATAAACTCAAGTTTAAGTTGCTAATAATGATAGATAAGGAAATACAGATGTAGGTTATTTTGATAGTTGCCACTTTTATCAAAAAGATGTATCTGCAATTCTGACTGAAGTTTTACTTCACATTATTTTAATATATTTTGTTTTTGTTAATGATTTCTTACAAGCTCATAAACAACTGATATTTCTTTTGTTTTAAAATTTAGACGGAAACATTGTTTTTTTCTTGAATGATTTTCTTATAAATTAATTTGACTTTAGAATCAAACCTAATATCCAGATTTGAATTTATAATGAGTGTTGTATGGTGGAGAAGATTTGTAGCTCAGGTGGATGATTTTAATGGGGTTTTGTTCTCTGAGCTGGATGCTTTAGTCGTAGAGCTTTCATCGTCCTTCTAAACGACACCATCCAAGTTTACAAAGCTATTTAAATTTACCGGTTTAGTTTTTGTCATTAAGATATCTCAAATTTATTAGTCGATTTCTCAGATTGACAAACACCATGTGGTATTATAATTTTTCCCCTCCGAATTCATTTTTGCTACCGTTGAATAATACTCTGATTTTGGCTCATTTTTATATATATTATATATCTAAGCCGTTTTTAGTACTTTGTTTAGCTGTGAACGGTCTATTATTATAGTTAATGTACTGCAAATTTCGTTTCACTCTTAACTTTATGTTATGCTATCGCTTATTCAAAGACTCTTACGCATATCCTTTACTTTCAGTATATATTTTGCGCGTACATAAAGTAATATAAATAAAAACAGTAGAACATTATACTTTTCTTATAACAGCTATTTAGATATATGGAAGGTTGTAACATTACCTCGTTGCTTAAACTTGGTAAACGATTTATAGTTTAAACTCTTCTAATGATTATGAATTTAGCGCTTAAACTATTGACCTACATCTGTCAAACAAATACACCATATAAAAGCGTTCCCCTTGATGATGCATAGTGAAATAAATACAAATTAACATCGGTTCATATCGTGAGTTAACAATAAAGTATGAAATATTTGAGACTAGATTTCACCTTTGATAATTGCGTCAACTCACTAGTGTGTAACGCAAATTTAAACATTTTAAAACCTTATGCCCAGCGTACATATGTAAGTCTACTGCTAAATCTCGGTTTTCTTCTTAAATGTGTCATTTCACTAAATTTTTCTACTGTCAATTTAGAAAATGGACGCGTAGAGAAGAAGCTGACTTCTATCGTGTAGTATCAAGCTTTGGTGTAGAATTTGCTGAGATTCCCCCCACAACAGATACTGACGAAGTGTCGAAATCGAATACTACTGATGAAGAGTCAAAGCCATCATCGAAACCACCAATTCCAAGAATATATAATTGGATTAATTTCCGACAACTTGGTAATCTAGGTCGAAAGTCTGATCAAGCGCTAGTTGAATACTTTCAAGCTTTTTATCGAATGTGTCAACGTGTCTGCAAGAAGGAACTTACTGGTACGTTTATTTTTATCCTGTCCACAAGAAAGTGGATATTTTCTGGTACTTAACGTTTCTTTTTTTATTTCCCTGTAAATGCACATTAAACTCTACTTTATCGATTCATCATTCACATATTAAATATTACTTAGCTTTCATTTCGAAATGTTACGTCATTCCTCACAAGCCAGTCAATCATTATTCAAATGTTAAACCTATTTTCTCGATATTTGCCGTAAATATTTTGTTCATTAATTTCGGTGTATTACAATCGCAGAGTGTGTCTTAACGTTAGGTTTCTACCAGGAATTAACATTTCTCAATATTGCTATATATAAATAATGTTTTCAGAATCCTCTCATCTACTCAAATAGAGTATTTGTTTTTGAGTAAGTTCTCCGTTTAAAGGTTGACTGTTTTCCACTATAATTATACTTTATTTGTTAACTCCTTCAGTTTAGTTCTATTATATCACTTAAATACCCTGAGTTATATTTTATTAAAACTATTATCATCATAAATTTTCACAGTATTTGCAGAACCTGCTTCCACTGTCGCTACTACTACAACATCGGGATCAAGTGATTTAGGCTGTGAACTTGTGATTGATCCTATTTCTGAAGAACGTGCTAGTCGTTGTTTGTCACGTATAGATTTGTTAGTACGTATTCGAAATAATATTCTACAACATCCTGATTTGGAGGAAAGGCTTAAATTATGTCAGTCTAGTTCTGATCTCCCAGGTTGGTGGATACCTGGGAAGCACGACAAAGAGTTGTTGTTTGCTGCTGCGAAGTAAGTTCGGAACTTTTAGTAAAAAAAGTAGATGTTATTCATTCTTGAATACATTTAATAATTTGAATTCAGTCAGTCAGCCACAAAGTGAAACCTAGTACGTATATACATCGGTTCAAATTGCCATGCCCCATTACCTCAGAGAGACGAAATTATCAGGCCGAATCCCAGAATAGTGGAGATAGTAACTGTATGAGTGGTAGTTGAAAAGATTAGGTATGGAAGATTTGAGGAAATATAAGTGAGTGAAATAAGAATAAAAAATGTTATGAGGAATTCAGAATGTCAGAGTTTGAGGGAAAATAAAAAATGGATGCATTTGTGTCATTGCCAATGATTTTGAGCTATGTTATACAAGCATCTAACCATTGTTTATGCGGACACCAACCAGGTGATTCACACTTATTAACATGGCTGAGTCCAGTTGTCAGTGACTTCGTGAACTGATGTCATATTTTGGTTTACCACCTCTTAGCTTTCTAACATCAGAGAACATTGTCCATCTAGGTAGGGTGTGGTGGGGCATACGTAACACATATCTCCAGCACCTCAGTTGATGAAGATTTACTACCTCATCAATCGATTTCCCATATTTACCTAGTACTCTATTCCTAACCCAATCATTGCTTATGTCATAGTTTGGATTCATGTATTTTGTCTAAAAATTCGATTCAAAAATTCAAAAGGGTTATTAGGGTGAAAATTGGTTGAATACTTGTTAAGCTATAGAAATTATTTTGTAAACTTTAAGGTAATGACACGAAACTTGATGTGTTGTGCTTTAGAACTTTATTAAACTTTCCTTTTATCTATTTGACCTTTTAAGAAATAAATTTTTATACCCGTTGGTACCAATTTGTTAGAGATACACTTCTTACGTAACAAGACTGGATTTTGCCGTCAAGTTGTTAACACTCTTATGACTTTAATGTCTTCTAGTAATATGTCAACTTATGTTTTATTTTCACTACTGGTTATTAAATTAATATTAGTGAATATATCATCGGTAATTAAACCAGTTTAGAAATTTTTTGTACGAACTCCTTGCTTTTATGTGAGGATAATTATTGAAGTTGTGTAATAAACATAAACTTATTTGGATCCGATTCTATAATTGGCTTGATTACATAGTTCAGGTCTTAACTAGGTTTTAACTTTTCTTCAGCTATTGAATGATATTATGTAAATGTACCCAAAGATAAGAGAATTATCGTTATGAAAAATTATTTTCTAGTGTTTTTATATTGGGACACAATATTGAAAAGTTTTATTTTATTTATTTTCGGTGATAGGCATGGATTAGCCCGCACTGATCTAAATATTCTTCAAGATTCGAATTCGAGTTTCGCACGAATAGTTCAGTTAATTCGTGATAAACTGGCTCATGATCCAGCTGTTACAGATTATCCTGGCGATTTGAATGCTAATCAATCAAGTAGATCAAGTATAGCTGCAGCTGCTGCGTCAGCAGCTCGTTCAGCTGCAGCTCAGTTATTGAAAGAAGAAAAAGAGGAAGTACAACAAAGTCCTGGTCTCTCTGAAATACTATCATCTGAACTAAATGTAGAAAAAGTTGATGTAATAGATAAATCAGAATGCAATCAATTAGAAAACCATTCTCCAGTGACTTCTACAAATTGTCAAGATCCTGTCTGTACTAAAGATGATAATGAAGCAGATTCTATAACTTCTGAAATTGTCGCGCATGATGTTACAACCCCATCAGGTGTGAATAACACTGAGAATGATCCATCATCAGATATAAATCATAGTGTCAGTGAGAAAAGTGATGTCAAAGTCACTATCAAGGAAGATCATTCAAGTATTTTATTTTTTTATTTTACAAATCTGTGTTTAGCTGTTTATTTATTAATTTCATATTCTTTTTAGTCATTTGTAAAAAAATTACTTCACTGAACGCCTAATATATTGCATGACTCTATATTTACGCATTGAGTTTGTAATTCAAATAGTGTAAAGCATGTACTTTCAGTGTTTCACCTTATTTTAAAGAAACTAGAGTACCTTACCTAGATTATATTCATGATTTAAATTAAGTGTAAATTATACTTTAAATAATTAAGTATTTTTATTCCCAAAGTGTCTTCAAAGGTAATCGGTCATTATTAATAAACTCGGTTAAGATTTCATTGTAATTCGACTTTTATTAGGTTGATCAATTTCGCAAGATAAAGCTAATTACTCCTGATATGGAATATATCCATGTAATAAATTTCACTTCGTAACCATCACTGCAGTGGTACTACTATATATCTAATTAATAATTCTTTATTAATAACCATTACAAAACAAATAATAATTACAGTGTCCATTTACAGAAATGAACGTAATGAACAGTTTGTTTTATGATCAACAAAAGTTTTTATGTAAACTTCCAGATTTCCAACAAATTTTCATTTTTGTAATATTTTCAGTATGTTTGATTTATTTTAAGAATTGTATATTCTTTCAAATTCTGCTTTGTTAGTTGATAATGCGAACGGCACTGATATCGTTAAAGTCGGATCAGACTCGACCGTTGCTGAATGGTCTATCAAATTCGCTACTAATCTGGCGATCTCATGGCCTAAAGACAGGACAATTCAACATCGCTTAGAACTTATCTGTCAAACTGTTGAAGTAAGATACTGTTATATTCAATTTTGTTGTGGAAATTCTTGATATTGTACCTGCGTTTTTAGTATAGCGTTCTCAACAATCACTCGTTTTTACATACATATCCGCCTTTCTTAATTTACGTAAGTAGAAGGCTGTCACACTCAATTCCTTATTCGTCTTTAGCTGTTTGGTTTATAAATACAAGCACTAAACTTTTGTTAAACCTTATTTTTGTGAAATCAAGTTGTCTCTGTCTTGATCAGGTACTTCAGGTTTCCAGCTTATCACGAAACTTAAATTGATATTGATTCCTTTAACAATAGTCGAAATTAATGTTTATAATCATGTGTTATGCTTTTGGGGATACTTATCGAATCGTGTGTAATCGATTTCAACAACATGCTCAGAGTGGACTTTCGATAGATTCGAAGTTTTGAAGTTGCTTAATCTAGTCAGTCACAAAGTAGAACCTAGTACGCATGTACATCGGTTCAAGTTGCCATACATCAGAGAAACGAAATTATCCCAGAATAGTAGAAACAATAACAGTATGAGTGGTAGTTGAGAAGATTAGGCATGGAAGATTTGAGGAAATATAAATTAGTGAAATAAGAATAAAAAATGCTATGAGGAATTCAGAATGTCAGAATTTGAGGAAAGACAAAGAATGCACACACAATACAATGTAACCGTAGCTATTTCAGTAGTTTCTTGTCCATAAAGAAATGGATACTATACTCTAAATAACTCAAAAGAAATCATCTGTTAATAATAAAAATTCGAATTTGTATCAAAATCCATACCTTTAGATGTGTTTAAATTCTTGTTGCCTCTAGTGTTAGTTGACTAATTTAATTAGAAGTCAGTTATTAAATATTTTTCATTTAAATCACAATGATTATTTTAATGAATATTTTCATTCAGGAATGTGTGATTTCTTGTAGCATCTTGACTACAAATTTACCATACCAAAATGTGTAATGTGTTCTTTTTAGACTAACGAATGGCCGAATCCCCGTCGTTTTATTACACCGATTACCACTGCAATTTCAGTTTCATCATCTATGGTAAATTCTACTCGCTCACATGTTGAGTCAAAAGTTACAAGTTTGAATGATCCATTCCCTCAAAATTATCGAAGTTCGTCGTCATTATCTCGTGACAGTTATCCCTTGTCATCTAGTAATTCTAGAAAAATCTCACTGAATGCCTCTCATGTCTCATTACCTCGAAAACAGTATGGTCTACCCGTTTTTTCTTCTGAATTGACCTCTAATTCACTAGATTCACCATGCGACCTGAAATTATCCAATTTAACAGATATATCATCTGTCGTTACGAATAATGAATTTGACGATTCACGACAATTCGATTTCTCTATGAGTGGGAGGCATATTAATTCATCGCACTGTAAGTCAGCGTCGTTAAAGTCCTATTCTTCTGAAACACAGTCTGAAGCTGCTATACCGACGGATCCCGATGAGAGTATTTCTACGTCTGCCAACATTCCATTGAATCTAAATGACAATCAGTTACCTTTTATTTCTAATCCCACGAACGACAATACTATGGTTGATCGAAACCGTGGTCGAATTCGCAATCGAAGTAATCGATCTAATTCAATTGGCAAAAATTTGTTTTCTAGTCGTGATAAATGTCAGACCAATTCCGATTCTGATCAAGAAACCTTGTCATTTCGTGATACAATTTTAAAATCTACAGCTTCACATTCAGAACACTTTTCACAAAGTCCCAAATCGTTATCGATTTCTGCCAGTAATCCAGTGTCTGATGACAATGACTTTTCAATGCCACCACCCAGTATGACATCTGCACCACGCCCTATTTCTGGAACGAACAATCGTGGACGTAAACGAAAAAGTGATACCTCTAAACTTCCATCAGACTCAAATTCAACATTTGCAAAAGCTCCTTACAGTTCTAAACGTGAACGTCTCAGTTCATCTAAAATTGAGTCGAACAATGATGCACAGAAAGCTTCTCAGAATGTTAGCTCCGACATTTGGGATGTACGTGTCCCAGTAATTAGTTTAGTTGATGGTTCTTTAATTTATGGTGATAAAGCTCCTGAACGAAGATCACTGGAATCTTGGTTGGATGCAAATCCAAATTATATGCCATATTCAGTAGAAGTGGTAAGTGGTTCTCTTTAGAATAATTTTTTAACCGCTCTTAATTTATTTATTAATCAATTGTTGTATTATTTCTCGTAATAAATTGAAAATATCTTTTATTTGTAATTCAGTTAATTGGTATTTACCGTGTCCAGTGCGGTGTAAAATGGTTTTCTTTATCTTGAACTTTACTCACTGATAGGATCTTACAGTGTATATAGCTAACAATGTTAAGATGAGAACGAATAGTAATTTTTTATTTGAACTTTGTACTACACTATCTAATAATTTTATTATCAAGTCATAATCAAGTGATTGCTGTTAAAGGAGAGGGAGACTGAAAAGTTTTAATTATTCTTAATGGATATAAGGATACTTTTAACAGTATTATTCAACTCTGGAGCTTCTTTTAACATATGGGAAAAATTTTCATTATCTTTTATACTGAATATAGTTGTATTTTAGGATGTGATATTCGCTTCTCTTAAGTAGAAGTTATTGCTAAAAGATTGTTTCTGTCAGTGACAACTTAAACAGATACACTTGTCACCTGCGACTGATTGAGGGCTTTTTTTTTATCTGAAACTTGTGTTAATGTGAAGCTTAAAAGTTCTGATGTTGTACATTTAGCACATCAGGATGAAAATGTGAAAAAGCAAAAATTACGCTGAAACTAAGTGGTTTACCACTTTAAAAAAAGGATTGGGAGAAAAACCAGTCAATTAACCATACGGAATAACACACTCTTCAGGACCTAACAGAAAATAAATAACGTATTCATGTGTGTCCATTGTAGTTTATTGATTCATAAAATACTCTTTTAACTAGAAGTGGTAATCATTCATCTTTACATTTTTAACCCTGTTTTTCAGTATAAATTATATGTACAGTAACCGGTTTCAGGTGTCTGTTCTGTATTCCTACATAAACCAACTAGTTTACGCTAACTTATATCCTAAATTTTCTAAATAACGTAGTGTTTATTTTTCACTGCTTATATTTTGAATATTTCAGGAGGATCGTGCAATCTATAATCGTGTTGCAAGTGCTAGGGGTCAAGATACAAGTAATATGGAAGCATTAGCTTATAAACATTATCTAAATAGTTTGCTGGCTAGTGCAGCAACCGGCAGTGGTGTCGGCAATAACAATGTAACGACGTCCAATTCTCCATCATCTGTTGTTGCCGCTCAGGTTAACAATTTCAATACACAACAATATTTACAACAACAACAGTTATTAAATACATTTGGCGCTTATGCTCGTCATCCAGCATACGCGAATTTGATCGCTTCTGCTTTAAGTAATTGGCAGTCTATTTCCTCCACACCATCATCCACTGCTACCTCTGTTACTGGAGCTGTCTCTAATACTACTACTTCTAAATCACGAGTTCCCGTCTCCACGAGCTGTGCACCGTCAACATCTCGGTCTTCGAAATCCCGTTCCACTGGTAAAAATATTTTATCAAATAGGGCAATTTATTGCGTCTGTATTCCGGTCTTTTTTAGTGGTTATACCTATTTAGATGAGTTTTAATCGATTGTATAGTTAGTTATTAGTTTTGAATTGTTTTATATTCCTAAACGTGTCAACCTTTACTGCTACTTTTCATTTTGTAAAGTATCCTGTTAAGTGGTCTGGCTTTATTACATTGAATAAAAAAACTCTTAAATAAACAAATAATCAAAAATAGCATAATATTCTGGTTAAATTAGATTGATCACTCACCAAGAGTTTATAGGTTGGCAATACATGAGGGGGAGGCTTAGACATGGTATTTTAGTAAACGTCTAAAGAATCATTCTATAAATGGATCTTTAAAGAAAATAACTAATGTTAGTTGTAACTTTCCGAGTGAAATAATTATGTTGGTTGCATAACAGCAAAACTTTAATGCTCATACCATTAAACACTAATCGACAGTCTGTGGTTTATATCGTTTTATTACTATAATGATGGGTTTATCAAGCTTTGCTTATACTGATACTCTACTGAGATATGTATTGATTTTAGATTGAAATAAGAGTATAAAGATTATTGTGAATAAACCCAAATAAAAGTGACCTGTAATAAAGCATTTTAACTTTTCATCTGTTTGATCTCAAAATATATTATGACTAGCAGTGAAATAGCAATTTTACCTTCAACTTTCTCCGCTATCATATGAATAAAGTATTTACAGTATGACATGTTGAGCCCTCATTCAAATCTCTTCCCAGCATAAATCAGTTACCAATTGATGAAAAGAATCACATATCAATCGTTGATTACTGTATGTAAAATCATTACGACTATATCATTTATTAATAATCAGTGTTAATCCTTTTTTCTTCTACCTCATTGGTTAAACTAATTATCTTTAGAAGGGGATTTGTGGAGATTTCAGTATTTTTCAAGTCCCATAATAGGACGAAACGGCCGTCCAGTGCTTCCAGGTTTTCGATGGTGGTCTAGCTTCAATTGACTCATGATTTCAACTTTGATAAACTAATTATCGACAAACTGGCTATCCTCTTATAGGTTTTGGAATGAATTTTGTTTGAACAGCCATTTTGAACCTTTCATTTATTTTACGTTTGATTGCTTCGTAATTGACTATTGTTGTTGTTGTTGTTTCTGTCTTATCTACCATGACTGTAGGTTTAAATTTAACTAATCATGATTTATTGTAGAACCACATATATTATCCATATATATTCATATATAAGTATTTCCGAGTAACCAAGACAGTATTTGACTCAAATAGATTTCTGGTGTGTTATTCAAATGAATTCAGCCTCTATTCTAGTAAATCCGACATAGCATCTAAGTTGTTTTTCGGATAATAAACTAATATTAGTTTATATCCATCAGTGAAATAGAAGACTCGAATTTCTTTTGTCTCCACTTATATTTGTGGTTATTTTGTTGAAATATAACCTATATTGTGTAATTATTTTAAATTTTATTATTATGTCTTCTACCTCATATGCTTTATGAATCATAGCTTTCTTTTACTTAATATTTCATTATTATCACAGGGAGTCGTTCGGAGAATTCTAGTCGCCGACGTGATCCTGTCGAAGTGACAGATTCCCCCATCAATTGTCAAGCATATCCATTTGTTCCCGATAGGAATTGCGGTAGTACTCCAACAGTACAAGATCCATTCCAATTAAACACTGGTAACCAACGGATGGATTCAATGTTGAATGCTGTATATCAGCAGGCTGCTGCAATGAATCTGGCTTATATGTGCAATCCTGTAACTGCGGCAGCTCTATATAGTCAACTTATGTTAGCATGTTCTGGATCAGTCATTCCACCAGATATCGGATCATCTAATGTTAATTTGACATCTAACCCTTTCGCTTCACAACAAGCCACTCTGGCTTCTCTGTATGCCAACTACTTGTTGTCAGCTAAACAGATGCAACAAAGACAGGCAACCCAAACAACTAATCCTTGGGATTCCCAGCAACTCCTTGCATCTTTAGCTTCAACTTTAATATCTGCTTGTGGAAATCCCGGAGAAATAGATACTACAGCTCTTCTGTCAATGTTTAGTGGAGCGGCAAATTCTTCACTCGGAATCGGAACAACGTCTACTCCTGTAAAGCATTCAAACTCTCAGCAACAGTCATGTACTCAAC
This sequence comes from Schistosoma rodhaini, assembly GCA_944470415.2. Lineage (NCBI taxonomy): Eukaryota > Metazoa > Platyhelminthes > Trematoda > Strigeidida > Schistosomatidae > Schistosoma > Schistosoma rodhaini. The sequence goes on from OX104044.1 coordinate 67,704,790, forward strand.
CAGATAATAGACCTCACCCAATCCCAACATCTCCTACCCCTGCTTCTGAAATAGCTAGCTCTGCTTGTTCAGAGCGAGAAACTCAGGATTCCGGCGATACCAGACAAACTGTATCTTGTAGACATGCAGATCAATCTCAGGATAAATACGATAATACTAAAGAGTATGAAGAGAGTCAAGCTATTTTAGATCTCAGTAAATAATGATTTTACTTTCTTCGCGCTTTTGTGTATCTATAGTATGGTAATCAGTATATATATATATATATATATATATATATATATATATATATATATATATATATATATATATATATTGTTGCGTGTGTTTTTATTTGATAATCGCCTTTACAAATTATTTCTACTTCAACTCGGTGCGTTATCCAATCTTCTGTTTGCTTTCTGGGCATTTCATTGTTATTATTATTCGCTTTTCTTATTATGCTTTTCTCTATTCTAAGCATCTAAAACTTCACAAATGCTGCTTTTAAAATTTACTTGTTTAGTAAATGGTGTTTCAAGTGATTTTAATGTGTATTTATTGTGTGATTAATTCAGTCCAAAAAATGAGATATGTATGATAATAATGCCTTTATATTCTTTCTGTGTATGTATCTGAATTATAACTAGTGAGAAAGTATGACCTGTTCATATCGTATGTTGTCTTTCTTTTCAGTTATCGATTAAACTATTTAGAAATTTTTTTGGAAAAAAACTCAAACACAGTCCCAGCGTTCTCAATAAATTATTTTCAATTCTTTCCCTATTTCAATTTTCCTGACTTTTTCCACGTTTTCCTCCTCTTACATATACACACGTCTGTATATGTATGTTTGTGTTTACGGATTTATCATAGTTATTATACCTTAAAACCATATGTTGCTGTCTAAGAACACTTTGTATCTGATGCATTTCTCTTCCGTTTTCTTTTCCAATAAAACTAATTATGCATACACATGTATGCATAGATATACATATACATAGATATATTGCTTCTCTAGGTATTTAAAATAATGAATTTCTCAAATGTTCAGCGTATTGTCTCTTTTTTTAATTCTGTTTAGTTGTTATTAAACGGAATATTTTGGTGACTTGTAACATGAACCTAGTTTAAAATAGTTATGATGTTCATTACTATCTATTGTCAGTGTAATTAAAGCAAGTTGAAAATAAAATGGAATTTCCTAATCATTATAATACTTACTCAGAATTTAATAGATCTACAATCCTACATGTGTACTACTGTGTGGGAATTGTGCCTGAAAAATTTATATGTACTTAAAAAGACAAAATGGTGAAGAGTATTTTTAGATATGCCTCCCGAATGTGTACGTGGATTTTATGCGTTATTTATTAAAATCGTTAGAAATAGGCAATAAAGTCAATATAGATATGTAAAATTTAGTTTTGTTATAAAAATACTTGTTTAGACCTTTTTTGTAGCAAATTACCGCGTGAAACAGTGGAATGACATTACTTTCATCATGATTTCTTGACAAATATCAACTGTGATCTGTCGTTTAAACGAACTTTCTTTTTTAGAAAATTCCTGATAAGTTACGGCTAACGTGTATCACTTTGAGTAGCGAGACTCCCTATGAATATGCTGAGACAATTTTGTCTCTGGACCTGATCTATAGAGTAGTGATGAGTGATATAATGTCTTAGATGGAGACAATTGTTAGGAACTGGAAATTCATCTTTGTCAAGTCGGCTTACAGTAAACTCTATCAGAGGCTCATAAAGAGCCCAACCAATCAGCGATTAGTTTGAAGCTACGCTATGTCCTGATTGGCTGTTTAACATATTGCTACTATGGAAACTCAAAGTCTTTTAATTACTATAAAACCCCTGTTTTTCTGTACATAAATGAACCTTGTAGTGAAGTACTTCTCTCTGGTCTTCAAGTCGTTGAATAGTTCTAGCCTGGGGTTATAAGAATAGCTTAGGATCTGAATATAGCGTTCAACCTACAAGATATAACAATCTTTTCTTGATTCAACATAGTCTTAAGGAAAAGGCTGGTAGACCCGTTAACTTGTATCACTGCTTGTAATAAATACCCATATGAAGGATCACTGTAGCATTTGCTCGGACAGACTGAAATCCAATTTTCATGTGCTAAATGACATTGACTTAAAAATATCCCTAGTTTATCAAATTAGTGTCATTACACAATAATTGTGTCTTTTCTGACTAAAATCTTGAAATAACTTGGAGTTGACATCTGTAAATTGTTCCTGCCTTTCAGAGCTGTAAAATTGCAAGAAGATAAGGCTTTTGTGTACTCCTAGCCAACTGCTTACTTATATTCATGTAGAGTTCATCCCTGATTCACAATATGCAGTTAAGTGAACTTTATGTTCTCTGGGACCCCAGTTCTCATAATTTACGAAAGATTTCTGTTTTTATGAATGTCAACTGATCATAGGAACAATTTGAAAGAGGTCGACTTTAGAACTGAACTGTGATGGTTATAACAATATACGCATACCATCGTAGTTAACTTTTGTTGTCTATAAGAATATATAGTGAAATTTCCTGAACTGTAAGTGTTATTATTACTTCCAGTATTAGTGTTTAAAAATTATTTGAAATAAGACTAAAGTATTTTCGAGACGATGCTCACGAATGTTAACATTTTTAATTAACACATCAAAACTTTTAGTCAAAGTAGCTGTAGTCCATAGGATTTCATTTGCTAGAACACTGTTCTGTTAAGTGATGGACCTCACTAACCAACGTTTCCATCTGGAAAGCCTAATATATTTAGAGAACTTCATCTGTCGTTTTGCAGTAATATAAGTTAGGCCCAACATAGTAAGCTAGTCCACAATAATCAAAGACGTTTCTTCTGGCTTATTGCGATAATTTGATTAGTCTCACATTACATAAGATACTATACAATTAACTGCTTGGCGAGCGATTCACAAGATGGGGTTCTGCGGACAAACCGTTGACTGGTATCCATGATTTCGAAGCACAGCTAACTAGCGACTTGAAGTTTTTCAATATTCGTAGCACGTACCTGCGAAGATTCGTCTCCTCAAATAAACATATGACAATATGGATAGCAACAAGTCTGGAGAGTTCTGTAGTCACACTTTCCGGACATTAAGTCTACCTCATAGTGCACTTGCTTTTCCCTGATAGACGTATAACTCCGCGTTTCGTATATCAGAGTAGCGGGGTTTATTCCCTGTAACTGTTGTAGAAATTTTTCATTGTGAACCGAGTTAGCCTACAGAATAGGATGAGCAAGTTTGGGGGTCTCTCCAGAGGGTAAACCCTGGTGAATGCAATTACTTCCTCGTTGTTTTATATTTCAATTATACACGTGTGTAATTCATCTCATTTCACTAAATATCTCAGTCGACGACTAAGTAAAGCCACGCTGTTGTTTATGTAATTTCCAAGGGCTATCGCATACCCATTATGCGCCGAAGACCACATGTACTTAAGAAATGGCCAGTTTCTCGTCAGATAGACTGAGGACAATGTCTACTCCTGCAACCACTTGTTTAAATATACACTCACATATGTGAAGAGTACATTTCACAAAGAAACCACCATCAGTGACGTAAGTAATCTGAAGTCTAAGCTCGGCAAAAATGTAATTAAGTATTTGCTAGCTGGATGCTTTTGAGTCAACCGACTATGCGAAATGTACATTAGATACGTTTGCTGACAATATAAGGGGTACTTCCCGCACACGAACTCTTGTGATGGACTATGCTCAAACTGAAACTACTACTTTCAGTATCACACATGGGCGTTACAATATCATGCTCCTTTCACGTGTAAAACTCTTCCCGAGAGAAGATAAATGATAAATAGGAAATCCAAAATAGCCCATCAGTCTTCAGTAGTAAGGATAGGGGGTCAATCGAATTATATTCGTCCTTGCAATTTGTAGTCCTGTAAAGATATAATATCGCTCTTAACGTATCAACAGGTGCAAATAGTATGTGCTCTGGTAGGGAATTCCAGCAATCACTACCCTGTAAGTAAAACGGAACTTCGGACGCGAACGGTCTGGTCTCGGTTTCTGAACGTCTTCTCTAACGATCAGATGATAGTAACACCAAAATCATTCACTATACTGTAAGCCAGTATTAAACCACCCATAACCTGTGACAAGGTGACAGAAATAGGTTGAGGCATCTCAGTTTATCTTGTGAGGCGTATCATAGAAATTTTTAGACACTTTCATCTTTCGCCGTTGAACTCGTCCTAGCATATCCGCCTCATACTTGAAACAATTACTCGCTGCTTGAATCCTATATTCCTTATTACGTCTTTTGGATCTTGACAGGTAAAACAACTCCATATATTGTGTTGTGATGTGAATCATCACAGTATTTTAATTGCGTAACGACACTCTTGTTAGAGTTAACTACTAATGACCACTTACAGTTCCATTCAACCAGTGGACATAGGTCATCTTGTAATAAAATTCCATCTGACATACTGTGTATGGGTCCCCAAATCTTTACGTTAGACGCAAAGAGTAGAACAGATGAATTCGCTACAGTTGGTAAGCCATTTACACAAAGTAAAAGGAGAAGGAGACCAAGGACTGTACTTTGGGGAACTCCATTTTTGCGTACTCACACGGCAATAAAACCTTAGGTACCCATACCTGTTGGCTACAATCTTTGAGAAAGTCACCTATCTGGTTTATGATCTTATAATGGATCCTAAGGTTTCCAGATTAGTTTAAGACCCAGCTAACAAACCATGTCAAAGGCTTTACTTAGATTTATGAAAGTCACAACAACGGAATATTCCAAACTTTTGCCGTGTGTACGGTACATGCTCTTCGCATGGCAACAAGGGCGCCTGTATCTTCACTGGAAAGCGTAATTCTTGCCCGAACATCGGAATAGCATGTGAAAATCCTGCCTGCTCTTGTACCGATGTACGATAGGCTAAAAGACATTGAGGGATCATATCATCATATAACTCCGGCGACAATCTGCTGACGAACGACTGTAAGACAGCTTTAATAGTTCTCTTTGTTCTTTCCACAAAGCCGTTAACTTCTGAGTGATATGCAGTAGTATGTATCTTCCTGATTCCTAATAGCTGGCATATATAAGCTATAAGACGACTTTCAAAGGCTGGACCTTGGTCAGAATGAAGTGAGAACGGGGCACCGTAACGGGAAACCAAATGATCGATGAAAGTTCGGACAACCGTAAGGGCTTCTTGCTGCGGAATAGGTACTGCTTCACACCATTTAGTGAAATAATCCACCATAACTAGTTCTTTCTTGTTGCTGTCAACGGTCTCATGCTATCCGTGTCAACCAGCGAGTGTTGTCCTGTTGTCACCGTCAGAGTCAACGGTGCATGGGACGTCTTTTGAAATGACTTAAAACGGCAACACGTGTTACAATTCTTGCAAAACTGCGCTATATCTTCATGTACGGATGGCCATCAAAAGCGTTAGCGGACAGCGTAGTCAGTTCTTTGTTATCCTGTATGACCAAGTTCGCGATGCACCTGCTCCACAATGCTCTCGAATTATACTCGCAGTACTATCAGAACTAGCATTCGTAACAAGTATAAACTCACCTCCATCTGCTGAGGTATCCGGGAGGGCTAATATGAATGGACAGATTAACCGTGCCTTCAAAGCATCGATCGCCTTTTAGCACTCTCTGGTGCATAAAAAGTTACGTCCTTCGTGTGTCGATCTATGCAAGGTTCTGCTCATGATGTGACGTCGAGAACAAAACATCTGTAATAGTAAGCTAGGGCAAGAAAACTACGAACGTCTTCGGGTGATTTGAGCTGCGGCCAAATAACAATGGCACGTGTCTTTTCTTTATCTGTTCCCTCCTCATCTTCAGTGATACGGTGTCCCAAAAAGACTACTTCTTTCTTCAGCATGCGACATTTGGACGGTTTTAGTTTTAAATTATGTTTTTTAAGCCGGCAGAGAACTGCTTTTAGATTATTGTTGTATTGTTCGGGTGTGCTACCATACGCAATAATGTCGTCAACATAAATCAAACACTTGTGAGGTACTATGTCTTGTAAAACTTTTTGCATAATTCTTTGAAAAGTATCCGGAGCATTCGTTAGATCAAAGGTATTGAACTAATACACACTGCCGTGTAATAGCCGTCAAAGGTTTTCAAGCCTTATTGTCAGTATGTTGAACGTTTAGCTCTATCGTTGCTAAAACCTTTTGACTTCGTATACATTTTCCTCTCAACTAGAATATTGCATACAAACGACTAGCCCCTATTTAAAAACATACAGTGAGTTGTTGAAAAACTTTCAAAGAACCACAACTAAGCTGATTCCCAGAATAGCTAAGCCTCTTTATGATAGACCTGCCAAACTAAATCTATTTCCATTGTCATTAAGAAGAAACAGTGTCTTGGTCAGTTTTCAAGTTACTTAGTAATAAACTTGTATCTATCATCCCTTCATTTTTCTTGGCATCCAAAATTCAGAATTCACGACGACGCTATGAAATTTCACAGGCCCAAGACAAACTACTTGTCAGCTGACTATCAAATTCCTCATCGAATCACCAATGAATGGAATTCATTACCTCACCACATGATTGGAGCACCATCTTTCGAAGCTATTTAAAGAAAGTTGGACCAACGTTGCCAATACAAACATAGGTCACTCAGCCTCCTATCCCTTCCAAACTGAGACTAGTTATCGAGAAAAAGCCTGAGCAGATTACTGGGATGTGTAAAAGCTGACAAATATAAAATTGGTGTTCACCTTAGCGCCTTAGATCTTTTCATGGAACTCCTCCCTTTAGGTGATGCAGGTATACTTGTGATCTAAGTAGTTGTCCATGAGCAGCTGAATGGAATAATATCAAAATGGAATGGTAATAAGCAAATGGAAATTGCACATATACAAATAAAATAATCATACTTACTGAACAACAAGACCAAAACAAATCCCACATTGTCAGTGTTACTTGAATGTTCCTTTAGGATAATACCCAACAGTTCATTTCATACAATTATTAAATATTCTCCTGCGTGTTAAGCCACAACAACGCTAAAAAAACCCTAAATACAAAAGTAAATCTTCAGGCGAATGGAACCAACAATCTTACGTGATAGATATTAACATAAAACATTACACAACAATATTATATTTCTATAACAAAGGCAGTGGCTAATAAAACAGAACAAGTAATGACGTAGATTACTCATTATAGAATGATTTTAACTATTATTTCATATACAAAATTAGGCAACAGTAAAAATGTGGCATTCTATAGTGACAAAAATTAACAAGATTGCGTGTTATCACAGCGTATCTGAAGAATCGGGGCAAGATTTTAACTATCTTTATAAGAAAGTGACAAACTCCAATCCTCTTCAATTAAATTTCGAGAAAGATAATATTAAGAATTGCTCATTGAATAAAAGGCTTCACAACCTTGGGACTGGAGTTGGTCACGTCACGATTTAGTTTTTTGCGCTACATATGCTTGCTTTTTTAAAAAGCGTCTTTGATCATGTTTACCCTTGTAGTATTGGTTCGTAGCTCTATTATAAGTAAGCGTAAACATTAAGGCCTTGCGATCAAGAGATTCTATGCACCAAACACTTTAAGTTCAACTCGTCCTAACAATAGGTTTTTTTATTTTTTTAGTAAAGAATCTGGAGTAAAGCCCTTTAAACGAAGTAAATAATATAGTTTAGCACCTGGAGGGTATAAATATATCTCAGTTACAAACCATTTGGCACAACTGCCGATATGTAAGTGGAGGTTTATATATATATATATATATATATATATATATATATATATATATATATATATATAAATTGCAGGGATTTAGCATCACCTTAAGACCCCATAAACCCTTAAAATATTACTCATACCTTATTTTTGTGCATATAAAAATCATAGCTCCAAGGCAGGTGTACTATATAGTTATAGGACTTAGTGCTTTCATATGTATATACGTGATTTTCCGATAAATATTTACGGTTCGTTTGCTACCACTGGCTTTAAAAGTATATCTCACGGCTAAATTTGTAGCCGTAAATTTAGAAAGTCTTCGCGCATCGCATTTCGAAGTCGTGTTCATCTGAAGACTATCGTGTAAATTATTCCCAACCAACCAACACAAGAATGGTGAGATAAGGGTGATCTTTGGGAAAATATAGGAGATATAAGCTGACGAAATCCGGTATTAACTTAGCTGAGATTGTGAATAAGATCCGCCTTTTTTCTTACGTCTAAGAAATGATGATACATTTCTCCCAAGTGTCTCCCATGAGACGGTCTATGAATTCACACATGGGTCATCTTCAAACTGTCTACGTTCCCCCTAACTTTACACCAGACTATTTAATTTTCCCCTTGATTTACACCAAAGTTGGTTCTCGCCAGCAGCCACGCTACATATTCCACCTCTCGCCTGAATAGCCCGGAAATTCGTTTTCACTTCCACATAAAAATTGATATTAATGCGAATAATAATTGACACGGCTTGCTGACTTTTACAAAACTTAGGATATGATAGGAGGCTGATCAGTAATTTCGAATGTTTAAAATTTAGGTGGGGTTTTCAGTAAAAAATGTTTAGGAATTACGAGTCGTACACAAAGAAAGAACAATCTACTCTCAGTAGTCTTCCAAAAAGACGTCCAATGTGTGGCATTTCTGCTGGGAATATAAATTAGTTCTTTTTCAGCACAACGAGTTATAGGTTAATTAACGTATGTTATAATGCTCTTGGCCATTCCTTCAAGTCCTTTATGTAATAGCTAAACACAAAGGTAGATCTTTTTACAACATCTAGGTAAACTAAATGCTTCGCATCTAAGGACAAGGCTGAGACCATATTAATGTTAGGGATTTTTAAATGTAAAACGCCTTGATAGTGAACAGCTTGACCGTATTTACAGAAACTGTCATCAGTTCGCAAAACACACTCACCGCTAGAGAAAGTCATTCTGTTGATAAAACATTTTCCTGTGACCACACTCTTATCACAACCTTTTATCTCGTTATGCCTAACTGTGTGCTTGGCATCAGAACGATCTGGGGCGTCCCAATATCTAACTGACGTAACTCAAAAGTAGTATGCGGAACCATGGTATTTTTACCGGGTTATTTAGTGTGTATACCATATAAACCCATCATAAACTACTATGCATGGGAGAAGCAATGAGTTTTAATATAGGCCACAGTTGTTGATTTAAACTATTACAGGCTGATAAACTGTGTACATTAATCTATAAACTGAGTGGATTTGAGAATAAGGTTACCAGAGTTCTACATATCTTAACAGATTGACTTCTAATCTGAGATGGCAATAAACGTCACTGTTCAGAAACTTTGGCTCTACGCTCTTGCATGTTTGCTATATACTCCTGAAACCGATTGGGAGATGAGGTATGACCCCTTCAAACTGGCCCAAAATGTATTCTTCAAAGCAAACGGAAAGCTCGCCAGGCAACATTATTTTCATGCCGATTGCATTTGGTCTCATATTTCCGTTCACCAGTTGTTAGGCGCTGAAGTTACAAGTAATGCCGTCCAAATTAAAAATATTTATCGACTACTTCACTACGCTATCATTGTTGTCCAGAGGCCTTGACAAAGCTTGGCTACTGGATGCAACAGGAATGTCGGGACTCCCGAAATAGTCCTTGTTTTTGTTGCTGTTGCAAATCTAAATTTCGGATTTCACATACACTTTCCACTCTTGTTATAATTTCTCTCTTGCGACACAACTATTCCTATTGCTTAGTATTGTTGAACACCAATTCACTCGACAAATCCTTAAGTCAGATTACGGTTGAACAGGAAAGAAATATTCCAAATAACAAGGGCAGATGTAAGTAAGAAGCTCAATAAGAAAAACGTTAGTATATTTATAGTTTTTACATGAGAAGACTCTATAATCTTCTCTAAGTATTCACTAGCGCTAATTAGATAAGAAATAGCTAATCAGCATGAACCAACACAATCCTGCATGGAATGTGCTTTAATCCAATCTATGTCCAGCTGACAACTCTCAATCCACAAAACTAGCCTTCATTTATATGATACACCAAAACGAGTAGTGCTCGAGCATATGGCCTTTTGTTAGTGGACGGCATGATGTATCGAGAGTTTAAGCAACCTTCACTTTCAAATACTTGTTTCTACATTGAAAATTATATTCCTAAAGTTCACTAACCATGTGTCATGAAATAGTCGACTGAGCCTGACTTTACGTAATAAATTGTTGAAGCAATCCAGCTCTCTGCAATGTTTGTAAATAAATTTATTTTTACAATACTGATCTTGGAATTTTTCGTATTATGAAGAAATGTCCACTTCGTTAGTTATCACCGGTCCTTAAATCCACAGTAGCAGTGTTTAACTAAGTTTTAACCACTATTAGTCATTTGCAGACATCATACTAAAATAACTTGACAACCGTCTAACTTTATCTAAACTCTCTCTAGTGTTGGTTACAGATCTTGCTCTACTTGGATATCTTGAAAGTTCATTTCCTAATTTATTTCGGGGAATTAGATACTATAATTTATCTTACTAGCTGTGTTTTGCTTGTATTCGTAGCACTTTTTATGGAAAATTCGTCACTGATCGTGGCTTTGTTATAACTGGCTTTATCCATTCTTTCTTCATACCAATTTCATGTTTCCTTTCCACTTTAAAGTTACAGATAATTTTTATAATAACTAGGCTTCTGCTTGTGGTTTTGATATGATAAACGGCAGGATAATTAAAACATATTCTTTTACTATCCTTAACATCCACTCACATTTTAATTTTAATAACAGCTAATTTGGTACTTGAAATGTTATAGTTCCCTCCCACAAAGATGGTAATATGTAGTCTTCCAAACGCTGCTGTCACAGATAACGTAATTCTGATCAAAATTTAAATTTGTGAACTTATTATATGTTTAGTAACTCTAGAATATCACGTCATAGCGATCGACCATATGTTTTGGGGTTTTTAGTCATTTTTCTTATCTTATACTTTTGTATACAGGAAATTTCTTCATTTCATGGAGAATAACAATACGACCATGATTATGTTCTCTAGTACTCAAATGTGAAGCTCTTATTGAATGTAATAAGTTCGTAAATTCAATCTCCTTAGTATCTGTAACTCGGATGTTTCATACCATTTTGCAGATAATGCTCATAAAAATTGAAACACTGATAGATCTAATGATGTGGGTTTTGAATTTGTTAAATATAACGTTTATGGTTCCTTCTTAACATTAATTTTGATCATAGGGAGTGAAATAATTATGCACACTTTTTCGTTTATTTGGAGCAGTATTAGCAACCAATAAGTAGTGACTTTTGTAATTAAGAACATTAATTTGAATCCTATTTTATGTATATAAGCTTATCTCCTAGGTGTAAATAATTAACTTGACTGATAGCTTCGCTCTGAATCTACACATGGTTATTTAGTCTACATTCTTGTACTACTTAGTTACAATGATGTGATATATATATATATATATATATATATATATATATATATATATATATATATATATATATATATATATATATATATATTGTCCCTTTGATTACAGATTTATTTCACCCCTGTTTCTAACTCCAACAAATAATTATCAAATAATTTCATTGTAATCTCAGTTAATCTACATGTCTGTAATTACATGGGATCATATTGACAATCAGCAAACTTTACTAACAGAAAAACAGCTAGAATCAGTATTTCTGCTGAATTCACTGAATTCAATACACGGAGAAGTAGTGAACAACCTTGTTAATAATCTTAAACCATTCTAGACTACATTAAGCAGTACTACTACTCGTACCACCTTCAATGCCAATCAGACTGACAAATACGAGTGTCAAACTACGCAAGATGATGTGTCTATACAATCAGCCTCACATTTCTATTCATGGCTGTGGTCTGTTGAACAAAAACTTAGTGCTGAAATACCTGAAGTACCAAGGTATAAATGAATCAATTTAAGACTTATTTAAAAAGTGAATTTTTGACTTTTTTATCTCGTAAAAAGTTGGAATGTTCAAAAATTTTAAGCATCGTTGAAGAAATTTTGTCCAAGCTATCGATTTTGGAAAATAATTACTTAAGCATATCGCAGAGCACTAATGAATTACATGAGCTGTGCGAACATCTATTAAGGCAACAGGTGAGTATTATAAGTACTACTAATACATACGTCATATTGCTTGTAAATAGAATGAAATGATTGAATATGCCAGTTCAATTGAAGAATGTCTAACCAATTTTGTTCAAGTGGATATGATCCAAGCTGTAAGTTGAGTGTTTATCTATTTTTTCAACCAAAGGAACTTGGAGTTTCCAACTTCATCGTATCTCGTGATAAGTTGCTGCCAATTTTAAATAAACTCGATTCAAGTTTACTTTATTTTCAAGAACATGTAGGAATGCTCTTTCGAATTATTTAATGAGTTTATTTATCTGTTCAGCCAAATTTCAAAGAATCTCCAAACTATTTAATCAAAGTGAAATCCTCACTTAAAATAGCTCTTGAATACATTAAAAGTAATGTAACTAATATTATAGAAAGAACCATAAATGAGCTTTTGGAGTTGCATGTAAGTTTGATCTAAATTGCTTTCTATACATTTCGTGGATATATTTCCTGTAATAATAATAATACCATGAAGTTCGTTTACTCACGATATGTTTGCATTTCCATCTCCTAGCCACACCACTTTGTGCACATGAGGACTAATAGTATTATCCGGTCCTCTAAAGCTTAGTAAGTGGGGCGGGATTTGTACACCCAGTTCAACAGTTGTTAGTTAAATGTTGTGACCTCTAAATCAATGCTTTATTTGAACTACCCAATTGAAAAAACGTCTTGTGAATAGAATGAATATATTTGATTTAAAAGGTTTTTACCAGCTTCTTACCATATAGATGACAAGCACACTGAAAATTTTCTGTTTTGACGTGTTGAATCCGCGTTCTGTAAAAAGCTGTAAAATGTAGAATATTGAAAGGATCTGGAAACCACTACATTCGATCTTAGGTATAAGATAAAGAAGTAAACGTTCTCGGGTGAATAAAAAACCCTAAATAAAGATTATAGAGCAATCATGTGGAATTTTTACTAACCTGGAATAGTTGCTAAGTAAAAGAACACTAGTAATTGCATGATAAGTAGTAACTTACTACAAATTAATAATTATATACAAAATTTTATTCGCAGTTATGAGCCATATTGTTCTTTGAGACAGCCAGTGATACTGTAGTGAACAAGAAAACGAGTGGGGACAATCAAAAGTATTGTATACGTAAATTACAGAATATATCACTAAAATCTGACAACCGTACGGTAAACAGTTAATTTGCAAAATAACCATCAATTGTCTCAATCTTGACTGTTCCTTCTGCAAATATCAGTCCATAGTCTCCGATTATTACTGTTCATACATTTTCGTACCAATCGCGTCTCGTTCCCGTTCTCTCCTTATCGATCTTATACTGAAATACATTCAATGCCCGACCATCGTTATATACTACTTGTGTGGATATAACTAACCCACACCACAATATTACCTGACCAAGTGAACTGAATAGGTGGAGTTACCTTTAAGTTTGTAATTCCGTCGTTAAAATTGAAAACAATAATCTCAAATCCACCACTTCATTAATATTATTTGGTCGATAAGTTTGTGATAAGGTTGGTAAAATTTTAGATAATGGATTAGAAAAATATGTGGCATATACGTTTGAGGGAAGTTGAAAGTATTTTATCTTACTATTGTCAAAGACAGAGGTTAGCAACTACCTTCTTTTCTAAACACCTTTGTTTAATTTCATTCACTACATTTGCTCCAAAAGTTGGAATATAGCTAGGGTCTTTTGTCTATTGACCTTTGTACAGCCACTAAAAAATCGATTCGATATTCTATGATGAACTATTGTGCCATTTAGAAGAGCTTGACTACTTGAATAAAAACTTGTTGGCACCTGCATCGAAACACATAAAAGTAATCATTCACCCTTCCGTGAATTTGATGCCTTGTTTGTGCGAAGGGCAACAAATTCAGTCCGAGACAACAGGACTAAACACCTTACTTAGATTTTGCACTGTGACTAGCACAATTCTATCTAAAGGTGCTGATTTTGCTCCTTGATAAACCCTAGTGTTATATTTATATAATGTCATTAATGTTACCCATAAGTATGGATTATTTTATCAAATTTTTTCCCGTATTCATTTTGTATTTTTCCAGTTAACTTTGTAATACACCATTTATTTATATGTGTTATAGGATGTTATCAGCCCTGAGAATTCATTTATTTTACTTTACGGACGATTTCGTTCACAAGGACCAAAGATACGCTCGTTGATGACACTTTTAGAAGAAAGAATACACGTTACTGATGAGTGCGTTTTGTAGATAACATTGTATTTATCAATATTCCTAATAATCGTCCGTTTGTGTTTCAGTTAAAGTTATTTCTCTTCACTGTTGTTATTATTATTGAAAAAGTTGTGTTTAACTTTATCAATTACTAGTATCGATAAATTGTGTTATATTTATAGTATAGATTCATCAGACCAGAATAATTAAGCCTCTGCTAATGGATGTTTATGACTCAGCACTACTTAAGAGTAGATTTTGATAACATTTTAGTGTTGGGCAACATTGTAATACACAAACAATTGCCTGTTGCTTTGCATGCGTAAAACTTGGGCAATAAGTTAGAAAACAAGAGTAAACTCCAAGGATTTGATCTAACGTTTTTTCTCAGCATTACTCGCATATAATAGAATCTCCGAGTAAGCAATGTTAAAGTTAGAAGCAGGGTTCTATTTTGAGTACAGAATTTCATTGGTGAGACTATAAACTTTCGTCAACTGAGGTCGTTCCGATATTCTTTTTGGGTCCTCCGCCTATCTCGATGTACAATGCTGTTTGATATTGGAGGAAGTTGTAATAAAGCTAGTAGTCAGCAGATTAAAACATATCATCAACTACTTAAGTTATCAACTACTGTCGTACCGTAAAGCGGACTTATTGTCTGAAATCCACTCAACAATTTTAATCTATGGTTAGCGATGTTAGGTGATATGGCTTAGAATCAGTTGTATTCATTCTACATACTTTCCATATATCATTACCTTTACTTATTATGAAATTTCCGAATTAATAGCAACTACCTGTGTTAGTTAACTGAAAAAAATTTAAATTTATGCGTACAGGTCTTCATGCGTTCTGAAAATCGTACCACATTCGAGCATATAAAAAAGTTCGCATACCATCCTACAAATTAATGTATATGTGTGTCATGTCATAACCTATGAATTATGGCCATATTGCAAATGTCCAAGTTCGTAAAAATAATTCGTCAATTTTTTTCTTATCTCTAACTAGGATCTTTTACTTTAACTGTCCTTTGTTAATAATCTTCCACTTCCAGTTGGTTTTTGTTTATCATTTAATGCTTCACTTATTTACTTCAATCCTAAAGACACTGTTTATATGTTTTGCAAAATAGCTCTATATCTGTACCAGTTTTCCAATATGATGAATCTGGCAATCAGTGGTTTGTCTTCTATTCCTAATTAGCTTCGGCTGCTTTAAGGGAAGGAGTTATGAATGGATTATCAGCTACAGTAATCAGTTATTTCATAAAATATTCACGGTTGAGTATCAAGATGAATTAAACCAGGATGTTTTTGAATTTTATTGTAACCGAAGTCCTTGAATTCTGATTTAATAATAAGTCCTTAACGTTAATCATTATGTACATTTTTTAAAACTTTGTGATTTATTTCTTAATGATAAACTACACTAGTGAGCAAAAACTTAATTGAGTAGAGTTCTAGTGACGTGCACAACTAACGTTTTCCAATCGCCGATGACATGTAGCCGGATTTTAAGGAGCAATTTCATAACTTAATAGATTATTTATATCTGTTGGTTGCTGGCGGTTAACTCTATGATATTGTAAATTTATGTTCATACAGTAAGTTGTTGATTAGCTAATGTCATATACTACTCAGTTTAATTTATTCGAATCTGACTGTAAATTATTCCAAATAAATCATATTAGAGTTAACATTTTCAGGTATTATTTTTGGCGTTTAATAAATTCCCATAAATCGTCTTTGTATTTTCGCGTCGTGCGACTCATGGTTTCAGTTATAAGTACGTGTTTTATTGCAAAACACGTACAATTTCAGTGATCCGCATTTTACAATTTGGTAGTGAGATTTCATTTTCTTAATCGAGTCACGAAAACTCCTATTTTCTCATAAAATAATTTCAGCTTTGGTTACCTGTCGGAAACACTTGAATAGAGTGTATCGATCATTACTAGAGTGTCAAGACCAGTGATCTTTCATAGAGTTCTTCTAAATGTTCATTCATTGGATAAAATTTCGATTGGTATCTTTTGTGTAGACTAATTGAATAAATTGTGATAGTATTAAAATTATAAAATTATTTGGTGAATTACCTTCAGTTAAATCAATTAGTTTTTGATTTTTATTTCAGATATGCTCAGGTAATTCAAGAGTGTCATAAATTTTACTTACATCATCGCCAAGAGTTATTGACACCTGTTGCACAAAATGGAGTTTCAGATCTTCTTCAAAAATATGCTAGTGATCATTGTACACTACTTCGCACTGCTGGAACATTCATAGTACATATGTGTGAAGATGAAATGCGTTTGTTTAATCAATTCTTTTCACCAAACTTTTCACAGTCAATTAAGTAAGCTGTATATACTTATGTTTTTATCATCTGAATTTCATGAATTAATTTGATCCTATCTTGGATAACTAATAGTAAAGATTTTTTTGAAATTATAAAATAGTTCCACATATATCAAAACATGATTAAGAGGTGATTATAGTGTATATGAACTTCTTGAGTTTTTAGATGTAAATAGTCGTTACTTTTTAGTATCAATTGCGAATACTTATGATCCCAACAGTTTATCATATCAAGAAAAAATATCGCCTTTTAACGTAATCGACTGAAAATAAATATTTATAAAAACGGCTTTTGGTATGCTAATCCTCATCGTTCAGTACTACTTCTCTATTACTAAGACCACTTTTCTCGTTCTTAAGGTCGACACCTCTCGATAGACAAATGTAAACATTCCTTAATTCAGTCTTGTGGAAGAGTTATGATTAGCGTGACATTTAATGAAATGTTTATTGAATTACTAAAGGTCTCGCCTAGTTTATTTGTGATTTCGTACATTCATTAAGTTCTGTAAACAAAAACTGACGTTTAGCATGGACAAAGCTTGTAGCAAGACCATAAACTCAGTCAGTCAGTCAGCGACAACGTAGGACCACGCACATTTATGCATCGGTCCAAGTTGCCATACCTCGTTAGCACAACAAGATGAACACCGGATTCATAGAAGTAATTAATTTAGTGGTGGTAGTATATAAAGAAAGGTTGTATATAAGGATATAGTATAGGAAGGAAGAAAGTTATGAAGCAATTTTAGTCTCAAGGTTTAAGGGAAGATAAAGTGTGTATGCACCTACGTCATTGTGATCGATTCTCAGCCATGTCACCTAGGGTCTCCAACCATTGGTTACGATAGTCACGCGGACCCCAACCAAGTAGTCTGCATCTACCAACATGGCTCAGACTAGAAGTTATTGACTTTGCGGACTGATGGCACGTCTTGGTTTGGCCGCCCCTAACTTTCTTCCAACCATCCCTAATGCTAATCAGCATAGCGCGTCGTGGTAATCGGTGTTCAGGCATATGTAACGCGTGGCCCAACCATCTCAGTCGATGAATATTCACAACCTTATCAACTGATTTACGATCATTCCCTAATACCTTGTGTCTAACCTCACTATTACTTACCCGGTTATCCCAGCAGATGCGAGCAATATTTCTAAGACATCTGTGGTCAAATACTAGAAACTTGCGAGTATTTTCTACTCCTAATGGCCATGTTTCACAGCCGTAAAGTAGAACAGAACGAACTGCTGCGCAGTATACTCGTCCCTTAATTGACAGACGGATATCTCGTCTTCGCCATAGGTGACGTAAATGGCAAAAGTCAAAGGAGCTTTTTGAATCCGTGCTGAGATTTCGTCAGACACCAACCCATTAGGGCTGATCAGACTTCCAAGATAAGTGAAGTTGTCGACGCGTTCGACTACTTCACTCCTTATCCTTAGTTCAGGTGTTGACGCAGGCCAGTTCTGGAGTAACAATTTACATTTGGATAGGGAGAAACGCATCCCAAACATCCTGGCATTATTACTGAGTTCCAACAGAAGACTCTGCATTTTGTCAGTGTCTTCACCAAACTATTTGCTGTTACATTGAGTTAAATCTACTCTCCTTAAGTTTTGGTGTTGAATTCAAAAAACGGATGAATTTTCAATGAAGCTTGAAAACCTGCCAGTATGATTAGATGGATGGTTGTATTGACGTATTTACAATAGACAATTTATGTTAGTCTTAGGAACTCAATTAGTCGGAAGTATATAGCTCATAAACCATGACTTAACCATTCTTCTATGATAAACAGTGTTTATCATTAGACAATTTTGATTACTAGACATTAACAGATTATATTAAGAGCATCATATTTAGTTAGATATAAGTATTGAGTTCTGTAATATTGGAAAAGTGGTAGGATGTGCTTAATTTTATACTCTAATAGCAATTGTGTTGAATTTAGTTCCCACTTTTTAGCAACATAATCTTACATTTTATTCCTTTTTCTTTCTCAAAAAAATTTTAATTCCCAGTCAAATGTTGTTTAAATTATGTCGATGTTTGTATGATGCTGTTAGACCTTTAATAATTCATATCAATCACGTTGAAATATTATCTGAACTTTGTGATATATTGAAGGATGAATTACTTCAACATGATGATGCTAAAAAGACAACTAATTGTAAGCATATTTGAAATAACTAAGAACATTCCTTTATATCATTCTATATTTTTATATTTAAAGTTGTAGTCTATTGGCTTAAACTATGAATTCATTATGATGTAACTGGTTTTAAATGTCCTAAGTTTGAAACCTACATAGTGACATGATATTTTGAGATTTTCATTTCGATTGACCGGAATCTCTTTGCAGTATATATATATATATATATATATATATATATATATATATATATATATATATATATATATATATATATAACCGTACAACCCTATTTGTGGTTGTTTTTACATTTAGTGGCCTGTAATAAAATAGATAGTCATTGCGTCATTGACTAAGGTGCTGAAACTTACTTACTTACTTTCGCCTGTTACTCCCAATGGAGCATAGGCCGCCGACCAGCATTCTCCAACCCACTCTGTCCTGGGCCTTCTTTTCTAGTTCTATCCAGTTTTTGTTCATTCTTCTCATGGCTGTCTCTATTTCTCGGCGTAATGTGTTCTTTGGTCTTCCTCTTCTCCTTTGACCTTCAGAATTCCAAGTGAGGGCTTGTCTTGTGACACAATTAGGTGATTTCCTCAAAGTGTGCCTAATCCACTTCCAGCGCTTCCTCCTGATTTCTTCCTCCGCTGGAATCTGATTTGTTGTCTCCCACAGTAACTTGTTGCTGATAGTGTCTGGCCATCGGATCCGAAGTATCTTGCGTAGACAACTGTTAATAAACACTTGCATCTTCTGAATGATTGCTTTCGTAGTTCTCCATGTCTCTGATCCATACAATAGAACTGTCTTGACATTTGTATTGAAAATTCTAACCTTGGTGTTGGTTGACAACTGTTTTGAGCTCCAGATGTTTTTCACTTGTAAGTATGCTGCTCTTGCTTTGCCGATCCTCGCCCTCACATCTGCATCTGATCCACCGTGTTCATCAATGATGCTGCCCAGATATGTAAAGGTTTCCACATCCTCCAAAGCTTCTCCGTCAAGTGTAATTGGATTGGTGCATATTGTATTGTATCGGAGAGTTTTGCTTTTCCCTTTGTTTATATTGATACCTACTGCTGCTGAGGCTGCTGCTACACTGGTCGTTTTCTCCTGCATTTGTTGTTGCGTTTGTGATAGAAGAGCCAGATCATCCGCGAAGTCTAGATCGTCAAGTTGCATCCTGCCTGTCCACTGTATCCCGTGCTTTCCTCCAGATGTTGACGTCTTCATGATCCTTTAAAGACAGCAGGTAATAGAAAATAAATGTAGTATCCAGGACAATCATAATATCGCATATATTTAGATCAGAGGAGAATAGGGAAGTAGAAATATTGTTACGGGCGGAAAGAATAACTAAAATATATACAAATAATCATATGAACTGATAGGATCATTTATTCGTTACTTGAAATAAACACCAACCTTCAATTTGTACAATGGAATATTGCTGAAACTACTTCCGATTGATAAGTAGTTCAGTTTAACACATGGAAATAAAAAAGCATAGACAGTTGAAAAGCAATCATCAGATTTCACGTTAAATATAATTTAAACAATAGTAATCCAATCTCTGAAAATAGAAAAGCAATCTTAAGTAAGGTGTTGGAATTTTGAAAATTGAGTATATTCATTAGTGTATGATTTATTTTGTAACTTTATGCTTAGTGCTATTTATCAACCGTTAACTTCTAGCAGTTTAGTTATTTTAACCTACAGTAATATTTCCATACTGTTCATCATATGTATATGGATGGAAATTGTTAGTAACTCTTTCGTCATAGCCGAGTACATAAACCTTCCCTTGAAAAATATTTTTTTTAAGTTAAGTGAACCTTGTTGGTGATAAATTCTTTACCAATCATGTTCAAATTATCTTATAGTTATGCTTTTTATTTGTTATGGATTAGATATATTTATCCATTTTGTACTTTTAAATTAAAGCACCAGATATTCTGGCATTTAATGATCTTTGTGGAATGTTGTTGGCTGATATTCAAGAAAGATTAATATTTCGAGCACATATATATATTAAATCACAAATTTTTGGTTTTGTTCCAAGCTCAGGAGATCTTTCGTATCCTGAAAAATTGGAAATGATGAACGTAAGGAAACTTTATCTGAATATATATAATCCAGCACATGTTTTATATAGTCCACGTTCTAAGTATTTTTAAATGTTCAACCTGTCATTTAAACTGAGTGTATTTAAGGACATAAATAAAGCCATTGATAAACTTGCTGTAATATTGTATGTTTGGAGATGGGTGATAGAAACCCTCGAAACCTTATGTTTATGCTCTTCAGGCCCGCTAGTAAGGCATATGTGTTTCCAGTCTTAGGTAGTTTTATTCGATCTACAATACTAAATTTTATCTCATTTAGCAGTGCTTCGAAAAGAAATCCATGCTAAAAATCACTTTCTTCCACCTCAGCTCATTTATATCTGCCAAATGTAAACTATTGTAGCTAAGTAAATCATGGACATAATTTGTATTTTTTTACTAGAGTATGCTGGACAATCAAAATTACATATTTGATCTTAATATTTTTTAATTACACCTTATAATATCACGTAGGAGTTAAAATTATTTCATCTAAACTCTTCACATTGACTATCGTTCAGTTAGGTACTCATTTACAATTAATTAATCTCACTAATTATCTGTCTGAATATCTATCGATAACTTGACTGGATTGTACAACACAGATTTCCGTTCTTTGAGTTGAATTATATTAACTTTCTATCTTATTTATCCACTGAGATGTTTTTCCATCTTCTCGTTTCATATGTCATTTGTACATCGGATTCGTATATTTAGCTAATCTAAAACTAATGCTAAAATAATTGTATCAGTGATTCTATGGAATAACTTAATAGCTCTATCCATTCTTGTCTATAGTAATATTTAATAAATATTATCCATTGTCGTGCACTCTATTTTCATTTTTTTTAATCATTTAACGGATTTGTAGGACATAGCAAAAAGTGTTTCGATGCCTATTAATTCAAATAATTCACCAGATAAAGAAAAGGAGCATGAAAACTCCGAAGCAATTGTCGCAGAAGGTGATTCTTCCGAGTCCAATTTACAGGATAAACCTACTAATTCTGATCTAGCAATTCAACCAGGACTTAATATGTCTTTAGCTCCAGCAGATTTACATGGTATGTGGTATCCAACAGTACGTCGTACTTTGGTATGTCTCTCAAAACTCAGTCGTTGCCTAGATGTAAGTTCATACTTTTTCTCAGGCAACTATTGGAAATATATTCTGGAAATAAAAACCATTATATTTATCATATAAAAATTAATAACGCTTGTCGCTACTTTGTCGATATGCATTAGAATGTAAGTTTTGCTGGTTTGATTCATCAAGACAACTGATATCATTGATTAGAGATGCAAATTTCAGTGGCGTAAGGCTGATTCGAACAGTTGATGTAGCGGTTTAGAGTTAAACTTTGGTCAATTATTCAGTCATAAACAACGTGTGATCTGATACATTTATTCATTGGTTAGTTTTGCCACACCACATTAGTAAAGCGAAATAAAATTATCAACAATAATCCCATAGTAGTAGGAGTAGTAACAGTATCAGTAATAGTTGAAAAGAAAAAAGGTATAAAAAGATTCTAGGACTTTAGTTCCAAAAGAAAATGGAAAGTAAATGCAAATCAAATTAAAAACTATATATGTGGTACATGCTACTTGTACGGACAGATTTAAGCAGTGTGTAGCGGCAATCGGAAGTATAATGCCTGCCAACAGAAGATTGAATTGAAGAGAACAGGAAAGAAAATAGAGAGCAAATAAAGTAACAACAGAGTTGTAAGAATATATCAACTGATGAAAGATATTTAAATAATGTACTTAATACATGTTTTTTGTATTTTTTGAAGGCACTCTGTCATTTTGCGTATCCTATTCACTAGAATCTGTCACTTAGTGATCAATAATCTTGTTTATTGTGTTGCATATTAAGTTGCGATGGGAGAGAGAGTGGTTGTTGGTAGTCAATTTTGAGCTCAATACATCAATAAATCCTTGTGAACATTTTTGTTTCTATAATTATGACAATGATATGTCAGCTTGTCATAGAACGCTCTAAGTTTAAACATTCTAGACCAATCGATTATCAAAATCTGTCTCCCTTTTAGTTGCCTCTCAATTTTTCGACATGTGGCAACTTGTCCCAAATGCAGTTCTTTCCATCAATCGTTCACCTTTATTTGACGTATCTTTTGAACAGGAGACAAAGTCATTTTTTCTCTTGTTGATATTGACATCCTACTCTAAAGCTTTATAGCGTTCACGTAGAATAAACTAATGTAATCTCATTAATCAAGTGCAGATTATTATTTATCCTGCTTTGGTTTACACTTTTTGATAGTACCAGGTAGTTCACACTAAAGTGAGATGAGGTTCAAGCCCGAAACCTACTGCTTGATAGCCGAATAATTTGATCACTGGGACATTTTCTCACTGTTTGATTTTGTGCTGTCGTATTCAGTCATTCATACATTCATACACACATGTACGTTGTATTATTTATTGAGGCTTACACACATTTACTTTCAGGCTGATTCTTTTCGTGGCTTAGCCCAAGAATGTGTATCTATGTGCGTTCAGTCATTAGTGAAAGCAAGTGATTTAATTAGTCTCCATCGGACAACCATTGATGGTCAATTATTTCTTATCAAACATCTGTTAATACTTCGTGAACAAATGGTACCATTCGGCATTGAATTTTTAGTTAAAGAAACTAGCTTAGATTTTTCTCCCTATAAAAGTAAGTTATCCTGTGTAGTTGTATTTTATATATTTTGTTTTTGGGTTGTATTTTAATTTATCGCGATTATTGTATTCTACTCTTAGAATGATGAACCGATTTCTTCTAATTACCAGTCAATATTTTGAGCAGATTGCTTCAAATCCTGTCTCGTACATATACCAGAAGCTATAGGAATCCAAATCTATAACCCTAGTTTATGCATTTAGATGAAATCCGTGACACTTCTATCCTTCCCGGACCGTATATGATTTAATTAATAATTTTAATAATTTTTTCACATCCCGTATTTGTTCGTCATTTTCCGCCTCTTTTCGTTCACATTCTTCACTACCGAACTATTTACACATTTATTAAGTGACTTTAATAATGCTTTGTGAATATTATTTTAAGACTATTTATCTAATTTTGACCTACCTCCTATGCTGAACTATTGACTAGTACACTCGGTGTTGTTTGGTTTGTATGTTCCCATTGATTTTTAGGACTGCAATGGAACAGTCTCTTACTGGCATATGCACATTTTGTGCGGATTGCCTCGATATTGTCTTAAATCATAAGCATTATAAGCAAATAAGGATGACGGCTAGCATTGGAATCCAGGACACGCATTTCGTCCCATTTAGGACTCGTCAACTGGGCGTAGCTGCGTCCCAAAGTTAGTGCTCACTCCGGGACACGAACCCAGTACCGTCCGCTTCAAATGTCATCGCATTAGCCGCTTAACTACTGAGTCCTGAAAGCCACCCGCTTGTGTTTGAATTCACCTGGTATTTTTCGCTTGTATCTTTCCATTGTTGTTTAGGACTGCTAGCCACCATTCATCTTTGCTTATTGACTCGTACGTTTATTTTTTCATTTCTATCAGTACTAGAACACCGTCTTCTTACCATCAATTTGTGCTTTTTACTTATCGTGTATGATCGTCGACTCATAAAATTGCCTTAATTGGTTTAATATTTTCATATAAATATTCATGTATTTTAGAATAAGACCTGATGACAATGTTGTTCGCTTATATGTGTTGTTCTAATCTCAATTTAGCTAAATATAGCAATTCATCATCTGAAGAAGTGATTGAATGTTTCTTAATGTCACGTAGGGATCCATAGGCCGTTAGTGGATGATATAGCTCTGAAGCAGTTCCAACATTGCCGATCCACGTATGCATTAATTTTTGCTTATCGTTAACTTATGTTATCAGGATGGTCGTTGGTTATTTCTTAGCCATTCAATGCTAGAGGGTACTTGGGGAAGACTTTAGAATATTCTTATGTAAAAGTTATAAATATACTAACTTTTTTGTATTGCAGTTCTTACTTCCACCCAACCTTGTTTATTTGGAATATATTTACATTACTGTCCAACCATGTTCTGACTCGGGGACGTGTTGAGTGATGTAGTGTTCAAGAATACTAAGCAATAAGAGTAGATGTGTAGTAACAACAGTCGATGGAATTGCAATGTGGCCATTAACTTAAGTGATTCTACGTCCCATCCACTATGCCTTAATGTCACTTGGTTGGAAGTAGTCGAGAAGATATACTAGAAATAGGTTTCATGCTCGTTGGCAAGACATTTTTGGCAACCTAGAGCAAACTAATTCTTCTTGGTGGAATCAAGATCGAAGATCATACTCATGTAAAGTTCTATATTTATCAAATAATCCATCAAATTGTGTAATTTATTTAATTTCATATAATCTTTTTTGTTGTATATTGTTTTACAGATGTAGCACGCAGTATTTGGGAACAAAAAGGCACTGGGTTATTCTCATTAAATAAAGAAAATGCATTATTACGATTTTTATTAGAAACCCCAAATGCTATTGATATTGAATTAGATTCTAGACGTCAGTTAGATAGTCAATTAAAATATACTTGTGAACTACTTATTGAACAACAAGTTTTACAATTAACCGGTGAACTGTCAAATTTTCTTAAACGGGTGTGTAATATTAAATTATTATTATTATTGATTTTGTATTGTGACGTCACGGTAATTTTTTTCTATTTCGGAAAAAACACCTCACATACACATAAGTAATTTCATGCAACTTAATCTTTTGGTAAATTCAAAAAAAGAATGAAGAACAAGATTTGCGGAATAAAATAAATCTATTCCATTTCACCGCTTCTCATTCATCAGATACAAACAGTTTAAGGTTACAGTAATTAGAAATAAAGGTTTACTATAATTTGATTAGGGAAACTGATACATGGTTGTTTGAAATAAATCCTAAAATTATAATAAATATATAGAACAATACAATATACAGTATTCAACAACGATATCGTCCAAATTGAAATGGTTTAGATTATCCGATTGTTGATGATATTTGTGAATGAAATTCAATCAGTCTTGGTTGGCATATGTGCATTCTGTCCAAATTACTTCAATATACCTATTATGACACAAGTTGATATAAAATAGATGAAATATGGCTAGAAGTGGGATCCAGGACGCACGCTTTGCCCTGAGATGCAGACACATTCAACTGATTATTCCCAAATAGGACGAAACGCGTGTGATGGATTCCACTGCTAATCACATTCTGTCTACTCGATGTCAAGGATAACATTGACGCGTATTTATATGTTGCGAAAAAACGATAACAACTAATTAAGTAATAAAGTAGACGTAGTTACAGAAAATAACGATAGAATGTAATCAAGGATTATACAGTGATAAATAATAGATAACAACATAATTGATTAGCGTGGTGAAAATTAAAGTTAAGTTAATTCTGGAGCATCAATAAGATTATGTAGTAAGTAAAATTATTTGATTACAGTTCTATGTACCATGACAACAAGAGGTTTATCACAGTTTCCTTCTGTACATTTAGGTTAGGTTTCGAAATCTTTGATGAGGATTACATATACGTATACATGTAAATTCAGAAATGCAACTAAAGACGATGTCATATGGTCCACTTTTGAATGACTTAGTGAGGATTTAGTTCTGTGTGATGAAATCAACTAAGCTGCAGGAAAGCTCTTTTAGTGCTGCATCAATTTTGGCTGAAATCTCATTCCCCCCCCCTAATGCGAGACGGATAAAAACATAGGTTATTTGCTGATTAGTGATTGTTTACAATCGGTTAGCATATCATTTCTTATATTTTATAACAAATTTCCAAGGGTATATATTTTTTATTACACTCTTTTTGGTAACGACTAGTTCATCCTTTGTGTACTCATTTCGAGCACGAAATCTCATCTCTTTGAAAAATGGCTTTGATCAGATAGCGTATGTAACTCTCAGAGTAAAAGTTATTATCACTTAAATAATCCTCTGTCCACATTTCTTTCTTATGTGTAATTTTCTTGATCGTTTTATCATCTCTTCTTCTTATCATAAGGTTTAAACAACTGAACTGCTTATCGTATTCATGTTTCCTTGTAAACTTTATATTTTCATAAGCATTGTTGAAATTACAGAGCATATACAACGCATACTGTCACAGATAATGAAAGTATTATCGACATACCTGGAATAAGATTCCGATCCAACAACTAGTTATGCAAACAAACCTATGAAACGGCCATAGGATCATCACCATGACCTATCTTGACCGAGTTCTGTTTAAACAAGATTTTTCTGTCGTTGTATGTAGTAATGTGTCAATAAGTGATGTAATTTCTTTTTTTAACGAACCCCAGAAACATGTTTTTCAGTGTATTTGCTTGAAATAAATAAAATAAATAACTAAATAGTTTGAAAATTATTCAGCACATTATGCTATTCCATGATTTTAATTTAATCCTGCTAAGCAAACGGACTAATTGATAAATAACTAAAATCAAGAGATGGAATTTAATTAAAACTTAGACCTAGATTTCGTGACGTATGCTACTGTTACTACCCACCGATTGACCTTTGTACCTAATACAATCTCACAAGAGGTCTGCACTGTAGTTGGCTCAAATATGCAGCAGTTATTTTTTGGATTGGGTTGCCAAATTCTGTAAAAACATTTCTTTAACTCATAGAACATTCTTTGAGTAATTTCCAAATTTCTTTTTCTATAATAATTTCTAGGCTCATTCAATTCTAGCCGCACCAGGTGCACGTCTTGCTGACCAACCGTTTGCAAATCCATCATACATAAAGGAAATAGTTTCGAATGCGCACCGATTACTCTGTATAGCACTTGGTCGTAGTTCTAGTTCAAATCGTCCTGATACAGTAAATCACAATAGTGTGCCAAATTTACGGAAATGTTTACATATTTATCTAGCTAATCCAGATACAGAAAATATTTTATTACGTCGTATTCAATCAGGTGTTATATCACAATGGAGATCTATGTATCAATTGTTAACTGATCATTATAATGATGAAGATCGTATGATAATCGGTTGTCCAACGGAAAGTCAAGTAAATCATTCTTTTATTTAAATTTCCAGCATTATTATTAAATTGATTTATATATTTGTACTGTTTAGCTTAATTTTATGTTAGACTTCCTCAATATACCATATAAATGTTCTGTTCTGATATAATTTCCTCTTTTCGAAACTCAATAGCCTGACTCAAAGTCTACATTAAACTGAAAGTTCTTGGTCACAGTAGTTTGTCTATCCATTACAAATCAAGGTAAAAGTCCGTTGGAATAAGGGTTAGTATGATGCGATTTAGATACTGAAAATAAAGCATCAACATTGTAACCTAGCAGTTCAAAGTTGAACCTTCTAGACATTAGGCCACTGTTTAACTTTGCTCCATTTTGTTTATTTAAATAAACTGATAAGTTAAAAAACGTGAGTTAGTTTACATTTTTGTGAATAGATGAAGTTTAATGGTTGTTGAATAATATCTGGATCGGTAATTTGGTTTTTTAGAAAATCTACTGAGAACAATGACATTACTCAGCTATTTATAATTAGGTTTTTCCTGTAAACACGAAGGTACTTAAATTGTCAAAACATTAACTGCACATTACCAAGACTTGATTTGATAATTTTGAATAAATTGAGCATTGGGTAGATTGTTATAAATAAATTATATATTTGTAATATCCCAATGAGTAGAAAAATTAGATTTTCTGACGTTTCGTGACTCAGTGTAAGCCACTTCTTCTTGGTTATTTATTCTCTGAAGAAGTGGCTTACACTGAGTCACGAAACGTCAGAAAATCTAATTTTTCTACTCATTGGGATATTACAAATATATAATTTATTTATTAACTGCACAGTTTATAATTCCTAACAAGTGCACTACAAAATTAAGGTTTAACTGTACACTTCAATGTAACGTTTTGTCATTTTGTTCAACCTTTACTACACACAGCGTACCTATGTAATTTTAATAATGATAGCATGAAATACTACTCATTTTCAGTAGTGGTGTGGAGATTGTCGACTTATAATTGACATCATGAACCTAGAAAGGGACTCCTCAGCACGACGAAACAGTTGTCCAGTGCTTCTACATTGTCACTGGTGTTCCAAAATCGATCAGTTCATGGTCTCATCATAAATAAGAAATACTCTCTTAATTTAATGAATTACATTATTAACGTCTTGAACGAGTGTACCGCGTATTGATAATCCCATTTATTTTTTAAATTCAATTACTTTCGTAGTTTTAATTAATTATTTATGTAATTCAATATTCAAGTCCCCATATTCATATACTGAAATGTTAGCTACAATTTTTTTGTACGATGAGCTGCATTACTACCTTTTATTATTCAGATTGAATTAGATTTTCAAGGTTCTTAATCTACCATTTAATGATTTGATGAATTATATATATATATATATATATATATATAGTAGGTCTCAATATAAATAAAGGGAAAAGCAAGACTCTCCGATACAGTACAACATTCACCAATCGAACTACACTTGACAGAGAAGCTTTGGAGGATGTGCAAACATATTTGCGCAGCATCATCGATGAACATGGTGGATCTGATGCAGATGTGAGAGCGAGGATCAGCAAAGTGAGAGCAGCATATTTACAACTGATGAACATCTGGAATTCAAAACAATTGTCAACCAACAGAATTTTCAGTACAAATATCAAAACAGTTCTACTGTATTGTGCGAAAACCTGGAGAACTACGGAAGCCATCATTTAGAAGATACAGGTGTTTATTAACAGTTGTCTACGCAATATACTTCGGATCCGTTGACCAGACACTATCAGCAACAACCTACTGTGAAAGATAGCAAACCAGATTCCATCTGGTGGAGGAAGAAAGCAGGAAGAAGCGCTGGAAGTGGATAGGACTCACATTGAGGAAATCACCCAACTGTATCACAAGGCAAACCCTCACTTGAAATTCTCAAGGCCAAAGGAGAAGAGGAAGACCAAAGAACACATTACGCCGAGAAATGGAAACAGATAGGAGAATGAATAACGAATGAATAGAACTAGAAAAGAAGGCCTAGGTTAGAGTGGGTTGGAAAGTGCTGATCGGCAGCCTGTGCTCCATTGAGAGTAACAGGCATAAGTAAGTATATAAATTTATATATAAATTTTTATAAATTTAAAAATTTGAACAAAAGGTAATGATTTTCTTTTATTAATTTTATTATTCTCTTATAATAGATTCGACTTATATTTCAAGATAATTGGAATCGTTCAATTCTATCAACATAATTTTAATTTCACTTGGAAGTTGATTTTTATTTTTTATTTTATAAAAAAAAATTGTAAAATAAATATATTTTGTTATAAACTATTCATTTTATTTCTTCTTAACCATAACAATTATATTCAAAACATATTTAATTAAAAAAGGGAATAATTTTTATGTTATAAAATAATGTGAATAGAATAAATCAATTAACAAATGTATTCACTATTATTACTGATATTGATTTGAAAAAGACGTGATAGTATCTATGTTCACAATTTTTTGTGTGTTTCTTTTGCTCTCTCCCTCTCTTTCTGTACCTCACTTACTGTTTTTTTTGTAAAAAAAAATCAATCGCAGCAGAACCATCATTAATAGACTGAAGTTAGTCTTCGATTATACGTTGTCATTATTATCATTACTATGAGTTTATACGTAGATAAAGGAAAATATATATTACTTGTCAACCTTTATGGTAATTAGGTATTTAACTTAAGCAATAATTCTTTTAATTTATTGCTGAAACATAGTGTACAGTGCTGAATATTATTGAAATGAAGAAGGTAAATAAAGGATTTCTTAATTCTCGATTTTAGAACAAAAGTTACCTCTTGTCTATGAAAGAAATAAAATAACATATCGTTTAACATTATGATTCGTTAGTTGTATCCACTTGTTTTCTACTATCATTATGTGTAATAATAATAATAATATTGTCCACATCAACATTAAAACACTTTTTAGAGTGAAATAATCAATTTGTATGTAAAATGATAAAAATATTGTCTAATTGAATAATTAATAATAAATGCTATGTAGTATTTTTTTTAAAAATCTTTTTATCCAGAAAACAAAAGAACTATCGAAACTGTCGCTTTGTCTTCCACATCAAAACAACATAAACACCAATAGTAAACCTTTAAACTTGTTTTTTAAGAGTTTCCATTACTTTCTTCAATGAATCTGTTTGTTTGTTTTTTCAGAAAGAGAAATAAATAATGTTTAAACTGTTTATTGAAGGTTAGAAATATATATATATATATATATATAGAGAGAGAGAGAGAGAATAAAGCACTTGTCTTTCAACTTATGCACCACAGGTTTGCACCTTAATTCATTAAAAATACTCCATCATCTATTTATTCATATAAATAGTCAGAAAAGTTCAAAGTACTTATGCTATATCTTTCCATAGACTTATTCATTTATCACAATAAAGTCCCTATTTGTAGTAACTTGTGCTACAAACTAGTTGATGTGCTGAACAGATATCTCATACTTTTGTGAAAATCACTTGTTATTAGCCATAGATGATTTATCTTCCCTTTTTTTTTCTTCTTGAACATTGCCTAATGCTTATTTTTTTAAACTATTCTCGTGAATCATACTCTTTCTCGGTTAAATTTTTTGTTACCTATTTAGTACATATAGGTTTCTCGAATAAAGGATTTCAGAAAATGGGGTCTACTACGAACTTTGAACACAACTTATGGGATCTCTGTATTATCTTAGCTCGATCAATTAGTGAATTGTTAGTATAAGTCCGGATTGCATCTACATCTACTGTTATTCAATAAAGTTGGTTCTTCCAAATAGCTGCAGAACCGAGATGTGGTCTGGAAGTGATTGGAATAAGTGTAACTCATTGGACACAAACTCAACACGAAAGGCTAACTCCAGGAAGGATTTTATATTCCGCTCATGAAGAAAATGACCCCTACACAAGGAGTTACACTGATGCTATCCAAATTGTCACAGAAAGCACTTATAAGATGAAAAACCGACGGTTTTAAATCATCAAAATATTCTTCAAAACAACGATGGAAAGGATTATAGTGAATGTCATGCTCCTTCTATAAACCCACCAGTGATGGCAACGAAGATTATAAAGACTCTGAGATGGTGGAGAGGATTTGTAGCTCAAGTTTGTGCTGATGATTTCGTTCAGAGGAACGATGATAGCTCCACGACCAAACCATCCAGCTTAGAGAACAAAACTCCATCAAAATTATAAGGACTCGCCTATGAAAGTTTATCTAATTTGTGTTTTCTATCTTTCTGCTTGTCGCTGAATGGATTATGAAAACCACTACATCCCAGGAGAAGCATGGGATATTGTGGATATCTTGGACGTAGCTGGAGGCTTTGGAATTGGAAGGTGAATAACCTCTTCACATAACAACAAATACAGTCGGAAGGTCAGTTAACCAGCGGCGTCTGCAGTAGCGCTCCTTAACACACAAGAGAAAAATCAAGATCCCAAAGTACAACTTGTTAAGCGCCAGCCATATCGGTATTGATGACTGCTCTTGAACGGGTGGAAGTCTTTGGCTACCTAGAAAGCATCACTGACAAACAAAATCTGATTCAAATATCAAGGCACAAATTGACTAAGCAAATGCAGCATTCCTACAATTGAATATCTGGAACAAAACAGTCGTCACTCAAGACCAAGGTCAGAATTTTCAGCACTTATGTAAAAGCAGTTCCATCGTAAAAAGATGAGACTTCCGGAATTACCATCACCGATAGTGCACAAGTATTTATAAACAACTGTCTACACGTGATACTCTGCAAGTATTAGCTAGGCACCATTAGTATTAACCTACTCTAGCAGAGAAAAAATCCCCTACCAGCTGAAGAAAAAATTACGAATAGGTTTTTTAGGTGGATAGGACACATTATGGAAACCATCAAACTGAATCCCACGGCAAGTCCTAACTTAAAATAACCAAGGTAAAAGAAAAAGAAACAGACCACCAAATACATGGTACTGGGAATATGAGACAAACATCAAGAGAATAAATAGTAATTGGAAACAGCCGGGAAGAGAAGCTTGAAGATACCTGATCGGTGGCTTGGGCTGCACAAAGTGTAATAGGTTTAACTAAGTATTATTTCGCCGGTTTGATTCATCAGAACCTGTACATTTAAATTAAACGTTGAGATAACTAGCCTCTTTTTATATCTTGATAAATTTTACAAGTATGCTATTTGGAGTTACGATAAATGCGTCTAAATTACTGTAAAAAGTGAAATAAATGACTTTCTGTCCTAATGGCCTTTAAGATATTTTATTTATGATTCGACTAAGGATCAATTCGGGAGTTTTCGTAAAGTATCGTAGAAGTTATTACTTTTCATTCAAAAGTCAGTGATATGTTTCTAAATTATTCCTTTTACTAACTTTCATTACTCGATTTTAAATTGACTATGTTTAAGTGGTCAGTAAAACTACATAATAACGTAGTTTTTAATATCTGATTTTAAAAACACGGCGAACACTATTTGAGGATAAATATATCTTTCATAATTCCTTGAAAAAGCTTGGACCAGATTGCCAGGCGAAACGTTGGATTTACTACAAATTCATTCGCTGAGATTTTACAAATATATTATTCCTATTTAAATATATCTTTCGTCCTATTCTATCACTATTAGAATCCATAAATTGTCTAACTGTCCTGTTAATAAATTATTAGTCTGTTCAAAACAGTAAACTTCGTTTTCACGCAGAGAGAAAATCAAATGACATACAAACGTGAAACAACTGAATAATATAGAAAATACTGGTGAATATATGCTTACCATTACGATAGATTATAAGCCACATCATAGCACTTCATCGACCTAAACCATTGAATTTAAAACTATGGCCGATGACTTGGTGTTTACTCCCATGATTTGCTTTAGCTAATAATTAAGCGTGATAATATGTACTTCTACTCTGGTTAAAAAATATACTGTTTTCAGTATCATCTCATAATCATGAATGATTTATTCTTTCGACCTATTTGAATGATGTGTTATTCATAACAATTAACAGCTGAGCCTCAAATGTTAGATAGACCATAAAGAAATGATTCCATACCTATGTGTAACTGTCCTCTGTTACCAGCCTTTTATTTATTTTTCACGGCAATAGAAGATTTCGAACTGGATTCCCACATAGTATAACAATCGATTGTTCAATGCAATGAAATATCACATGTGTCACACATCATATAAATTAACAGAGATATCTATGCCGGCACTTTATTGGGATTATACTATCAGAAAAATATATAACTCCAAATAAAACACTTTGATTCAACCTACTTTTTCTGTGCGTAAAAATTAATGTTTTCTTCAAAATCCCCACATTTATTCCATTCACCATTGTGTTCGAACGTTGGTAAAAGTTTTGAATTTGATTCATAACTCATCAAACGTAAATCGTTATTTCTATTTACTAGATTCATTGGATCATGATGAAATAATGAAAACGATGTCAATGGGCTTGGTGATACACTTGTTGAAAATGATGTGTATTTTAATAGTATCTCTTCTCTACTTAGTTTATTGCCTTCTTTGTTACCAAGTATTTTCCTCCTGGATTTATTACAATGAAGCATGCATATAGTATTGGCTTTATTTATGTTTTCTGTTCATTATATGTAATAATAAGATGAAAATGTGGAAGACTAACGATCTTAGAAGATTTTTTAGTATGAAGTTGTGATTTTCATTATCGTTTCACGTTATTTTGTGAAGCAACGAAAACCATGATGTGCTAAAAGATTATACTTGCTTTCATTTCTATTTACGTGCCGAATCTAATTCGAGTCTTGCTGTTTGCGTGTTGTTTTTAATCAACCGAATTATAATTCGTTAGTAAACATTTCTAGTTTCAACTAATTCGAAATATTCCATAATTATTATTAGCGATACCTATGTCTAGTTAAACTGCACTGGCGTGGGTTTCTACTGATTATTTTCAAGCCAAGGCAAGACTATTATTTGATGATACATAGTTTTCCATCTGACGTTCTGTGAAGGGAAGAAACTTTTCAGAAGTGAAGTTCGTGTTTGTGCACACTTATACATATGGAAGAGTAATCGGGGTATGCAAATATCGACAGTTAAACGCATAACCAAATAATTACGATCTCAAATAGAAATTCAGCCAATCTGGCAAGAGCATATGACAAAAATCCATCTTCGTCCATTACCAAATTGAATATAGAAACTTCACAAAAGACTTGTGCCAGCATATAACAGTTGCCAGAAATTTGTTGAAACCCTAATCATATAACATTTTAAACAAAACTTATATTTTCGAAAACAGTTCATGATTACATGATATCTATCGTGGTAATATTGATTTTGATTTTTAATATTAGGTATTGGATAATTGGTTCAACCTTCTTATTTTCGTTTCGTATATAAACATTCTGGCGAATTAATTTGTGATAAGATTATCGATGACAGTATTTAAACAAACAATATGAACTGTTGTAATTAGAATGGTAATAACAATTGTGTTTATCTTTAGGAAACGCATACTGTTTTGAAGCATATAGAAGAATTATAGGTTGTAGAGTTTTAATTGTTCATCTTGTGACAGCTTAATGGTTTGCTTTTCCTAACTTCAGATCAATCTCAGGCTAGTCTGTCATCAACCAACGCTAACCTAATTATTCTACATGCGTTTTGATCATTTTTAATTGACACAAATTAAAAGGCTGATTTTTCACCACTCCTATGAAAAAAGCTATCTCAATTATAAAATTTCAGTACAAACTGTGTTGATACCAAATGCAACTTCATATTAAATGGCTTGTTAATTATCAGTAAGGGGGAATGTGGAGATTGTAACATTATGACAGTTGAATTCACAATTCTATCTAAGCTAGCCCATCACTGAAAACCTGGAAATACTGGACGGTCATTTTGTCGTAGTATGGGTCTCCTCAGCAGTGAGCATCCATGCAAGGTTGCGCAAGATCACGGGTCGACTGATGTTAGACATTCACACCATTGGATCCCGGCTCAGTGGTCTAGAGATCAGGCGTTTGCGCGTGAGACCGAGGGTTCTAGGTTCTAGTCCCTCATGAGGGATCGTGAAGGCTCACTGCTGAGGAATCTCAAACGGCCGTCCAGTGCATTTAGGTCCCCAATGGTGGTCTAGTCTAGGTCGATTTTTCTATTTGTTTGCAATCTTTTGTATAATTTGCGTTTCATTTGTAATTTTGTCTAAACTGTCTATAACTAAAACTGAAGTTAATTTTTGTTGCACTAAATAAAATAAGTTCTTATGATAAATGATAAAAAGAAGTGAAGACGAAACATACTTATTTTTAGAAGATAGAATTTTTGTAGATTCTTCATTCGGTTTAAGAATGTCGTCCGACCATGATCTTTGCGTTTGAATTCGGAAAGCCGATGAGTTTAAACAACTAGAATTATTGATTTCACATATTTTGTTGTTTGCTAAATAAAAACAAAAAGGCGTACAAATTTTCGTAATTCAAACAATAATTAATTGAATGATAATCCATAGAGTAACTTGTTAAGTTGCGGATTTTGTGGCTAATTTATCCAAATAAAGTTTCACACAAATTCAGGCAAATTAAAATAGTTTAATAACATAAATTTCTTTGACAGACATAATCATTATATCATTTACAGTTGTCAAACCTTACATAGCACCCTTAGGATACAATCTCTGTACCCAATAGAATAAGCATCTTCTGATGTTGATGTTTATTTAATTGCCATAGTGAGGGCATTCCCGACCAGAATGAGTCCTTACTATAAGTAATTTGCAAGCTCAGGTTAGAACATTTAAATAAACCCAAAAATTTCTAGTGGCCAGTAATGATGAAATACTTGGCTGTGGAATATCTGGAATTATCTACCGATTCTATGCAGACCATAACGTGTTTCTGGTCGGTATAAAAGTTCGGCAAAAATTTATCATAAAAGGACAAATAGAGCTATTGGTGGTTTATTTAAATATTTATTTGGTTAGCTAGGACTCCAAGTTGTCTCTCTATAGCCTTTTGATCACTGCCGATTTGTTCCCTGAAGACAGTTAATTTAAGTGTTTGTCACTTCTCTATATTAAATGTCCTATGTAGTTTACACAAAGACGACAAGATTCAGATACTTTTACTTATATAAAAGTATTAGTTGCTTTCGGTCATTAAAACTTATGTTACCACTGACATAAAAAATCTTGGAGTCAGTGAGGCGACATCTAAGGTTTGGGATGAATATATTACGATTATTCATATTTACCGAGAATGCTGTCAAAGTATTTTAAGATGAATATCAGCTAGTTTACAGCTCCATCCATTCAGACCACACTGTCCTGTGTTTTATAACTGACAAGTTTCGATTCATCTGATTACATGAGTATCAGGGTATGAATTAAAATGCTACTACTTTATTACCAGATTCTGGGAAGATTGGGTCGAATATTAATGATAGAGTAACTTGAATTGCTCAAAAGTTAGACTAATTGAGTGTCTGATCTTTCTGTAATGTGTTCATCTCCAAAAAATCTGTACGATATATGTAATACTTTTTTAAATTTCAATTTGCGACTATTAGAAACAAAATATTGTATTATATATTATTAACACTACCTGTTTAATGCTAAAAGTCTGAAAGGTGATTTTCAGGCTATTTATACATTTATTATCTTAACCACTATTAGACCTATCATCGTTTTATTTCTTGAAATCAGGGAAGCCTTGTATATTTTAGACTAAATTTTCCTATAAAATTATGTCTTAAAAAACGTCTATCTGAAAAATTTATTTAGACCTTAAAAGTTGGTTACATAAGTGTCTCAAAAATAGTAATGGCATTCGACCGTCTTTCTTTAGTGTTCCAAATCACTATTGTTTAACCATGACGTCAACAATATTTCAGAAACAGTTCTAACCAATTGTAATGACGGGATAAGTTTTCACGTGGAGAAAAACCTTTCGACATGGGAAACGTAAATAACAGTTTTCGCTGTGCAAAAATATACTGGTTACTCAGGCCACATTTTATTGATTAGCCATTAGAGTTTACAAGTATATTGTATGTCTAAAACCATTAAAATTTGGAATAAATTTCCACTGTTAATAGGAACGTGATCAAATAATCAACTTTGGTAGTGAGCCGTTGGAAATAGTCAGGAAGTTCCCTTATCAAAGTAGATGTTTGATATCTGTTGATGATTATTCCGTTGAGGCCAATCTTCTCACAGTAAGAGCTGATCTAGTCTAGAGAAACATTGGTACAATTCTGAATTCTCAAAGTCTGATGTACAGAAACATGGAGTCAGAATTTATGACCTTTGCTTCTGATTAGTATTGTTTCAGGATTTTCTTGAATTGCTATTTAAGTATCATAAAGTTAGGTCAACTAATGTGTGAATATTGCTAATGAATTAATGAAGTCATCTTAACCATAAGGTGGTCGGTTTAAAAACATGCACTTTTTGGTAAGAAATATTTGTCTTCTCTGTATGTAATAAAGTAAAGGAAAGTAACAGAGCTTCCATTGAATCTTATATGAAGTGAAAACCATCGACCAAAATCTTTAATTAATGACAGACGCCGCTTTTACAAAATACCCTGAAAGGAAATGTTAAAAGGCAAGAGATTACAGTTTTAAGAAAGCAAATACTTTTTTTGAATGAATCAAATGTACTTCATATATGCATTAATCTGGAAACTGTAATTAAGAGTTTATTTGTTTGCTTACTACACATTACCAGATACTCTTATTATTTATATGAAGCTAAAATTAGTCACAGAGTAAATTATGATGTAGTTTGAAGTGTCACGTTTAAATTTATGAATAGACTTCCTTGCATTATCATCTACCAGAGGGAAATAGAGTAAATATCGAAATTCCATACATAATTGTGTACTATCGTTATGATTCATTAGTAGAAAACATACTACAAACTAAAAAAATAGATTATATTTACAGGTGTATAAAACAGTTTATAATACTAATATTAATAAAGACTTACTAAATTGTAAAAGTAAATCTTGTATTAATTCCCACATTACATAAAGTGAACGAATATTTTTCTCTGTCGTTTTGATTACAACAGACTGAAATTATGAATGATAAATATTGAAATATCAATATTCACATTAAAAACTTCAATAATAGATGACTCAGTCGTCTTAAACATACACTATTTTTTACTTCTGAATGTTTTACATCATGTTCTCAAGCTTCCGTTAATCTGAAAAACTCATTGAGAACAGTATTGACAGGATAAGACGATGTATTTATTTTGTTTCGCTTACATCAACTATATACATTTTGACAGTTATTAAAAAGTAGGAAACACTGGAAAGTTTCTTTCATCTTAGTTTGACACTTGCTATCAGTCCAAACATACAATTAATTCTAAAGACTAGGTATCAAATGGAAAACAATATTTTCGAGCCACTAGAATAGCATACAATGTTTCACACTTTCTCCTTTAGTTAGCTTATAATACAAGACCAACATAATTTCTTATCATTTTTAAAACCACCAAAGTTTATAATTGCATTAGTTACAACAGAACATAGTCACCATGATAGATGTTTAACTGATTATTAGTTTCTGTGTCAACATATTATCGAATCAGCACTGTTGTTTCTTAGTCTATACTTCTACCAATTAACTTGGTGATCTCACCTTTTTCGTTCTAAATCCAACCTGTTCTTTTGATTTCATACTATAGTAGATTTTCTCCAACATCTGGACCAGATATGAATGGATGAACAATGGTTAGATAATTTCTCTCCCTCTGTATATATATATATATATATATATATATATATATATATATATATATATATATATATTCAAGTGCATGTTTGTTTACATGTTTTTGTGAGTAGTAGCCATGTTATCTGGATACTGACACCAAATTAGAGGTAATGGGAATCTAATCTGTCACTAACTAATTGAAATCCGAATGTATTAACTACTAAGCCATCATTTTGGAAAATACATTTCTTTCATCATTTCGATGGACTTTAAATCTATTTTTCGTCAATTGCAATATAACAAAAAATTTTAACTACAGATTTTCAGAGACATGGAATAAAATCAATCCAAATGATTTGTCTGTGGTAGGTTGATGAATAAAGATTATATTTATCGAATAATTTGAAGTAAAGAGTTTCAGTTTTTGTTTACATTCATATATATATCATGAAGAGATTCATAGTCGAGCTAATAATCATCTCCAGCACATAAATTTCAACTCCACCCCATCGCACAAGCAAGTGGCTATCAGGACTCAGTGGCTGAGTGGATAACTCGATGGCTTTTGAAGCGAAAGTTACTGGGTTCGAGTTCCAGAGTGAACATCAACTCTGAGATGCAGGTACATCCAGCTGACGAATAATAATAATGTTAGTAATAGTAATAATGATGATAATTTAATGAAACGGTTCAAATTTTTAAAATGTAGACCCAATTTACCTTGACTAAATCTTTTGGTTTATTTCGAATAGTTAAATTCACTTCATAATATTGACATAAATTAGTAAAATTGAAATTTTCAAGCCATTCACCTTGTATTATGTCCACATCGAATATTAATACAACAGGTAATAAATTCTATGGATGATAAAATATGATATTCATACATTTAAATTAATATATATATATAATTTTGAAAAACGAAGGCTAAAGGATATATGATAGGTAATTCACAGGTTGAATTATTCAAACGTATATCTATCCAAAGAACAGAAGTCCCTCATATCTACTGATTATCATTTACAGCGTCTGTTTTAACAATATAGTGTTTGTATTCAGGTAGCAAGCGCTAACTTGGAATTCTGAAGGGAAATGGAAATGAAGAAGGCCAAAGAATCCACGACTTCGGGAATTGGAAACAGGCATGAGAAGGATCAATAGCAACTGGACAGGATTGTCCAGGACACATTTGGATGGAGAATGCTGGTGAGCGGCCTATTCTCTGCCATTATGTAAATAATTTGTTTCACTCTTTTCATAGTCGATGACAATTCTGGGATTTTTAAATTATTTCTTTAAAAAAGATTATATTTATTGTTCTGGATGATAAAACTATGGTCTTGATTATTATATCTAACTATCAATCCAATTACTCAAATAAACAGTCTCAAAATTTTATTAGTTCAAAAATAAATTTCTAATAAGTTGCCAAGAGAAGTCGAGTATTCCTTAACTCAGTGAAATTAGTTTAATTTCCAGTGTGTAATTTTAATATTCGTTTTAATCCTTTGCGTAACATTTTAGTTAGTAATTTCTTTATTTTATATACTCTAGAGTAACATTATTTCAGATTAATATGTTTGATAGGTGTAAACTTTCAATCAGTATGACAGTGATATTCTTCGTGTTTTTGTTTCTCATTGTTGGTATTACAATGGTTCCTGATTATCAAGTACAGACAGTTAGATGGAGGACACAAAAGAAGCCACATGAGCCAAAGAGTTTCAAAGTCCTTTTTTCAACAGTTTACAGTTGGCTAACCAGCCAATTAATCATATATGTAGTCGGGTGAGATCTGAAGCACTCTCAAGGCTGATTGGTTCCCAGGCAAAACATGAAGAAGACGTACTCATTGCCGCAAGAGAAGCTGAAGCTGAAGTTCCAGCGATATTTGACAAAATATTGCCACCCAAGAAAACAAGAAAACCTGTACTCGAGTACCAGACGAGCGACCACAGCTTGAAGGTAGGTGAGAAAGTGCTTGTAAAGTGGTATCAAGGCGGTCGGAAATGGGAACCAGGTGTCATAAAACGGCGTATCGGGAAGGTACTTTATTCAGTCCGTGGAAGGGACAGAAAGTGTACCAGACATATTAATCAGATAAAGAAGGATCATAGAACAGCAACAATAGATACACAACTGCCGTTCCAAATGCCGGTGGATTTAACGCAGAAAAGCCCGAAGGAATGCCCCAATCAACGACTTGAAAAACGTAAGAGTGAAAACGCACAGCCGATAAGTGCGATGAACAGAAAAAGAAGAACAACAAAAATGTTTCAAGTAGATCCTAAAAGAAATTCATACGTCACAGACTTCAAAGGGGGGAGGTGTAAGGACGGCTCGTTGGTAAACTCTAGGAAGCCTCAAGAAGGCCAGAAAGAGCCGAAGACATTCCATCCGATCACTGCTAGGGGAATATTCTAGAATGTCAACGTGTAGCTTCCCCGTTTGATGGATACGAATGATCCCCTATGTGCCTATTGGTTGTCTGAAATGATGATTTACTCTCAGTCAAGAACTATAAATATATGAGATTTCTGTACCATATTTTGACACTGTTTTGGGGAACAAAGTTCCTACCTACTAATCTTCTGTCTTCTCTCTTGCAACGTTGAGGGTTCGATCGTTCAAGTAGTCTAGTAGTACGCGACATAGTAAGAATCAAAGCCCTAGATATAACATTACTTTTTTTCAAAAAAAAATTATTTCCTGATAATCCAGTATGTTGCTATTTGAAAGTGATTTTCATCATTAACTAAAA
Source organism: Schistosoma rodhaini (assembly GCA_944470415.2). Classification (NCBI taxonomy): domain Eukaryota; kingdom Metazoa; phylum Platyhelminthes; class Trematoda; order Strigeidida; family Schistosomatidae; genus Schistosoma; species Schistosoma rodhaini. The sequence continues at coordinate 67,747,369 of OX104044.1, forward strand.
CCTTTTAGAAGCTAAGCTAAAAAAGGGAAACTAGAAATCACCGAAAAACTGTTTTGTTCTATTTTCTGGTTTTTCTTTAGCCGGTTGAACCATAATTCACTGTAAAATTAAGACTAGTAATGATATTCTCAAATAACCAAGTTGAAATTCAATTATTCACATTTCTGATCACAGTCATTTTGTCATATAGAACTATTAAAAAGAGGAAACCAACTTTTCAGAACCTCATTTGTCTCTATTAACTCATTTAGTTAATTTTAGTTTACGTTGCAGACTAACTTTTAAATTATAATTTATTCATTAGAAATTACCTTAGTAAATAATTTTTACAATTATGATTACTAACTTACTTCTGTTCCCCCTCATGGAGGAGCATAGGCCGCACACCAGCATTCTCCATCCAATCCTGTCCTGGGCAGTCCTTTCCAGTTCTTTCCGGTTAACATTCATCCTTTTCATATCTGCTTCTATTTCCCAATGTAATGTGTTCTTTGGCCTTTTTTTGCTTCCCTTCACCATTCCAAGTTAGGGCTTGCCTCGTCATGCAGTTTGGTGATCTCCTCAATGTATGTCCTATCCACTTCCAATGTCTTTTCCTAATTTCTTCTTCAGCTGGAAGCTGGTTTGTCCTCTCCCATAAAACGCTGTTGCTGATAGTATCCGGCCAGTGCATGTTGAGTATTTTGCGTAGACAACTGTTTATAAATACTTGTACCCTCTTGACGATGGATGTAGTAGTTCTCCACATTTCAGCTCCATACTGTAAAACTGACTGTCTTGTTGTTCATATTGAAGATTCTCACTTTGATATTAGTTGACAGTTGTTTCGAGTTCTATATGTTCTTTTATTGTAGGAATGCTGTCCTTGCCTTGCCAATCCTCTCCTTTACATCTGCATCCGATCCTCCTTGTTTATCAACGATGCTTCCCAGGTACTTGAATGTTTCCACATCTTCCAGAGTTTCTCCATCAAATGTGATTGGCTTGATATTCTCCATATTGTATTTGAGAATCTTGCTTTTACTTTTATGTATGTTGAGGCCTATTGATGCGGAGACTACCGCTACATTAGTTATCTTCGTTTGTATTCGTTCATGTGTGTGGGATAGGATCGGAAGAGAACCGGTGCTTTCAACGTGGTATGATCGCCGATGCATATATGTGCCTGCTCCTACGTTGTAGCTGACTGACTGACTGATGGGATAGGATAGATAATAACTACTTAAATAATCTCTATTATTACTTACCGTTATTAATTGTCTAGCTAAAAATACATTATCAACATTGCCATATATATGAATAAGATTTAATTTTTTATTCATTGATTGATTTAATAAATGATTATTTAAATTTAATTTATAAAAATTTAAATTTTCATTTTTATTTAAATAATTAGAAAAATAATCAATAGAATTTAATTGTTTATTGAATAATAATGATGATGATGATGATGAACAAGAAGAATTTGTAATTGAATGAATAGAAGAAACAAAATTCACATTTGCACCAGTTGTTTCATGAATTAATTTGATTAAATTTTTAGATGAAATTTGATTACATAACATGAATGAATGTTTTGTATCCATGTTAATATACATATTGACTGGGATAAAATCCTTATTTTTTTAAAAGAAAAAAGTGTATACAAAAGTTAATAATTAAATTGAAAGATTATTATGTATAATTAATCATAAAATATTATGAAGGAAGTGATGAGTAAAAGTATCTTTTAAAATGAACTAAACAATAATGGTGACAAATTTAATAAAAAAATTCTTTCTAGTTTCCAAACTTTAAATTGGTTTTTCAGTCAATTTATTTAGTGAAACAATTTTCTAAAATTAATGAACTGCTTCCTGATACTCTGTGACTTATTCAAATTTAAATTTAACCATTTTAAATATAGAACAACATATATAAGCTGCTCCTGTGGAGAAAGATATATTGGGCATACTACTGGACAACTGAGACAAAGAGTTAGTAAACATCACACTTCATGGTTAGAAGAAGGTACTGTCAAGACAAGATGCGGCTCAGTTCTATCACAATTGATCGATAGTGGTCATGTGATGGATAGAAACAAGTCATTTAAAGTTATTTATCGTATCCTTACTAGATTCCCTTAGGGCGTTCGATCTCGTCTCTTACATATAGCAGAAGCTATAGAAGTTCGAGCTAACAATCACAATCTTTGTGTTCATAAGAAATTTGTAGCACCTTTATTTCTTCCTTGGACTTAATAAATGATTTTATTTATTATTTTCCATACTCTTTCTTCGTTTATTTTTCTTCACCCCCTCCGACCCTTTTTTTCCCAGATATACATTTACGGTCCAATTATCTGAACACTTCTTACTACATATTTGAGTTCATAAGTCATTTAAAGCTAGAGCACCATGGAATATTTGGAAGTACTGGATAGTCGTTTCGTCTTAGTATGGGACTCCTCAACAGTGCGCATCCATGATCCCACCTGCCAGATTCGAACCCAGGATCTATCGATCTCGTACACAAACGCTTAACCTCTAGACCACTGAGCCGGCATCTAACGTTGCTAATGTCTAACTTCAACCAATCCACAAAATTGAGCAACAGATCCACCATTGTCTTCAGTGAGTTACTATCTCACAACAGACCTGGTTGACCTCTACTGGCTACGGCTTCTCAATATAGTAAAGCCTGATTAGAATCTAAACGAAAGCGATATCGTTCGCTTATAGATGTTATTCTAAATCACAATATGAAAATTGTTCACATTTTAAATTCTTAAGAATTGTAAGTTGAATGTATTTCATGGGTTTACTATTTCACTAATTAAACATGATGACATTACTTCGTGAAAAAGATAATTGAATTACTAACATTTCATTTCCTTGTTTAATAAATTGAAATCCAGCATTTACGTATCAATAAACACAACGCAATAGAAACAATATCTTGTTGCATCACCGTTCTGTTTTACTAATAGACTAAAAAATACAGTTTTAGATTCTGCTACGACTTAGTTGTCTTCTACTTTTTCATTGAACTTCAAATTACTTCAAGGGGCATAAATCTATTAAATATTACTACTTCAAAGTGTTGAAAATAATCTTAATAACTTACAATGATAAAGAACACTTACCATATTCTGAGCATAGTATTTCTTAATTAACATATGTACAACAGTTTTACTCTTTTTTGCATTGCTAGTTAATCCTTTAACACTAACAGTTGTCTTACGATACGGTGTTAATGTATAATGATTACGAAATGTTATTTCAACACCATAAACATTTTGAATTTGTTGAATAACCAATGAATTCTGATTGATAAGTAAATTTTCATTGTTTAAATAAGGTATTTCGAATGTAAATGTAATTGGAAGGAAATCCTGAAGAAAAATGGTTATGATAAGATCGTGGTACTCTTCTTCAGTTTCTAACCCAAAATTAAATATTCAGAACTACATTCTACATAGGTTTGATAGTGAGAATAAAAATAAAAGTATTTATCTAGTATATGCCCTTGATTGTGTAGCTACTAGTTAAATTGAAGACAGTGTTCTCAACAACTTGCCATCATCGATTTGGGTCTCAGTTAACACTTCGATTTATAGTCTACTGTGAGTTTGTGTATACAGGTCTCCAGACACTTCAACCACTGTTGACGATCATATTTTTGAAGCCAAAGTCATAACAGGAGACGTTAGATACATTGAAGTAAATTAGACTACTGGCAGAGGTCAGTCATTTAATGAAGAAATCTCAGCAATACTAGATATCCAGTACTGATCCCAATGGGTTTGAGCACTAACAGGACATAATAAAATCCTCCACCTAATTTTCTGTAGAGATATTATCCCATTATCTGTACAATTTAATCAAGAACTTTATTTTATGGTCACTACGTTAATTACCTTTGCTGTTACTATTATTAGCAACACCTCCAATAACTTTTTTCCTTTACAAAATCTGGTCAATATTGGATCTAAAAATGTGTAAACTGAGTAATCCAGGGAACTCTGTTAAGATGTTCAGGTTAAGAAAAATTCTCGAGCAATAGTCTTATAAATACACTGGACATATTTTATTAAATCAATAACTCATACTTAGATCCCAATACACTTGTGAAAGCGTATAGGGCTATTAAGCTTAATGGTTTACATATGTCAGTAAAGTATGGCAAGAAACTAACCTAATTTATCCAAATCAAAAAACTTATAAGCTTAAAGTCATCAGTGAATAATATCTAGTACTTAGTTATAGTTCAAAAGTATAGATCTTGGTTCTTCTTATCAATAGACGCTTTAGATCACATTAGAATGAATCTTGTATATTGACTCATTTATAAATGATTATAAACCACTGTTAATCTTTTCAGTGGTGTTTTTGTGGCCAGTAACAGGCTTCTAGATAATATTAGATTAGAAGTCGCACACATAACCTGTAACTCTATTCAGTCTATGTCTTTCACTTTTACTCAAATTAATGAAGTCATGACCTTAACACTGCCAAAAAAAAACAATAAACACCAGCGGCTATATTTAACTCCAATAATAAAAGTGTAGCAACACTATGATTCATCACGCTTATTATTGCGTATTCTTACAAAGCTCCTCTTGTCTCTGATATTTTACTCTTAGACAAACTTTGATCAGCAGATCACAAAACAATTACACGCACATACAATGACAGACCTATTACATTGATTTTTACCGTTTTTGTCCCTTACTTTCCGTTCGGATTTTCTCCTCTCTAGCTGTACATGATTATAAATACTATTTAACGGCACTGTGATCACTCTTCGATACATTAATCATGTTTCTTAAGGATTTCTTAGACCTCCTATTAAGAAAATACTGGTTTCCAACTATCGCTTCATATTTTTTATAATTAATCCCTGATACAAATGCCCTTTCAAAACAATTTATGAACAATGCCGACTCAAGTAATTTACCACTGTATCTATGTTATTTACATGTTAAATATGTTTCTGTATCATCCTGATCATTCTTGCAAATCGATATGGCTTCTGCAATTATTCTCATAAATATAATGTATTTATTACTTAAATCTATCTGGGATGGAGTTATCACTGAGATTCTATGTTTATTATTCGCTTGTCTAGTAAAATATTTCATATACCTTAGTGGTATTTTTACCAAAGATCTACTGAATAGTTGGTAGGATAAATATCGTTTCTTATAGTTCATTGATTAATCAACACCATTATTTTCTAATAACCTGAATAAGTCAATGATAGATTAAATATAGTATCTAATTAAACTAAAAATTAACCCTGATAAAGGTATATTAAATAACCAAATTAATCAGTCATAAGTATCATATTCTTAAAAATTTAAATAATTCAACATACTCGAATTATTCTTCTAGCCTTCTCCACATTCTCCAACTGACCAGTTATTGAAACTTGATTACTTTTAATTATTGAACTATTACGATTTGAATCTGGAAAATGTATGCGACATTGTGTACTCATCATGATTGTCTTAATATTCCATCCATAACGACCAATTATATGACTATGATTTGTATGCGATACATCAATTTTCAATGTTACACGTTTAATTGTTTTATTTAAATGATTATTATAATTTGAGGATAATGTACCGCTTCCTTTCAAATAAATAAATTCAAAGTAAAATCAAGATTTAAAAATATATATTTCATTTATAAAACTATTCATATATGGATCATAATTAAATTAAATCTTATTAATATTTAATTGTGAATAGAAAGTTGGCCAAATCAAGAATTTAAATCATCCCCTTGAGATTGTTAACTGTATCACAAGGAACATAGTTTCTACTTCTAGTTCCTCAAATAACTAAGTCTGTGACGAAGAACCTTAGATAATTTATTTCCGAATCAATCGCATTAGGATGAACATATTAATTCTTCTCTTTCCTTCGAATTTTTGACCTAGTAATCTTCAAAAACTTTCTTTTAGGATTATTCTCAATTATCTAGAAATCAAGTTATTTTGTTATGCATTAGTAATATTCCTTCTTGAAACCAGTAAATCAACTAATGGTAAATGTAGCCTGATAAAAAGGAACTGTACAACTTCATCATTTATTAGTGTACTAATCTGAATATTTGAAGGATATTTATCAAAACTAGTGTTTAATAATTCTAATTGTAAGCTTTTTCTGTCCTATTATTTACTGTCGTATATCCTATCATTCCAAAACTACTAACTACATGATCATAAATAAGTTACTCAGTTTTCTACTGAATGTGCCTTATTTATGCAACTGCTAATATTTAAAAATTATGGCAGATTTCAGCATGGCATTTTACTTGTATTTGAACTTCTGCTGTTCGAACCAAAGGTTTTCATAAACTGTCTGTTGTGTGCAAAAAATATAATCACGATGTTTATGAGTTTATGAGTTATTAACTTAGAGGTATTAATAGACCATATCAAAATTCAATAACATATTTCGATGGTTATTAGCAAATACATTATCTTCTGCAATAGTATCCCTGAGTAGAAAAGTTATAATTAGTTTTAACTTCAAGTTTACACTAACTACAAATCATATGAAAATTATGTCATAACAGTCTCAGTGCATTTCAAAACTCTATAACTACTTACTCAGTCATCTCCATAATCAAACACTATCCGTTAATGCATGCATTTCGTTCTGTTCTTACCTATGACACAATATGTCTACTAATCCCGTTACGAAATTCATCATACAATCAATAGATCTCGCAAATTTTCACTTTTTCAAATCTCCAGTCAGAAGATTAGGAGAGACAGATGAGAGTCTATAAGTACCCTTTATTATTCAGACATAACTAATAACAACAAAAAAAGCAAAATGCTAAGCCATAAGACATTAGAATGATAAAAATCAATATTTACATAGCTAAGATGCTTTTTATGCATAGATGATTAGAGCATTTATAATTAGTCAACTGTAATTTAGGGACGGTAAAAGACAACAGAATAATAAATTTAATAGTTAAATTCGTAAGTCATTTAAGTCTAAAACACCATGGAAAACTTGGAAGCACTGGAAGGCCGTTTCGTCTTAGTATGGAACTCCTCAGCAGTGCGCATCCATGATCCCATCCGTGGGATACGAACTCAGGATATATCGATCTAGCAAGCAAACTATTAACCTCTAGACCATTGAGCCTGCATCTAACGGTGTTAAAGTTTAACTTCAACCAATCCACGAAATCCATGAACAATAAATGCACAAGAAGTTAGTTTTCCATCGGGACTATATATATATATATATAGGTACTGAAAAAATTGTTGAATAATGAATAATTAATTAAATAAAAGTTACCTGAGCTTATTATTTTTCTTTTCTTAACTCTTTTTAACAGTTATCATTTTGTAATTTTATTTAAAAGTTTGAACAATAATTAATTTTGTTCTTATAACAACAATAAATTCTCATAGTTGGAAGCACTGGACGGCCATTTCGTCCTATTGTGCTCAATGGTCTATCGATTAACTGCTCTGGCGCGAGACTGGTAGGTCCTGGGTTCGAATCACGCGAAGCGAGGTCATGTATGCGCACTGCTGAGGAGTTCCATACTAAGACGAAACGGCTGTCCAGTGCTTCCAGATTTTTCATGGTGGTCTAGCTTCAATTAACCCATGCTTTCAACTATGAAAATACTAAATCTCCACAAAACCGCTTCTGATAATAATAAATTCATTTATATAGATTAAGAAAAAGCATTATCAAAAAGAAATAATGTTTCTAGGATACTTAATTATACCTTAACGTTAAACAAAATCTTATGTGTTAATAATATACATACTCAGTTAATTAAAACACAATTATATGAACGAAGTATATTCTTTTCAATAATTTCTTATCAGGTTCTACAAATTATAAATTAATAATCCATAAAAGAAAATTGGCCAAGTTTAAGGCAGAGTACATCAATTTAAGAAACTGTAATATGTGAATCAAGGATTGTTGTTTGTCATATAAAATAAGATCTAATCGTTTTTGGGATGACTAATATGTAGTGTTAAATTGAATCGATTTATAGGTGAAATCAAATTGTAAGATAAATGATCAGAATATATTGTAAATATATTTTATGATACTTACCTAAAATTGTATTCGTTCGATTAAAATATTTCGATAAATTTATATCATTTGAAATTATATTTGAATTTAATAAATTCATCCTTATTTAAAAAGAGTTTCCTTTTTCATCTATGGAAAGGCATTAATATATATATATATATATATATATATAAATTTTAAATTAATGAATCAATAATATATAGATAAATAAACTTTAAATATTTGTTATAATCCCCTTTAATTTAAAATTTATACTTATCGTGGGAATAATATTAGATAATAATCGAATGTTTTAAACAAACGTATGTTATTAGTATTATTAATATTATCTTTTTGAGATTGATTATTATTATATTGATTGATGTATGTGTTTCTTTTTCCCAATTGTAATTAGATTAACGTAAAAATAGTTTTTTATTTAATTTACAATAGTACACAAAGAAAAAATGAGGTTAATAATAAACTGTTGTAAGAATATGGATTGTTTAAGGAAATCAGTTAGAAGTTTTATTATTATTATTATTATTATTATTATTATTATTATGGCGGATAAAGAAGATTAAGTGGTCCATGCTTCATTCAAAACCTAAAAAAAACATGAAAACGATTGTGTCACATCCCATTGCGTTTACCAATTTAAATGTGTGTGTGTGTGGTCACACATACATAGGGAGGAGCAATCATGATCTGAAAATCAAGGTGTGTGAACCATGTACCAAAATGGTTACAGAAACAAATAGAATCAAATGGCCCGATAATAGCAGAGAATAAACATCCATCATCTTCTATTCCCAAACATTTAATCGAAATAGGTCATAAGATTGGTCTTAACTCGGCTTTAGTGGTGTTGTACAAAAGTGTAAAAGGGCATATATTAAGGTTTATTGAAGCCTCAGTCATATGAAAATTCAAACCCCCTTTTTGTATTCAAAAAACAGTTTGTTCTCACCTTAAATCTACCATCGTAATATTAGCTTATTATCCAGAGTGATTAGGTTTTAAATTGTTTCCACATTATTTTTATTATCACTATCCTTATCTATTCTTACCCCATCCACTTCCAGTCTAGTTGACCTTTTATTTTTATCTATAAATGTTCTTAACAAGTATATGTGTGATCAGATCATTCGAAATGTATTGCGCTAGTATATCCCAATAGTTCTGATAATCTTCGTCTTCTTATTACATTATCGAAATTTATCAAAGGGACTAATTGCTTTAAATTTATATTAAGAAAAGTTTACTATCAAATAAAATACATTAAAAGTCTTGTTAATATATATTACTCAAATCGAAGTCATAAAGAAAATTTGTGAGTTAACTTTGGCTAATCATTAAACACAATTGGTGGTTGTAAATACTTTTCATTCGTCAATTAGATTCGATTCCTTTGAAATATATCATTTATGTTTTGTGTTCTGATACCATAATCCCATTTTATTAATTTCTTTTCACTTTAATGATATGAAATGTAATTGTCTGATTTGAAACATATTTCTTTTATATTATTTAGTTTAAAGTGTGGTCTAAATGAGAATCACAATGAAACGGACCAGCTGTACAATCAAATGTCGTTCAATAAATGATACTGTTTTAATGTTGACAGACCATGGATTTGTGTATCTCGTTCAAACACACATCATTTAACAACAAAGGAGAATCTCTCATCATCCAAATAAAGTAAGAAGATGATTTTCATGTTTCTAATCAAATAGTGGAAAATCAGTCACTTTAATGACTTTGTTATAGTCATACCAAATATTATAAACGAATATAGAAATAAACTTGAATTCAGAATTTCACTTTGACTTCTATAATAATAGGAAACAATATCTTTGGGTTAATGAATGTATAGACGGCGGTTTCATCCTATTATGGGACTCCTCAGCAGTGCGCATCCTTGATCCTACATTCGCGAGTGAGCCCTTAACCGATAGACCACTGAGCCGGCATCCAACGGTGTTAATGTCTAACTTCAACCAATCCACGATTTGGAGCGACCATTCACCGATTGTCTTCAGTGAGTTCATATCTCTACAACAGACTTGGTAGAACTCCACTGGGTTCGAATCTCGCTCGCGAGAGCAGGTTCGTGGATGCGCACTGCTGAGGAGTCCCATAATAGGACGAAACGGCCGTCCAGTGTTTCCAGGTTTTCCATGGTGATCTAGCTTCAATTGACTCACGCTTTCAACAATGATAATTACTAAATCTCCACAAAACCCCTTCTATAACAGAAGACGTTCTACCTAGTTGTTATTGACTAAAATAAAGAATTTAAATGAGCGAAAATAATAAACGTAGAAAATAATCTGAATTCATTTTATTTCGTGGCTTCTCATCAGTTGCATACAATCCAAACACAACGGTGTTAACCATTAAAAATCAGTGCACATACTTTATATCATAATATCAAAAATATTCCATTCAATTTGCCAAAGTACTGGAAAACGTTAATATTTCCCATAAATTATTAGCGTCGTTTGATGTGTCATCATTATTCACTTTAATCCCATTGGAAAAAACTATAGAAGTTATATAGGAACATACTAACTTTCTCCTTTTACCAAAGAATGATTTCAAACAGCTCTTACTGGTTTGTACAAAAGATGTACAATTCCAGCTTAACAGTATCTTTTATTGCCAAGTTGATGCTGTCGCTATGGTTAGTCCTTTAGGCCCGATCTTAACAGATGTACTAATGGCTAACTCGGAGTAGACTAAGATGAAAACGATAATAAACAAGGCGGCCCGGTATGTTAGGTAAGTTAGTGACAAATTTTTTCCCTGCAGTAGTCACAAACATGCTTCTAATATGCTGAATCTAATATGCTACATCCAAATATACGATTTAAAACGGAGCATGAGTATGACAATAAATTTCATTCTCCAGACATTGGTATCCAACGTGATGAAGATGATCGTTGTTATAATTTCACTTGATGCACAAATGCAGTTGTTGGAGACTCTAACACAACAGTTTAACATCCACTATTCGAGTTTACATGCTATTTTAAGTACTTCTTGTGATGCAGTTTCTAGCAGCATCCCTCCCCGTCGCCACTGTTAGAATTTCGCTTATTATTACCCAGCTATTCCTATCGCTTAGTTTTCTTGGACACCAATACACTCGACAAGTCCCCAAATCAGAACATGGTTGACCAGGAAAGAAATTATATTACGAATAACAAGGATAGATGGAATTAAGAAGCGCAGTAAGAAATACGTTAGTATATTCATGGTTTTTACATAAGATTCTAGAGTCTTCTCCAAGTATCGACCAGCGCTGACTAGATAGGAATTAGCCAATCAGCGTGCGGCAACACAATCATGCATGGAACATACTTTAATCCAATCTATGTCCCGCTAACAGTCGTATTCAAAGATTTATTTAAAATAATACAGAGAGGACTTTAATTTTAATAGCTTCTGTACGGTAAGTTATAAGTCAGTTTCAGCTAGAACTATTCAATCGAATACAAAAATTATGTCCAGAGGACAAGATTGAAGAGTAATTAATCTATAGCAGCTCACATACACTTGAGTTTGTGCATATTTTACTTGGTTAAGCCTTTTTTCTAACTTATTTGACGGACAGAATCATTCGTACAATGACAACCTATCTATACTATTGTACCTTTATTATGTATGCTTGAAGACTGTTTACTGCCTACGCATATATTCATTTTTCAAGCCTTTGTATTAGTCGCTGAATTGATTCGATGATTCATTCATTTCACTATGTTAATAAATGTACATCTTAATCCTGTTCGCTTGCTCGCTGACTCGTTGACCAGCACACTCTTTTATTGACTCGGTCACTCGGTCACTCGCTTGGTTTACGGCACTACTCTTTCATGCTTGCTTAACGTGCCTGCAATTTTGGATATCTGTGCTTGGTTCATTAATAAACGCAATCAACACTTCGTATTCGCCTTCTAATTTATACACCGTTGGGGCGTTATCGTGTAATGGTTATTAGGGCGAACAACATACGAAGTTTAAGGATAATATCGAACATCGACCACCACAAATCATTGTCGAAAAGTATGGTTATCCATGAAAGTGTAGCGATAAATATGGGAATACAGGAATAAAAATAAGTGTGTCACAGTGAAGGAAAGATTTGTTCTCATACAACTTGGACTCAAAGGTGATGAACTATCTGGTAAAATTGATTTTAGTCTAAGAGCTGCATATGAAAGGTCTTATCCAACAGCAAAACTGATCTCAATATACCAAACATAGTGCTCGCTTAGAAATTCGAAAATAGACAAATATTCATCTTACATTACCTCCAACTGTGAATACCAATTTATATGTACGTGCTGAAGCACAAACATTTGGAGAAAAGAAAGGATAGTTAATGTTCTCTCCAATGAGCATATTCTTCAAAAATTGAGTCTGAGAGGTCAATATGCTTACAAAGTTCGACTGCTAGGCATAAATTCCGGATTTCTGAATCATTCAAAATTATTGATGAACAAACATCTTCGAACTTATTGTGTTTTGCTGAAGCGATTTCTGTCAAAAGACCTAAACCAGGCTTGTACATTCCAAATGATATATTTTCCTCACTCTCGATTGGCCCTGATGACTTTTGTTTGTAACAATTCTTGTTTACAAATCAAAAATATTATTTACTATAATTTACGTACGTTTTGGTGTTTTATCTTTTTACTTTTTTTTTAATTTTATAATCAATCCATTTTTTGTTGTTACTGTTGTTGTTACTGGCCACGAAATAGAGTGGATCCAGATTATTTTTGTACGTTTATTGTTTTTGCTCTATTGAAATTTATCAATTGGGAAGGTCTCATAAAGTTAGGAAGTAACTTAAGAGGATGAAAGAGTAATACGAACTAATGAAAATACAAAATTTTATCTTTCTCCACTAGGCAGACTTCTATTTAGATTGGTCCAAACGTTACATTAGATCTTGTCTGGAGATGGATTGCCAGCTTCATTTGTTTTCAACCATGACTGCTGCTTCTGAACGGTAATTTAAATCCGGGTTTCCTCAATAACGTTTACCGATTATATTCATGGATAAACTGAAGTATGTAGGTTCAGCGGGAAAAATAATCTATCACACATAGGGATGATAAAAGGTTATTGTAGCTATGAGCATTTCACTTTCAGCCGAAGTTTACCGAATGTATACTGAATTTACAACCACTGCAGAGATGACTTTCTCACCACATTAATTACGGTGAAGAACATAATAATAGGAAATAAGGAGAAAGGATCAATAGCTTCAAATTGTACAGGCCACCACCAAGTCTAATCAGTAACAGGAGAGGTATCTGTCTACGACAAACTTGTTGAGTCATAACTCCCGGTCGGTCAGTTTATAAAGTTTTCATGAGCATACTGGGAGTAATTTCTTAAAATGATCTGTTAGGTGTTTAGTACTTAACACCAACCTCATTAGTTTTAATAAACTTAAGCGTCTAGAAATCTACAGTCACATATTTCACCAACATTATTATTATTATTATTATTAGTAGTAGTAGTAGTAGTAGTGGTAGTAGTAGTAGTAGTAGTAGTAGTAGTAGTAGTATACAAGCGTTTCGTATAGTATCATTCCAAAACTTTGAGCTTTGATTACTTCGTTTTATGGATAGCTTTTTTTAGTAAGGGTCAAACTATCGACATTTTCGTCTCACCCGGAAACATCCTAGATACTTTAGTCATTAAAATAGCCGACTGTGTCACTGGATAAAAATAAAAAAGAATTCAGAGAGGAAACGTTTCCTTTAGATAAGTTCATTAACTTCAGGTGTAAATTAGTATTTATAATTCATTTTAGTATTGTTTGTTCGAATCTTCCATCAATGTTTAGGACTCCAATTGGACAGTCTCTGGTTGATATATGTACATCCTGTGCGGATTGCCTCGATACTGTCTTAAGTCACAAGTATTATAAACAAAGAAGGATGGTAACTATCAGTGAAATCCGGGACGCGCGTTTCGTCCCATTTGGGACTCGTCAGCTGGATGTACCTGCGTCCCGAAATTGGTGCTCACTGCGGGACACGGACGCGGTACCATTCTCTTTAAATGCCATTGCCTTATCCACTTAGTTATTAAGAACAGATAGCCACTGGCTTGTGTTGGACTTTTCACTTGCAGTCCTAAACATCAATGGGTAGATTCAAACACAAAATAAAAAAATTAATAAAAACTTCACCCGATTGTACAATGTCAGCTGTATAATACAAAAAGATCCGTATAGACTAAACGACTGGTAAGATGCATGGTTCCCCTCTCCTAATACCAAAAAATCTGGGTACATGTATTTGGCACGTTTAATCCGCAGATAAGTTGGCAGCTGAACGAGCTGGAATTTGATTTATACACTGCTACTATGTTTAGCAGTGTTCTAGAACTTTCAGTAAAACTCAAGGACTCTTAAATTACTATAAAATCCCCATATTTTCTGTACATAAATGAACCTTGCAGTAAAGTGCTTCCCTCACACTTTGTGCCTTTTCTCTGGTCTTCAAGTCGGTGCATAGTTCTAGCTCGGGGGTACGGAACTAGCTTAGGGAAGCGAAATATCGTTCAATCGACAAAACGTAACTTTAAAAGAATCCAAAATAAAACTCTATAAGGTATGTGTTCGGCCTCTACTAGAATACTGGCCAATTATATTTAGTTTCATGCATTCCATTGACCTACACAAAATTGAGAAGGCATAACACCAATTTACAAGACTTCACATGTCCGACCTACAACATAAAGATAGATACGAAGTCAGTCAGTCAGCCTGCTACAATGTAAGATCAGGCACATATATGCATTGGTCCAACTTATCACACCTCATTAGCACAACATGATGATCACCGAATTCATAGAAGTAGTTACTTCAGTGGTAGTAATACATAAAAAACTATTACGGATTTCTTAACAAATGCAATAATACACAAGTTTCAATAATGTTAGCACAATATTCGCCATATTTGAAAAAAACACAGGTTCTGTGTAGTTGAGAAGAATATTAAGTTGACCTCAAAGAAGGAAGGGGAGAAAATAAATGGATAGAACTGATGGAAACGCGAAATATGTAATTAGTTCAGTAAGTTTGTGAACACAGAAAAAGAACAATCGGTGACACAACACACCTTCATAAACGAAATCAAGGAGACTTCTGAACCTGGTTATAGTTTCACTGCAGTGAAGGTTCGCTGGGAGTCTGTTCCACATGGTTGAATAGCGAATAACGAAAACATTCTGGCGCAAGTTTGTGTAGGTTCTCGGAATCGCTGGAATATTTTCCTTATTGCGTAGGTTGTAGGATAATATCAAAGAGTACGAAGGGGTAGATGCCGAAGAATCAGAAATACCGATTAAAAGACAGTTTTACTTAATACACCTGACCCAGAGAACCTTTTACTTGAATTGTTAATATTATAGGTGATAATCTTTGATTTCGGGATACCCTAAAACATCTTTGTTGAAAGTTCTTGGAACACCTTCAATTTTGATCAGGTGCAGACATTCCTTGTCTTATCCCGGAATATAGCCGTAGATGAACTGACTGCATCTGTCGACCGGATTCTAGAGATCATAAGAACCCCCAACCCCAAGTTTCATTCTGTCAAATAAAAGCCCCAAACAACACAAGATGATGTCACAAAGCTCTGGCATGATCGGACTCATTGTCCTAGTGTTCGTCATAATTGTAAACGCTCTCAAAATCTTTGAAGTAGCTCGTCGCGATGTATATCAGTCTCCAGATCACGAGAGGCAGATGATTCTGATTGGTTCTGATGTCACAATAAAAACGACAAGTATTCTAAAACATGTAGGAAACCCTACAGTTTCGTATTCTCCAAATTACCTGACACGAAAAATCCCTCTGGAAACTGCCGTTATGACACGCGTTAATAGTAACTGTAGCCGGCGAACAGGCCGACCGTGCACATCACTGTGATGGAAAAAGTCCTCCATCTCATCGATACTGGTTCAGAAGTAAGCGTTCTTTCTGCAAATATTAGAGACCGACTGCATGAACCTGTCTTCAAACGAATTCGGTCACGTGATATATTTTGGAAAAATTCGGCCATCGAGCAGTCCATGGGTATCTCCTTTGCGATTGGTCCCTAAAAAGGATAGCAACGATTAGCGTTCTACTAGTGTTTGTCGTCTTCTAAATACGAAAAACTAACCTGACCTGTACCCTTTGCCGCACATTCACGATTCTATAGCTATCTTGAAAGGTACAACTGTCTTTTCGAAAATTAATCTGGTTAGAGCATATTACCAGATTTCCATGGTTGCAGACGATATCCTTATAAATCCTTTCATCAACCTCTTCGGACCCTACGAATGTTTACGCATGCCTTTCGGTTTAAGAAATGCCGCACAAATTTTCCTGAGATTCATCGATGAGGTTTTTCGAGTTCCTGAATTCGTTCACGCATATGTCGCAAGTCCGGACAGAGAATCCCATCTCCATCATCTGATTCTTGTTTTCGAACGACCAACAAACACGGCATTACTGTAAACATCCAGAAATGTAAAATAGGCACCGACCCCGTAGATTTTCCTGGACACGCTATGGAAGCTCAAGGAATACATCCTCTGAAAAGCAAAGTGGCGATTAGTCTGGATTATCTAGAACCGATCACAGTCAAGCAGTGACGTACGTTCAACGGTCTGGTAGATTTCTGTCTACTATTCCCACTAAATTGAACGTTTCTCGTGAGACCAATAACCGAACAACTTCGTGCGTATGCGAAACTCATCAGTTTGGACGACAATACAAAAAAATATTCTCCACATTTAAGCAACTTATCTCAAAAGTAACCATGCCAGCACACCAAGACATCAAAGCACCCACTAGTATCACAGCAGACACATCCGACTTGACAATCGGAGGAGTCTTGCAATAATGAGTAAACAACATCTGGCATCCCCCTCGTAATCTTCTCGAGACAGTAGCAAGACACGAAATCGAGGTTTTGAACTTTTCAGCAGGGAACTCCTAACCATTTATTGTGCTGTGCGACACTGTCAACACTCTCTAGAAGGCCGGGAATTTACTTTGTTTACCGACTATCCACCTCTTACCTTTTATTTTAACTAATCTAGGTATGCAACACATTTTGGGGCAGATAATGTAGTTGCAGCAGGTTTATGTCATAAATCGTCTTTTAACAGTTTCCAAAGGACCAGCCTTCTTACACTCTCCCAACTTTAAAATGAAGACACTAATCTTCAGCACGAGTTATACTCAACAACTCTGAGACTAAGTATTAAACGGATGGCGACAGTTAAATAAAGTTTACTATGTGGCACGTCCACATCGTCAAGTCATGCCGAAACAAAACGTCTTCAAGACGTTGCACGAACTTTCTAATCCAGGTGTTCGAGCAACCATCAAGCTCATAACAGAGCGATTTTGCTGGCCTGATACGAATAAAGATGTGAGGGAGTGGACATGTTCCTGTGGGAGTGGCTAGAAATCCAGAGTGTTTAGACAAAGCTAATGTCCCTTAGACTCTCTCGAGTCTCCCAATGCTCTTCTCAATCATGTTCATCTTGATTTGGTAGGATTCCTACCGGATTCAAATGGATACTCCTATCTTTTAACTTCCGTAGACTGTTTCGATTACTAGAAGCAGTATGCATAAAGGACATTGCTGCTGAAACAGTGACCCGCGCCTTCGTCGGACGATGGGCAGCAAACTTCGGCTGCCCTTCAACTATCGCTACAGACCGTGGACATCACTGTTTGAATATACCACTAGGAGCCATACGATTCCTGACGACTACCCACAACGTAACGGGTTGGTAGAGCACCTTCACCGACAACTAAAAGCTTCGCTGTTAGCTGAAAACGTTTCACAGTGGGCTGACGCTTTTCCACTCGTATGACTCGGTATTCGCGATGCAATGAAAGAAAACGTCGGAAACACTACAGCACAAATCGTCTAAGGAATGACCCTCCAACTTTAAAGAGAATTCGTGATTCACTCATCTTTTTGAATGAATGCTGATCTCAGCTCTTACGTTATGTGGCTTACAAACTCAATGCGTTCAGCTGAACTTGTTTCCATTCTAATGCAGCCAAATGGTGTTTTCGTTCAACCTGCCTTACAACACTGTGCTTTTTTTGTATGACGCTTCAAAATGGCATACGAAAGACCTTCATCGTGGGACTAAATAATATGTTACTGATGGGAACGGAACTAACGTTAACGTCCGCATTGACCGTCTTAAATCTGAGAATCTAGGAGGAAGTAATAGTATTGATTATCCCCCTGTAAACTGAAACGGCAAGATATTTTCATGTACGATACCCCACCTGATAATCAGCAATCATGAAGAATCTTTTCTGATACCTGATACCGGTCTAAGACAACGCGCTCCAGACGAAAGGTAGGGCCTACAGATCACTTAGACCACTGCCTATGGGACACTGCATAACGTTTGTTTTATCGCTATATTTTGATATCTTCGCGTCAAAAAAGAATAACAAATATGTTTATGTTCTTATATACTTAAACATGCATATATATTTACGTTTTTCCGAAGAAATAAATGTGAGAAAATCAAATTCATTCTATTGCATGTTAAAAAAACACAAGCATACCAGTTCTTTTTCCTTTGTTCGCCCATTTTGTGCTCTCACTTGCCTACGAGTGTACTTTAATATGAACTTAAAATTCCTTCTTCCTTTTCCAAAACGTCTAGTAGAGGTGAAAACCAACAAAGAATACGATGAATAGAAATTCCCATTGCATATTCTTCATTGTTATATTGTACCACATGGCCATTCATCCACAATGGACCACTAGTATGTACACCGTGCTACGCATTCTTTTCATCTGCAAGCCAGCTTAGATCAAACGCTACTTGACATATCGATGACATTCCGAACCACTTCATTTCTGAATTCTGATTTGACTGGGTTGGTATACTTTGAATATGAAGATGTTATGTGTAAAGGCGTTGTCAAATTCTGAATACTTGTGGCATTTTTATGTCGTACGTTTCCGTTAACTGAAACTAGAATCCTTTCGTCTTAAGAGTGAGAAAACATGAGTATGTTTCTCGTCCTCAAGTTAATGTACAAGTACAATTGCGTTGCGTTCTTAAGTTAATTTGCCCAAACTCATTTTCATATCCACTTCTAAGGTTATGGAATTTGGAGTGAATTTTATATCACCATTGCACTGACTCAACCAAGACTGATAACAAAATGTAAGGATTCTTCGTCTCACTAACAACCCTCTTAAGAATCTTCAGGATAAAGAATTTAGTGTTACTCGGTTATACGGTTCCAGAAGTCAATGTACGTCACTACAACTTATAATACCAACTCAACTGACCAGTTTTCAGGATTAGATATGGGGTTGATCGCTTTCACGACAGTGTTCCACTTATCTCCTAGTAACTTTGATCAAAATTCCAAGATCACTTCAAGACTTTATTATTCTACTGTGCCGTCAGAGCTTCTTATTTAATTATGTGGTCTGCGAATATTGATATAAAAACACTTATTTATATTCTCTAAAATGCTAATTGTGTAGCAATTTAATTTGAATTTGTTGACTGAAACAATTGGTAATGTGATTGAAAATCTGGCAAACATGTTTGGCAATTTGTTAAGCGGTTGAAATTAATGTTAAGCTCATGAAAAAAGAATTTTATCACGTCTCAATTGTTTGCGTTTTAATTCACCAACTCATAGAAGACTTCAAGGCTACAAACCTCTGGTGTATACGATTTTTTAGACGAGGTTCGTTATACTTTAGACGATGTTGCTTTAAAGTGGATCATATTTGGACTAACCAAATTTTATCACAATTAATAAAATGCATTCAAGTACATAGGTCAGTATTTATTTAGCTGATACAAACTAACGATGGATAAAACTCAACTCAATAGGTTTCATCCAATAGTCCATATATTGAAACTTAACAAGCATTTCTCACATATGAAAAAGTGAACTTCGTTTAAATTGTACTCCATTACTTCGTATGTACTAGTTATGAGGAAAGTGACAGACAATCAGTAATAACGCAAGTCTAAGGTTAGGATAAATATAAAAATCGGAACAGGAATTAGATTGCGTTGTTTCGAACCTGATACTCCAACACCCATATTTTTTGTTCTGCGTTCCTCAAACTATTTGTCACTCGTAGTATTTGATTACAGGCCTACTTTGTCTACCAAAGTATCAAATTTTTCAGTTTTATTACTGCGAATGTACTTTCCTAGTTTGACTTTTACACTCAATTCAGTGGTAGAAGTAAAGATTGTAGACAGCATCATCAGATTTCAGTGCGAAATCATTTCTGGCATTATATCTGATGTCAGTCCGTGATGAAAGTCTCCACAATCCATGTGCAGAATTTCTCTACTCATGTTGAATCTGTTTACCAATTATAATTGTGTTACATTCTTATCATTAATCATCTCATGACCAATGTTGACTCCGCTAGAATAGAGTTTAAGGTCGTCCATTTACTTTACTTCTGCAGGCTCAGTATTACTTATAACTGATTGGTCTATCCTTAACGATTTCCTTACTACGTCGTACGTTTTTGCTACTCCGCTCTATTTACATCCGAACCTTTGTAATTGTTTTTATTATTGACCCTTCATCATTGTAACTAGAATGAATATGAATTTGCCTTTCGACCCCTGCCTTTTTAAATTTCAGCTTCTGAATTAGAAGTATGGTAACAAACTATGTGTTATTATAAATATTGCTTCTAAAACCTCACTAGTGAACCTCACTAACAATCAGTCATTTTATTTACTTATGACAGTTCACTTCACTAC
Source organism: Schistosoma rodhaini (assembly GCA_944470415.2). Classification (NCBI taxonomy): domain Eukaryota; kingdom Metazoa; phylum Platyhelminthes; class Trematoda; order Strigeidida; family Schistosomatidae; genus Schistosoma; species Schistosoma rodhaini. The sequence continues at coordinate 67,768,241 of OX104044.1, forward strand.
CGTTCAACAAAGCACTTTTTACCGGACACTCGTGAAGTAAATCCTATCCATCTCAGTGTGTTAATGAAGAACGTTAAATAGAACCAGTGTACAAGTGTTCCAGGTTCTACGTTCCATTTTAATGAGTGGCTAAGGTCAACTAAGACACGCGAATTTATTTTACTGTCTCCACCTAGTACCTCTTACCAGGCATTAAATTATTATGTCTCTTGGTCGAGCATCAGTTACTCAGTAAAGTTCCTAATATATGGTCTCATTTCTCTTATAATTTTAGTTTTATTAACGATAAGACTAGTAATGAGGTCATGAACGTTACTGGACTGCATCGTGGTTTGGAGGAGAAGTTCGATTTGTTCTGTTCTGCAACGACATTTGAAAGCATATTAACATGTTTTTATGAGCTATGTGATGGGATTGTTTCTAAGCCTACAAAGCAATCTTGGAATATTTTCCATGAGTTGAGTGTAAGCTTCAAATCATACTGGAGAGCTGCTGCATTGTTTTCAAAATTGGAAAAACGTGTTAAAATGAAGCAGTATCATCATCAAACATTGTGTCGAGATGTAAATGTAAGTTGACTTATTGTTTAGATTTATATATTGCTCGTGCTGAATGCGTAACTAATTTAAGGTTTTATTCTGAGAAGGTATATGTTTCGTTCCTTCAGAATGGAAGTGGGTGCCAATAATTTGGATATCTTTGGAGATATTTTATCGTTTTTTCTTCAGATTTATTGTTGTCTTGCTTAAATGTAATTCACTGATTGTGTGCTTGTGCAATATGTGAAACGCAAGTGATGGTTTTTATTTTCAATAACTTTAAGAAGATATGAATTTGTCATCCAGCATCTGAGTTACAGCTCTACTTACTCATACATATTTATTCCCTAGGGTTGGCAGTTTGTTATGATTCTCTTTTAATAACATAGTGGCGATTATTTACTAGGTTTACATAAATTATAGATTTGTGGATTTCATATGTCTAGTAAATTATGTTTAGTCATTTTTTTAATATATTACACTTAGTTATTCTTGTTTCATCATACACCGAGAGGACACATGATGTAGTTAGTGAGACTGAATATCTACTGTTGCATGGTTTGTTTGCCAATTGGCTGTTATAGTTCGAAAAGAATAGTTTCTGTTTTGCAGTATTGATATTTGGCAAATATAAGTTATATCCACTGTAAACACTCAATCTTTTATCATGGTTAAAAAAAGTATTGCGAATTTTAGTTGTCATACATTTAAGAAACCGTATAAATTTATTTTCCCTCAAATCTTCCACAAATTTAATTCATTATCTGACTGATTCAAAGTTGACTATAGTTTGTGATGTTTACTTTTATTACCTTACTTATAAACGTGTCGTTACCATATGGTGGTTTAAAAATCAGCGGGGAACCCTATGTTTTAGGCTTTAAGCAGTTTGGTAACAGTATTTTAAAGGCTGTTCAATTCACCAACCAGCCAAATTTTTGTGTTTTTCCAAATGGAACCATTATTACCATTGTATAATTTTAGAAGTACATTCCGTATCCCTTATTTTTTTTAAAGAAAAATTCTTCACCATATATAAACCATTCTACGTTCACCTGTTCATCAGTTATCTTACTACCATACTGGTGTGTAGTATGGAACCGTAAACTATCACATATTCATCCTATCACATTATCATTGCCGTGTTAATTTGTATCTGTCCATGTAGATTTATTTGTTCTGTAAGTGTTTGAATTAGTTCATAGGCAAGTATGTTGAAACATATTTTTGGAGATTCAACTAAAACGCATGCATATAGTATTGCCTAGTTTTTTTGTAAAATAAACAGAATTGTATTTATTTTTTCCCATACCAACAATAATTATTATTGATTTCGTTATTATAATCACTGGTTTAGGTGCTTGTTATAGGATGTGGACCATGTGGTATGAGATGTGCGATTGAATTAGCTTTACTTGGTGCTCGTGTTATCATTATCGAGAAACGTCACACATTTTCAAGGTGAGTTAATGAAATTAATTTTCTTGAAAGGGTTTTCCGTACATCAAACTTTATTTTTTCAAGCTAAATACATATTACGATTAACTTTTATAATGGCTTATTAGATAAATCACGTTTATTTTAACTTTTAAGAATTCAGTGAAAATTTTGACATTTTAGATTGGTTTACCACACATTGTTAGGTATATCAAAGCTCCAATCAAAGTTATCATAATTACTAGTGGTTCAATTTTTGTCGTAGAACAGCTGTTGTGTTTCATCAGTATTAATTGTGATATACAGATATCCCGGATTTCAATCTTCACATAGGTGAACCGATTCAGGACATTACCTTATAAACTATAGATTTTTGCCATTATAAGTACTATTCAGTTACACTATGTCTTCGTGGTTTTCTGGCAGATTTTTTCAGTCTGACTTTTAATATGCTTATTTTCTCTGGTATGGTTTATTCATAGGGTTTAGTTCATATATTTAGCGTTACAAAATGCATTACTTATTCAGTTTTTATCGAATTATTTATAATAATAATAATTATTATTATCATTACTACCACTGTGCAAATCAAGACTTTTCTTTTAGTCATTTTCGCTAAAGATTTCATGGTCTCGAGAGATAGTTACACTAAATGCCCACCGAAACCATAGCAGGTGGTACGAGGTTCGAATTTAACACCTTCCAGTTACACATTTAGTCATTTTTTTACACACTAATTGATGGAATTCAACCAAGATTAAAGCCTAGATTACATGTTTTTGGTCACCGCTAAGAGATCAACTAGTTCAAATACCTCAGTTCTACACTAATTCATTTGTAACCCTAACAACTCAGTGGCAACGTTCCGAGCTGCAACACTGGATAATTCGTAATGTAGTGTCGACGATTGTGCGTGAAATTTGGAATCAAGGTTTAAGATTATGATGCAGACTTTAGCATTTAAGGTTAGGGTACATATCTCAATCCTAAATCTTAACCGTAAATCTCAACCCCTAATCCTAAATCTTAAAGTTCTCATCCTGATCTTAAATCCTGAATTCGAGTCCTAACACTAGAAATTACTCATTCATATTTTCTGTTTTCCGATTGGCTGATTGGAACCTGGTTCATGTTTGGTGTTCCCTCTTATAGGTAAGCTTTACCTCATGGGACCAATATCAAAGGGATCCTCTTAATTCTCTTCAGCTTCAAAATTTAACTATTTCTCTTGTTGGTCGGTCATATGTATTCATCCTATTCACAGAAAAAACATCTAGGTGTTAAGTAAAATACCTCACTTTCCTCATTAAACACTCGACATTTAGACAATTTTAAAGTTGCTTTCGAAATTGTTTTTTCCAATAGTTTCGTCATATTTAGCGATATATTTTATCTCAGCTGTTGTAAAAAGTTCTTTAATCTTTCCGGATGTCTTATAGCATTTTTGTGGCTCATTCACATTCAATTGATCGGTAGGGAAAGAAGTTCAGTTTTCTTCCCAATCATGCGCATCTTTCACATTTTCTTCATTAAAATTCATTCACTAATCAATGTCCATTTTCTAGAACAAAAGATTAGTCATGTTTTTAACCATCGGTTTGTACAGTTGTACTTTTGAAAACTACTTACTTAGTTGTCTAGTTAGTAGCGGTTGATTGCTTTAAGGCGTGAACGTCGATAATATTGACCATCATCGTAAAATATAGATTTTTCTCCGAATTAATATGCGTATATACATAAATACTTACATCCTAGTAGTCTGTTGAAGTGACAGAGAGTAGACTAATGTATATTCGCTTTATTCACACCGTATATGTGTACGTCATGTTGATGTGTATATATATGTGTGTAGTCGTGAAATTTGTGTATATGTATCCAGATAAAATGTCTTCAAGGCTACTTATTAATTAGATTAAGAAGTCGACATATTTTCACAATAATAATAATGTACAAAAAGAGAACAATAAATAATTATGTTGTCGAAATTTTAATTCATAATTTCTGTTCCCTTTTACCTAGTTAATATTTTGTTTTCGCCTAACAAATCCTATTTACTAGAAATAATGAAACAGAGTGCAATATTTCATAGATTTTACCAAGTTAGTAACTAAAATAGATTTTCCTTGGGACTAAAATAAATGTAGATTCTGTTTCAGTTATCGAGCTATATAGAATCGACCAGTACTATAGATAATGGATATAGGAAGGTGGTTTTGAGATTAGTGTTAACTTTTACAATGAAGTACATTCTGTTTCATGCAAATCAATCTTAGATTTTGAATCTTCATAGATTGTAACTCATGATCTTTAACTCATTCGATCAATGTATGTGTTAAATTTTTATCATTTAGATCTAATTCTATTCACTCTTAATCCCTAATTTATTTTGTGTAAAACTTCCTAAAAGAGATTCTTGTGAATTACTTTTGAATTTTTAAACAGAGTGATGCTTGTTAAAGTATCCATTAACAACATCATTTCTCTGACCCTTCCCGCTGAGTTCACTGAGTTTTTTTAAACTACTCAGCCACCTGCCTCACTGATCATTTTAATAATAGGAATTATTTTAAAATATTTAGATTGCCAGTGATTTTTTCCTAAATTTACTCTTGTTAACTTATCACCTCTTTATGCTAACTATTTTTATGATAATCTCGTCTTATTAGGTGTCATAGTCGATAAACAATAAATCATACTTAAATTATCTTTCGATTCTTCAATATAACACCGTAGTGATTTCGAGAAAACAAATATTCTTTGTTATTCAAAGTATTATCGTTCAGTAATACATCGTAGTATTCAGACACATTACGTGTCAATGGTAGCATCAATCTTTTATCGGTCTTGAGCATTCTGATAAGTTTAAATAGTGAAGTTTCAGTTTCCAGACAACTATCTAAGATCATCAAAAAACTGCCGTAGTAATGAAACGTGATAAAACACTAACTCATATTAGGTATAGATTCATTATACTTCTAAGTTCTTCTTATTCACTTGAAATATTCTTAAACTTATAAACTAGTTTTTTGTATATAGTTGAAATCGTAAGTCAATTGAAGCTAGACCACCATAGAAAACCTGGAAGCACTGGATGGCCGTTTCTTCCTATTATGGGATTCCTCAGCAGTGCACATTCACGATCCCGCCTCGCTGAGGAGTCCCACAATAGGACGAAACGACCGTCCAGTGCTTCCAGGTTTTCCATGGTGGTCTAGCTTCAATTGACTCATGATTTCAACTATATATAAAAAATTACTAAAAATCTCCACAAACAACCCCCTTATAAACTAATTGTTCAAAGTGAAATAAATAATTCCCTTGTGCTAACAGTATTACTTTAACACTGAACACATTGTATTATAATTTATCCAGGTTATTAATAAATCTAGATTATTCATTTACAGTGTAAAGTATAATTTCAACTGTATTATGAGATCAAGTAAAGAACTGTTAATGCGTACAATACACTATTTTCATTTGTGCAGTATGTATAACATTTTTAATACTAAATATTATCACAGTAGAGGTTTTTTTCTTTTTTCACAATTACCATTTAAATAATGTTACATTTTCAAACTTTAGTTGAACATAATTTATACATATAATTAGGGGTAATAAAATAGAAAAATGTTTTTATAAAATGTTTAATATTAAGATTTAATTGTAAGAATAATTTTTATCACTACCATGTATCCTGTAGAAATGTAATTTTTTTTTGCTTAAATGCAATAATTTCATTTTTGTCCTTGACATTAAAACTGATTACATAATGTAAACATCTTACTTAATAATAGTAATAATAATAATATTAATAATAATAGATTAATAGTTAATCCTTTCGAAAATAAGCATATTTAGAATTCCTTTAAGTTATTCTAGATTTTTCAAATCGATAATTCACTTAAAACTTAACTTTGATATAAAGTCTATGTGTACAATTTTATTTTGCTAAATACATATTATCTGTTTTCTTTAATAGTTTATATGAAATCTACTAATAATAGTTTATTTTTTAAGCATACTAAAAGATGAATACTTTCTACTAAGCAACTTTCTTAGCATTGTTTTATTCTTAATAAATTCTTTCAAGCTACTTATTATGAAATTAGATATATAAAATTATATGTTGAATAATTGATAGCGGTAATTTTCTCGTTGGTAATTAGATTTTGTGTAATTTTAATGTTATTTTCATTATAAATTTATATCAGTTGGTTAACTATCAAAATTTATGAATCACTAAATAACTACCTTATTCTAGTCGGGAACTTTTGCATAGTAATGTACTTATATACAATCCCTAACATGTGATTAAAAACAGGACTGTCGAAAATTCATGGTGTTTTTTACTCAATCCTGCTTCGTATAAGTGGTAACGATATTACTAACCAGATACTCAAACTGAAATAGATAACTTTTGTTTACGGACTTACAATACAGTGATTTAAAGTTGATTTCTTATTGTTAAGAAAACTTTACACCTCTAATCTATTTCAGTTTCAGTTTTCCAGACAAAATAATTAAAAACAAGAAGAAACCTTACTTCAAAAAAGTAGTGCTTTTACTATCTTCCCCAAAACTCCCCTGGTTTCCATAGCAGTATATAATCCTCTGAATGTATCTAGAAATTAAGTAGCTAAACAGTTTATTAAAAGCCCTAACATATCGTTTCACATTGTCAAAAATACATTGAATTAATTCAGACGATAAAAAATCTTATATTTGAGAAAATTTGGTCATTTAATTTTCTATGGAATAAAATATAGAAAAGAGTAATAGTGATGAGGTCTCTGTGTTTGACTATTTCATCACGTAATCCGTACATATTATAGCTTAGTCAACCTAATTTTAATGATCTCAGTCAGTCAGTCAGCGACAACGTAGGACCAGGCACATATATGCATCGGTCCAAGTTGCCATACCTCGTTAGCACAACAAGATGAACACCGGATTCATAGAAGTAATTAATTTAGTGATGGTAGTATATAAAGAAAGGTTGTATATAAGGATATAGTATAGGAAGGAAAAAAGTTATGAAGCAATTTTAATCTCAAGGTTTAAGGGAAGATAAAGAGTTTTAATGATCTGGGCTTTTCTTAACCATCTCTTACAATGAACCTTCAGTTAATGTAATTTTTTTGCAAATTGGTTAATACGTAAACGTTTGTGCAACAACTTCAGAGAAATATTTAATTTCACATAAAAAAAGATATACTATACTACTAGTCTGAATTAAACAAATAGAATGAGTTTGAGCATGCTACTTAATCAGTTGAAACAATCAAATCACAGTTCTAATAACATTACATCCAGCTAACAATGCTTAAACAGGACAAAACGCACATCTTAGATTCCACCGTTAGTCATCATCTATCTCTGCTTATAACATTATTAAACAGTTTAAGTACATTGTTTCTTCAAAATTGTATCATGAATTTGGAAAACAACTAAAAGTAAATCCTTTTGTAAAAAAACATTGTTACATAATTAACAAATCATCATTAAAGTAACATGACAAATAATATGCTTTTATTAATAAAGTAAATCTTTCTTTTAAAAAAAGGTAATTTACTTACAAATCTGACAATTTCTTATCACATGATTTATATTAGTTTGTGTATTTAAGTGTTTGTTATGAAGCAAATTACTGAAATGTCTTTTTAATATATACCAATGAAGTAATGAATTATTACTTATTCATTCTTAGACCACATTCATATTCAATATACTATTTCTTGTTTGCTTGTTTCTTTATTCTTCTTTATTCTCTATCATCATTTATACTTTCCAAAAGTATCAATAATGCGTTTCATTTTTGTCATCAAAAACGATCTTATTTTAATAATAATAATAATAATGATAAATAATACCGGCTATTGTCAACTAGCTGAAACGCAACTAAAGCATTCATTATCTCATCTTATAAAGTGTTATCATAAAGCTTGATAAATTTTCATTAATTACTTACATATAAAATGCTTGGCATTTTTTCTCTCTTCAAATAACATTTAGTATACTGATATAATAAATTTCAACAGTGTTGTTTACACTTGAAATCTGTAGAAATTAACAATATTTGCAAACATAAATTCTACTGGTAACATAAATAATTGATTGTTAAATGAAAAAAAATATTAACTCTCTTCAATCTGATGAACCTATTCAAGTATTGAAGACATAAATTTTGTCAAAAATTCTTCAGATTTTAAGATATTTCCTATCATAGACTGATATTATTTTCGGGAACATTACTGAAAACTAAACAGCATTTAGTCAGTTTGTTTTGAACAACTAAGAACTTGAAACATTCGTTCATTGGTTCACGTTTCCATGTTATGAAAACGTAATGAAGTTACCAAGACAAATGATAGGTTAGTATAAGTAGTAATGGTATCATTGGAAGCGGAAGTGATGAAACACAAACGATATGATTCGAAGAGAAATAATAAATTCGCAGAATAGAAGGTATAAGCTAATTTTAATGCTCATAATCTAAAAGAAGACACAGAGTGAATACATCTGCATAAGTCTTTCGCTCGAACGCCCAATGAGTCATTCACTGATCTACTGAGTCTATATAGAGATTAAATCGTTTAACAGGTGTGATATTTGTATCATTATTAGGAAGGCTATGAGTTGCAGTGTAAATATAGATACGGAAATGCAGGTGAACCCAGCTGACAGTTCCTAAAGAGGATAAAACGCGTTTTTTGTTAGATTATAAATGGATTTTACTGTACGAGATGAAAAAATCCTTTAATGGAGTTGTTATCAACTTATTATATTAATATCTAGAAAAAAATATATGATATTCGTATTATTTTAAGTTGGCTTATTGTGTAAAAGTTGGTGTGAATTTTCTTGTTTAATACATATTCTCTTCGATTAGATTCATTTTATTTGTGAGGAGGGGAAGAAAGAGTAATTAGTGTTTGTTTTGTTGTTCTTCATACTGCAATATCATTTAGTGACCAAATACATTTTAATGTAGTCAATTTAGACCCACACTTTTATAACGAGTCCTAATGATTCTATATACCTGTCTATATTGAAATCAGTAGAGCAGGGTTCGAACTTTGCAACTTAATGAATGCAAGTTAATCATTTTAATTATACGAAGTATATTTCTGAACGCTGTGAATAGTTGATAACTGCTCATATCGATCAGCACAGTAATGTAATATGCGCATACATCCTAATCTAATGAATTTACTTTTTTAACAGAATTCCAAAGGCGATTTCCAAGTACATAGGTCTGGTGACAACGTTGCTATCGTTTGACATGATTGATGTTTCTGGTTTCAGTTAATTCGTGATCAACATGTTGTTTACAGCTGACTTGGTCTTTTTAAATGCATAGCTCACTTATCACGTGCTTGTTTGTTTATCTATATGATTTTAAGCTAAATTCGTATCTTTTATATTTGGGAACCATCATCATATACAACTTGTTGCTCTATCAAACCGTAGTAGATGGAGCAGATTTTGAACCCTTTGCTTATTGGTTAAAACTCAGAGTAGTTTAGGCAATAAAGTCACTAGTACTATACTTTACATGTTTTATTTTCCATTCAAAGTACTATGTTATTTTACACTAGTAAGTTGTATGACTGGCAACTTAAATCGTATATTTAATAATTCTACATTTTTCTTCATGAGTGTCAGTATTTTTCTGTTTCTTCCGTAGATTTTAGTCATATTTTTAGTGCTAGTATATCGATTGATTTTTTTCTCACAAAACTCGAAGCAATTAATAACTATATCGATATGAGGGTTTTTTTTACATAAATTGATTTTTATCATCATCAAAATAGTCAATAATAATGAAAGATTTGTCAACAATAAATATTTGCAACAAACATTTGTGCATATTGGATTTACCAAATCACATTTGATGCGAAAACTGTGGAAGGGATGGAATATTTTACGTACCCGGTAGCATCACTGATAAACACAGAGGAATCAGCGCAGTTTTGAAAGCAGTAATTGCGAAATAAGTTCACTATTGCCGAAGTCGCAGAATATCTGAAACTTAAAACAACTATCACTTAAAACCAAAATCAGAACTTTCAACATTAGTTTTAAAACAGTTCTACTACACGAAGTTGAAACCTAAAGAATTATTATAGCCATTCCCAAAAATGTATAGGTATTTTTAAATAACTGTTTACACAATATACTCCTGATCTGCTGGTTAGACACCATTAGTAATAACCTACTGTGACAGAGGACGGTCTTTCTGAAGAGAAAATTAAAAAAGGGATGCTGGAGATGGAGAGGAAACACGTAGCAGAAACCATTGAACTACATTACAACGCAATCCCTAAATTGGAATCCTCGGTTGAGACTACATATGGCTCTAGAAATGGGAGACAAATATCGAAAGTGTGAATAGCACTTGGCTACAATTGGAAAGGAGAGTCCACGTTAGATTTGATTAGAAATCCCTAGTCAGCAGTTGATACCCCATGAGAGGTATGAAACCTAAATGGAGTGGATTGAAGTGATTAAATTTGCCAAGAATAACATTAATTTGTGTTTTTCCGTTGTTCAAATCTTTGGAAAACTTACTGCATTTACTTTGTTAAGTAACAAAAGAACATATATTAGTGTTAGTGTTTATTTACATCTTTCCTAGAGAAAGTATTTTGATTTCTTCTTCTTTCTCTTGAACTTAAAAAGAATTTAAACATCTGAGTTATTTTCTTTAAACATACCTTATAATTAGGTTCCTCCTCTTAAACTATCATTTCATTTCATTTAACATAAAATTATAATTTACGATATATTTGGACTTATTAATGTCAGTTTTTCTATTCATATATGGTAGATTATGAATATACCACATCAACACTCCTTCCTGTCCACTTGAATGTGTTTCTTATAGTATTTACTCTAATCGCAATCTTACTAGTTTTTATATGAGGTTGAATATACTTTACTTTTTACATGTTGGTATCCAGTGTATCTATCCCTATTACTGTTGGTTACTTTACACGTTATATAAGGTTTTTAACTTGTTTCTGGTATACTGCAGATTACATTTATAAAGTATATTAATCCGTATAAATTATTAAAATTTATAGATTTATCTCATCCAGTATTCTGACTAAAATTGGAGTTTTTTCTGTTATCACTCCTGATGTAATCATCACCGAAATGAATTTTGTATTTTCGGTTATTTATTCTGGATAATTTCATAGTCTTATCGAATACATAGTCAGTCAGTCAGTCACAGCGTAGAACTTCGTACGTACGTACATTAGTTCGAGCTGCCATACCACATTAGCACAGAGATGAAGTTGTCGATTCGAATCCCATAGTGGTAGAAGTAGTAAGAGTATAAGCATTATGCGAAAGATTAGGGTTTGAAGATGTTATTGAAGGAGTATAATACAGTGAAATAAATTTGAAAAGAGAAAAAGGAAAGAGACATGAGGAATGCAGAAGATTAGAATTTGGTAGAACACAAAGAGTGAATGCACTTTCGCCATTGCAAACGATTATGAGCCATGTCATTCAAGGTCTCTAACCATCGATTGCTATCATCTCGCGAATCCCAACCAGGTAGTCTACACCTACCAACATGGCTCAATCCACTTGTCAGTGACTTCATTGATTTGTGCCACTTTTTGGTCTGGCCGCCCCTAGCTTTCTTCCAACTTACTCCTACACCATAAAGCATTGCACGTCGGGGCAGTCGGTGGTTGGTCATACGTAACACGTATCTCAGCCATCTCAACTGATGAAGTTTCACTACTTCATCAATCGATTTGCCATCCTTACCTAGTACCCGTTTCCTAACAACTGCATTACTTACATATCATCAGTTATTTATAGTTTAGCAGCCAGCTAAACTTTTCTTTACAATAAAACATTTCAGATCAATGTTGTTTACACATAAATATTTGATTAGCTACTGAGTCACATATGATACCGTTTATATACAATTTTTTTTCTAGGAATAACGTACTACATTTATGGCCTTACCTCATTGAGGATTTAAAAGCATTGGGGGCAAAGACATTCTTTGGAAAATTTTGTGCTGGCTCAATCGATCACATTAGTAAGTGATGATGTATGGTTGTATCATTTTTTAATGCTTTATGCTATGAATGTATTTTTATAATAATCTTTAAAATATCATATCCTCTCAATGGGGTCAGAAAAGTTTATTCTATTCGGCACAAACTACTTATTGGAAAGTAAGTGAGTAGTATTATGTGATGCTTAGTTCTTTTGATTAGTGTATGATTGACTGCATGGATAGTTTAGTTGTAAAGTTCTCACTGTCTCTTAAGAACTCTGTGTTGATAAAAACTTCCCAAATCGGTAAGTTTTCAAAACTTTTCATAGGCACCTTATCGCTTTTCAAGTTGGTATCAGGTGTAATAGTTTATCAAATTTATTTATGTCATCATTGTGTCTAATCTGATGCCTGACGTTTTATTTCATTAAAATTGTAACCATTAATGTGTAATGGGTTACAGATTTCACAGTGTAAAAGGAAATTTATAGTCAAACTGTTTAAATTTTACAGAATATCATTCACTTTTGTTGTATATGGGTACGAAATAATGCACATTCAATGTAGCTAGACATGTAAACCAGCTTAGTGGTCTAAAAGTTAAGTATTCACTGCTAAACTGTAGGTTGTAGGTTCTATTTCCTATACGTTCGTGGATAAGCGCCACTACATACTCTGGTACTAAAATAAAATAACTGTATATTGTCTTTTGGTTTTCAGTGTTTGACTAACTATCGTGATGTAAACTATGGCTCTTAAAAATACCTAATTTTACTTTCAAACCAATTTTTCCCGTCTTGTGCATGTAAATTGTATGTTGCAATTGTGGTCTATCAACGATAAGAAGTGTAAATCCGGCATGTTTCTTACTAAAACAATAAAAATTATTTGAACTAGAAATCGGACAAGTGTATTACACTAATCGTAAACGTCTTAACAATATATTTTTAGAAAAATAACATTTTAATAAAATGACTTCCAATAAAGATAACCTCCTTATTTATATTTTATGTTGGTTCAATTCATGATTAAAGTTTTCATTCCATATTCACAACAGCATTACACAACACAAGTCGATTGGGATTAAATAGGATTTCTATGATATATATATGTAATTGAATTAAGTTTTTCTTCGAAAAAATTCAACTTCTTAGTGTTGGGGATGTCAAATCCCCAGAACTTACTTGGTAAATGGCTTAATCTTGTAGTTTTATTTTGAAAATTTGAATTTAGCTGTTTTCGCGCCAAAAGCGCTCTTTTTACCTTCACGTCATATTTCCCACCTGTAAACTATCTTAACCGCTATTGGTCCATTGTTTCTTTATGTGTGCTATTTACTAATGATGCTCAAGGACAATTTGTTACTGTATAAATGCGCTTGACTTTTCCCCTTATTTGATTGCTTGTACTCGGCTGCTTACGGAATATATATATATTCCCCTACTTGCCTTGGACTTCTTCATCTAGTTAGCGGGGCCTGGGACAACCGATTAGAATAGCTTATCGTGTTATCGTGTCATTGGCTTTCGTTCGTTACCGCGGAATCGATTTAGTGTCAAGCATAACACTTAGCAAACGTTAAACACTAATTTGATTAACAACAAATTCCCGAGACATTCAACCGTTTAAATTTAACATTATTATTATTATTGGATGGGACTATAATTGATGGACGACCTTTGAGCGACGCTAAAGTGACCTTGAGAATGTCCACCTACTTACTCGGGCCAAATGAGGGTTATAAAGCAGTGTGTAAAATAAGGATTATGATCTACAATTGATGGTTAGGATTAGAAATTAGATTCACTGTTTTCATCACGAACTAGCACCAGATAAAATGCCAAAACTCTATCTAGACAAATGAGTGGATGAATTTCGCGCCGAATTTCGAGATCTATCATCCTAAGTCTGATTGGTTCGTCCATAAATTATAGTTTTGCCTATTATTATTATTATTATTATTATTATTCCACTTATATGTATTTTTATTTCTGCTCGATTGACTTTAATGAATATATGAAGTATCCTTAATCCTCTCGTCCATTTACTTTATTTACCTAAATTTTTTGGTCTCTCTTGCTTTTGCTCTCTGCCTAGCTACCTATGTTATTCTAAGGCTGTAAATATTTTTACTGAAAAGATACTTTCTTTTTCGACAAAAAGAAACTGAGAGCGCGGAAGAGAGGGAAACAATTATATATATATATATATATATATATATATATATATATATATATATATATATATATATGCGTACATGCTCATGAGTTATTGTATGATTAAAGTTCTATTGCAACTCCAGACTGCTGTTCAATAAGAAAGATGAAATGTGTAATGTGTATGTATGTATTTCTATTGAAATGATCTATGAAAATTAAAACAGTATTAGTATAGATTATTATGTCACAGATAAACATATACAACGGTATCAGTTTAGGGTTGTGGCGATTTTTGAGTTTTAATTGAGATCATGAACCGATCGATGTTAGACCACCATTGAAAACCTGGAAGCACTGGACGGCCGTTTCGTCCTGGCATGCGACTCCTAGTTTATTTGTGATACCTCCGTCCTTTCCTTGGTGGGATATGACTAAATGAACGGTTTTATTTGTTTTGTTCACATTCTGTATTCTTTTGTCGTCTGTCACCTCTCGTATATATTTTTCACTATCCGATTATTTGCACACTTTTTATTACGTAATTTTAATAATTTTTTGTGATTACTACTACTCCGAAGTCTATTTATCTAAATTTGACTTACTTCCTATCTTGAACTATTGATTGGAACTTTCATTATTTAATTGTCAGCATGGGGTTGCTCAGATTGTTGACTTGTTAAAATCATGAACCGATCTAAGTTAGACAACTACTGCAAACCTGGAAGAACTGGATTTGCGTTTAGTTCTAGTGTAGGCCCATCAACGTTGCTCATCTACGATCCCGCATGCTGGAATCGAACCAAGTACCTTCGATCTCGCGCGCGAACTCTTTTGCTCTAGAACACTAAGCGGAAATCCAGTACTACACAAATCCAATTCCAATCAATCTACGATATTGCATGACCATCTTATATTGTCTTCGGTGGGTACTTTGCTCACACCTGACAAAGTTGGACTCTATTGATCATAACTTTTTTATTACTATCAAATTGTACTTTTTGCCTATTATGTGTATTGATCCTGTCTATTTCATTGTGATAACTGACTCATTGCCGTGATTGGTTTAATATTTTCATATGCCCATATAAATATTCACTTACATTAGAGCATAGTTGGATGACGATCTAATCGAAAGTTATATTGTTCACCTAGATGTGTTGTTCTAAGTACATATCTACCATCCATTTTCGTCTACATTATTTCACCTTTTTGAGTTCGTTTAGCTTGAATTGCAGAGATAGTTGTTATAATTTTTCAGAGAAATTTTTGGAATACATATAAAATCATTCAATAATCCAATTTAAAATAGAAAATTACGAATCAATACTATATATTCAATTTTCATTCTCTCCTGCTAACGTATTCATTCCCATATACCCTATATTTATTGTGCCCTAATAAATGCTGAAATGAGTTTTGAATCTAAACAAAAATGAGTTTCGGTTTATTGTGTAGTTCATCAGTTCAAAAATTATTTTATATGTTTTATGTAGTCATCGCATAATAACAATATCATTGTTATTACTGTTATTATTATTACTGTATATTGACCGCATTTACTAACATAATTTAATGGTATCCAACTTGACCGGAACGGATATTTGATACAGTTGATTTCACCATATTATTTTTCCAATAAATTGAGCACTTATTATACTCCCACTCTCTTTCATATCATTTTATCATATTGGTTGTTTTCTACCCCTTTTTTTTCAATCAAATGATACAAATATAGCATATAGAACAAATTTTCACGTTTCATATTAGATAGTTCAAAGTGAACAAAATGCTAATAATGCTAATAAAAAAATAGTAATAATAATGACTAAGGATAATGAAATACTTAAATGAACAACCAAGATGAAATCAAACGTGTTTAGAACAATAAAATGTAAAAGAGTTAAATAAAGGTAGGTGGTTTGTGAGTTTACGCCCTATTTCCTACTCATTATGGGCTAACTAAGCAGCATATCTCCATCGCTTTATTATACGAATGTCTCATATACTAATAAGTCCTGTACACTGAACTTTTACGACATTGGCTTCCGAACCGACCGAACTTCGTTAATCGTTGATGCTTTTGCTGCTAATGGAACCAGAAGGCAGAAATATGAAAGTTTGAATTACATGATTCGTTTAACTATGCACTTACTAGTGGCTTTGTGCTTCAAGAAGAAGTTAATAATAATTTGGTTTATGGCTAATCAAGTTCAAAAGCAGTGAGCTTTCCTCTAGGACGAAATATTCATCCACATGTAACCAAAACTGAGGTCACTCCGTGACCAATGCCTATGAATTAACATAACTACTTCATCTAAAGTTCCATCCTTTCTCAATCTGTGATTCTATCACGGGATTGAAAATTTAAAAACAATCATTCCTATAGTTCTAGACGCTCCTGTTTTACCTTGGAGATTGTATATAATGTGAGAAACATATTTCGAATATCTGCTTATTCTATAATTAACCTTATGACCTTCAGCGAGATTAATCTCTTTTTGATATTATCTGGTTGAAAACAATGTACAAAAGGCTGTGAACTTGGGTATGTTTTATTTGGTTGGCAATCTTGACTGAATCATATCTGTATTAGTAAATCAACCAATGTTTTCAGTACCATTGAAACCTGTGTTATAGAGACATTTCAGTTGACTTGTCCACATACTTTCTTGAATTAATTATCTGTTTATCTGAGCTACTCCATAAACTTCTTGGTCTGGTGTTTTATATTTCTATGTTCATTTTCTACACTTAAATAATTTAATCCACTACTTAGATTCTGATGTAATAACTTCCACTTGAGTTTCCGCGCTTATAGACTCGCATGCATCGTTGCGTATGGTTTAAGAAAGTAATACTCAAAGGCAACTGCAGGTCTTTCAATTTCTTATGTATTGTTTTTCATATTAAATTTTATCTTATTACGTTTTAATATCTTCAATTTGTGATTTTATCATTTATTTTGCTATGCCTAACGACCAGCGATTCCTTGAGAAAGTATAGCCAGTTTTTAGCCAATCAGAATTCTAGGTGGCGAACTGTCATCTGGTTTTGCATCCTCAAGTGGTTTCATCATAGGCCTACTGCTAGAAATAACTTTCACGTGGACTGAATTTTCAGGAATTGATCTCCTACCAGGAGGTCCACTTATTGACCTAGAATACACAGACGACATAGTCCTGTTTGGTCAAGACACTGATAAAATGCAGGGTGTTTTGGTAGAACTGAGCAACAATGCCAGGATATTTGGGATGCGTTTCTCCTCCTCTAAATGCAAGTTGTTGCTCCAGGATTGGGCTGCGTCAACCTCTGAACTAAGGATAGGGAGTGAAGTAGTTGGACGCGTTGACAAATTCACTTATCTTGGAAGTCCGATCAGCCCTAATGGGTTGATGTCTGACAAAATCTCTACACGGATTCCAAATGTTCGTTTGGCTTTTTCCAACTTACGTCACTTATTACGATGGTGAAACATGGCCATTAAGAGTAGAAGATACTTGTAGGTTACTAGTATTTGATGGCAGATGTCTTAGAAATATTACTCACATTTGCTTGGATCACCGGGTAAGTAATATTGGGGTTAGATTCAGGGTACTAGGTAATGGTGGTAAATCAGTTGATGAGGTTGTGAATCTACATCGACTGAGATGGTTGGGCCACCAGTTACGTATGCCTGAACACCGATTACCACGGTGCGCAATGCTGACTAGTATTGGGGATGGTTGCAAGAGAGTTAGGGGTGGCCAAACCAAAACGTGGCATCAGTCATTGGAGTCACTAACTTGTGATCTGAGCCACGTTGGTAGATGCATACTACTTGGTTGTGGTCCGCGCAACTATTGTAACCAATGGTTGGAGACTTTGTGTGATATGGCTGAGAGTCGATCACAATGGCGTAGGTATATTCACTCTTTGTCTTCCCTTAAACCGTGAGACTAAAATCACTTTATACGTTTATTTCTGTGAGCCCATTCTTTGTTCCTGTATCATATTCTTATCTGCAATCTTTTTTTATATATATTATCACCACTGAACTGACTGCTTCTGTGTATTTAGTGTTTGTCTTATTGTGCTAATGAGGTGTGGCAACTTGAACCGATGCATATATGTGCCTGGTTCTATATTGTAGATGACTGACTGAAATAAACAATTTATTCTATAAAACCCAAAAAATAATTAGTATTAGAGGTTTGTTTTAGGATTAAGATTCACTCTTAGGTGATTTGCTTGAGGAGTTGGGCGATATAATTAGTAATGGAATAGAAGGAATGCTTCTTAGTTATATAGAGAAATGATTATGCAGTTAGTTCTTTAATTCAAGATACCAAGAGCCTTTAGGTTGTCTTTACAACTTCATTAATGATAGTTCTTCTGTAATCTTTCCATATGTATTGACTTTATAAAAATAGAAGGTCGTATGCCAACTCATTTTGTCCAGCTTTTTATCACGTAAATTATCCACGAATAGGAATACGACTTTTCCAATCTTAACACTGTGCTAACCAATGACTTCGACCGGTATGATCAGTCTAGTGCCCTTATTGGTCCCTTGTCCACCTAGCCCTTCCAATTAAGTTCAAAAACATTAATTGCAGCTTCTGCTTTGCGAATCATTTATTTAAAGCATACTCGGTTTATATACTAGACAGACAGACCGCATCACACCATAAAATAAAAAATAATATTTGTACAAGATCAAGCCGAATGTGGCTGTGAATGTGGGAGACAATAATCAATAAACTGAATATAATTTAGTGACGGTAAATCGTATAATAATTCATAGATCAAAATGAAGCTTATAATAAGATGAATATAGATATACGCAATCTTATTACTCAATAGTTAAACAATAAGAATATGTATATAGAATAATAGTCCATAAATAGGTCCTGGGAGTTACCCGTACTTATGTCTTCACCAAGATATAACACTATACTTATCAATTTTAATTCTCTTAAAGATCAAATATTAATACGTTTTGCTTAGTTCCTAATTCATTGTACAAACTTTTCCGTCATTACATTTTGCAAAAATCCAATACCTACTTTTTTAAAAATTCTGGTTGGTTAGCCAACAGAATACATGTTCACCTAACTACTTTTTTTTCTCAATGATGAGAAATAATTTCATTATAGTGAAATAATTTAATCAAAATTAAATTACGAATACATAAAATTGACAACTGAACATAAAGTATTATCCCGTTAAATTTTTCAAATATTAATAATTATTATAATGAATGATTTAAGTAATGATCAGAGGGGGTTTTGTGGAGAATTTAGTATTTTCACAGTTGAAATCATGAATCAATTGAAGCTAGACCACCGTCGAAAACCTGGAAGCACTGGACGGCCGTTTCGTCCTATTATGGGACTCCTCAGCAGTGCGCATCCACGATCCCGATCAAATTTCATGCAGTTCCCTTTATGAATTTAAATAAAGACAGAACAAATATTGATGCAGAATAGTATGAATTCATTATATTCCGTGGTTTCTCATCAGCTGCTTACAATCAAATATGTATTAGAGTTTTAGAATTGGGGTAATAAACAGTATGGAACAATTGACATAATTGAATGTAAAGGATTGGATTAACAAAAGGTTATCAATGATAACTATATATATATATTATCAAATTGATTACACATTGATATGTATATATAGATACCTATATGTGTAATTTGTGTATTTCACTCATCATTTATGTTTATTCATGTTTATATGCATATGTGTATTCATGTTTTTAATAACTGTAAATCATCATTCTATGAATTTATTTTCATTTCAGTAGTTCATATAAATGAATATTTATTATTATTATTATTATTATTATTATTATTATTAGTAGTAGTAGTAGTAGTAGTAGTAGTAGTAGTATCATCTTTTGTTCATAAAATAAACTTCATGAACTTATCATGTTCATATTGTATATTTTCCAAAATTATCAATCATTATATATTGGTAAATTATTCTTGTCAGATATTACTATTATTCAATCACTTGTTTTCTTTTTTGTCATAAAAAAAATTGAAAACCCTAATGAATTGTTTGTTGGATTCATACTCAGTCACATAAGTGGTAGTAATAGTGTGTATGTGTGTGTGCATGAGTTCGATACAGTATGTTTTTTCTCTTTCTTTATCTTGTTTTCCATTTGAAAAGTACTGATGATAAACTTTTTATGAAATTTTCAATAAATTCCTTCTAAATTTTTTATTTTTATTTTTACAATTTAATAAATAAACTGCATTTCTGATTAAATACCTTCATAAAATCCTTTCGAAAAGGCTAATGTACATAAACGAATGTTACAATATGCTTTAAGGTGTTTATTACAATCAAATCAGAAATACATTAGTAT
This sequence comes from Schistosoma rodhaini, assembly GCA_944470415.2. NCBI lineage: Eukaryota > Metazoa > Platyhelminthes > Trematoda > Strigeidida > Schistosomatidae > Schistosoma > Schistosoma rodhaini. The sequence continues at coordinate 67,788,764 of OX104044.1, forward strand.
TAATAGTTTGAGCTATAGTTTTCCTTGGAATGCACTACATAAGTTGTCCAATTGGAATAGATTGTTCATTTCGTCGTTTATGGAACGGCCATATATATTAGTGTTATATTACTTGAAAAGGTGAATAGTTATACTGGAATAGTCGACGCAACTTTTTCATCTATAGCCAGTTGTTAAATACTTAAATATCGTTGTCGTGTAGATTCATCTTGAGGTTGTCACAATTAATTAAAAAATCGGATCAAAGGTTCCTATAGCAGACTTATCAATTATGTACTTAGAATAGAATATTTTTACGGTTTAAACAATTAATCATATTATATACACTTCATATTTAATTGTACTTACTTACTTATGCCTGTTACCTCCAATGAAACATAGACCGCCGACCAGCATTCTCCAACCCACTCTGTCCTGGGCCTTCCTTCCTAGTTCTATCCAATTGTTATTCACTCTTCTCATGTCTGTCTCCATTTCTCTTCTCCTTTGGCCTTGAGGATTCCATGTAGGGGCTTGCCTTGTGACACAATTGGGTGCCTTCCTCAATGTGTGTCCTATCCACTTCCAGTGCTTCTTTCTGATTTCTGCCTGCACTAGAATCCGGTTTGTTCTCTTCCACAGCAGGCCATTGTTGATAGTGTCTGGCCAACGGATCCGAAGTATTTTGCGTAGACAACTGTTAATAAACACTTGTATCTTCTGGATGATGGCTTTCGTAGTTCTCCATTTCTCCGCCCCATACAGTAAAATTGTCTTGACATTTGTATTGAAAATTCGGACTTTGGTGTTGGTTGACAATTGTTTTGAGTTCTTGATGTTCTTTAGTTGTAAATATCCTGTTCTTGCTTTGCCGATTCCTGCCTTCACATCTGCGTCAGATCCACCGTGTTCACCAATGATGCTGCTTAGATGTGTAAAGGCTTTTATATCCTCTAAAGCTTCTCCGTCTAGTGTGATTTGATTGGTGTATGTTGTGTTGCGTCGGAGAGTCTTGCCTTTCCCTTTGTGTATGTTGAGACCTACTGCTGCTGAGGCTGCTGTTACACTGGTCGTCTTCTGCATTTGTTGTTGCGTGTGCGATAGAAGAGGCAGATCATCTGCGGAGTCTAGATCGTCCAGCTGCATCTTAACTGTCCATTGTGTCCCGTGATTTCCCCCAGATGTTGACGTCTTCATAATCCAGTCGATCACAAAGAGAAAGAGAAAGGATGAGAGTAAGCAACCTTGCCTAAGACCGGTCTTTTCTTCGATCGAGTTGTTCTCCATGCATGATTTTGCGGTTTAGTCCATCATAGGAGTTCCGTATGAATTTCACTATCTTCTCAGGCACGCCTTAGTGTTGAGGTAACTGATTGGGATTACATGTTTTTGTGTGTCTATAATTAGTCATAATTACTAATAAGCATTGGTTTTCTATGAAAGTACAAATTTTTAAATGAGAATACTAGATCAAATTATGAATGTTTAATAGTTTCTGTTATATCCGGAAGAGAATAATGAATGTTAACTGTCGGGAACTATTTATGGACTAATATTATACATATATTCTTATTGTATAACTATTAAGAAACGAAACTATATATATTTATATTCCTCCTATTATAAGCTCTTAATTGACTTATTGGTCACTGTTATATGATTGACTATTCTCAAGTTATTCTCAATCTATTAGTCCCAGTTTCTCATAATCACAGCCACTTATGGCTCGATTTTGTACAGATATTACTTTCTATTTTATGGTTGGTGTGGTCTGATTTCGCTTGTATACAAACCAAGTATGTTTGAAATATACGATTCGTATTGCGGAGGTTGAGAGTGGCGTTCTGGACTTAACAGGCAGGGTTAGGAGTGAAATAGACAAATTGCTTACAACGGGTTACTAATTGCCAGTATGATTCTCTTGAATGTTTATTGGTTTACAAAAAAATTATCGTTTGAAGTCTCCGGGTACTGTGCCTAAAATATGAGATTGTAAAAACTATCATATTCGTCTTTTTCTTGAGAATGTTTTCTTTTTCTCTTTCGTCCTTTTCTTTCAGGTATACGAACACTTCAATGTATCTTGCTAAAAGTTGCTTTATTATTTGGTGTGCAAGTATTTCCTGGCATTACCTATACATCTTTAATTGAACCAAGTTCAAGCAAAGGTAAGTTATATATTTTCTATTAGAACTTTCTTTCGAACTCCCTCCTGTCTGTATGTCTTATTCTCCCTCTCTCCCATTGATGTATTGATTTACATCATACTTAACTGAATGATTTATCAAATTTAATCATTTATATCAGTTAGCATGTTTGAATAACTAACTATTATCATATATATATATATATATATCTGTGTACTTAATTCTGATTTTCTCTTTGTTTAACTATCACATATGCGTTTTCTTTGGTCTAACCAGTTGAATTAGATGTTTTCTTCATTTTCTTTATATTCAACGAATAATATTCTTTCATTGGTTTGTCTCTCGAAATTGTGCGCTAGTTTTATTCGATTCGCTCAAAATCTGAAATTAAAGTTCTGTTATTTAATCGATTATTTGTTGTTGTCGGTCGTGCGGAATATATTAACTTTTTATTGAATAGTTGCGTCTTCTCACTAATTGTTTAAGTTGTTTCTCTGCACAACTATCTTTTTCTCATGTTTATTCGTATGTATAATCTGGAGGAGTGACTCAGTGCTTAAGGGATTTGAATTTTAGCTATTTAGTCGCAAGTTCAAATATCGCACCTACTTCTTTTTGAACAATCTTGTCGTATCATTAGTCTTTCACACTTAAAGTGTTGTGACTCCAAGATCAGATACTTAAATCCAAACCATAGTAAATGATTTAAATCTTTAAGTGTCGGGTAAAAGATTACTTGGATTTTTAAAAAGAAAATATTCAATCTATCAGTAGTACAACTTATATTCAAACAATTTTTCCTTAATCTAGAATATAACAAATAATGAAGCAAAATATTTAAACTATCGTTTCTCATTTTGCTAATTTACGAATTGTTTGTGTAACTAATATGTTATGGAAACGCTACAGTTTATTATATCGCGCAACGTAAAACCTGGCACATATATATTCTGGTTCAAGTTGCCACACCATGTCAACGCAAGGAGATAAGTTAGTAATAGTTTCAACAGTAGTAATAGAAGCAGAAGTAATAATGGAAAAGATAAAGCATACAAAATATGATTCAAGAAAGAAAAATGAGTCTGCGGATTTAAAAAGAATTTTACTATGGCTTTAAAACTTGATATTTAAGAGAAGAGAAAGAGTGAATGGATTCTCAGTATTACCGTTCCGATCAATTTTGACGCATGTCTTTTCACGTTCTCATTTATTATTTACAATATTCTCATCTACCCATAACCAACTATGAGATTGAGTTCACGAGTTAGATCTCTTAGTTTCGCATGAAGCACGTGTTATATTATAAATTGACTAAACACAAAAATTTGGACCCTTGAATCGAGGCCTAATAGTACCATGTTTAAAAGACCTGAATATCTGTAGACTGGATCCCTTGTGAACTATTCAGTATGCTGCTACCTGTGAGTATTTCCTAACTAGGGTGGCGAAACAACTGAATAGTCCTTCTTGTTCTTCAATGATTACCCAGTTTATACACCATCTCACTAACCCGTATTTTCTTATTGAATCACATCTCTCGCGTCTAATCTTTTATGTCACTACTAACGCTGCTACCACCTGTACTACTCTAAGATTTGTCTTAACAGTTTTATCTTTTCATGCCAATGTGGTGTGACAACCTGAACTGTTAAACACATGTACCTGCTTTACTTTGTTTACGATTGACCGACTGACTTTGAAAACGTGTGGATGTTATGGTTCCCTTACAAGCAAAATGAAAATATTATCTAATTTTATTGAAATCTTGAATCGACCAATGTTATACCACCATTAAAAGCCTGGAAACGATGGATGGCCGTCTCGTCCTATTATGGGACTCAGCAATGGGTGTCCACGGCTCTGCGCGCAGGACTCAAACTCAGAACATTTGGTCTTGCGTGCGAATGCTTAACCTATAAACAATTGAGCCCGCATCTAACGGTGTTAATTTGTAACTTCAATCGACCTATGACATCGAGCGGCCATCCTCCATTTCCCTCGGTGGGTAACTGCCTCAAATTCAACACGGTTGAACTCCACTGGTCATGGTTCTTCATTATAACTCCGAGAATTACCTCTCGAATTTAGTCACCAGTGAGTGAACATATGATAATTGTTAGTAAATGTTTACGGAGATCGTGGAGTTTCATTTAACGAAACGGCCGTCCAGTGCTTCTAGGTTTTCACTGGTAGTCTAACATTGACCGGTTCATGACCTCAATGGAACTCAACAATTTCCACAACCGTATACCTGCTACTTATGGATTGTTTATTTTTGACTTGAGAAGGATTTTATAAACGAGTGCTTGGTTTGTTAGATGAATAAATGTAATGTTATTCAACAGATGATATGCCATGATGCGAATCGCCCAAATGATATCTGCTCACCAAATACAACTGTCGACATAAAGTCCACAATGAACTGAATTCAAAGAATAAGACCACACTAGTTAGAAGAACAGATTTTCTTCGAATAAAATAATACGCTTATTTACGAAGTATTAACCGACAATTCAATATTAATAAATCTATTTTGTAGGTCACTCTCATTTCGATCAATTAAGACATCGCTCATCATATTAATTTTCTTATCTTGTTAATGCATAGATCTATACATTTCATACATCATTATTATGCTCACGATTGACGAAACACACTGTAAAAAATGTTCGATTCATCTATTTACGATTTGTTTCATACACATTCAAAATTACTATTATAGTGTCTTATATATATATATATATATATATATATATATATATATATATATATATATATATATATATATATATTTCATAATTGATTAATCTATTATTTATGGGGTTAAAAATGTTTTGTTTATATCAAATTATGATTAATGGGAGGTTATACAAAACTGAGATTTTAGAAGATTATGGCATACATATATTTTTATAAATTCGTACCATTACTGTGGCAAAACAAATGAGACTTGAATTCAGTTGTCATGGCAGAGACATTGTGATGAATCTAGGCTATTTAATCATAGTAAACAGAGATGAATACTGGCTAGCCGTGGAATCCACGACGCGCGTTTCGTCCTATTTGGGACTCGTCAGCTGGATGTACCTGCATCTCACAGTTGATGTTCGCTCTGGGACTCGAACCCAGTACCTTTCTCTTCAAACGCCACCGCGTTATCCATTTAGCTACTGAGTCCTGATAGCCACTTGCTTGTGCTATGGAGTGAAGTTTGAATTCATTCGGTATTGATTGTTTGAATATTCCAGAGTGAACATCAACTGTGAGATGCAGGTACATCCAGCTGACGAGTCCCAAATGGGACGAAACGCGCGTCGTGGATTCCACTGCTAACCACTATCCATCTTTGCTTACCATGCTTGTGAATTAAGGGTATATCGAGGCAATATGCACAGTAAGCACATACGCCAATTAGAGACTAACCAGTTGCAGTCCCAACACATCGATAGGAAGATTCGAACAAACAATACTGAATGTATTTAATCATATGTTCAAATTCATTTTGCCTCTGGTAATTTAGTTCAGAATTTAATTCTCATCAGAATATTATATATATATATATATATATATATATATATATATATATATATATATGTCTGCCACGCTAAACCGTGTATAACTGATGTAGTGATTTGGACAAATCGATAGGATAGATTACCCAAGTGTTAGAGGACAAAGAATTGAATACAATGACTAAAATATTTCTTTCTATAATATTATTTCAGTTCAACCTCAGTATGAAATGTCCAATCGGCCTACGAATCATACCTTATCTAAGAGCTGTTCTAATTTACGCCAACTTTGACACAGCAATTCAATTATTAATTCCATTGTTCATCCATACAACAAACAGATTGATATAGAACAGATGTAATGTGGCTAGCAAGGAATACAGGACGCGGTTTTTTCGTCAGATTTTACTTTTGTTAAATAAATGTAATGGTGTAGGCAATTAAATTTGTCGAATTATTTGTTCGCCATGCAACAGTTATTTTTTATTTCCAAGTCTGATGATTAACAACATGTTAAATTAGATTAAAACCTTTATATGAGTTTATAAATATACCATGCTTTCCATGATCCATATGAAAACCCAAACTACAATTAACGAGTTTGTAGGTATCATTATCAAAGTTTGACTTGATAATTTCACATAAATTGAGCATTGAGGGGATTGTTAGAAATTAAAAATAATATATTTGTAATATCCTAATGAGTAGAAAAATTGAATTTTCTGACATTTCGCGACTCATTGTAAGCCACTTCTTCTGAGAATAAATAACCCAAATTAATAAACCCGTTTAAATAGTACAAAGGAACAAAGCAAGAATATTAGGTGCGATCAATCAAAAACAGGTCTAACTTAGCCAATATCAGGTCAATCCGGTCAAGGTGATTTATATGGTTTATATATTTCCCATAGAACTGGAAATATTCCAAATTAGATCGGCAATAGCAGTCCATGCCATTTTCAACAGCCATCATATCGACTTAAAAAACATCAAGATAATACAAAAATGCTTTTCCAACTACAAAGAAAGGTGAGTAACTAAAGCTTTCCACATAATGCCTAATCCTACTACCATGTCTGATTCTATTCACATATCACGCTGTTATCGTACATACAAATTAAACTCTATCCTTTCTCACCACAAATGTCACATTTTTTTCATGCCTTACCATACATACATACACATACAAATATACAAACATGTTTCATATAAATCACCTTGACCGGAATGACCTGATATTGGCTTAGTTTGACCTGTTTTTGATTGATCGCACCTAATATTTTTGCTTTGTTCCTTTGTACTATTTAAACGGGTTAATTAATTTGGGTTATTTATACACTGAAGAAGTGGTTTACACTGAGTCACGAGATGCCAGAAAATTAAAAAAAAACTAATTTTTCTACTCATTGGGATATTACAAATGTATTAGTTCTATTTATTCAAATTACAATTGTTTGGCTGACAAATATGTGGCTTGGTAGTTGAAGTATCTTCGTTTCAGTTCTCCATTTCCTCTCATTATTTATGCGAAATTCGATAAGCATGATAAATAACAGTAACGATGTCCTATCTGAATTATATTTTAAAGGTATTCACATTATCTGAAACTCAAAATTGTCTGTAATTAAGATGATTGTTGATAGTTGAAAATTCCATGATAACAATAAAATACGAATTTTTAGGGTATAAAGTAAAACTTCTCAAGGAGTCGAAATTTGTAATTTTTAAAAAAGAAATGATTATTACGTTGAGCTTAATCGAAACCATGGTTCTATGAATCCTGAAAATGCAGCTAGCTCAGATTATACACAACATTGTTGATACCCAGTAAGTGTGTTTAATTATGAGGTTTGGGCTAGTTTTAGTTATTCAGTCGGTGACTGCTTCTAAGTTGAATCTAATTTTTCTGGAGATTCTATCTGCGCGTCTCGAGCACACCTGAACTATCTGCTGTAAACATGTTAGTGTAGCACAGCTCAAACATGTTAGGTAGTTAACATAAGCTTGAAATTGAATCCCCTATGGGAGTTATACTCGGATCTGTAGCACTCATCTGTTAAATGAATTTTAAAAAAGGCTCATTAAATATCAAAAAGCATGCTGTGAACAACAGCCCACAAATTTTTCAAAATTAAAATTACTCAGTATACCAATTAGATTAAAATAAGTAACCGACTAACCATGTTAAGAAATTTCTTGAATACAGAAACAGTGGCTTAAAGCTAACTTAAAGGAACCAATACAGGCTAATAAAAACTGTCAGTTTATCGCTAACTCCACAGTCTCTTTTTTTTGACAATTCACCCAAATGAGTATTTATGAGCCTTATCGTTCTGTTAGTCCATTTGTTAGGACAATCAATCACACAGCAAATAACGGACTGTAAACTGAAATTACATGTATCATTAAGACAAAGAGATATACATCTCCCTCTTCCAGTCAGTAATATTAGGATTAAAACAAGAATAAATTTCGTAAGACTGAGAGATACGTGTAAAAAATAAGATTTGTGATGAACGTATTGGCATGTTGGAAATAATTTTTCTGTATGCGTTTATTCACCATTGAATTATATATTAATCTCATCAGCCTCATTAGGTTTTTTTCAGAATGATATCCAGTGTATAAAGAAACCTATTATGAACACAAACGTAACATTATAGTTGGATTTAAATTGTTTCATCCCTATTCTAGACAAAGGGTGAATTCATAACATGCGATAAATATTAAAAGTAATCATGTGCATTTGTGATATCCCAATTAGTAGAAATTTATACTCATTACGGATAGAGTTATTCTGAGTGACACAAATTGATTGAAAATAATTATTTGCACATAAAACCTAAAATAGTGCAGGTAAATACGATATCATACTTGTTGTAAATAATCTATCGTATTTTATGTTACTGTGTTATCGTCCAGCTTTCTGATTTGGAACATTATCTCTGCACATTTATCAGTATATGGTTGTGGTGATTTTTGAATTTCATTGAAACCATAAACCGATCAAAGTTAGACAACCATTACAAACCTGGATGCACTGGACAGCCTTTTTGTTCTCTTATGAGACTCCTCAGCATTGCGCGTCCACGACCTCGCGTGCGGATGCTTAACCTCTAGACCACTGAGTGAAGATCAAATGGTACACTTATATAATTAATACAAATCCGCGCATGTGTTAGTGAGACGGTCACTCTCAAAGGTTGTCCACTCAATTCCAACTGAAAAATGACATGGTCTAACTGCTGTCATTTAAACAGATGTAATTGTTTAGATTTCAGACTGATAATGTAGTTCGTTTACTATACAAATATACCATTGTCATTCTTATTTTTAATGACGTTATTTATATTTTAAAGTATATTCCTACGTCAAAACGACAAACTGAAAAAACTTTACACTATTTTTTACATTAGTCTAATTTTGTCTGTGAATTTTGTTTAATTTAACTTTTACACAAACCAATAAACACTATACCATCAGATAATCATGTTAGATACTAGTCATGTGTGTCGTAATGTTTATTCAACATAAAGCTTAGATTCTTCATTAATTGTATTATAACTGCGTTGATGAAATTGACAGTCCTCTAAAACTTTATTATTATATAATATTCATGAAATTAAAATCAAAGTCGAACTAAAATTATCGTTGTTTGAATGTGAACTTTATTAGTTGTACAACCTTGAATATACAGTGTTGTGTTCCAAAGATATCCTTCATAGCTTTCCAATTATTGGAGTTGACCTAAATTAATATTACAACCTATGTAGTTTATCAATAACAACCATTCTTGTGGTATAGCAATACTACTCAGTTGATGCCTATTTCTGTTGTTTGCTTTGTCACATAGTTCTTCATTGCCCTTCTTGTAAGTCCTGTTTTCCTTTCCTTTTTCTTATTTGCATGCGATTGTCATCGTGTTGTGTATTACAAATACTTTAAAAATGTCACATCATCCTTATTTTGTACCTAAATACGCAGTATCGTACCTAAAAGCCTTAACTCTCATGAAATATACAGGTTACTTTTAGAAATTTACACTTGAGAGTCAAGTAGTTAATTTCACAAAATCCATATAGCTTTTATTATCAATTGACGATCTCCAATCATCCATCAGCAATATACATCTCCCATGTTGTGATTTAGAACAACATATATGAGCGAACAATATTGTTTTCGATTAGATCCTCATCAGTCTTTAATATACGGCAATATTTATATGCGTATACGAAATTATTAAACAAATCAAGGCAGTTTATGAGTCAATGAGTATTATTACCAGTGATAGTTTATTACTCCAAGTAACTACTATCCGGTTTCCTAATGGAAACACGCTTTATTTATTTTAATTTGTCATTCTCGTAAAACGTCAAGTATTCGTAAACTATTCAACTTGGAATATCTATATAATAATAGTATCAGTCACTTTTAATGCAATTTGCTGACCGAAGGGTTGGAGAATATTTTTGAGTTACTACAAAGTAATCGTATTATTGTTTGATCTTAACTTTTAACTTGTTAATGGTGTTTACCACCACACACACAAATGATATCGAGTGTAGAAATTTCGGGTCTTGCACTTATACTAAATTTGTATTTTTGCATCAAATTCAAGGGTTGGTAATTTCACAATTTATTTTCGTTAGTTTTGTTTCGAATTCGATCAGCAAAGAGATGTTTTGTAATAGGGATGCGGGGTGGGGTGGGGGCAAGAATTTGTAACTTATAAAGAAAAATTGAAAAAAACATCTGGTCATGTGCAACAACATAATTGGAATTGATTATTTTCACCTCGATACGTTTCATATTTTTTCTCCCAGTAATATGATAAATACACACAAATGAAATTATTTTTGAAATTAATTGAACTCTACTCCTACAATTAAAACGTAACACTGCCCCTCATAATCTTCTACATAAATTTATACCCGGGTAATAATTCTCATTAATTGATCAACTAGGTCACAACGCACATTAAGGTGTAAATGTAGTTTACTGTTAGTTGTTTGATAAATTCAATCCCACCAATTTTTTTTTACTAAAGTAGCAATCACTTTATCGACTTAAATCTTAAAGTGCTTTCAACGACTTTTTATAAAATGTAATATTTACAAATGTTATATTTATTTCAATGAAAATTTTATCAGTATTAGTAATACAAAATGAAAGGTTATGTTCAATCAAATCGTGTTTCTTGTGTCCGCATTTACACACACACACACACACCACATTAAGAGTATTCACATATAGGTGTTATCCCTGCGTTTGTTTTACGTTCTAACTTATCCTGCTTAAAATGTTAATTTGCTAATGATTTATTCTAACAAACTTACTTTTCCTATTTAACTGCAACTTAAATGATTGTAAATGTTAAGTTTGTATGTGTACTAATGGTAACAGTAATTGCAACTTGAATTGATACATAGTGAGAGAGAGAAGGGAACCAATAGTGCTGATATGTCAGATTATTAAAGTTTTACACTTTCTAAACAAAAGATAAGCTGAATACACTAGGTGTTGTGTGGTTCAATCTTCTCAATGATGTTTAGGACTGCAGTTGATCAGTCTATTATTGGCATATGTGCATAATATGCGTATTGCCTCGATATAGCCTTAATTCACAAGCATAGTAAGCAAAGATGGATAGTGGTTAGCAGTGGAATCCACGACGCGCGTTTCGTCCTATTCGGGACTCGTCATCTGGGTGTACCTGCATCTCACAGTTGATGATCTATCTGGGGCTCGAACCCAGTACCTTTCGCTTCAAACACCATCGCGTTATCCATCTCTGCTTCTAATGTTCGTGAATTATGGCTACATCCAGGCAATACGCACAGTATGTACTTATGCTATTAGGAGATTGATCAATTGCAGTTCTTAACGTCAATGGCAAGATTCAACCAAACAATACCATGTGAATTTGAACTTCACCCCATCGCACAAACCAGTGGCTATCAGGACTCAGTAGCTAAGTGGATAACGCGATGGTCTTTGAAGCGGAAGGTACTGGATTGGAGTCCCAGAGCGAACATCAACTGTGAGATGCAGGTACATCCAGCTGACGAGTCCCAAATAGGACGAAACGCGCGTCGTGGATTCCACTGCTAGCCACTATCCATCTCTGCTTTTGAAAGATAAGTTCATTTACTTTAGTTGGACTTACGGTAGTTTTTAATTACAAACAACTAGGTTTCTTCTGAAACGATGTGAAACGAATGCATATTCGATAGCATGGTTACTAACATACACAATGTTTCAACACGTGTCTCCGAACGATATATATATATATAGAGGGAGAGAGAGAGAATGACCTTGAAACACGGCGCAACTGGTTGACTGAATGTGATGACAACCAATCAAAAGAGACTTCTAAATTCGTTCAGTAATATGAATTAGAAAGTTATCGTTACGATTATACTTACAAGGAATAAATTTTTCGATTTAATAACAAAAACTAGATAAATCGAAGTCTTCCTAACAATACTATCTCAATTTATCTTCACCATGTCAACTTCTTTTCTTTGCCCTAACGTGAATTTTAATATAAATTTATATCAAATCCCAGTTTGTTTATGATTGACTGGTGCGCGTGTGGTGGAATAAGGCTTACTTTCTTGAAATAAATTTTAGGATTAATTTATGTGCACATTCAAGTACACACAACATTGATCATGGAAAAGCCTAATACAGTGTTTCTTCTTAACACAGTAGTTATTAAATTAGTTATTGAGGTACCATTAATACGTTCACACCTGATTTTCGTAGGAAAAATGACTACATTATTGTGTCATCAGTTAGTAATAATCAATAAATATTCGCTCTGAACTAAAATTTCATATAAATTTGTGAATGTTGGTTTTCATCCAACACTTGAAACTATTCAGCAACGCAACCAAAGAAGCTACCATTGATTTGAAACCAATCTTTTGTGTGCCTAATTTTCACGCTTAAACTACTCCCACAGAACAGGCTTTCCCGTCCATCAATTTTATCTGAAATCACTCGATAATTTACTCGATCTTAAATGCACTTATTTAAAAAAATGTTTAGTCTAGTGAACGCACTGCAAACTTCATTTAAAAGATCCGTTATGTGTTAGAAAATGGAGATCCTATCCGTCGTCACTACTGTCTGATGTTTTGTGGTACAAAATAGTATGTATTAAGTGATAGAATAAAATCTGTTGAATATTTTTGTTCAAAGTGATCACAATAACCATACCCCAGCCTAACAATTGTGAAAGGAAGCTAGTTCACTTGTATCTTTATATGCTTTAACCCCCATCTTATTGATTTTTTTAATTCCATTTTTTGCTACAATATTATGAATTCATTAAATTTCTGCTTCTTTTTATTTGTCTACTTTACTTGTGTTCAATATTCATTTACCCTATTGCAGATTTACCGATATTCTATAACGACACAAAATTGAATGCACCTGGTTATTCACCAAGTATAAAAACATTTAGTATTCCCAATCAAAATGGTGAAAAAAAATATGTAAATATCGATCATATGACTGACAACATTAATTCGATGAATAATTTTGTCAATCAATCTAATGGCAACCATCGTCATCATTCTCCGTTACGACGTAAAGATACATGTGTATCAGAGTATTATGTAAATGGTGATAAAGAAAACAAAGAATATTGGCAGGAAAATGTAAAACGATTTGGTTGGCGAGCTAAACTAAAACCAGAATTATTCGTGTTGAGGAATTTTCATTTTGATGTTTTAATCGCTGCAGATGGCAAACGCAGTTGTCTAGGCAAGTTATTGGTGTCGTTATTATTGTTTTCGTGTGACTGCAAATTTATAAAAGAAAATATTTTGGTGACGTTTTACAATCTATTTCGTTGGTTGCCCACACTTTAATTGCAAAACTACTCAATGTATGAAGGCTGACTACTGAAGTTACTAAGTTATGACTTTCAAACATATAGTACTGCTAAGATATCAACTTGCATGTGTTAACAAATTCATTTTTCCCCTTTTATAACATTATAAGTAAAGGATTTGAGCAGGGATGTCTCAGTGATTTTTAACTGAGATAAACTAGGATTCTTCCAACATGCAGACTGAAATGACGCTCGTGTTTCTCCTTTACACTGAAGGGACACTACATTTCTTAGGATGAACAACGATTTACTCGCTCTCTTTGTTCATCGATGATGATGTCCTTCAATTGTAGATATCCTTGGTTTGCTTTTCCAATCTGTATCTTTATGTCTATATCGGATCCTCTTTGTTCATCGATGATGTTGTCCGGGTATGTGAAAGACTCCACCTCTTCTAGTCTCTCCATCAAGTGTGATTGGGTTGATGTTCTCCGTGTCGTGTTTGAAGATGTTGCTTTTTCCCTTGTGTATGTTGAGACCTACTGATGCAGAAGTTGCTGCTACACTGGCTGTCTTCACTTGCATTCGTTCGTGTGTATGGGATGGAAGAGCTAGGTCATCTCTGAAGTGTAAATCGTCTTGTTGCGTCTAGCCTTTCCATTTTATTCCGTGCTCCCCTCTGATGTCAAGGTCTTCATAATCCGGTCAACCAACAGATGAAAGTGAAGGGTGAGAGTAAGCCGTCTTGTCTGACTCCGATCCTCACTTGGAATGAGTCTGTGAGCTGTCCTCCATGCACGACTATGTAGTGTAGTCAGTCGTATGAATTTCAGATGATGTTGATGATCTCAGCTAATTACTGATAGTTTCGATGAAGTTTCCATAAAGTCCTCCTATCCACACTGCCTAATGCTTTATCATAATCAAGGAAGTTGCTGTATAGTAACGAGTTCCATTCAATTGATTGTTCAATGATGATCCGTGGTGTCTAGATCTGGTCTGCGCATGACCGATTCTTACGGAATCCAACCTGTTGATCTCGAAGTTTGGTGTCTGCGGAATCTTTTTTCAGGTCGAGCAACACTCTATTGAGAACTTCCCGATATCCATAATAGTGTGATTCCTCTGTAGTTCTCATATTTTTGAGATCTCCTTTCTTTGGTGTCTTGATGAGGTATGTTTCTTTCTAGTCTGTCGGCACTTGTTCTTCCTCATAAATCTTCCTGAGTAGGACGTGGAACATGTTTGCAGTTACTTCTATGTGTGACTTTAGTGCTTCGGCTGGTATATTGCCAGGTCGTTTTGCTATCGCTCTCTTGATTTGTGTGATAGTCATCCTGATTTCTTCGACTGTTGATGGAGTGACACTTATAAGAAGGTGTGCGCGCGTGGTGCTTCGATGTCCGGTGGATTCAATGTAGCTGTCCATTTCAAGAGTTCCTGATAATGTTCCACCCACCTGTTCCTCTGTTCTTGAATCTCAGTGATTGTCTTGCCTTCTTTGTCCTTGAACGGTCACTCTGTTTCACTAAATTTCCCTGTTAGTTTCTTCGTTGTGTTATGTAGTTGTTTGATATTTTCTTCTCTTGTAGCTTTTTCTTCTGTCATTGCGATGTTAGTACTTGTTGAATTTCAAGTAATTTAGCCCATCCTAATAAGCTATATATATATATATATATATATATATATATATATATATATATATATATGCTTTCGTTATCACTTTGGTGGTTGGAAGTAATTGTCACTGCTGAAATCGTTGGGCGACAGTTGACGTCCAGTAAGACCGAGCGTAACGAATCTCTTGCTGACCAGTGCCAGCTAGCGCGAAACCTATATTCAGAGCTTTTTTCGCTAGTCACTTCCGATCACTTTACATCATGACATAGTAAACGCGGTCCCGATTCACCTAGACAAGTGGGCAAATTTTAATTTAAACGATAGACTTTGATCATTTCTGGGGACTATACAAACATAACACTGACGACTACTCAGTAAACAATCAGTGTGAAATTTCATTTTCGTCTCTATACTTGCATATTTATTCCATTATTTTCGCTCTGAATAATATTTTGTAAAATATAATTAGAGTTATGTAATTGATTTCCTTTAAATGGACAATAATTATTAATTTCATGAAGAAACTGTGTGTTTTTTTGCTCAGTCTTACATTCATCATTTCATTCATGGGGTTTCTCTTTGTGTCTTTTTATCATAAGAAAGTATTTTAAAACTGTCCATTATTAAATTATTTTGACTTTAATGTACGATTGAAATTCATTTGTCGCACTGCATAAATTAGTATGCGAATGAACTTCCTATATCAAACTAATAATTACTAACCTCATAGTATAAATCACGAGCTAACAATCAATGAAATTGTGGGGAAACTAAACATCTGTTTTGTCTTAATATGACACCATGTAATGTTCACCCATAACCTCAACACAGGTCGAATCATACTCCTCAATACTTTTAGGTCACTGAGTTGTCATTCTATAGTTTGCATTTCTAACATTATTTACTGACTTCGTAAATTATCGTTTTATTGTAATTTCTAAAAAATTGCTGAAATTGTATTTGTGTTACATACAGTACATACCGCAAAAATAAGTCAAATTGTATCCTTATATATACAGCTAATCTCAATTAGATTAATCTCCCTCTGAATGGAAATTCATTAGATTAATACTAGCAAAGTATTTAGTCAACAGTAAATCCATGATCATAATATGAGCTAATAGACACACTTCACGTACATACAAATGCACTCAACTCACATGGAACGTAACATTTAAATTCCCTAGTGAAATGAAAAGAAATGATGTTCCGGTGTAATTCAAAGTTTTACTATTATTTTACTGGAAAGTGCACTATAAATAACACAATGTGATAGATAAGTGAGACTACGACATTAAAAGACAAAAATCCGAAAACGATTAAAAACAAAGAAAATCACATTGCGAAATTAAGGGATTAGATCAGCAGTAAATGTAGACCACATTGTGTTGTATGCAGTTTCATTTTTATCTTAGACGTAGTTGACGTGAAACTCGATACAAGTTTCGTGTTAGTTTACCCTCTTTATTCACACGTACCTATAATCGTCACCGAATCGATTATCCCTGTGGGATTCAAACCGTCTCTCATTTTCGTTGTCTAAAACTTAACACTGAGCTATTTGGACGTCGAATGATCTTTTGTTGATATGATAAATTATTGATGACTGATTGGTCAGCAAGAAGTGGTTGGTTCTACGTTTGTATAGTTCTTTAGTAACAATCGTATTGGAATTTCATGGGGAACATCAGTTCCCTTAAGACTATAGATATAACTTGCTTATTGGTCCCAACCAGCACGAAACATTAGTTCAAGGTTTTCTATCCATTGCCTTCAACCGCCTAACATCTCCCGCAATGTTGGGTCACAGCCTAGCTGTTATATTTCAACTTGACCAATAGAACTCTACTTCTCGTTTAACCTTAATAACCTTTAGATCATCACGTAGATTCCCTTTGTACAATTGAAGTTGTTTAACAGTTTATGACTCAAAATATCATTTTATTTTTCAATAGACTGCTATGTATTTTAAATAACTATCACTACAACTACAATTATGTAAAACCAACCAAATTACATTGTGATAAAAGAAGTTTTCTTGACTCAATTGTTTCATTGTTTTTGTTTCTCGTGAATGACACAGTTTAGGTTCCTCCGGTTTTTTAAATCCTCTTACTATATAGATATTTACATTTTTATCCCCAAAAAATATTTTACTGAATTCTACACTCTGAACACATTGGAATTTCAATGTTAACTGTTTCATTGTCATGTGATTGAATTTATTTTCTTCGGTTATTTAAATTAATTATAAAAGCCTGGTCTACCTTTTGATAGATAGTGACCATCAGTCAGTCAGTCACAACGTAGAACTTCGTACGTACGTACATCAGTTCGAGTTGCCGTACCTCATTAGCACAGAGATGAAGTTGTCGATTCAAATCCCATAGTGGTAGAAGTAGTAAGAGTATAAGCATTATGTGAAAGATTAGGGTTTGAAGATGTTATTGAAGGAGTACAATACAGTGAAATAAATTTGAAAAGAGAAAAAGGAAAGAGACATGAGGAATGCAGAAGATTAGAATTTGGTAGAACACAAAGAGTGAATGCACTTTCGCCATTGCAAACGATTATGAGCCATGTCATTCAAGGTCTCTAACCACCGACTGCTATCATCTCGCGAATCCCAACCAGGTAGTCTACACCTACCAACATGGCTCAATCCACTTGTCAGTGACTTCATTGATTTGTGCCACGTTTTGGTCTGGCCGCCCCTAGCTTTCTTCCAACTTACTCCTACACCATAAAGCATTGCACGTCGGGGCAGTCGGTGGTTGGGCATACGTAACACATGTCCCAGCCATCTCAACTGATGAAGTTTCACTACTTCATCAATCGATTTGCCATCCTTACCTAGTAACCGTTTCCTAACAACTACATTACTTACCCGGTGGTCCCAGGATATACGAGCAATGCTTCGAAGACACCTATGATCGAATACTAGTAGCCTACGAAGAGTAGGAGAGAGTAGGCAGAGACGACGAAGAGGCAGCGGCGAGTTTCCCTATCTTTCCGAGTCCTTACTGATCCGTTTTGTCGGACAGCGCATAGACGACTGTCTACTAGGATCCAGTCTAAGAGAGCTAGTTCTGCCCGAGGACTTAATGCTATACCTATTCCAGCGAGGCCACGAGAAGCAGCATCAGGGCTTGCAGATACACGAAGCGTGTATCGAGATGGTTCTTTATTTTGATATGGTGAGGTCAAATGAATGACTCTACTTGGATCTTGTATGCGCGTTTCGGAGACGCAGCACACATCGATGGTGTAAGATTCTAAAGTCCTAGATAAGGAGGCCTGTTGTTTTATTTGCCACAATGTTCGGACATTAAAAGTTCCTATATGTAGTTTACAGCGTGGTTTCAGGAGACCAGGAATAACGTTCCGTGTACTTGAATCGTTTGCCCTAGCGGTGCGAGGTGATAAAAGTACGTGGGAAGGGTTAGTCGTGGAGATAAGAGAGTATTTAAAAGGTGTAGGAAGAATTTGAATGTGACTAACTTGGTCTCGTGTGCAGTTATGGGTATGAGGGCTAATATCACTTCCCGGCTGCCCACACCGTGGAAGGGTATTTCTTGAGCGACCTGAAAAGGAAGTTGGATTAATGTTGGTCTTAACAACCTGGGTGCGTGACCGCAGTGCCCAAGGGACAACTGCTTGAGGCCGGTCACGCACGGCACTAGATAGTTGCTGCACCGTATCTCAAGTTAGTTGAATTCAGAGCTGTACCATTAGGTCCCCTGACTCGGCAGTTCTTATGGTTAGGGGTTCGCTGGATGATCTTAAGATCCTGTGTTCAATTCCTGATATGATGGTAAAAATAAACCATCTTTTCTTGTTAGTTATTTTTGGGGCCTCGTGTGATCCGACCGCTCGTTTAGATTGTATTACCAGTGACATGATAATAGCGAAATAACAACCGAGAATAACACTAACTGACCACTGGTTCAAAATACGGTTTTCCACTCTCGCGTGCCGGATAGCCTGAATAGACCACAACACAATGAGCACTTAACTTTTAACTATATAAAACAAATTTATAAATCGCTCATACAATATAAAGTATAATCTTGTCTACACATCAACATTATTAAGGAATTCAAATATGAGTATAACCATACCGTAAATAGAAGAGGACTGAGTGATAGGTTTGTAATAATTTTACCGAAACTTGGAATAGGCGAAACGCACAATAATAGTTTATAGGTTAAAAAAGCATACAAGTAGGAAAATATAAGAATGTAATATTCTGAGTGTTTAGTACTTATACAGCAAAAATATAAACAAGAACTTTAAGTGGACCGTTCCGAAAGTTAAACTTTGCTTAATATTTATCCCCATATAGCGATCTCTAGTACGGTTGTGAATGTACGCTACTGAGAAGTCTCATAATAGAATGAATCGACTGTCCTGTTCTTTTTTGTTTTCATTAATATTCTAACTTGATTCAATCTGCAACTAATACAAACTACGAATTGAACCAATCAATACAAAACCCTTTTCAACTAAACAGTTTCCTTGTAATTACTTGTGATTGTTTTAGAAATAGTTTTCTCGAAGTTCAAGTGAAAGTTTATGATGTTTAGAATAAGGCAAATTCTCACTGATAATACTGATTTTTTTTTAAAATGTTGATGAATTCAACCGTAAAACTATTACTTAACTTATTTCAGGTTTCCCATGTAAAGAACTACGATGTCGTTTAGCTATTGCAATTACTGTGAATTTTATCAATTATCATACACCAGCTGAAGCACAAGTAGAAGAGATTAGTGGTGTTGCTCGTATCTTCAATCAATCATTTTTCTCACGTTTAGCCACAGAGACTGGTATTGATTTGGAGAACATTGTTTATTACAAAGATGAAACGCATTATTTTGTTATGACAGCTAAAAAACATAGTCTTTTAGCAAAAGGTGTATTGAAACAAGTAAGTTCAGTAGATCAGATCATGAAATGTAACAAATAACATTACTTTCTGCTTGTCTGATTATATCATTCTACTTATCTAAACAAGGTTTGTTTACTGTAAACAACTCATGTTAGCTAGTTCTGCCCGGTAAACATTTTTCAAAGGTTGAAATGTCAAACATTAAATGCTAATTTAGTGGCTTAGAAGCTGACCGCTCGCCTCAAAGCCTGAAGGTCCTGGGTATGAACTCCAGTGCATTATGGATGAGTCTTATTCTAGGACCAAAACAGCTGTTGAGTGACCCCTGGTTTTCAGTGGTTGTATTACTAAGGTCAGTCTATAATGCAAATTGTAAAATTCTACAAACTTCTCATATTAGTAAAAGTTATATTGTTCTGATAAGAGAATTATCCAAATATAATATGGTTTGTGTAATAGATTACTTTACGCAAGCGGAAGAAATAATCAAGGATTATTGACATAATGTATTTGTTTACAGTCTATACACAAACTTTTTAAATATTATAAATTATTGTCACTTCTTATGTGTTAGAAGCTGTACCACTCACAAGTAGTGAACGTTTCTCAACATCATTTTCTTAAGGAAACTTGGCGATAAATATATAATTGAATTGTAAAAGAAATTGTGACTCAGTCCTTTTAATCACATTGATGTGACTGTGAGGAACCAAAAAAATCGTAGTTACTACTATAACCTATCTGTCACTCCGCGATTCCTTGTTCAATACTTACCGCCCCTGATTTTTCCACGTAATTCCAGCTTGAAACGATATATTTTTTAATGTTATTGCAGTACATAGCCAATCCCTCGAAGACAGTAATGGAGAGAGAGAGAGGGAGATAGACACCTAAGCTTCTCGGTTCAGATGGGCCAGGTTACAGCAAAATCGAACAAAACTGGTGTATAGTCACAAACGTATACGCCCAAACTAACATCGCAATGACAGAAGAAAAAGCTACAAGAGAAGAAAATATCAAACAACTACATAACACAACGAAGAAACTAACAGGGAAATTTAGTGAAGCAGAGTGACCGTTCAAGGACAAAGAAGGCAAGACAATCACTGAGATTCAAGAACAGAGGAACAGGTGGGTGGAACATTATCAGGAACTCTTGAAATGGACAGCTACATTGAATCCACCGGACATCGAAGCACCACGCGCACACACCTTCTTATAAGTGTCACTCCATCAACAGTCGAAGAAATCAGGATGACTATCACACAAATCAAGAGAGCGATAGCAAAACGACCTGGCAATATACCAGCCGAAGCACTAAAGTCACACATAGAAGTAACTGCAAACATGTTCCACGTCCTACTCAGGAAGATTTATGAGGAAGAACAAGTGCCGACAGACTAGAAAGAAACGTACCTCATCAAGACACCAAAGAAAGGAGATCTCAAAAATATGAGAACTACAGAGGAATCACACTATTATGGATATCGGGAAGTTCTCAATAGAGTGTTGCTCGACCTGAAAAAAGATTCCGCAGACACCAAACTTCGAGATCAACAGGTTGGATTCCGTAAGAATCGGTCATGCGCAGACCAGATCTAGACACCACGGATCATCATTGAACAATCAATTGAATGGAACTCGTTACTATACAGCAACTTCCTTGATTATGATAAAGCATTAGGCAGTGTGGATAGGAGGACTTTATGGAAACTTCATCGAAACTATCAGTAATTAGCTGAGATCATCAACATCATCTGAAATTCATACGACTGACTACACTACATAGTCGTGCATGGAGGACAGCTCACAGACTCATTCCAAGTGAGGATCGGAGTCAGACAAGACGGCTTACTCTCACCCTTCACTTTCATCTGTTGGTTGACCGGATTATGAAGACCTTGACATCAGAGGGGAGCACGGAATAAAATGGAAAGGCTAGACGCAACAAGACGATTTACACTTCAGAGATGACCTAGCTCTTCCATCCCATACACACGAACGAATGCAAGTGAAGACAGCCAGTGTAGCAGCAACTTCTGCATCAGTAGGTCTCAACATACACAAGGGAAAAAGCAACATCTTCAAACACGACACGGAGAACATCAACCCAATCACACTTGATGGAGAGACTAGAAGAGGTGGAGTCTTTCACATACCCGGACAACATCATCGATGAACAAAGAGGATCCGATATAGACATAAAGATACAGATTGGAAAAGCAAACCAAGGATATCTACAATTGAGGGACATATAGAACTCAAATCAGCTGTCTGCGATCCAACATCAAAGTCAGAATCTTCAATAGGAACGTCGAGATAGTTTTACTTTACGGAGCTGAAAATCCGATAACTACCACAACCACAAACAAAAAAGTGCAAATATTTCTAAACAATTATTTACACGATGTACTCAGTGTCTGTTGGCCGGGTACCATCAGGAACAGCTTACTGTGGAAGAGAACAAACTAGTTTCCAGCTGAGAAGGAACTTATGTAAAGATGCTGGAAGTGGATAGGACATACATTGAGGAAATCATCAAAATGCGTCACAAAACAAGCGCTTACTTGGAATCCTGAAGGGAAACGAAGAAGAGGAAGGTCAAAGAACACACTACGTCGAGAATTGGAAGCAAACGTTGAAAGGACGAATAGCAACTGGAAAGGATTTTCTAGGACAGAGTTGGATGGAAACTACTAATGAGAGGCCTATTATTCTCCTTGAAGGGTAAACTGTATGTGCTCTATCCTGTACATTGAATCGATGGTGACACTGGTATCAGTCAGTACAACTATTACCAGCCTTTAATAAATGTTGAAGCATTTGGCAGACTGTAAAAATAACCTTAATACAGACATAGTTACTGCTCAATGTTAAAAGTTATAACTTTCCCTACTTTTTCTTTTTGTGTGTTCACCTAAGAAGAAAAGGGGGAAAAAGCAATCAGAACTAAAAATAAAAGTTTGTTATTTTATGACTTTTTTCCGATCAATATTTTTCCTCCTTCCTTTTCGAGGTTTCACCTAATTGCTTCTTCATGTATGTCTTTTAATTATTACATTTATATTTATCTATATCTGTCAGTCAATTCATTCCTTATACATTTGTTTCTATTATAACATCCACCTTCTTATTATTTCCTCTAACATACGATGCTCTTTGATATTTACGTATATATATATATATATATATATATAGTTCCACTTTGGAATTACCAGCAACACGTATTTGAAATCTTGGAGAAACTGATATTCCTTGTCCTATTCGGACCCAATATCGAAACATTGCATACGATATCGTGTCACTAAGACTAGGGGCCACGTTGTAGCTTAGTCGATAGAAGCCAATCACCATCAGGGGTTAAACAAACGTTACTTTGGTGACCGCTCATTAATAAATATGTGTATTCGGATTTTTGTGACATTTTAGGAAATATTAGGATTAGGCATAATATACTAGAATGTGATAATTTGAGTGCTGAAGTAGTTGATACTCGTCGGCTGAGGTAGTTGAGAACATGTATTGTGTCCGACCAATCGCTGCTTATCACAATACACAGTGTTTGCTTGTGTAAGAATAGGAATACTTTATAAAAATATGGATGACCAATTGAAGATAGTTTCAGTCGGTGATATCATTGAATGCCGAATGGCACAACGTTGGGATGTCCACTACGTTATCATAAATGATTGTCGGGTATGTTGTGTAACATACCTTCAACCGGTTGTAATATCATAGATCTATTTACTCCTTTTATTCCCGTAAATACTTAGCTCAGTATATTTATATTTAGCTTACACTTTTCATTCCGACTCTTGTTCTTTGTTCTAGAATCATATTCTTTATACGTGATGTTTTTTTTCTTTCGCTAATGCTTTTACTACTTCTACGAATTCGGTATTTGTTTTCGCAGTTTTACCTTACTGTACAACATGTTTTCCAGAGTCTATGTTGATTATAGTCAACTGTCCTTATAATTACTCATTATTGTTTTGTACATATTTCCGTATTCTACGCTTTATTAGTTATTATATTCTCATTAACTTTGTTATCACACACACAGATACAAATTAATGTTGCTTTTTATCTTAGCTTTCTTATTTTATAATTGAATTCACGAAGTTGAGCCACCGTCTTCAGTGAGTTACTATCTCACAACAGACCCTGTTGAACTCCACAAGTCACTGCTTTTCACTAGAACTCCAGGAAATATTTCTTGAAGCCAGTCACTAGTTAGCAACTTCGTGGATTGGTTAAAGTTAGACATTAACACCATTGGATGCCGGTTCAGTGGTCTATAGGTTAAGCGTTCACGCGTGAGACGGATAGGTCCTGTGTTCGAATCTCGCGGGACAGGATGGTGTATGCGCATCGCTGATGAGTTCCATACTGGAACGAAGCGGCCGTCAGTTACTTCCAGGTTTCCCATGGTGGTCTAGTTTCAATTGACTCATTAATTCAACTATAAAATTACTAAAAATCTCCACAGAATCCCTCTCTTGTGAGATAGTAAATCACTGAAGACAATGGTGGATGGTGGCTCAACTTCGTGGATTGGTTGAAGTTAGACATTAACTTT
The DNA here is from genome assembly GCA_944470415.2 of Schistosoma rodhaini. NCBI lineage: Eukaryota > Metazoa > Platyhelminthes > Trematoda > Strigeidida > Schistosomatidae > Schistosoma > Schistosoma rodhaini. The sequence continues at coordinate 67,813,335 of OX104044.1, forward strand.
CTTATTTGCCTATCTTAGTGTTATATAAAGATATTGTCTGTATTAAGACTAGATAAGCTCTCATGTTCACTATTTGCATGTTCTGTTGTGCTCTATGTCATCATTTTTTTCACACAAAACAAGACTCTATTTCTGCTCTTAAATAATTTTTTCTTGTGATACATAATAGCAGTATTTTGTTGATGAAAACCCACTCAAAAAATGATTTCTATGATAAACAACTTAACGTAAATATTAACTTTCCCCATGTTATCTTACTTATTAAGGATTAAATTGATAGTGAGGTTATGGTGGGGTTAAGCTAGAAATGCATTGATCAGAATCTGTTTCATGTCCAACTACTGGATTTGCTAATTTGAATTTTGCTCTGTTTACTTCACTCTAAGCGGCCAGTTAGTGTTATCAGATTGCATACACACCTATATATATATATATATATATATATATATATATATATATATATATATATAATGTGCTGGAGTGAACCATTTATTTTCTGTGTGAATAATCTTACTGGTCGATTGTTCAAAATTTTTGTACAGAATTTACATCAATAAGCTTATTTCGGTGGAGTTTTGTGCTCTGAGCTGGATGGTTTGGTCGTGGAGCTTTCATTTCAACAAACACATCGAAATTGATCCAATCTATCAATTAATCAGAAAAGCCACGAACAAATATAGGACCGAGAATCAGATCAAAGGAAAATACAATCATAATAAAGAGGTAGACAACGATAGGTTAAAGGTCAACAGTAGCCAATTAAGATCGAGGTCGACAGGACAAGCCGTTAGTCATGTATGGAGAAATTTGAAGGCCACTTCTACCGAAGTTTGTGCTGATGAGGTTGTTTACAGGAACAATGAAAGCTCCACGATTAAACCATTCAGCTCAGAGAACAAAATTCCACTTGAGCTACAAATCTTCACCATCTCAATACGTTGATGTTTGACATTTCAGTGATTATGAGTAGTAAATGATTTTAACATAAACTTTTGATATGTCAGTGATTGGACATAAATTTAATGATTCAAAATCACTGTACTTTGTATGATTTTCAATGGGGGGGGGTATTTCCCTTTTTAACGCGAACATCATAACTGATACTCGCTTATTTACTGTCAACTTAGTTATTTGATAATACCTCCATGTTTGTATGGAAGATCATAATGTTTATCTTTGTTAGTTTAAGTCAGATGTTAGTGACTGGTGATCACGTGTTTGTTATCAGTACAGGTATTTTGTGGAGATTATTGAATTTTCATAGTTTACATCGTGAACCTCTTTTTTTTTAGAAAACCACTGAAAACCAGGAACCACTGAATAATCGTATCGTGCTAGTTTCTTAGTTATTTTTTCGATATGACCAAATGTGTATGTGCCATATTTTTTGTACATTTTTGTACTTTCTATTTACCTGTGCTCATTTCAAATTCTTTTTTTCTTCAAAAACTATCAACTCATTGCTATCATCACTAATTAATGTCAAAGGATCGAGATGATTCAGTCAGTTTATTAAGTAAAGATAATGTGGATAAGAAAGCTTTACAAGCGTATGCTAAAGAAACAGCTTCGTATGTAACCAATGGGGCATTGACACGTTTAGATTTTGCATTGAATTCTTACGGCGAACCAGATGTAGATATATTTGATTTTACACGAATGTTTGCAGCGGAATATTCATGTAATATATTGGAAAAGAATCGTTGTCTTTTATTACAATGTCTTATTGGTGATGGATTATATGAAGTAAGATTCTTTTTGGAAAATATAATTATTGTTTTTATTTAATATTTGGTAGTTATTCGTTGGTCATATCACCACGGTTTGATGTTATCTTATGATAAAGATTGATTTATAAACGATTTTTCTACTTCCCGCAAAATTCAATAATCCGTTCCAGTGATCATCACTTACCTGGCACGACACTGGATAGTACCATTCTAGAGTATCTAATATGCGTTATACCAATATGATATAGTCTACTATGTTATCATGTAATAAAGGCAGCATAATGTTAATACTAAAATACATAAACACTTGACTGTTCTAATGTACATTTTCCTCGAAATGTCTCTCAAACGTTCGGTTTCTTTTTCACGGGTTTGAAGTAAAATCTTAGACAGCTTATTGTAAATAGTATCTGTTATAAATAAATTCTGTCTCCCACATACACCCAGTCATTTAAAACCCTTTTTTGTCAATCGGATTGAAAATGTATGCTCAGATTCTAGTTTTCGTAGTCTATACTGAAAAATTTGTGCTTGTTTTCTCATAGGAATATCATCAACGGAACAATAGTTATCATATGTAAGATTTTGATTGTGTAAATAATACCTCAAATAAAAGGAACAACATAGAAATCCTAACAAAATTTTATGGAGTCATGTTTCAACACCTCAGCAATAATTAAACATCAAGATCAGAAGAAAAATAATAAAATGTTCACGTTTTCAATAATAAATTATTCATTCATCGACGTCATTATGATCATTATTACTTATGAATTATTACTATGAATTACTTACTTACTTACGCCTGTCACTCCCAATGGAGCATAGGCCGCCGACCAGCATTCTCCAACTCACTCTGTCCTGGGTCTTCCTTTCTAGTTCTATCCAATTTTTGTTCATTCTTCTCATGTCTGTTTCCATTTCTCGGCGTAATGTGTTCTTTGGTCTTTCTATTCTCCTTTGGCCTTCAGGATTCCATGTGAGGGATTGCCTTGTGACGCAGTTGGGTGATTTCCTCAATATGTGTTCTATGAATCATAACTACTAATTACTTATTTATAACGCCTTGATGAATCCAGTTTGAAAGCGTTTAACTTTTCTATTTAGTATAGATTAACATACGGTAACTTAGTTTTTTAAGCTTTTAAACTCCATTAATTTTCATTTTCAATTCATTAAATATTTATATTAAGACATTAAAAAGACAAGTTGAGCTTAAACATATTCCCTTTCAATTAGTTCTTCATTAAGGCTTTACACCAATATAAGTTTATTTGTGGTGATTTTAATTTGTAGGTATTCATTTATCTGTAAGATATTTTTTTTATAGTTTCATTCTATAAAGTCATTTCTAGTCAAATGAATATTAATATTTTAAATGACTACTAGAAATACTATGCTCATGACTCATTTTACTTAATCTCTGTGTAAAAATAAATTGTTTTACTGCTAAAAATGTAAGTATAAAATTGATCGGTTATAATAACATGTCAGACAATAGGTGACCATGGTCGATATGACTACAAGGTTCACTGGTAAATTGTTAGGATGTTGAAACATCATCCCATACCAAAAACTAATATTAGATCCTAATTTAGCAAGTTGTATTATGTTTTCAGCACTAATTATCTAATTTCATTGGTGTATACATGTAATCAAAATCCCCATTGTACGAGAAACATTGATTTTATTATTAAACTGATCATTCGTTTTTTATTTGAATTATAAAGATTCAGTATTGTGATCCATTGCTGATGGTCAGTTTGTATATACAATTAAGGTGAACTGAGGCTTACTTCTCAAATTTAGTTTCTATAGAACAGCAATTTTCATCTTTTGATACTGAGTGGTTCAGGTTTCTTTCCGCACAACAACAGGATTAAGTGTAACTGTCCTGATGAACTAATCATGAATAAGAAAGCTACTTTAAGTTAACCGTGAATGTGTCAAATATGAGATGTTGACTATTAATCGTATAATGATTCATTTTAACAAAATATAAATCGTTAAATACACACAAAATGTCCAGTGTTTGGTTTTTAAAAAAATACGTAACTGCTATCGTGAGAATAAAGTGAATGTAAACAAAAGAGAAATAGGATGAAATTTCTTTACAATATTTATTTGGATTAATATTATGGTGAGGATTAGGTTTCAGGCTAGGATCATTTTTTAGGGTTAGAATTAAGTTCAGGCTCAATCTATACAAACAATTTGAAATTTAAAACAGTAGGATCTATTGAGCGAACTTCAGAAACTGTATTATGACGATGCAATATGTGTTCGCAGTAAATGATTTCATTTGATATTGCTTTTATCATTCGTTCCTAATTGCTGTTTTTCTGATTATTTAAATGGGGTCAACAGCTTCTTAAGGTCATATTTATATATGCAATTAGTTTTTCTTTTCAATAATGAATAATATTTATTTAAAACATTCAGTTCACATTTATCCACATGCTTTTTTTTGTACTACTTGTTTTCCCAACTTCTTTGTCTACTATTATGTGTATATTGTAATGAACAAACATTTTAATAAAATTATTTTTCAAACTATTTGGTACGAAAATTCTTTGTGCTTGATAATAATAATAATAATAATATTTACGTCTGACTTTATCTTTCTGAATGTATTTGATTTGTTTAGCTGTTTGGTCATCGTTTTCTTTTTTAAACACTCGTTCGACTTCCGAATTTTCTTTTAGCACACATAATCACATACCCATTAATGTGTACTTATGCACTTTTTTTTCATGTTTTAGCCATTTTGGCCTACTGGTAGTGGCTGTGCATTAGGCTTTATGTCCGCCCTTGATGCTGCCTGGTCTGTTTCATTACTCGCATCTGGTATGCATCCATTAAAAGTGATTGCACAACGTGAATCAGTTTATCAACATTTAAGTCAAACAACCGCTCAGAATATGCCATCAAATTTTCATGATTATAAACTGGATCCTATGACAAGGTGAGTAGTGGAAAATTATTCGTTTTCTTTGAAACAGTAAAATATAATCTTATCAGAACTGTAGACAAAAAGATTAATAGTAATATTCATACTTTTCATCTAGCTTCCTCACTCCCTACTATAATTAAATTAAAGATGAGATATACCATTCAATTCTGCGTAGTACCTTTTTCCGAACTAACACTACTGCGTTATTTATTCCAGTTTACTTGTTTTTAAATGGTATGTTTTATCATAGTTCCAATGGTATTGATTTTTTTAACCTTTTACAAATTGTATCTAAATTCACTTGAATTGTTTATTTATGAAAATAGAGAAATATCGTAAATGTATTTCCGTCAAGTTTGAAAGGTCATATACTATTTAATCCTAAGTATTACTACAGTAGGTAAACTTGATTTTGAACTTACCCCTGTTAAGAGAACCTTTTTGATGGAGTTTTGTTTTCTGAGCTGGATGGTTTGGTTGTGGAGCTTTGTTCGTTCTTCTGAACGACATCATCAGCACAAACTTCAGGTAGAAGTGAAGTGTTCGAATTTCTCCAGTCATAACAACCTTTTTAACACATCTATATCCAGTTAACAATCACTTCATGGACGGATGCTATGTTTTGGTTTGGCTGCCCCTAGCTTTCTTTCAGCTCACTTCTACACCAGATAATATCGTCTGTCAAGGTAGGCAATGGTTGGATGTATGTAACGCATCCTAACCACCTCAGTTGATGAAGATTAAGTGCCTCATCATTCTATTTGCCATCCTTAACTAGTACCCTACCACTAACCCGGACACTGTTTGTTTAGTAGTCTCAAAATATACGAGCAATGCTTCTATGATACCTATCAATTCAACTAGCGAAAACTACATTAAAGCGTTACCAGCTTCAGTGTAGTATCCCTTTGGTTTAGTTGTGACTAGGAAATTGGTAGGCTTGACTTGTGATGGTGATACTTCGTCTACGTAACATCAAGTCCATTCCATACATATGATTCATCACTTTCTTAGTGTCTGTTCTCAGAGATTGTACTTCAAAATCATATCAAACATACGTAAAACGTGTGAATGCACATATTGAAGCTTGAGTCTGTAAAACAGCCAAGTCCTAAGAATTATTTATTCTCGATAAATATACAAACATTGTATTTGAACTTTATTCGCTTTGCTGGTAAATGAGTTATACATCTACATCTTTGTTCGCTTATCAAAGCGCCCATGACTATATGAGTTACCCATTTTTGCTTATAAACAAGTAGAAATGACGACCAAAGTTTTTTTGTTAGAAATTAAAAGGCAGACTATATGTCTAATATGCTATCAACTAGACAGACAAAAATTCCGGACGATTAAGCTAACACTGTGAATTGTTTTGTGGAAATCAGTTGTTTTGTCTTGCTTTCAATTCTCTTTTTTACCACATATAATTCAGTTAGCTGATAATTATTTACTGTGAAAATAATAGGATCCCTCATTTATTGTTTAATTACATATTTTCTGATTACATCACAACCTTATCGGCTAAATTCCCTTTCTCACACATTAAAAATGTATGATGTAATTATTTGGCGCCAGGCCATAAATAAATTTAGTATTCATCTTTGTATATGTGTTTCAATGTAGACAACATTTGATAAGTCATGTTTTATTTAAGAAAAGGTAAATTGATGGTAACGTTGAAAAACAAGTGTATTCTAATCCGCATCTAGATGTTCATTCAAAGAGCATATAAATTACAAGAGACTGGCCTATCCAGTTCTAAACATCCATTGGAAATCAGTGATTACCATCAGTCGATAGCGCATTAGAAGAGGAAACGTGCCTCATTTTCAAGCAATAAATATTACGTTTAATCCTGATTAGGGGAAAAATCATTATCAAAATAACCAATTCCGAGTCAAAAGAAACTCGCATTATGAGTCCCACTTATGATCATTTTCTTAATTCTGTTTTATTCATTGTTCATTTATATATTCTTTTTTGTTTGCTGAATGTTTCTTTTTGCTAACTTGCTTTACTGTCCAGTGAAGAATATAATCGCAGCCCATGTATAATTAGGTAAAGTTCTGAGTTTTATTCGTTCATTTAGGAGAATTGGAACAGTCTGTTAGTATCTTCAGTTATCACATATGACTCATAGCCAGTGCATAAACACACTTGTGACTCATGAATAGAAATATTGATTGATTAATTGACCATTTTGCTCACCACTAGAGAGTGTCATTCAACCGTTTCAAATTCTTACTTTAAGATCTACATAACTGTCTTTTTGCATTGCATAGATATCAGCGTTGCGATGTGAATCTTATCAGTCCAAAGCAAGTGCAGCATTTGTATATAAAAGATGTTGAAGATATATTATCAACAAAACACGGTATTGATTCTCCAACAACAACCCAAGCTGCAATACAAAAATATTGGATAAAACCTGAACATTATGAACAGAGGAATTTCTATCTAAATCCTGTTGAAAATACTTTAATTCGTTGGTTTCAAATTCGGTTAAGTTCATATTTAAATTGTGGTTTTATTGATCCAGTGAATGATCTAACTCCGTCAAATTGGATATGCGGACGTAATCTTCTCTGTCTTATACATCGTTATCGTCCTGAATTGTTACCGGATTTATTGAATCAACTTGAGATTGACAAAATTGATTATAATGGTGATAGTAATAACCGAAGAAGACGACGATCTGACGACCAAGCAAATTACTCACGATTAACAAATGCTTGTACTTTGTTGTCTGAACACTTTTCAATTAATTTCAATTTAAAATCTGATTCATATATGATTCATCCTATCCAACACTGTCATACTATTGGTTATAATCAGAAAAAATCGATAGTTTGTCCCAAGTCAAATTCTGACTGGATAATTTATTTGTATAATATATATCATGTGTTTAGTCAGTTAAAATTACCTATGTTTGTATCGACTACGGCATCAAGTACGTTGTTATTGTGTTATGCGTCGTGATAATGATTTTCGAATAACTAACGATAGCTTTGTTCGTGATTATCTGATTTTGCTGACATATCTTGTTGTCAAGTCTGTGACTGATTTTATCCTCAATTATTTCCTAATTAAGCTATAATAATAATTCTTTGCGAAGAAATCTTGGCTCTAAAACATTATATTTCTTGTATGAATATATCTCGAACTATTTTATTTTCCAAGGTGGTCTAGCTCAAACCGACTCATGAATTCAACCATTAAATTGCTACGATTTCCATAAACCTTCATTCTGATAGTAATCATCATGTGCTCTCTAGTGACTGGCTTCAAGATGTGTTTCTCTGGAGATCTAACGAGTAGACGTGACCAGTGGAGTCGAACCGTGTCTGTTGTGAGTCAGTAACGTACTGAAGACAATACTGGATGGTGGCGCAATATCGTGAATTAGTTTAAGTTAGACATTAACACCGTTGGATGCCGGCTCAGTGGTCTAGAGGTTAGGCGTTCGCGCGTGAGACGGATAGGTCCTGTGTTCGAATCTCGCGGGCAGGATGGTGGATGCGCATCGCTGAGGAGTCCCATACTGGAACGAAACGGCCTTCAGGTGCTTCCAGGTTACCCATGGTGTTCTAGCTTAAACCGATTCATGAATTCAACCATTAAATTACTACAAATTCCTCAAACCCTCATTCTGACAATATTTTATTTACGAATTTCTCTGATATACACTCTTTGACCGCAAAATATGTACTTTGTTATGCAACTCAAACTATCAATGAGTGACTTTTGTTAATTTATTCTAGTGCCGTTGATTTTAACACTAGATATTATTGCTTCATGTACAAATATTTACTTTATTATGACCATAATCATAAACACCAGAGGTCCACAACTGTTTTTGCGTAATTTTTAACTACTACTACTTCACAGACAACTTATATCCTGTTTATGTTTATATTTCTAATGGCTTTATATTTGATATATTAAAATCAATTGAGGTCAATTAAGGTTTTGTTTATAATTTTTTATTTATCTATCAGTTAAACGACTGATTGACCTAGATGACTCATGTCTATTAGTTTGTTTACAAAAATCTATTTAAGATCATGTGCATTAAGTGTTTGAATCAACAAGCAGAATATATTTATGTCCTGTGATATTTCGTTTAGTAAACTTAATTACTCTTGCTACCCCTCGTGGAGGAGCATAGGCCGCCCACCAGAATTCTCCATCCAACTCTGTCCTGGGCAATACATTCCGGTTCTTCCAGTTGTTATTGATCCTTTTCATATCTGCTTCTATTTCCCAGTGTGATGTGTGATCTGAAGCTATGTCAGCTCCTCTCCGGGTTCTCACATCTTCCATTGATCTTCGGAATTTTTTGTTGATACAGATGTGATCTATCTGATTCTCTGTGGTGTGGTCCGGTGAGATCCATGTATATGCGTTTGTGTGGAAATATTGTGCCGCCTATGACCAATTTGTTGAATGCACATGTATTTACAAATCTCTCCCCATTTTCGTTTCTCTCTCTCGGTCCATATCATTTCATGATATTTTCATATCTGGTGTTTTCCATTCCGACCTTAGCGTTTAAATCTCCCATCAGGATAGTGAGGTCCTCTCTTGGGCACTTCGCGATGATTGATTGCAGCCTTCCATAGAACTGATCTTTATCTTCGTCGTTGCTATCATTGGTGGGTGCATAACATTGAATAGCATTCATCGTGATTCTCTCCTTCATTTTGAATGGTGCTTTGATGATCCTGGATCCATGAGATTCTCATCATGTAAGTGCTTAACATGCTTCTTTGGACAGTATCAGAGCAATTCCCTGAGTGTGTGAAGCATTTTCCTCTTCGTGACCGGAGTATAGCAGCATCTCTCCCGTATCTAGCCTTTGCTATCCAGCTTGGGTTCAATGGGTTTCGCTGATGCCAAGTACTACCAATTTGTATCTCCTCATTTCCATTGCTATTTAACTGGTCTTCCCCGTCTCCCATATAAACCGGACGTTCCATGTACCTATAAAAATTGTTGCTCTAGTTGTTAGAAAGGGGCATCGGCCTCGTGACTTCCGAAGAATCTCGGTTTTCATCATGAGGCGTCATAATTCTTTCTTCAACTCAGAGGGCAGAATTTAAGTGGTTTGAATTACTTTTTTCTGGTTAGCGTTTTTCTTTAGCAAGGTTGTTTTCTACGGGATTGGGTCGCTAACCCTATGTTCAACCCTCCTCCTTTACCCGGGCTTGGGACCGGCAGTAACTGTACAAGAGATACAGGCGGAGTTTCGTTTAGTAAAGCGTACTTGGAACCCTAAAAACACTAATACTCCATGTAGGATTTCAACGCGCTTCAAGCTGTTCCACTGTTCGATACGTTATCCTTACGCTATTGAAGCTGCAAATGAACTGTAGAACTAAAATGTGTTATAATTGACCGATTATTCAGTAATGAGCAATGTCATGTTTGTCTAGTACTCAACATAATACATATGATGTAGCGTTACTTAAACTAATTATCACATTACAATATCATAAATAGAACTCTCAATCAACACTAAAGGACTAGAGAAACATGATATTAGTCACTATTCAGTAATTCGTTAATTCCAAGTTATTTAATTGATAACCTCTAAATCATATTTCATCGTTTTTCTTCTTTCCAAACTTCTTTTTTTCTCACAAATAGCTCTTGTCATGACAAAATCATCTAGTGTCATTGATGTACATAAAAGTCGTATGTCAACTTATTCTTCATCGGATCGAGTTAATTTACGTAAAGCAAGTGTATCTAATTATATATCATGTTCACAGCGTAATGATAATAATATTAACAAAATTATAAATGGTGAAACATTAACACATTTCAACCATACACCACGTTCACAATCTCATAGAGAAAATTTAAATGGAATTGTTGAACGTGGACTAACAACAAAACGCAGAGAAGAACTAATTAATATGTTAGTAAGTGAATATAAATATTCATTAACTTGTGGGTATTGTTTTTTTTTTACTTATTTTACAAAAATCATTGTTTATATTTATATATTTCTGTCTAGAACTGATGTTATCCACAATGTTCAAAAAAATGTTATACTTACTGATATCAGATTTCAATTGACAAGTATATAGGGGGACTTTACTAATATTATTTTATGTGTATACATGACAAAACTGATAACAGGCATATGAATTTAATATTTTATTTTGACAATATAAAAATCATATTATTCATATAAACGCTGACTGGATTCTTGCGTAACACTGAAATCCTCTTAATTTATAAAAGTTAGTTTCATCAGACATTCTATCAGAATGACTGTAGTCATGATTTTCTTATAAAAATAACATTTTACATCAGTTTAGTCTCAACCTTTAAAATTCGTTTAACTTTATCATTTTAAAGTTTCTGAAACTTGTACATAACAAATGTACTGCGTAGTTGATTACAAAACCAAGTACTTATAATTAAATGATTACCGAGTGGTGACTAATGTCACTTTTATGTCTACCCTTACTGTTGATCGAATTGCAATATGGTTACTAGCCTTAGTGACTTGACATCCATTCCAAGCTTTTAGAAGCATTAGACAGAAGGTCAGTCTCGGCCTTAATCCTACTAGGAGCTTTAGTGTCTCCAAAATTTAAGGTATACTTTACTGAAGAGTGCTAAGTGATACGAAACCTATGCCCAAGATATCATGCCAACTACTTTCAACTAATTAACATCCAAACATGTACTTGTTTACTTAGTTTAGTGTGTGGAAATATGATCGTATATTGCATTTTTTAAAATTCGCATTGCATTCTCTCTCAATGAAGCATTTGAATGATGAAATGTTCTTGTAATATTGAACAAAATATTATGTTAGCTTTAGTGTTATCTTTTATTACGTGTCTTATTAGATTATATAAAGATATGAAGTTGAGCTACAATCCCTCTCTATTATGTTATTATTCGTATGGTTTAGATAAGAATACTTTGTTTGTAAATATCTCCATTATTACTAATGTTGTTGACTGTTAATATTTTCCAAACAGTTGCTACTTAAAATAATGTTTACTTCATTTTATAAATTAAGAAACATAAACTATAATTACCAGCTAGTGAAAATTTATCTTTTTGTTTCATAAAGTCAGTTAGACAATGTATCAAACTACCCCCATCATTGCGTACTTGTGTGTGTTGACTTTTTTCTATATTTTTTACTGATCTTAGACACTAATGTTGTCCTTGTATCTACTAGCAGGATATTTCTCACAGATTATTTTAATCAATTTTAGTCATGTATTAGGAAAGAAACAAGACCAATATTTTTAAAAATGTCATTCATACTTACTCGTGTATACTTTGGTATAGTTAATAATGTTCGATGTGCATCATGATTATATGATAATTTGGTTAAAGTTATCATTAAACAAGGCAATATATTGCAATTAATTCTGTTACGTAATACCTCTGAGTTAGAATTCATCTATCTATATTCCTAATTTTAGTTAGTTTGCCGTTACATTCTTCCATCGGTATCTCACTCCCGATATTATTGAACCATATTAGTCACTACTTCTCATTTGAAACACAATCATCCATCCTTGAACTGTTCGTTAGTGATCACGGGGGTGATTGTCCCTTTTTTAGCACACTTATTTAATACAATTAAGGTACCCAATATTTTATCCACTACTCATTATTAAGATCTTAACATACTTTGATGCTTATAAGAGGTATTAGAGTTCACTTACAAATTAATAGCTTAAGGCGATTGTGAGACATTCACATTAGATCATATGAAACAAACCATTGCTGAAAAATTGAATTGTGTACTATAGGAGGAAGGATATAAGGTCTATAGGGTTGTTTTGAGAAGTGAATAAAATATTTCAGTTATTTCGGAGACTAATAAATCTACTCTTTATCTTGAAATGAAAATAGTCTGTGACCAAACAGTATTTGGCTATTATGACATTATTCTTAATTAATTAGGTCATTCTCTTCAGATTGATATTAGTAAATTTGGGAGCTGGAGTTGAAGAGGATGAGAAGGAGGGTGTGTGTGTGTGTAGGAAAATTGCTAAAGTAAGTAGGTATCATTACCAATTTTTGATTTGATAATTTCAAACAAATTGAGCATTGGGTAGATTGTTATAAATAAATTAATATATTTGTAATATCCCAGTGAGTAGAAAAATTAGATTTTCTACTCATTGAGATATTACAAATATATTTTTTATGCTAAAGTAAGTCTTTGTATTTGTTTACTTATCAATTTATAAAGTCCTGAGGTCTAGGCTACGTTATTTTTTCCTACCGATTTTTTTTTCTCTCTGTTATCGAAGTTTTGTGCTTCCCCATCCTTTCTGCATTATTCTCTCACCTCTTTTTTTCCTTTAACAGTAAGACATTATCATTTTTCTGAATGTTTGTTTATTAACTCGCGTAAAACTTTCCTATTTTTATGGACATAGTTTTGCATCAACGCGAATTGATTATTAGCTAATAATTGTTTACCAAATACTTTATTTCTCTTCTAACTAGGTCGTGTGTATGTGAGAGAGAGAGAGATGTAAAGGAGATTTTAATGTGTTTAAGGAAAAAAAGTATTTCTTAAATCAGTTTCTTTTTATCTTAAAAATAAATCCAAATACTTCTTGACCTCCTCGTTTTCATCCAATGCATCGATTCAAGAATCATGATGATGAAAAGGAGATCCATAGACAATAATAATGATATTAGTGATTTCTACGATTTCTTTGTTTTCTGTAAATACTTTCTTTTCGTCTCATAAAAATCAATTCAACTATTTTTAATTTAACGTATATGTTATTGATGACCGGTGAGATTTTTGTTAATGTTAACGAAATGGTAAATATTTAAAATGAATTTCAATGACATTAGATGTATGTATGTTAATGGATACATATACACGTGTGCTTGCTTGCGTGTTAATAAATGATGATGAATAAACAATTGAGTAGAAATATTTCTATTGGGATTGATTTATTACACAGGTATCATTGAAGCTTTTTATTGTTAGAAAAATTACTTTTTCACTTGTATGGGAAATGTTTCACCACAGAATGATGACAATGATTTATTGATGATCTATGTCCTCAAAACATTACTTTACAAGATAGAACTTTATTTCTTGGTATTTTTGTAGGCGTATATATATGATTAAGTAGGTGTTTCCCAGTAGAGCGATCAAAGTAGTTGCTGAACGTATGATTGTTCATTAAGAGACTATATCTATGCTATTTTTTTTCCACTTTTTTATTTATTTAAACAGTAACAAAAGTTACTTGAATCATTTTTCTTGCTCGAGGTAGTTGTTATGATCAATAACTATAGGCTTTGTAAAAATGTCATCCAATAAATATGTATGATAGATGAATAATTGTTACTTTTTCTGAAAGAAATTAAATTATCCTGGGATAGGTTTACTTATCTTTTACGAGGAAGTTAGGTAAACTTGTTTTTGTACATCTTGGTTCATTTCAAAGGGTTTTGCGTTATCAGAAGATGTACAGTTTAGTCAGTTTTTATCATCCTTTTTGTGTGCATATTTGATTAATTATTGACTTCAATTAACACTTTTTGTGTGAATTATTTACCACCGTGTGAACATTTATGTCCTAAAGTTTGACAGAACACTGATACTACTTATTTGCTTGTTTAAACTGAAAGAGTGTACGTGGAGCAAGGTGCCAATCTAAGAGATATATTTGGTAGAAAGACGGGTCTTTTAACTGATTAAACCCATCACAACTTGAACATAATGCATTTTGTTGATTTTCTCTCGTTTTACTCATGTAAGGTATGTAGAGAGAATCGGGCTGGTGCATATTTGTTTCACGCGCCTTGAGTTGATGACAACTCATCGATGGTGTTTCCTTCATTATTCCTTATATTTATCAATTTTTGTTATATTCTTCTACTGTCTAATACTCATTGACCACGATAATTTACTCGAGTCTTTCTAAGTTAAAATAAGTTGCGAGCAACTAGTATTTGTCCCAATAAACCTGGGTGGCAAAAATGTAGAATTTACGTAAGAATCTTTTAGTATCTTTTTCCATTAGTGATGATTGTTTGTGGAATAGGTCAATCAGCATATTACTATTTGAGGTTGATGAAAATATGCAATAGTCAGGTCTCTGTCTTACTAATAGGCTCGTTACTGATACACTAAGTTCCCTTCACTGGTAGTCGAAATTCCGGCTCTAGAACTTGACTTACAGTAACAGAATTCCATCATAGGGATTTATTAAATCTGATTTAGTTCTTTTTAACACTATAATACATATTTAGGAGGATTATCAATTGAAATTTAAATGACTTAATTCACTCATCTATCGGATCGCTTCTCATCTTCATACTAAGTGTCTTCAGTTTAGTTTAAATACACAAACAAAATTGATCACTTCTTCAAAATTGACTTGATAGCTTGTCATTTCGTTTTTACTGTATTAATCACTGTTCTTTTTTGTCTGACCTGATGATTTTTACTTTTTTACTGTGTCCCACTCATGATTTCATTGCCCATATAGAGATCTCCAATGAATATATTCATAACCAACTCAAATAGTTGTTTGTTAGACTTAATTATTCAAACCAAATCTACGTGAATTTTTACCTTTATATCACAAAATCCTTTTGCATTGAATTTATCATTATTACTTATAATAATTCCATATACAGTATGTTATGCTGTTTCTATGGCATTTTATCCAAATGTTTCTAAAAATACTACTTTTTTAAGTATCGTTTGTAATTTGGGATAATTTTATCGTGAATTTCGTTTCCGTTTATTACAACATCGACATATTTTTTTATCCTGGTTAAAAGTAAGTCTTAAATAAAATTCTAAACATATTTTAGGCAGGTATTTTTAGTCAAAAACAGTATTAATTCAAAAAATATTTACAACTGACCCACCAATTTATGCGACTCAGACAAGTTGATGAGAGCAAGAATAATCTAGACACTAAATAATAATAATTATTATTATTTAAAGTGAATCCTACAAAAAAAAAGTACAGAAACACAAAATACACATAGGTGTTTATACAAAAGTCAAGTGAAAAATTTCCGGAACTGTCCACTCTGCACTAATAATTTAGTTAAAAATGGTTAAAATATCATGTTTTTTGTAAGGCTTGTTCATAAAGAGTTATCTGCTCTCGCTTTGTTCAAGTGTATTAAGTAAAACCCGTTTTTTGGCTCTGATCATTGTTGTAGTAGTCCTTCCCTCCATTCATTTGGATGTTTTCATAAAAACGATATTATTATCATTATTATTTATTATAAAACTTTATTCTCCTAAAATATTTATTTATCAATTGATTGAATGAAGTGGATATTTTAACGGTATGAATTGATTGATGAATCGTATTCAATTTATATTACTGTTTTATGCTTCTCAACAAAACACTGAAGTCAGTTAATGTAGGTATTTTCCTTATTTTCAACATGCAATTATGATTAATTAGTGGTAAGTACTCTAATTTCCTTTGATTTCAGAACAAACTTGATTATAAAATCTTAAAAATCATTATAGTAATCATTCAAATTAAAAAGATCATAGTTTCATTTGATTGATCACTTATCGCGTTATATTTGTTGTTGTTATTAACCTATTCTAATCAGATTTTCCTGTTAATCTTTCATCTTTCAACTCTTATTCCACTTACTTGTTTGGCTTTTGACATCCTTCTTTTATTTACTAATTAAACTGATAATCCATTAGCGTGTTGTACGAAACAGTGATGGTGAGGAGAATTCAGGAAATATCATACGATTAAAAGAACACAAAATATTATGTATAAAATGAATAGGAAGAATGAAATACACCTTATGGAAAAGACATACTTAGACATTTATTAACATTCAGCTTTCTTTATGTACATTAGAAACGCATTATTTCATTTATTTGTGAGTACTTTGTTAATACATGAAAAATAAACATTTTGAGATGAAGACAGAACAAATATTGATGCAGAATAATATGAATTCATTATATTTCGTGGTTTCTCATCAGCTTCTTACAACCAAATATGCATTAGAGTTTTAGCATTGGGGTAATAAATAGGATGGAACGACTGATATAAGTGAATGTAAAGGATTGGAATAACAAAAGTCATCAATGATAACTATATATATATGGGCAAGGAAAGGTCAGAGGTTATTAGGTATTGGAATGAAGGGTGGCGTAATAGTTGAATGGAGTTCAAAGACAGATATGATCAAAAATGTGATTATTTTAGAGGTAATTAAAACAATTAGGGTGGGTTACGTAGTAATTGAATAATTTTTAGAGGTAGTTGAAAACAGTTAGGGTGGGTTATGTAATAATTGAATAAAATTTGGATAGTTCATATAATTAAGAAAGACAAATGAGCGGAAATGTGAGAGAGAAAGAGTGGTTTAAGAATTGTGTAAGGGAAGGGGAATATAAAAAAACTGAATATTAACCAACATTAAACTAATAACAACAAAACTGAAATAAACAAAAAACAACAAAAGAACGGATTACCAGGGTAGTAATAAGTTTATCACTGTCTCTTTTTGAGTACACAGATCCGGTTGGAGTGTTTTTATCGCGATCGCTTCAGCAAACCGGAGAGTAGTTGTACTTCTTTGTTTACTAATGATTTTAAAGGCATGAGAAATGTCAATGCTGTGCCCTGTGTCGAGTAAATGCCGAGCTATCGCACTGTTGAGAGCCCTGGACCATTGCAGCCTCAGTTTCTTAGGAACATGCTCAGAAATGTGGACATGCACTCTTCTCTCGGTTCTTCCAATGTATGTGCTTTGGCATGTACATGTAAATTGGTAAATGCAGTTGGAGCTACTGTGAAAAGAGGACTTGTCGATTTTAGTTTGTTTGAGTGAGCAGTTTGTTTCCCACACCGTTGTCAGTTTAGCTGCTGGGTAGGTCGCTTTCAACGCGGAGTTAAGTCTGTGATTAATTATTCCAGCGATTTCGCCTCCTTTGAAACGTAGGTATAGGAAGCATGTTTTCTTTTCAACTCAATCATACTTTATTCGACGGTTGGTTTTTGCATATTTGTGGATGAATTTCTCTGGATATGCATTTTCACGTAGGCATTTGGTGATTAAAGCCATTTCTTCCTCAAGACACTCATTTGAGCAGATTTTGCGTGCGCGGTCGAAAAGGGTTCGTACAATACCCTTTTTGTAACTCATTGGACAGAAACATAATATCCCTAATCTCTTATGCCATATAAAGAAAATTAGAGTACTTAACATGGCCAGTAGTAGTCACATTATCAGTTTGAACTTTCGATCTGGTAATTATAATTACCAGCAATTAAGATTATGCTAATGCAAACGGTATCTATTGTACAATCGATACTATAGCAAATAGCACACGATGTTTCACCAAACGATGAAACCCAAAAAAATGAGGGAATGGAAGAAAGGTTTCATATTTTGGAAACATAAAATTGAGGGAGAGCAAATCTCTTGTTACTGTACTATACTGACTAATCAACGAACTAGAAAACAGTGTTTCATTTTGTGGCGATTTGTAATAAAATTCACTAATTTTCAACCATTAAGCAGTTTACGCATGAACATTGAACGCTTATATATTGAGTTACTTGTCATAGTATAGTGAACAGAATATTCAGGTGAGAAAAACCAATTTATTATTCAATACGAATTTACAGAGCGTCTTTGTAAAACATGAAAACCATAAATTAAATACATTATTTGCACATTTTCCTTCAGTTGTCCTTTACATGCTTCACGATTATTTCAATTGTGTTGTTATTATAATTCCTCTATTTCCTTTCTCTTCTCTTCAACTCAACCCTCTTCTGACAGGCATGCCTCTTCCGATTGATGCTACATGCTACTTATATCTGTCATCATAAGTAGCATTCACCATAATAGTAAATGAACAAAGGTCAGGTTTAAGTACAGTGAATTTTACTAGAGCTTTGAGTTAGGTTTAAGAGTATTATAGTTCAGGAGCACTATTTATCCACAGAAACGCGACTGACTAAATCCTGAATTACATTAAATATGCTCAAGTAAGATACGTAACGTGAAGCAGATATTTTTTGTAATTACACACCATATCACATCTACTATTTAGTTGTAAAAATAATATTTTTTATTAATTTTAAGAATTTGAGAAATAAGATATAAGTATCTTTACTTACATTTTAACGAGATACATGCTATCCTTCACTGTGCTCCAACGTTTCTGTACAAATTCGAAAGGGATTATCTCATACTTGATTGCTTTGCTCAAGGTCGTTAATATGCCTTGCTTATTAAAACTTTACATATATTACAACAACACTTGAACTTTGGGACATACAGGACAATCAGCGAACTAAAAGTCAAAACAACTAATCAAAAAACAGTTAAAATCACTAGGGACTATTAGTTAGAAAACGTGTGGTCAGGATCAGCGTTACAAGTAAGAAATTAACATCTATCAACAAAACTAGGTAACCTGATGTCATCATAGCGTCGATATCACTGGATTAATAATTGAAAGCTGAATTAGCAAGGCGGTCTGATTTTTAAAAGTTCTACTTCGTATGATAAAAATCTCAGTACATTTTAACTAACGTTCTGGTTGGATATTTGTGTGTCCTTTGAACTAAATCCAATGGCTCAGATCCCTAGTTTAAATCGAAGCACATGAGGTGCTCACGTTTGCCTCTGAGGTTGTGCTACTGTCATTAAACGACATCTTTAGACGCCATATTTTTTTTGAATATTTTAATAATTTTTTGCTAAACATTTTTATACTTTAAATTCAATTAGTATTGTTTGTTTGAATCTTCCCATCGATGTGTTAGGACTGCAACTGGTCAGTCTCTAATTGGCATATGTGCATACTGTGCGTATTGCCTCGATATAGCCTTAATTCACAAGCATGGTAAGCAGAGAGTCCCAAATAGGACGAAACGCGCGTCCTGGATTCCACTGCTAGCCACTATCCATCTCTGCTTACCATTTTTATATTTTTGCTAAAATTTTAACTGAAATTATTTTCAAACATTTAAACAACTTAATTTTGTCCCAAAGTTAGGTTTCCAGCAAAAATATCTCTCAAACTCTATCTTTTTAATGATACATACCTATATAGGTTTTTTCTCGTAACCGTGTATATATCTAACTGTCTGTACGCAACTAGCCTATATATATATATATATATATATATATATATATATATGTCTGATTTTTCATGTTTGTGTGTGCCTAACATTTAGAAATCGTTTATTCAAAATACCAAATACTACTCATAAAATAGTTTTATTTTATCATTTTTTTACTGAAACATTCAGTTAATTTTTCTGATCTATCAGTTTATTGGTGGGTTTTTTAATTTTTGGAGGTATTAACTAGTTTTATGACACGAGCGATTATCTAGACTATCTATTAATAAGTAAATATACGTACACCGGGGTAAATGTAAAAAGAAACGGATTCTTCAAAAATGCCGCTTTTTCCACACGCACTTTTTCAAACTTAAAGTGCTCACTTATTTATTGATGGTAACATGCCAGACTGTGAAGCTAGGTAGTTGATACTGTTTCAAATACTACAGAAAGCAAGATCTCCTTCAAAATTGCATATATATATTTGGAAAGTTTAACAATTATCTTCAATAAAGCTTTTATCTAGGTTTTCATTGTTGCTTTGAAGAATGAACCTGTTATCTTTCAATCCATCTTTGCATCGCATGTTTTAAAATATTTTATTCAATTGTTCCTTTTCATTATTTGAATATAGTTATGGGAAAAAACTCTGTTTTGAAAAACCTAGCACTCTCCTCCACTCCGTCTATTATGTAGCTAAATTTGTGCCTTGTATTGGTTTTATTCAAAATTTACTTTAAGTATTTCAAAATATTAAATAAATAACACAATAAGACACTGACTTTTTCGTCGTATTTATGATAAATGATATCCTGTTAAAATCTTTCCCAAGCCTTTATTCGTAGAATACGTTTTATGCAAACTTCCAAGTTAAATAGATCTCTTACTCACCCTCCCATCCTCCATTAGAAGTGCATTTCTCATTCGTTCATGCAAAAATTAGAAACTTGAGAATAAAATATAGTTTATCACTTTTCATTGAATTTCTTTCTTAAAATCATATATATATATATTAGAGTTCATAAATTTCTTCAGATGTTTTTCGTCTTCTCTTGAAGTATTAAGACCAGAGTTGGAAATGGTGGTGATGTCATGAAGATTGTGGGAAGCTAAAACACTACAGTCACCAACTTTATTACTAAAGTATTTCAACTGGTAAAACGTCTTTGTTTTAAAGACTAATTTTCCGGCGATGGACAAATATATCTATATCAGAAGGGGTTTATGTGGACATTATAGTAATTTTCATAGTTGAGATCATGAGCCATATGAAGCTAGACCACCATGGAAAACCTGAAAGCACCGGACGGCCGTTTTGTTCTGTTGTGGAACTCACCAGCAGTGCGCATCCACGATCCCGCCTCACGAGATTCATACCAAGGATCTATTAGTCTCGCGCGCAAATGCTTAACCTCTAGAGCGAATTACTATGATATCCACAAAAACCCATTCTGATATCTATCAACATATGCTTACTAGTGACTGGCTTCAAGAGGTATTTCTTGGAGTTCTATTGAGAAGCATCGAGTTCAACAGGGTCTGTTGTGAGATAGTAATTCACTGAAGACAATGGTGGATGTGTCGCTCAAGTTCGTGGATTAGTTAAAGTTAGACATTAACACGGTTGGATGCCGGCTTAGTGGTCTAGAGGTTAAGCGTTCGCGCGCGAGATTGATAGGTCCTGGGTTTGAATCTCGCGAGGTGGGTGTAGGAAGCAATTTCCTACAGGTGTAGCTCTAATTTATTCTCTAGACTGTCGAGCACAGCGTCTTGGTTTGACCAAAGTCAGAACAAGTAAGCTATTTAGCTTAACAAACTTTATCTGTTCCTAAAACGTAAATTAACAACGTTAGTATACAAATAAAGAGTACAGTTTATTACATAGGGAAAAGGAAAGACACGAATAACATACCAAACAGTAACTAGAGGATATGAAAAATGAGCCAACAAGGCGAATATTGTTTTACAATGAACATAAAATTATGATTGGTGGATAAACAAGACATACTATACAAGGTCAAAGAAGGTTGATTACATGGTGAGCGTTTCACTTTATCATTGATGGGTTCGTTTAACGATCTCACTTTACAGCGGGATCGTGGATGCACACTGCTGAGGAGTCCTCCAATAGGACGAAACGACCGTCCAGTGCTTCAGGTTTCCCATGGTTGTCTAGCTTCAATGGACCCATGATCTTAACTATTAAAATATTTTTATTCATCACGAACAGTACTAGTGTGATCCATTCTTAAAAGTGTATCAGTTAATTTTGAAGTATAACATTATATGAATTGTAGTTCTAACATTGATCTGTTCATGATTTCAATGGAACTTAGTTCAGTTGAGGATTTTATAGTAATTTGATCACTTTGTTAATATTTTTATCTAATTAGTTCAAACTTTGTGTAAATCCATTCAAGAAGGTCATGTTGACATTTCTTGTGGAATTGTTTTTTTTCATATAACCATATATTCCGACATTAATAACTCGCTTGTTCAAATCTATTTGATCTTGTCTAATTTCAACAGATAAACTATCATTAAACTCATACTCAATCGATTATAAGTAGCAAATTTGTTATTAAATTGCATGCATGTTATTCGACTGAAATAAATCTTTGTTTGTCTATACACTTCGAAATCTGCGGTACATATCAAACTTCATATAAATTAATAAATGAATACATTTTTATTGTCAGAAGGGGTTTTGTGGTAAAATAATCTTAGAAACACGGGTTAAACTTTAATGTTCTAGTAAGGGTTCAAGTTATCCTATTGTTGATATTTAAAAATGAATTTTAGTCTCAGTGGGCATATTTACAACCTTTATGAATTACACTGAGATGTAAGTTACATCCAGCTGGTGAGTCTCGAGTAGGACGAGTCACCAGTTCTGGATTTCAATACTTGTCTCAATCTGTCAGTTGTCTTCCATTTCAAATAAAAATGAAAGTTCTCTGCGTTAAATATTCAAGATATATAGATGAATGACCATGATTTTTGTTAAGTGTACTGTTATGTCGTATGAAACTCGTAATAATTTGAGTGTGCACTTGGAGAGGAATGAATTTATTGGTCGGAGGCAAAATGATGCTTGAAATCGTACGAGCAGTCTTGATTGCGTATCGGCCCTGCTATCTGCCTAGCCCAGTCCGTTAAGTCCAGAACACAAATAACAGCCTCGGCAATATGAATCATTATTTACAAACATACTGGGTTTTTATACAAACCAAAGTAATCAATAAACTGATTATAACTCAAGAATCGTACGATCATAAATCAAAGATCAAAATAAAGCTCATGATAAGAGAAAACGAATATGAATAATTTAGTTACGTAACAACTGTACAATAAGAAATAGGCATAATACATTGGTCGATAACAGACCTCAGATTTACCATTCATAATTCACCAGGGGATATAACACCTCCCCTTTTTGAGAAATCCGGAGTTGATATCCGGATTTTAAATTTCTCGAATTCACCCTTTCCCACGAAAGACTGTTGGATCCTCATATAGCCAAGTTATTATTAATGCGATATGTTTGTCACATTTAACATAGAAAACATTAGAACTGAAGAGATCATGAGGATCGACGACATTTGATTTGAGGTCACCAACATTTGATTCTTCTGAAATAGTTTCCTTGAATTTCCCCGGAACCTCATTAGTAGATAATGAATCATTAGGATAATCAGCATCTATGAAAGTTGTATTGGATTCTTGATTATCATTTAATGCATCTGACATTTCTCTCTCATTTTTATAAGGGAATTCAACAGGAACATATGAATAATCAAAATAATCTAAATCTGGTAGAACAATTACAGAGTGTTGATCATTAGATTCATTAGAAACATTTTGCGTATCATGATTAATTTCATTTGGCGCCTCTGTATTCAATATACTGCTTGATTTGTTTTCCGTTTCTTCATGGGCGGGTACTGCAGCAATTTTAATGGCGCTTAATAAGATATTGTCTCTCTGTGAACTGGACGATTCATTGTTCGCACGTTTTGTTTCAGGGTTAATAAGACTTGGACCGTGTACAGGGCATGTCTCTGATTCAGTGTATGACATGGTGTCGTGGCATGAAAGAAAGCTGCAAAGGGCTAGCTTCTGTTGGTCCTTCACGACTCCTTGGTTGGGGTCCGAGAGATGGTGCAACACAGTGGCTAGAGACGTTATCAGATATGGCTCAGAATCGAAGCCAGTGGCGATCCTGCTGCAACCTTCTTTTACTTTCTACATAAAGTATGGTTCTTACTTTCCTATTTGAAAGAGTCTTCTGGTTGTACATTTTAGTCCGCCTTATCTTTTCATCCCTTCTCTTCCTACTTTCATTATTTTGTGTGGCGCGTATGTACCTGGTGCCCTTTTGTACCAATATATATGTGTTTAAATAAAATAAAAATGTCTCTGAAAAAGGTAGTACTGGGCTACTGGGCTGATCATGTATAACTGCTGCGCTTAAATTATTGCTTTGTACGGATTCATTGAGGCTTTTGCCGGCATATTCATTAGTTCTGTAATCGTTTTCCAGCTCTGTACGCAATTTTGAAATTATTGCGTCAACTTCCGTTTCACCCCCAAAGCATGGGTGATTCAGCAGCTTTGCGTGTAACTTGTCAATGAATTCCAATTGACTCTTTCTAACGAGCTGTTCTAGTTGCTGGATTAGCAACTGAAATTGGTTGGAAGTTAGAGCCTTTTTTTTCACCCGTCGCCAATTGTTATAACGTATGCGCCCGTATTTTATATGAACGTGCAATTGGAGAGGTAGTGGATTTATTGATCGGAGGCAAAATGATGCTTGAAATCGTACGAGCAGTCTTGATTGCGTATCGGCCCTGCTATCTGCCTAGCCCAGTCCGTTAAGTCCAGAACACAAATAACAGCCTCGGCAATATGAATCATTATTTACAAACATACTGGGTTTTTATACAAACCAAAGTAATCAATAAACTGATTATAACTCAAGAATCGTACGATCATAAATCAAAGATCAAAATAAAGCTCATGATAAGAGAAAACGAATATGAATAATTTAGTTACGTAACAACTGTACAATAAGAAATAGGCATAATACATTGGTCGATAACAGACCTCAGATTTACCATTCATAATTCACCAAGGGATATAACATGTACATTTGCTTTTTAATATTTTTTCCCAGTAGTTTTTATTTCATCTATCCTATTTGTGTATATCTCTATAATTAATGCTAAATCAGTACTCAAAAATTAATATCAGCAGTATTTTTATTGATGACGGAAAATGCACCATGTAGAATAGTTCTCTAACCTTCATTCTATCGTTAGCTTTGAGTTTAATATAAGTATTCTGTCAGATTTATCACTTATTAGACTATTGATTGTTTCATTCTGATTAATAATTATTTCATAATTTTATCGTGGGTAACACTTTAGCCTTATATAACCATCGATCAATCTGTATGGAGTCAAATAATATACCCCCTCTAGTGTAATGAAAAATGTAAATCATACGACTTTGTAGCTCTGTGTTTACTCCCTGTGAGCTTGGAACGTAAACTTTGTGTTTGATTTCCGTTACTGGCAAATTTTTGTGTTAGTGTGGTAACCGTCATTATTTATTTACTTACACCTGTCACCTTTTGTGCAGGAGCACAGACCACCCACCAGGATTCTCCACTGAACCACCATATTATTCAGCATATTCAACATATTTCACTCAGTTATCGGTAGATCTCGATGTTAATAGCTAGATAAATTTTTTTTTAATTTTCCGTCTCTAACATTTACGTAGCGAATATGGAATGTACGCAAAATCGCCTCTGTAAATCTAAAATAACCGTTTGTATAATATTTTGATTTGAATGTTCTAACTTTCTCCACTGATAAAATATTATTCACAAAATTATTGTATCAGTTACAAACGCATGGAAATGATATCAGTAATGAATTCAAATCTTGATTTGTGTTGTATAAATGGCTGTTAGTATTGTGAACCATGGTAAAATCTTTTTTGCTTCATTAGATATAAAACCCTTAATAATCTTGCATTTTTCTAAACTTAGAGTAGGAATATTTACTGGCATAGTCTTCGCCATGTATTTAACGGGAACTGAAGAACTATTGAAAACCAAAAATCGTTTTCTTAGTTCATCTCAATCATGTTGAGAGTTACATAGCCATTACTGACGACAGTCAAGTTATATCATGAATTGACGAAGTTCAAAATACTGAACCTTTGAAATAAGCTCGTTACTCACCTTGAGACTTACTTGTCTTGAACTCGGTCCATGACAGTGTCGTGAGTTCGATACTAGGATGGAAGAAATGTCTAGTCCTTGCTTATTTTCAGTGATTCTCCATCTGTTGTCCATCCGTGACGAAAACTGATTTCCACATGTACATTTTATTATTTAGAAATATACTTCTCAATAGTCATTATAAACCTATAATTTATTGGTTAAAATACTCATTTTTTAAACTGTGTTACTCCACATCCGAAACTTGTTCTGTCTAGTTGGATTTGCATAGTCGGATACTAATTTCTAGCTGAGATCTGATGTATAGCTTACAACTAGGTACATGTATGTAAGTGGTCGTCGTTATTAAATTGCACTAATCTTTAAATCATGTAGTTAAACGTTAAACTTTTTCAATATTAAGTTAAACTTTGTTTTAAAAATGATTCAATTCAAAAAACGATGTTACAGGATTTATTATTTCATATTTCATCTAACATTGGGAATAGTAATAAAAATTAACAAATTTTATTATTCTTTGTATGAACATTGATTTCTTGAACAATGTGATTAATTAACACAAATGAGTAAATTTCATCAATTTACTTTCCTGTTTTCATTGTTGCAGTGGCAATAACACTTATTATTTAAAATAGCTAATACGTTTTATGAATTTTGAAAAGTTTAGTGCTAAGGTTGTGTTGATCTAAGAAATGTATGATGTATTCGCGCAACACATTTTCAACAAATAGAATATACATTTAAGTTAAACTGGTAGTGATCTAAATAGTTTAAGTTAGTTCAGTAATGCGTGTCTGTCTATTGTAGTATAGTGATGAGAGAAAATAAAAATTCACTTGTCTAATAAGTATATTTCACCTTAGTTTAGTTAGTAGGAGCTCGCGTAGATGGTTTTATATTACTAATATAATTCAGTAATATATACATTTAAAAAAAATTCAAATCACTAATCTTTTCCACATAAAATAGTGAAGAGACAAAGATCTGCTAGCTCGTTTGGTCATCATCTTGAACCGAAGCTCTCAAACCGAAACAATAGAATATATGCATTTAACTGAATAGAGTTGGATCTTTGAAATTATTTTTTTATACTTTGGTTATTGTTTTCAATTATTTTCTCTTCCAAGTTAATTAATTAATTTAAACTTAAAACGGTTAAGATAAATGTTACCTTCTAATTTCTTTATTCTTATTGTCTTTCATGAAATTAGTTAATTAGAATTGTATGTTGTTATTGTTACTTTTTTATACGTAAATAGAAAATCATTTCAGTATTAAACTTTTCTGTTAAATATTATTGTACTTTGTTTGTATGTTTTTTACAACAAAAAAATATCCATTTCAGTGTGGTCGTCCTGCTCCAGTCAGTAAATATTCTCCAACATTATTGGATAAAAATGATGCCGTAGATGAAACAACCAAGAAAAAGACATTATTGAATAAAAATGATCGATTGCAACGACAAAATCATCAAGACCACCAACTAAATCACCATCCACAACAAAATTTACCTGTACAAATAGAAAATATATCTAAAAGTTCATTTTCTTCAGTGAGTCTGTTTTAAAGATATATATATATATTTCTTTTTCTAAAATTATTCTAAATAGTTCATAGATCTTTACTAATTAACGTTTTAGAATATTAAAGATTCCCATTGTGAAAATTAGAACAACACATGTAAGCGAACAATTGTTTTCAATTAGATCGTCATCAGGCTTTACTCTAATATACATGAATATTTATACGAAAATGTTAGACCAATCAAGGCTATTTGAGTCAATAATCACAATGAAATAAAATACGTAACCAAGCATAATAATTAAAAGTACAAGTTGATAGTAGGAAGACAGGTGTACTGACAGTAGTAAGAATATTAAATTAGAATTAAAAACACGAAGTTCAGCGAAGGAATCTCTTTTCAACGAATTTATTATCAAGCTGTACAATCGTATATATATATGGAAATGTACAGCTTGTTAATAAATTCGTTGAAAAGAGATCCCTTCGCTGAACTTCGTGTTTTTAATTTTAATGTTTAAATGGGAATTATATGCCAATATTAAATTACTTCACTATCTATTTACTTACAGCCCACTTTAAAATCAAGTGACTTGTGTGAGCATATCTATTCGGTGCCCCTTTGTACTAATACTTATGTGTTCAAACAAATAAGTAATAAATAAGTCTATTGAGTCCAGTTTGATGAAGGGTACTTAGCAAGTATTCTTTCGGTTTATTTTTAAATCATTACTATTGTTCATCATATGGGAAACTTGTATGATTGAATTTAATGATCTGTCTCTATTATTTATGTGGTAACCAGCTTATTATATGGTGGATGTTTGGATGATTTTCTACTTATGTTTTAATAGTGCTACCACTGTTTAGCTGTAGTTATTTACAGACAATGATGTTTACTGAGAATATTTCGAATATTTGTCACTGCAACGCGATATCCTGGTGAATTATAATCTGGTATTTGCTTGGAATTTTCATCTAATAAAATTCTTTTAGAGAATACAAATAGTTTATTCACATTATTTAACTAGGTTTTAATGGAAATTCCGTACACTTGAAAAATAATCATCGTCTCAAGACAACATTAACGGACGAATTTGTTGAAAACTAAGGTGCACCAAACAGGACTCCACATCTCAAACTTCTTGCAATACCGGACTTGGTAATTTTAAAGTCTCGTAAAAGGCATCATATTGAATCCCAATGATCATCGTTCTCAACTTCGATTTATTTTTGGTAAAGCGTGATCCCATCTGACTTTCGAGTTGATTAACTCCACAGACTACATCTGGCTTCAAATAGAATTATGTAAAGCACATCATAAACTACCTAATCTCTAGTCAAAGCCTAGTTAAGGCCTGGAGATCTCGGGTTTGATGTTTTGAGATATGTGAACATCCACTATTAAGAATTAGATTAGAGTAACTGTATAGCCCTACTTGGTTTCTAATAGTCCTTTAGTTAATCTCAGGCTTTGAACATTAAGATTCCTATACATTATCATACAACAGATAACTGTATTCTATATTAGACTAGAATATCAGTGTGACATATTACTTTATCATTCGTTTGTCGTTAGAACTGGTCTCTTTTGAAATAGAGATTTTGAGTGTTAATTTTCAACAAGATGATATGTTTCCCCATACATGATATATTGTTTATCGTCCTTGAAAGTTTTTTTCTACTCACTTCGTCTACGAAATGCTTAAGTACTTCTTTGACTTCACCTAATACTTACATATTATGCTGTAATAAGAAACATGTAAACATAAACATTTCGAGTAGGATTATTTAATTCAAAATTATTAACTTTTAACGAAATCCTTGGTATAACTTTCATTTCTAATATAAATTCGTGCATGAATCTAACTACATGCAAACTAATTCACTGATTCGATAATTTCTTGATTGTATTTTTGCAGCAAATTCGAATACCAGAGAATGTGGCTCGTTTATATGGTCCACGCAAGGGTAGTTCATATTGTTATATATGTCAAAAGCGTTTATATCAACTAGAACGTGTGCGGGTTTCTGGTTATTACTTGCATAAGGATTGTTTACGATGTTCTACTTGTGATACTCTTTTAAATAAAGATTCAGTGAAATGCGTCAGCTCAAAGAAAGCAAATGAAAAGGGTAAATAATTAAACACATATAAGTTCTTTGTTCTTCACAATGATATAACAGTGATTTTAAACCCTATTGGTACCTTTTCTCAAAACATTGATTTGTTCACTTACGTTAGTTGTTCACAAGAAAATCGTCTAATATACTTTCTGAGAATTTGTAATCATCTGAGGTTCGGCCACAAAGCTGATATTAAAATACAGTTGTATTGATATTTTTTAGAATTTGTTCTATTCGTGTCCTACACCCTCATTAAACTCCCGAATTTCTCGGTACAGCCGAGAATGGGGATAACTCTCTTTCTCGAAATGCTCAATAATGTCCACGCGTATGTAGCCACCAACAGAGAAGCCCTACTCACTGCGTTGTTGTTTGCAAATGGAGAGGACATAAATCAAATATCCGGCGCTTAAACTGGACGTGTGAGTACGGCGGGCCCACCTAGGGGAGTTGGTAAACCCTAATTCCAAACTAACCAGTGCACATGGGCCCCATAATCCTGTAGGAACAAATGGCGAGTGGATCTATTGCTGGTCACCGGCTACCGTGATACTGTATCTCCTAACGCTGTTTAACTGTCTTGTGGATTATATCTCTAGGTCAAATGGTCGGAGAGTGGCCTCCTAAGAAAACCACTTGTTTAGGCTTGGACACCCAGATAGTATCCCAGCCCACACATAACCTGAATGATAACTACTTTGTACGGCACATATTTATTTGCTGCCTCCTTGTATTAATGTTTATGTGTATGTATAAATAAACTGTTATTAATATATGTTCTTTGATGCTAGTCGGTAGTAATTTTCTTCAATTCCTTAACTATTTCATGTTTCATTATGCTATCAGAGGTTTTAAAACCTGCTTTTTAAAATTAGCTACTAGTCATTCGTAAATGATTGTCAAAATAGAAGTCTTTTTGTTTCGTAATCACAGAATCATATTTGCAATGAAGATACTTATCATTGGCTATATATTTTTATTATATTTTAGTAATTTAAGAATTTTTAATAACTTATTTGTACCTTCAATGCAAACTTCTTATTTTACTTCTTTTTTTTTCAAATGATTTTTCGAGATTAAAATCTCAATGTAAACTGTAGTTAATTTATCAGATAATAATTATAGGTAATAAAACGTCATGAAATTTGTCACTCTTTTATTTCTCTTATCCATTTAATCTATCCATTAGTTTGTTTTTTTTTTATACTTTATTTCCTTTTTAGCTTCACACCTCATTTATCGTTATTATTTGTTACCATTATATAACTTACAATTAAATCATACACTGATTAATAAATTGAAATCTGGAAAATATGTGCATCGATTCAAGTCTCCAATCCATACCAGCACATTGAGATGAATTTATCACGATAAAATTCAGTGTAGTAGTAGTAGTAGTAGTAGTAGTAGTAGTAGTAGTAGTAGTAGTAGTAGTAGTAGTAGTAGTAGTAGTAGTAGTAGTAGTAGTAGTAGTAGTAGTAGTAGTAGTAGTAGTAGTAGTAGTAGTAGTAGTAGTAGTAGTAGTAGTAGTAGTAGTAGTAGTAGTAGTAGTAGTAGTAGTAGTAGTAGTAGTAGTAGTAGTAGTAGTAGTAGTAGTAGTAGTAGTAGTAGTAGTAGTAGTAGTAGTAGTAGTAGTAGTAGTAGTAGTAGTAGTAGTAGTAGTAGTAGTAGTAGTAGTAGTAGTAGTAGTAGTAGTAGTAGTAGTAGTAGTAGTAGTAGTAGTAGTAGTAGTAGTAGTAGTAGTAGTAGTAGTAGTAGTAGTAGTAGTAGTAGTAGTAGTAGTAGTAGTAGTAGTAGTAGTAGTAGTAGTAGTAGTAGTAGTAGTAGTAGTAGTAGTAGTAGTAGTAGTAGTAGTAGTAGTAGTAGTAGTAGTAGTAGTAGTAGTAGTAGTAGTAGTAGTAGTAGTAGTAGTAGTAGTAGTAGTAGTAGTAGTAGTAGTAGTAGTAGTAGTAGTAGTAGTAGTAGTAGTAGTAGTAGTAGTAGTAGTAGTAGTAGTAGTAGTAGTAGTAGTAGTAGTAGTAGTAGTAGTAGTAGTAGTAGTAGTAGTAGTAGTAGTAGTAGTAGTAGTAGTAGTAGTAGTAGTAGTAGTAGTAGTAGTAGTAGTAGTAGTAGTAGTAGTAGTAGTAGTAGTAGTAGTAGTAGTAGTAGTAGTAGTAGTAGTAGTAGTAGTAGTAGTAGTAGTAGTAGTAGTAGTAGTAGTAGTAGTAGTAGTAGTAGTAGTAGTAGTAGTAGTAGTAGTAGTAGTAGTAGTAGTAGTAGTAGTAGTAGTAGTAGTAGTAGTAGTAGTAGTAGTAGTAGTAGTAGTAGTAGTAGTAGTAGTAGTAGTAGTAGTAGTAGTAGTAGTAGTAGTAGTAGTAGTAGTAGTAGTAGTAGTAGTAGTAGTAGTAGTAGTAGTAGTAGTAGTAGTAGTAGTAGTAGTAGTAGTAGTAGTAGTAGTAGTAGTAGTAGTAGTAGTAGTAGTAGTAGTAGTAGTAGTAGTAGTAGTAGTAGTAGTAGTAGTAGTAGTAGTAGTAGTAGTAGTAGTAGTAGTAGTAGTAGTAGTAGTAGTAGTAGTAGTAGTAGCCTTTTTATTATTATTATTATAATTATAATTATTATTATTATTATTATTTGATTGTCGGTAAACTTCAGTGCAAGAATGAAAACTACAGTGTGGTTTTTTTGATTTTTATATTGGCTTCTTGAATAATAAATCAATAAATTCATATTCCTTCATTATTTTGTTATAATCATATTCATAAAACATAACAAATGAGGAGAATACTAATCTAAAGTAGTATCTTAGTGTTCTACTGGATCACTACTGTGGCGGCTTGTTTGATGTGGTATCTGGGATTCCATATCGTTGTGAATCAGTCACTCTATATCATCTGGAATATTCTTACCTTTAGACCTTATCATTCCAGGCTGATTCGTTAGAGAGAGGTAAGGTGTATAAGTAGCAAACTTGTGGTCCAGTGTCGAAGTCGTGCTTCTGACTATACTGGGTTGTAACAGCAGTGAATTGTTTTCTTCAGACAACCAGCATTTGAAGTGATGGTACCTTTCCACAATTGAAGAGAGAGTTATAAAAGGTCGCGTTTACAAATATCATACCTCACCCTGTTCCACGGATCTCTTTTTCAGACTGTGAGGATTTTTGAAGTACGGCGCTCACACGTCAAAAATGGCCGTACATGACTAGCCGGAAAGAGTTATCTTTCAGATTCTTCGATCTTTCACCTAGGTCGCAAAAATGACCGCTCCCTGGTTTTTAATGGTTCTTTTCAATTAAAGTTATGTCGCACTATACAATCTTCAAAAATGACATTTATACTATATTTCCTTATTAGTTAATAGTACTCAGTGTTGAACTTTAAGGTTTCAACACTGAGAATATGAGGATTAATACTTAGAAACACAGAAAAAATATGTCGTTCATTAGTTTCTTTCTAAAATCATCTTTTTTTTCTTACCTAGCCTTATTTTACTGTCATTTACATGTGCCATTGGAAAATGGACTTAATGAACGTAAAGTTGATTTAATTGAATCACGATACAATAAATCAGAAGCTTCTTTAAAAGCTCGATTACAAGGTAGGTAATAATAAATTTATGTAAACAGTTAAAAAATTTGTGTGAGATTTTTTTTTAAAATGTTATTAATTATTACGAATTTTGTTGATAAGATGCAGTGAGTTTATTAAATAAAATTTTAAGTGGATTTATGGCATAATACTAGATAACTTCCATTTATTTTAACCCATTCAATGTAATCTTAATTACAAAATCCCAATATTTCATTTCCATACTTACTTACTTACGCCCGTTACCCCTCGTCGAGGATCATAGTCGCTCACCAGCATTCTCCATCTAACTCTGCCCTGGGCCTTCCATTCCAGTTCTTTCCAGTTGTTATTCATCCTTTTCATATCTGCTTCTATTTCCCAGCGTAATGTGTTCTTTGGCCTCCCTCTTTTCCGCTTCCCTTCAGGATACCAAATTAGGGATTGCCTTGTAATGCACACTGGTGATTTCCTTAATGTATGTCCGATCCACTTCCAACGTCTTTTCCTAATTTCCTCTTCAGCTGGAAGCTGGTTTGTCCTCTCCCATAAAACGCTGTTGCTGATAGTATCCGGCCAATGGATGTTGATTTTGACAACTGTTTATAAATACTTTTACTTTCTTGACGATGGTTTTAGTAGTTCTCCACATTTCAGCTCCATACAGTAGGACTGTCTCGGCGTTCGTATTGAAGATTCTCACTTTGAAATTAGTTAACAGTTGTTTTGAGTTCCATATGTTCTTCAATTGTAGAAATGCTGACCTCGCTTTGCCAATCCTCGCCTTTACATCTGCATCCGATCCTCCTTGTTTATCAACGATGCTCCCCATGTACGTGAATGTTTCCACCTCTTCCAGAGTTTCTCCATCAAGTGTGATTGCGTTGGTGTTCTCCGTGTTGTATTTGAGAATCTTGCTTTTTCCTTTGTGAATGTTGAGGCCTATCGATGCAGAGGCTGCTGCTACATTTTCTGTCTTCATCTGCATTTGTTCGTGTGTATGAGAGAGGAGGTCTAGGTCATCTGCGAAGTCCAAATCATCCATTTTGTAAACTAGATAATAATAGTAATAAATGTTACTACTAATAGTAGCTATACTCATTTTTACTAAATATCTTATGGTTGATCACAGTGAAGAATTTCAAGCATCAAAATACGCAAAACTACTTCAAAATTCTCATTTTATAAGTACTTAATTTGTAAATATTCAAAGATGTTTGAAAAAAATTTTAAACAGGGATTAGCTGACAGTTATATTCATCCCAAAATATCGCTTTCCTAGTGTTTTATATATTTGATGCCTGTATTCTATAAAAATCGCTCTTCGTTTATCGAAAGAACAGAGGAGGAAAAAAATGTAGGAATCATCATGATGTTACTGTTTGAATTTCTCATCAATCAAATTTGCAATAGATTTTAAATATGTTATGAAAATGCCTAATTACACGCGATTGCCAGACATAATTAATTAAAACACATCTAGAACGGAACAATTTATGATAATAAACTCATGTTTAGAAAAGTAGTAACCCAGAAGTTTGAACAGGCCGCTCAATTGTGTTCTGAATTTAGCTCTACATTTATTATTTTTGATAGTTATTCATTTTAGGATGTCAAATTAAGTGAAATATCTTCCAGTTAAAAGTTCAGCGTTCTTGTTTGCATTCTTGAGTCGCACTTCTTTTTAGTTTGTAAATGATATTTTCAATAAATTACATTATTTGGTATTTCATGAAACTTGTATGGATTTTACTTTACAGATTCAGTTGACGAACTATTTTAGGATTATGTATATACTCAGTTGTGATTCTTAGATATACATCTCAGATTTTGTTCCATCTGCTTTTTTCTAAATGACTAATCAAGTTGTATACTGTTACTTTTAAAACATAATTGTGGGATTTTATTTTGATTTCTTTGATACGGATAAGGCTAAACAAAAGCCATAAATCCGTAAAATTAGTATCATTTTGTTTCGGCTATTCTTTTTGATGTATTCATAGTCTTCATAGTCTCTTACATGCATCACGTACAAAGGTTCATAGTAGTTCTTCAATTCTGATGAAATATTTATAGACGTGCTCTTGACGGTTTACAATCATTCTCTAGACTTCTTTACGAATTCCCGTTAATTGAAAGTTGGTAATTACCGAGTGTTTTTTTACTTACCATTTTTCATTCTTTGATCATAAATGTAATTCTTCAACTTTGAGCTCTGATTTTATAATCGCTCTTTTAGTCAATAGAAATCTGACCCACCTATTTACGTTATGCTGATTACTGCATATTGGTCAATAGTAAGATGACAGATACTCGTTTCACCTTATTAGATAAATCTATCATCATCCCCTACTGAAGAGTATCGATTCCACTGAAGTTCATCGCCTTTAATATCAAAAAGGTTATTCTATATATATTCTTAAATTTTAAACAACAAACTTTAGGTAGGTTTAGATGCTTTATGAGGATATTCATCCATATTCAAACAAATAGTTTGACAGATATTGAGTATTTCCTCAATTACAAAAGAATCAAGAATATATAGATCTTTAGATATCTACTTTTTTCACCCCTTACATTTATGTGTCACATTTTAAAATTTTTTTATATATTCCGTTCTTATATCTACTTAATAAAATAATAGCTGGTGAATTTCCATTTGGACCATCATCAGTTAAAGATGTTAATCTAATGAATGGTGGAAGTAGTCCTGTGAAATTAAATGGATTGAACAATATTGCTGCATCCCACACACCATATACAAAATCAGATTTACAAATTCATCGAGAAAATCCACTGAGTAGTTGTAATTATCAGAAAGGTGGAGGATCGGATATTCACGGTAATTTTAGTGTTGGCCCTGGTCGATCGGCTATTTTAGCTGGTTTAAACAACGATTCGGACCAAGTAATGGGAATTGTAAATATAGCAAAACCTTTAGACATTCTTCTACACAATCATCATCATCCATTGGACGATTCGAAATCACCAATAAATCACAATAACAATAATATTCGTCCACGTACAAAACGGAAGAAATTAAACAAAGCAACTGATAGTGATGGCTCAGGGGAATATGTTGGAGTTCATCAAACGTCTTTATCGTCGCATAAATCTATAGGTATTCGTGATGATTTTGCACCTGGACCAGATTGTTGTCTCACGGGACATTTAGGTTTACCAGAAGTGGTACGTAGAGCTAATGTAGACTTAAACACATCTACAATTTGGCCTGAATCTACTATCAGTCATGTAGTGGATCATATGAAGTGAGTGAATCATTTGTTAATCTGTATGTTTTATGTCGACTTGTTAATTGTTGTGTTTATGAATGTGTGTATATTTACATATTGGGTTTATCCAGTAATCCGTGTTGTGCTGTCAAACGTTTCTGTCCTGGACTAGTTATTTCAAAAAAGCTATCCATTAACCGTTAGACTGCTGTTAGTTTTTTCTAAGATCAAATGAAATACTTGAACTTTAATTTTATTATTCTTGTTAGCACTTATCACGAAGTATCAGTCACCAGGAGTAAATTTACATTTCTTCAAAGTTTAGTTCGTTAATGTAGATTCTGTTTCTTTTAAGACATTCTGGTAATTGACTGTGAAATACTATTATACATTTGTTGATTAATATGTTTTCTATGAATACTTGTGTTTGTTTTTTTACGAGACAGTGCGCCTTTACTACGTATTTCGATAAAATGATTCGATTTTCTCCTTACGTTCTGTCATAGTGTTTTATTGTCTTAATGTTTCGCATTGTGTATGTACAAATATATCACAGTTGGACGAGTTGAAAGCTATTCCATGATTTCGATCTAATCAGCTAAGTACGATTATTTAATGCTTACATAATAGATTGTCCTGGTCGAGTTAGCTTTATATTAAATTGTTGAGATGAATTTTAATGTAAATTCCAGTCCATACATAAAACTCAATATCTTATTTAGATTTTTCCTGAAGGGTTTAGGCAGTTACTCTGTCACAACAAACATGGAACATGGTATAGATAATTGTCACTCCTGGTTGTAACATCACATCAGTATATCGAAATGAACAGAAAAGTAGTCAGCATAATAGTGACAGTATTAGTGTTAATATAAATAACCAAACAGAGAATATTTTACTTAAAGAAGCAGTAAATTTGTGAAAATATGAAGTTGTTTTAAAACTCAAGATTTGCTAAGAGATTAGAAATCTATACATCTTCATTCCAATAAAGAAAGATTACAAATTTTTTTCTTTACTGTTGAATCACGATCAAATTTAAAATTGTTTCATGGATATATTGAACCCATAATCAAACAAGGTACAATTCAGTAAATCTAATGGTAATCAGAGAATAATGAATAAAACCAGCATAATATAATAGCTGTTAGCAAAATGAAGAAAAGAATAAACAGTTCAACTGAAATGTTGATAAAAGAAAGATTAGCTGTTATGCAACTTGTCAGAGACTGAAGTGACAATAATCGGCCCCATGATCTCTTGTTTACAATTTAAACTAAAAGGTCAATAATTTATTTTATCACCGTCAAACGGTAGAAATTTAAATGAAGTGTTCTCAGCTTGCTAGGGTTTAATTGATCAGGTCATATTGTTTTAAGAGATAGTAGCAGCAATGTACTTTCAATGTAGCGCTTATTATTATTATTATTATTATTATCACTATTATTATTTCAGACGTAACCGCAGGTTTGTTTCTGTCTTCTTTTTTGATATGTTCTCTTTCCAATACATTTTTCATAACTCCCTTCTTATAGCCATGGTGGCTTCTTCGTGTTTAAAAAGCTCTCTTACTTAATGAATAAATTCATAAGTAGATTTTAAAAGAACGCATACTTATTATTATTTTAAAAATCGTATATTTTGTTTGGCTAATTACTATATAATAATTTCCGTTGAATAATTTTATTTACCATCTATAACTAGTTAAAGTCTGGAATAAATTTTGTTTAACTTATAATTTTTTAAGTAGATACTTAACGCTTTATTTTTATCCTGAACTATATTTTATTTGTAATTTTTTTTTCTAAAATATTTCTGTTTACATATTTATTGAGTGATTAGTTCGATATATATGGACTTTACTCTGATGTGAGTTGATGTTGGTGGTTTAGTAATATAGTTATTCGCAATTGTATAACATAGTTGCTTGTCTTTTAAATCAACTTACGAACCAGTATATTATAAAAGGTTATTCTTAATTGGCTAATGTTCAACTAAGCATCTCATCTTTGATAATTTGTTGGTTGTTTTGATGTAAGCTGTTGCATTTTCATCTTTTTGTTCATAATATGATATTTAATTAGTATGTTTGCATAATAATAAATTCCTATTTTATAAAGTATTTCGCTTATCACTCGTTTACTGTCAAACCACATTAGTTATTTAATTTTATCTGCTAGACTACTTTTAAGTATTTGAAAGTAGTATGATTCACATCTAGTCAAAAGCCTTTAGTTTTCATCTAGTCATTTTTTGGTGAGGTGATGGGTATGTTTTGTTGCGTACAATCGAGATTTGATTATTTCTATATTTAACGGTTAACATGACAGCATACGCAAGCTATTGCTTAATATTTCTTACTTATTTCACGGCTATCAATATATTGGCCATGTTAATCAGTGTATATATACCATGGCATAACAATAACTGTTGTTAATGGTTTCTTTATTTTATAAATATTTCCGAAATGCATTTTACTCAACACATTACCGTCTTTTCCACCTGTCCTTCTGTTCATTAACAACGTTTTCTGAAGATTTTTTTATTCATTCATAAACAGTCGGTTAGTCACAACGTAGAACCTGTATATATGCATATCGGTTCAAGTTGTCATACCCAATTAGCACAGAGAGATGAAATTGTCAGGCCAAATCCCAGGATAGTAGAGTTAGCTACAGTATTAATAGTAGTTGGAAAAGTTAAGCATAGGAAATACGACTGGAAAAGAAAATATAAATGAGCGAAATAAAAACAAATATGTTGTGAGGAATTTAAAATCTCAGAATCTGGTGGGAGACTAAGAATGAATGCATCTGCGCCATTGCAAACGATTTTGAGACATGTCCCGCAAGTTTCTGACCATTGGTTACGATAATCACACAGACCTTAACTAAGTAGTCTTCACCTATCGATATGGCTCAATCCAACAATCCTGTTAAGGTAGGCGGTTGTTGGGGGTACGTAACACATGTCGCAACTACCTCATTTGATAAAGATTTACTGATTTTTCAATAGATTTTCCATCCTTACCCAGCATCCTATTCCTAATCCAGGCACTGCTTTCTCAGTGGTCCTAAAATACTCAAGCAATCCTTTAAAGACATCTATCATCGAATACTAGTAACCCAAGAATATTCTCTATTCTTAATGCTCATGTTTCACACCCATAAAGTAGGACGGAATCAGCAAGTGAATCTCCTGGTAGAAGATCAACTACTGAAGTCAGATGATGAGAGTTGTTTCTAAAAGCATATCTGACTATGGAAAAATTAAATGAGAGTGGGAAAGTGGACAACGTTGACGAACGCCACTTGAAGTAGTCAATTCTGATGACAGTTTACCATTAGCTTTGGCCCAACCAGTATTTTACGAGTAGAGGCCCTGTGCAAATTTAATATGCTTCTTTGGTACTCCTTTCAATGACAAACACTACCACAGAATCTCGCAATCAACAAATTCGAACGCCTTAAATTTAAGAAATACAAACATTATTGGATGTCGAAAGGTATGTTTATGTTCCAGAATCTGCCGAAGAGTGAATATTTGGTCTGTACATTCAGGTCCATGGATGAAACCAGTTTGTTTTTTCTCGAGTTTACTCTTTACGTGCTCTGGTTAGACGTCTGATTATTAATGAGGCTAATATTTTAGGCACTGCATTAGTGAAATTGATTCTTCTGTGACCGTCACAGGGGGATTTATATCCTTTCTTGTAAACTGAGACGATCGGCAACCGAGACCAGTCAGATGGGATTACGTTCAGTTCCCAGATTTTAGCTAAGATTTCAGTTAATCTAACTGCTAAAACTAGAACACAATCCTTAAAAATCTCAGGGGTTAGTCCACCAAGCCCTGTTGCTCACCCTTGCTTGAGATTACGTATAGCCTTTTCAACCTCACTGAGAGTTGGAGGACTTACATCAGTTAACCATTCAGATTGGTTGAAAATAATAGGTAACTGAAGCGTGGCTGAATGCTGGTTGAACTGCTCCCTGAAATGTTTTGTCCATCGACCCAATCTCTTGGATTGAAAATGAACTATAATCCCGTCTCCTTCCGAGATAGTTTCAATAACAGCAGTATTTTTATACCCATTTCCATGTTAAGTCTGAGCAGTTGTCTACTGTTACCTTTCACTTCTGCTTTGGCTACACACCACTGTTCATGATCATTACGTAGGCTCCTTCTATCAACCTAAGTCTAAGCTGCCTCCGCTCCTCCTCGTGTTCTGACGCAGATGGAACTAGTTTCCAGGCAACTATCAGTTCAGTAGACTCCGCTGAAATCCACTGATTCTTCCTAACCTTTTATTTTAAGTTACTAGTAGATGTCACTGCTCTTTCCACAACCTTTTGGATATCACACTTAAGCTACCTTGGGGTCGGTATCATTTTTATGGTTGACCAGTACCTCTAATTGTTCCAGAAGTATATTCTTAACTTTTTCATCATCAAGTTGGACTCTAAGGGGTTTTCTTGATGTGGCTTTTCCACGTCCACTAAGACGTAGACAAATACGTGCTTGAACTGGAGCATGATCCGAGTCTAAACATGTGCTCCAGAATGAGCGACAGACTTCAATCGAGCCTCTCAAACAATGACCGGTGGCAATGTGGTCTCTATGATCCCATCATTGAGTCGGTTTGGGGGATCACCGTGTCCGAAGACATTTTCCTCTATGATTAAAGTTGGTGCTTACTAGAAATAAACGGTTATCTGAGCACAGATGCAACGGACGGTCGCCATTATCCGTTCATTGAGCCGCAACACTGTAAGATCTGCCTAAATGCCTTTCGGTTTGGTTTAGTCTACTTACTTGAGCAATGAAATCACCTGCCACTATTACTACATCAGAGCGCTTAGCTTTTTGAAGGTTGCAAAACTTCCTATTAGAACCATTGATAACTTTATCCGAGTTGCAATCAGTAAGAGCGTAGGCAGAGACGATGAAAAGGCGATGTCGTGTGCCCTATCTTTTTTAGTCCTTACTTTTCCGCTTAGTTAGACGTTGCACAAGAGACATGGTAGTACCTAAAATTACATGTGTTCCAGTCATTATAACTCGACTGAGTCATCATAGTGGGCAAGCTTGCCTGTTACCGCTCCTGGAGGGGTATAGGCCACCCACTAATATTCTCCAGTTCTCCGAGCAGTGCGTTCTTTGGCCTTGCTATTTTCTGTTTTCCCTTAGAATTCCAGGCTAACGCTTGCTTCTGATGCAGTTTGGTGATTTCCTCATTATATGTCCTATTCACTTCCAGCATCTCTTCCTAATTTTCTCCTCAGCATAAAGCTAGTTTGTTCTCTCCCACAGTAGTCTGTCGCTGTTGGCATCCGGCTAACAGATATTGAGTATTTTGCGTAGACAGTTGTTTATAAATACTTGTACCTTTTTGATTGTGGTTGTTGTAATTGTCGAAGTTTCATCTCCGTACAGTAGAACTGTCTCGACGTTTGTATCGAAGATTCTGACTTTAATGTTGGTTGACAGTTGTTTTGAGTTCTATATGTTATCGAATAGTAGAAGTGCTGTTCTTTATTTTTCAATCCTCGTCTTTACATCTGCATCAGATCCTCCGTGTTCATCGATAATATTGTCCAGGTACGTGAAAGTTTTCACCCCTTACAGAGTTTCTCCATCAAGTGTGATTGGGTTGGTGTTTTCCTTGTTGTATCTGAGGGTGTTGCTTCTTCCCTTGTGTATGTTGAGGCCTACTGCTGCAGAGGCTTCTGCTACACTGAATGATTCCACCTGCATATGTTCGTGTGTATGGGATAGAAGAGCTAGGTCATCCTCAAAATCCAAATCGTTTAGTTGTATGCAAGCTGTCCATTTTATTCTGTGCTTCCCCTCACATGTCAAGGTCTTCATAATCCAGTCAACCACCAGGAGAAAGAGAAAGAGTGAAGAGTAAGCAGCCATTTCTGACTCTGGTCCTCACTTGGAATGCGTCTATGAGCTGTCCTCC
The DNA here is from genome assembly GCA_944470415.2 of Schistosoma rodhaini. Classification (NCBI taxonomy): domain Eukaryota; kingdom Metazoa; phylum Platyhelminthes; class Trematoda; order Strigeidida; family Schistosomatidae; genus Schistosoma; species Schistosoma rodhaini. The sequence continues at coordinate 67,855,775 of OX104044.1, forward strand.
ATACATGACTATACAGTGTAGTCCGTCGTATGAATTCTGGACAGTGTTGTCGATCTTCTCTGGTTCACCATAAAGTCGAAGAAGGCTCCACAAATTCTTCCTATCCATATTGTAAAATGCTTTCTCATAGTCAAGGAAGTTGATGTTATAGTGACGAATTACATTCAATTGATTGCTCAATGATGATCTGTAGTGCCTTGTTTTGGTCTGCGCACGACCGATCCTTACGGAATCTGGTCTGTTGATCTCGAAGTTTGGTGTCTACTGAATCTTTCATCCGCTTCAGCAACACTATTTAAAACTTTTCCTGGTACCAACAGTAGTGTGATGCCTCTGTGGTTTGTATGTTTTCTCAGATCTTTCTTTGGGATTTTGATGAGATATCCTTCTTTCCATTCTGTCAGTGGCACTTGTTCTTCCTTCCAAATCTTCCTGAATAGAACGTAGAGCATGTTTGCAGTTACTTCTATGTCTGACTTTAGTGCTTCAGCTGGTATGATGTCAGGTCTTACGGCTTTCCCACTTTTGATTTGTTTTATGTATATAAGAAGCTATTTTCATGTTAAAAGATAACATATTTTTTAAGTTTAATCACCAATTATATTTTATTTCTTTCATGAATTATTTCGTGAAGCGTTTCATACAATTATACTTTTATTTTAAATTTGCCATCATATTGACACTGGTAGATATGTATATGTCAAGCTTACAGGGATAAAGAGGTGACAATTATGACTGATAAATTAATCGTCATTCATATGTTATTATCATCTTAATAATTGTTTTATTTCTCCATCATATCTCTCACACACATTTAGTTTTTTAACTCATAATCGCTAAGAAAGGAAACAATCAGGATTTTTCTGCTCGTTCTACATCTTTTCTATCATTTTTCAAAAAAGTTAAAAGGATGTCCTTGGGCTCTGAGTTCACCAACTAGGATGAATAAGGAAACTGATTAACAATTAATCATTTGGAAGGGGGTTTGTGGAGATTTCAGTATTTTTCAAAGTTGAAATCATGAGTCAATTGAAGCTAGACCACCATCGAAAACCTGGAAGCACTGGACGGCCGTTTCGTCCTACTATGGGACTCCTCAGCAGTGCGCATCCACGAACCCGCTCTCGCGAGATTCGAACCCAGGACCTACCAGTCTCGAGCCGAAACCCTTAACCGATAGACCACTGAGCTGGCATCCAACGGTGTTAATGTCTAACTTCAAGTGATCCACGAATAATAAATGCTTTATTACATAGTAATAGTTAATTCATGAAAAATATTGGTTTGAGGGTTAGTTTCCTGGGTTCTAATAACATTATGAGTTGTGATCAGTGGAGTTCAGTCGTGTTTAGTGGAAAAAAGTTACCCACCATTGGGACTGAAATATGATTGTACAGTACGCGATCTCGCACTCAGAGGTTTAAACCATTAGATACCGATCAAGTAGTTTAAATGCTGAGCGCTCATCTCGAGAACTAACCACCCTTATTTCGATCCCTGATGGCTCAGTCCTGAATGCATACTACTGTAAACACTCCCATACTAGGACGAAACAGTTATCGATTGCTTCTTAGTTCTCATTAGTTGTCTAACTTACGTCAGCTCGTGATGTGAACTTGAAAAAAAACTCATTTTTATACTCATTCTGTTGATAAATTTAAAATTACTCTACTCTTTTGTTCATTTTAACAAAAACACTGTATAGGTTCAATGATATACATAAAACTACATGACAAAATGTGTAATACAATGATGCTTTACTCAATCTAGTGAATACATCCCCATAAATGTATCAAAATAGGTTATAGAAAGTAGATAGAAAAGTAATTCAATTTTATCATTCAATATTATTATCAAGCTGTACATCTTTATTGATTTCTTTTTACACCATAACCTAATAATGAAATCGTTTTATTACATCATTATGTTTATTTATTGTTCATGTTGTTTCATGTAATTAAACCGTAAAATTTTGATTGTATAGCTCGATCATTTATCGTTAAAAGATTATATAGCTAAATTCGATGTTTCAATTGGTTAAATGGGAATTTCAAATGCATTTAGCAGCCTAAACATAAAAACATTCGAAAATTTAATTGTTTATATTAATTTCAGTTTTGAATTGTGTACAGTATTGGAAAATAATATGCAGAGAGACTATGTATGACATATAACATAGTGGAGTTATGGTAACCATAGTATTACAAAGTTTAAATAAAAATCTGGTGATTGATTGGGATTTATTTTTATTGAAATAAAAATTTATACTTTGTTCGTATTATAGATTTTTCAAAATTAATCACGTCTTGCAATGAGAAAATTTAAAAGTTATTTTATTCTCGATTGTAGTCTTTCTGTTCTGTAAAAATCATATACACTGTACACACTTGTTGATGTTTAGCCAAGGTTGCATCTAAACAAGTAGCTGTTAGGTACGAATTGTGTGATTGAGGTTCATTCGATTATTTTAGCCAGTGGTCAGAGGCGTTAGACTTAGAATCATTCTTAATAGCACAGATGCCTTCACTTTTTATCTTTCCTCACATATTGATTCTGAAAATTATGTTTGAATTTCTTGCTCTGTTAGTTCACTCTTTCTTTACGAATTATGTTGTCCATGTCTAATGGGCTCTACTACCACTGACACTGTTTGTACTTCTACTACTGTAATAACAGTCTGTTTTCCTATTTACACGAATGGGACGTTAATTTACCTTAGACGAATATCTACACTAGATTCCTTCCCAGTGTCTACTCTACAGGACTTCAACTCAACTCAGATCAAGAACACGTGATCAGCCTGACTAGAACGTAAATATATTTCCATACCAAAACCGACACAATCCAACAACAAATGGACAATCAATCAATAATAAATAATAAGGATAGGGGGATATATAACTCATCTGACACCTGTCAGACTATCTACATGTCTGACTAGGCAGATAACCAATCAAGTACTCTGAAATTTGTCTTGATAATTTCATCTCAATGTACCAATATGAAGTGGAGACTTGATCCGATGCTGATATATGGTACGTTCTGCATTGTTCGTGATTGATTAACTGACTTAAAAAAACCTGTATTTTGATTACTGTCAGACTGTTAATCAATTAATGGATGAAGTTTGTAGTGTGTGATAGTCTTCATCTTTAGTCCATTCGTGGGATATTCAATTAAAGTTCAAGCTGGATGATCTTAATAGATGATAATTATTACATTACAACCTACTAAGTAAACTGTGGAGTACAGTCCAATACATTTAGTATGCATACTTTCAAACGGTTGATGATCTCAACTAGCCAGAAAGATAGCGTTTTAAAAAAGCTGAGTAGGAAGAGATATTGTTGAATATTAAAAGAAATATTGGCAACTCACGTGTATTTACAGGCATACAAATTAATCCTGATAGGAAAGTGTTACTGAATAATTGACCTGCACACTATAGCTCACTCATACTTAAATTTGACTAAGCTCACAATCTTGACTCATCATCACATAGTTTGTTTGTTTTATTCAACTTATCAAGCTTTTCTTCATTCAGCATTGCTCTAACACTGATTATTTCACGATACAATACAATGGTTTTACGGTTAAGTTCCTACATTAACATCACTCCACCAAGTGAATTTCCGAATGCAGACTTGTATGTTTCTTTTTTTTTAACGTCAGTACGGTTACGCCATTTTTTTCACTACTCTACTTTGTGGTAGAAAAAGTTACGCAACCCAACAGCGCGACTATAAACTATCAATATGCACTGCATAATAAACACGTGCTGGTAAATTATTGAAAATTTCTATCTGGATGGCTCATACATTTACACATTGTTTTCAGCTGCTTTGCTAAAATACACTATATTTTCTGTTTATCAATCACATGTAACATAATTGAACATATTTTACCAAGTAGATCTATATATGAACCTAAATCATCTACTTTCACTCCATTCATACAGGTGCTAGTGAACAGTCATCTTGTGAACTTCACTACGCAATCCATCTATAATTTCATATTGAAGTATTATACCTTATCAGCTTTTTATCATTGGTAAATATTTTCATACTACATCAGATATTAATGCTAATAATTGAAAAATTGATTTATCTTCAATTGTTACTTGGCATTATTCATTGTTGAATAGTGAATTTCAGTAGTTTTCATGTAATATTCAAATTTTGCGTAAATGAAAGTGGAGAAATTCATTAAATTAGTGTAACTTAAAAACTAAATATTTTTTTCTTTAAGGGACACTTTCTTTTTTAGACGTAGACAAATATTATTGCCTGGGTATAGACTCATTTTCATGAACATTACTTGACAATTATGATCTACTTTTTAGGAAATGTTTATAATTAATTTCCGTCAAAATTAAATGTTTTAGTGAATGTGTTACCGATACTTTTCGTAATGTATTCACTTGTCTTTGTTAAACTCTCCATATTCGGACGTTTCATAGCTGCAATACTGAAAGGTTGACCTTGAAATATTGTACTTACGATGTTGTGTGATAAGAATCTTAAACTTTTTTCAATGTATCATATTACCTATAGCTAAGCAGTAGACTATTCCCAAACTAATATGAGATCCTTGTGCTGTCCTCGAAACATACATTTGGCATAAACTAAGTATTAGATATCATTAATTAAGTAAGCAAGTTGTACTATATCAACTATAACCATGGTTGTGCAAATCAAAGGGTCTTGTGTTATTTTTCATGGTCAACTTTTAGTGCTCCTGTTATTTAATTAATTCGACAGATTAATTTTGTCGTACTTCTCAGTGTTATCATGTTTAATGTTTTTCTACATAGAAATGAACTGAAATAACAGTCAAGAAATAAAAAATTTAATGATCCAAGTGAATTATTGTCTATGATGTCGAGAGAAAAGTAATAAAAAAGTAACTAACAGACTTACATTAATCGTATTTGCCGTCTTCATGTACAAATGATCTTAGAAGCTGTGTAATTTTTTTTTCATAATATACAATATAGTGGTAATATTTGCAATAGATACCCATGCTTGATCACCGGAGGACAAGTAAGAAGAAAATGTAAAAGATGAAATCTCAAGTTGTAAGAAGTTGTCTAACTATACATATGGTATTTATGATTGGGAATTTCTGTGAGTGTGCGTTCGAGCGTATTTTTTGTAAGAACGGCACTGAGATCGTAAGAAAAAATTAAATAGAACAGTACTGTCTCGACATTCTCTTTTGTTTATTTAAAAATCACGATGTAGCACTAGATTTTCCAGGCTATTACTCCTCGCATTTTTGTTTTAATAAAATGTTGATGTCTTTTTACAGAAGCAATCGTGTGAATCTGCTTGGTACAGATGAATATTTCGCGTAAGTCTGTTGCTTATTTTTCTAAATCATTGTTCCTTTAACAAATTGTCGTTACGTTTTCATTGTCGATATTATATCCCACACCCTATGCGCTTGTGGAAATATTACACTGGAGCTGTTGCGCAAATGTCTAGGCAGTGGCACCAATTCCCTCAAGATTTTATGTACTTCTTGCCGACGATTTCCTACTAGCATGAAACTTAGGTTCAAGGTTTCCTATCGACGACCTTCAACCACCGAGCTTATTCTACACATATTCCAAGTGACCATCTGTCCCAATATAAATATTGATTGATGTGAGTTGTGCGAATAACTTTTTCGCTGGAATCAGGAATATAATAGGAAGTATTAATTGGGGTTCTTAAGTGATGTCGACCTTAGTGGTGGTGCATTTGAACCATGATATGTCGAAGTCGATTAATATAATAATAGGAACGGGTTTGCACTGATAACACGGCTCAAAAACAAACAAAACCGCTCCCTTCTCCTAAGTACCTCATAGCTCACTGATCCGCAGAATATCAGATAACACCTATGAATATTTAATATCTAATAAATATATCAATTTTTATATACATTTTTAAGGAAGCAAAAAATAAGTGATTGAGGAATTTGTATTGATTAAACAAACAGGAGAATAAATTGTCTACCCCGTAGCAGCAGAAATCGAGATTTTCTCTACCTACGTAAACTTATTTAGTCATTAGCTCATGAAGGCTGAAGCGACTTCGCGAATAACTAGAGTATTAAGTGGATCCATTAGTTATTTTTCCACATTCTAGAAATAGATATAGCAGAAATATCCTGATACATAACTATCACAACCGTAAAATACATAATCATACATTCACAAATTTCCATCTGAGTTTTCGTTTGACAGAACTAGGTCTGTTGAATACTTTATACCTATTAGAGAGGATATGTAAGTTTATAAAAAATGATCGTCTTCATTATCATTTTAAGTGACAACTCTCTGAAGACCTTTAATAACATGATAGAACTGATTGACACTGGATCCTTCCATTCATATCGCCTCAAAAGCAAAAGATTAAAAGTATAAAAGCTTCTTGTACAACTGTTACTTTATGAAATTGAAGGTATCTTGTCGTTAGGATATTTTCAAACATATTCATTGGGAATTCCTATCACTCTCCTAAATTTTATAGTATTTCTGGCCTATAGTAATAAGAAATGTAAACTCATGTGAAGTATCAAATTTATTCACATAGACACTCTGATACTGAATGTCTTTTTTCTAATTTTATTACTATGAGATAAATAATATCTTAGTAAATTGTACTCGATATGATACTAATATAAAGATTCCTCTAGTACAATACATATAAGAATTTCAAATACAGAACAATATATTTGCGATCGTTTTAAAAAATAGACAGTTAAATTGAACTCACTTTTTACATATTTTGTCGTATAGATCAAGTGAGTCAGAATCTCAATGCTCATTTTCATATGACCACAAGATTTGTTCACCTGAAATAAGTGCACGTGATTCTAACCGAAAAATGAATCATGAAAATACAGATTTATGGATTTTAAAATCAACGGAATCATTTGCATCTTCAGCTGCTCTTTCTCCAACCAATCCTCAAAATCTCCAATTCAATGTGCATTCTGATTCACAAAAACCAATGGAAGCGAGTATAAGTGATCCTTCTTTATGTTCTGACAATTTAAATAATATTCAATCTAAAATACCTCCACTATTTTCATCTCCATCTCATCAGTCACGGCTAGCTGCAAAACAACGTTTCTGTCTAGAACCTCCTAAACCTTTAACAATTGATCCTTTACGATTCATTGGTTCAAGGAACCAAGAACGAACGCTTATATGTGCACTGGATGATTGTTCTGAAGCTGTAGAACCTATTAAAAGCCCAGTCATATCTACGGCAAACGTATGGCCGATATGTAACACAGCAGAACTCAAATCAGTAGATTTGCCATCGAAAGTTTTATATGAAGAACTACTAATTCAATCTCCACATGGATGCACTAAAGCTTCATCAGATTATGAAAATAGTATTTATGAAAGTGACTCAGGAGATTGGCCTGGCGGTGACACTTGCAAATACACCAAACTTGAAGGAGTGCCATTAGCTACTCCTGAGGATGTTAAAGATGCGGACTCTTCAAGTATTCTCAATGAACCTCATTTCTACGAAACAATTACAGAAAAACACCTCAATCGCTCCTCATCGTTACAATGCCGTCTTCCAAGTGATTATCAATTCGTAGCTATAACTAGGAAACAAAAGTCTAGTGTTCGAATAAATAGTTGGAATTCCGATGCATCGATTTCTAATCCTTCATCAATTATTCAAACATCAATGAGCTCACCTTTAATTCGATCTACTGAGCATCTTAGCTGGGCTAAAATTAAACAGATTACTGTTAAAGAAGAGTTGGAAACTACACAAATCTCAAAGTCACCCAATCTAGCTAAGTTGTATGACAAACAAAAACATGTATACAGTGATTTAGATGATAGATATGAACGGGAATATTTCATTGATCCAAAGATACTTGTTAAAAGTCTCAGTAGGTGGGGCCTATTTGAAAATGATAACCAAGATACATCTAGTACAAGTAGTGCAGACCTTACTTCACAACCCATAATTCTACCGAAACCTGACAGTATTCAGCAATATAATGGGAAACTTTATGACATGAAAATAAAAAGCACTCGAGACGACCGTTCAGATCGAAATTTGATGAGATCTCACAAAACGACCAATTTCATTCAAACTCATCCAAATAGAGAATCCAGATCTTTAGATAGAATGAATTCAAACCCTTTAAAGATAGTATATCAAACAAAGCGAATTGACAATACAATATATCCTCATGTTATTCCTGTTATGTCTGAAAGTCCCGTTACCTTGAAGACTTCCCTGAAGGAAACAACCAGACGCAATCCTAAGTTAGTATCTAGGAGAAGGTCTACAGTAAGTCCAGATAGTGAAGGAGTATATGTGTTTCGAATCGTTGGGGAACCAGGAACAGATAATACATCCAACTTAAAACCTGTATTTAACCAAACACCCACCAGCTTGAATATTCAGAAGCATGTAAGTGAGAAAACAATTATTATGGGCAGTGACACAGGTGGAAGTGACAGGGTTTTGGTTTGATTCATTTAAGATTAAAGGTAAGTATATGTTGCGTTTGAGGATAACATATCAACAAGCATTCGAATTATCATAATATTTAGCTTGTAATTATCTAATCATGAAATAGGTATGGGTCATATGAAAAAATAAGAGATCACCAGTAACTGAATTTGTCCGCAAATTGATCTAATGTTCCATTTTTTTAATACCTGGCATCTTGCATTGCAATGGCTGACTTTACTTATAAGCTACCTTTCAAGGTATACGGGTTTAGATCAGAGATGAGTTTGCAACAAAACGTCACTGCAGATCCATTAGTATTGATTTACTATTTTCAGACAAAATCGAAAACTAGAAAAAATGGTAAATCCCACTAGTCTGTTAAAACAGACTAGTTCAAGTAGTAGGCGGTTTGGGAAGGGATAGGGGGTTTACAAATTTCTTCTGTACACATAAATTGGGGTGAAATGTACGAATTCCTATGGCTTCTGCTATATGAAGGAGACGGGAACGAACTCCGTTGGCAAATGATGGAGGTATACGATAGATCACTCGGAATGATTTCGATTTATCTACATCATGATCACTATCAAGTAGATATGCCAAGATAGAACTTAGTATTGTTTTTATCTAACCCTTCCCAAACCATCCTGGTAGATGTTCACTCATTCGTTGGTTAAGTTTCCTAGTAGTACGCCCGATATAGCTATCTCCACAGGAGTAGCTGAACTTGTAAATGCACATAAAGGAGGTCAACTCAGGTAACTTTTCCTTCGTTTGAGTAGACATCGCTGGTGACTCGAGAAAGTCAACGCAAGATTGACTGCGTAGAATGTCCTGCTAATTACTTTCGTAAACTTATCTTTCAGAGTATCACTAGCCACATCCCCGCTGAATTGTAGTTTCATGTATAAAGGTTTCTTTCGAACAGTTGAAATCTCAGACCTTCTTTCTCGTATTATACATGTACTTCTTAATGAACGCACTAGGGTAGCCGATCTCTGTCAGTGAGTTATTGATAAACTCCAGCTCCTGACTTAAAGTATCTACTGAACAGATCTTTTTTGCTCTACTAGTGAGGCATCTAACCAAATTTCTCTTATATCGGATAGGTCTAATGCTATAGAAGTGAGTATATTGACAGACAGAGGGACTCTTTCTATACACACTTCCACTTATCGAGCCATCACTTCGCCTTCTTAGTGTGACGTCAAGTAATAACGAAATTATATTTAGTCATTTAGGAAAAGATTACCACCACTTAGTGCTCATTGATATTTTTCCTATAGGCCTGGAAGTGGATGAAACGCTCCTAAATTCCACTATGTGCAACACTGATATTCTAAGCACAAATAGTTGTAGCTTGATTGGATTAGAAACCATGCGTCAGCTTAAAGATACACACCTATTCACTAGATGTGTACAACTGAAATAACTTGCCGTAAAGTTGATATCGTTTAATAACTTATTGACAACTGAAGTCAATATGGTACAGAAGAAGACAAAGGTCGTACCAATGATCGTCATTAAAAATAAAGGCACATTGACTTTCTGAATACTACCATGTTCACTATGAGACGGTTTCGCAGATGAACGGAAATTCCAAATTCTGATTACTACCTTTAATTGAGAATTATTTTGTATGAAAACAACGGTTTGACGGTTGATTATATCCAGGACTTTGGTATAATCCATTTTACGATTTCTTTTTATATTTTCAGGACATACTGGTCTTGAATTCCGAACTATGCTTTCAATATAAATAAACCTGAGCGCTTTCCAAACACTAGTCCAATATTTTCGGACAGACATATATTTCACAATAGGAATATTTTATCACGGTTCTTGTCCCTGTTTGGCTATATATATATATATATATATATATATAATCAGGCACCTTCGGATCCAGACCTTCATGTTGAAAATATATAGGGAGTGTTATTACAACTGATATTATTTCTTTCTTTTTCCTATTATCGAGTGTAATTCTTTTATGCAAGTGCATATTATGTGACAGACTAACTAATCTTTGCAGAATTACTTTTGCTTATTTATAATTTTACTCAATCTCCGACCATATATTGCGTTTTTCAGTAAAATAATTTATAAGTTGCTCTTATTTCCGCAGATTAGTTAGTAATAAACTGGATGTACTCAGATTGTGTAGATGTGAAATGGTCGTTTGTCAATTGTGTTTCAACTTTTCATGAGAATGATTAATTTTAAAAACAGAATGAAGTTTGTGAAATACTAAAGAAATAACAGGTTTATTATTTTCTGAAAAGGATAATTGGAAATTATGTACAGCGAAGTATACATGAAATTGGTAAATGTACAGGCTTTATGAAAAAATACATGGAATCTCACATTTAGTAGAGAAAAGTAATCTGAAGCTAACATCACATTTTATACAATAGTAAGATATTACGGTATATATATATAGAACGCCAGATGCCTAGCGAATTAGGCTAGTGTGAAAACTCATAATGTACAAAGATTTTATGATACAAGTTAGGTTGGGAACGTAAATGATTTTAGGAAAATTAGCCAACAAATAGTTAAACCATATTACAATCAGAAATCAAGTCGCTGTAAAAATAAAAATAAGAAACAAAGAAAAGACTCTTAAGGCTGAGAGCGCCAATACGTCCTATAGTAAGTACGTGTACGACGAAGTCTCGGTGCGCGAGAAAGTATGACCTGTATATCTCTGAGAGTTGCACGATGTGCCCTGAGACTGAGTGCTATTGAAAACCCAGACGTATTTGACACGCTATCACCAGTCCCACCGACACCGGAGACCAACGAGCTTGAATTTGCCGGTAAAGCTTCTAAACTGAGCTGCGTTAGATTAGGTCCTGATGTTACCAAACCTAATCGACTGGCACTGACAATAGAAAGGCGATTAGCAGTAGAAGCAGGTAGGGCACTCACCAAATTCGTCACACCATCTCGTGTTGAAAGAGAGGCTCCCAAAATATCTGTTGAAATAGGGTTTCCCATTTCATCTAAAGTATCTAGACGACGCTTGCGTTGTGGGCCGATAGCGTGAAGAGCTGTAAGATTGGCTTGATGTTGCTTCTCACGTTCATAATCTTCAGATGCTATCCGTCGAGCCATTTCCCTCATCTGCATTTGATGAGGATCTTCATTTCGAGAACGCGACTAAAAATGGAAAAGCGCAAAAAATAATGATTCATTGTGTTTTAAAAGGTGAAAACATTAAATCAACTAATGAGGACAAAAGCGTAAAATAGGGACTCCCGCGCAATTCATTTTACTAATATTAGCTAATGTTACGCTACAAGGGGCTTATCTACTAGATACCTAAAATTTGCAAAAATAAGTCTGTATTCGGCAAATAAATGAAGTTAAATATGATTACCTATCAAGATTTTTTTAAGATATATATTTTGAAACTTACTTTTGCAGCTTTCAAAATTAGATCCTTTTCTAATTCCGATTGCCTCATTCGGTCATGTTCATCCAACTTCTGAAGAAATCTCAATTGTTCACGAGTGTGATCTGTTTGAACCAAACGAGAATCCTCGCCTAAACGATCGAGACGATGTGATACTACAATCCTCAACTTTGATAAAAGATTTTTGATGAATATTTGCAAACCGTGGGCGAGACACACGATAGATTCTTCTGTTAGTGTTTTTATGCCATGAGATTCTAATATTTCCTTAACTTTTTCTGATGGGAAAAATGGATTGTCACGTGTAGGTGACATAGGGGGGTGACGGATATCGTCGCTCAAAAACGAGAGGTCATTCTGTTTTCGGTCCACGCCTTCTATTAGTACAGCTGATCCATTCAAGGAGAGGAGATTGGAGCCTACTTTGCTGTGAACAGCGGGTAGAATTCCAGGAGAATAAGTGTTAACATATCCAGATTTAGCACGAATTATAGGGGGTACAGATGCAGAAACACCAGCAACTGATTTTATCGATGCTAGGTTGATACCCAATGTTGCGGAAGTGGACGAAGCAATAATTGGTCGTAGGTTTTGGTAGTTTGGACGCGTACCGTTAATAGTCGATGTGAAACGTGTCGAGACCACTGTTGCAGCGGTTGCATTAGATACGACAGACGCTGAAGATGAAACACCACTAAAAGACTGAGCTAAACGATATTTTGCACCGGTGTTAAGACTTGAAGCTGCATCATAGTTTGTGGCAGATGTAATACACGTCCGGGGAGGAGCAGGAGCCAATAGTGGGGGTTGTGTTCGGGGTGTCGGAACAGTGACAGGACTACTTGGAATAACTGGCGATGAAACTGATGACATGAGTGTGCCTACTATGCGAGGAGTTGTATTCGTTGGCAGAGTAATACGAGGACCAGCGGGTATTGCTGAAGAAACTAGTGTTGTGGAAACCGCTGCATTAGAGCGGGGCTGAAGACCTAGGGTAGTTAATGTTGTTACGATAGAGACAGGAACTGCTGTGGGTACACCTGTGAAGATATCTTTTGGGGGAGGTTGTATGTTTGGGAGACGACAGACACCATTAGCTAGATCTCTTCTAAGTAAATCTATGTTGTCCTTTATGAATGGGGCGAGGTCCATACCAGGATTGGCACTTTTAAGATTGCTACGTAGTTGTGCACTGAACGAACTGGCATCAAGTTCTCCATTCTATATAAACAAAGTGAATGGTAAAAACTTGTGACACATGAAGTCGAAAGTAAATAATAATGAAAAGATCGATTGATAAAACAGCGGGGATATCCGTCCACGGAACTGAATACGGAATCATAAATGGATATTTATCAAAATAAAATATCACTGCTCAGGTGATTGAATTAAAGGTAGTAGTAATCTACTATTTTTTTAAAATCTGACTTTCGGTTACTAAATTGTAGGTTTACCTATTTTGATTTAGGCAACCGGATAGTTGAAACAGCCATTATATCTAGTGTAGTTTTTTTTAGGATTTGAGTGTCTGAAGTCGATGAGTTAATATTTTGCTTGTCATAACAATATAATGTAAGGGATATTTGAACGCTACATAATAGATCACTATGTTAACATCTAAGGAAAGGATATAAATATTTTGGGGTTATAAAAGTTATCTTAATTTGAATATATCTAACGTATCTAATGAGTCTTGAATTTCATGTAAGTAAATACTGTAGTTCTAAGACAAAAAAATCGCTGAAGTATTTAAAACCACGAAACGGAGTTTAACGACAGATATACAGATTAGGGGTTTAAATCTCACTCCAGCTGTTGTGGTTTAGGGATTCGAAGAGTAATGTTAACACTCATACAATATACATGCCATGCAGTTTAAAAACGAAACCTGTGCACGATTACTGAATTGTGAATTGTACAAAATATAATGTAAAGCAAAGTGAATTTAGAATTTATTTAGTTAAAAACTCACCACTAATGCTTGAATTAGCGTTGCTACTGAGCTATGAGTGCTAACTGAGACATTCTTCGATAGTTCTAGCAATTGGTTAAAAAATCCCACTAGTTTAGTTGAGGAACCCGACTGAGATGTGACAACTCCTGATTATAAAAACAAATATCAGAAAGTACCTCTTGAAAAAGTTTCCAAGCGGTCAAAAAGACTAATGAAGACAATGGAAAAAAATATGTGGACACTTACTTGAAGCTTCCAAAGAAATCAACTTCGCAATAATTTGTCTCAAGAGGTTCCAATGTTCCACGCTAGTCAGCTAGAAGGTGGTATGACTAAAAGGGGTGAATTTCACGTCCCCATTGTCACATACCATCAACTGTACCGTAGGAGGAAGGTATTTACCAAATATAGAGTTACTTGGTTCTGAGAACTCCACATTACTAATGCCTTATATATTTATGGTTACCAGGGTACGTTAAAAAATGAAAAGCTGACAATCCGAAGTTGAAAATAAAAACTCAAAAGTCATCTCTCGAGGTTTGGGTTCAAACTCCAAAGTCAACTGAATCGTTAGAATACATTTCGGCCACTGCGTGAGATTTAGGATCAAATCCTCCAAGGTCTTTAACAAAGGGATATGATTATTTTGTGATGGCTTCAAGTAATAAGTCTACACTTTATGAAATGACTCCAATCAGCGGTGCATAATCTCATGAACTGATGTCTTGATTGGGTCAGCTTGCTGGCAAGCTCGTTTGGGTTTCTTCAACTTTGCTTTTATCTCAGGTGGAGTGTTCGTCTGTCTACTAGGGCCAAGGAAAGTTTACTGCATAGTGGTTTGTTTTTAATTACGTTATGGTCGTAAAGCATGGGCAGAATTGCTATCTGTCGATTCATTATGAATCGCCAATTAGGGTCCTAGAGATTGTGTAATTTAGTGGATTGAGAAATTATCAAATGTGAGTCAGAAAAGAAGCCATTAGAGTTTCTGCTTTGCATTTATTTTATATCCTACATAGAAGTGAGAGGAACTCAAGTCACTAAATAACTCCGAGCTGCTATTAAATTGCTACAAATGACAATAAAGATAAGGCTTCGGATTTTAACTAGATGAACTGAATATTTCAAGTGTTTTGATAGTCTGATGTAAAGCTGACCCATATATATATATATATATATATATATATATATATATATAAAATTAAGATGGAAGACTTACTTGGCATAACAGGAGTGGTGGCAAGTACACCATTTGGCTGGAGTACAGTTTGTCCAACAGCCAAACTCCTAACTTGCATCACACTCGGAGCACTTGGAAGGACATTATTAGTTATCCCAGATTTAGGAAGCAAGTACACCTGGTTAACCATGGGTGGTCGAGGTACCTTCATAAAACAAAATTATGTAAGGAAGTCATATAGAAATGTACCACCGGGAATGAACCAAGTATGGAAATAGTTATTTTTCAAATTTAAATGGAATTTTTAAATAGAAAATAATGGGATATAACCATCCTTTCTGCATTTTTATATGGGAAGGTTTCACAATGTGTGGACAACGATATCAAAAAAGTGATCTTATGAGGTGTTACGGAAGAACAGCATTGGTTGACTTGTTCAAAGTCTTTTGACCTCTGGGAATATAGTCAACAGATAGGAATACACTGGTACATGAAAAGCAACAACTGTCACTGACAGTAATCTAATTTCCTACTACCAAGCTGTTAACACCCTTCAGTTGATTAACTCGATACGTATTTGCCATACCCAAAGGGGCTTAGTTGTCAAGTAAACCAGCTTTCAATCAATCTCGTTTTCCAGACTTCATCAACTTACTTTACTTTGAGCAATCAAGTGACATCGCTAACCATGATACAAAAAGTGGATCGAAGTCAATTACATGGATATGTGCTTGGTTACTAAGTCGTAGTGTCAAAATATCGAAAGTTCATAGACCTAGTTAAAATATGCTACACTGAGCTGACCAAACCAACAGTCTAGTAAAAAATACGTCATTCGCTGATCTTAATATTTTTAGTGAATTATTTATCCTGAGAATAAAGTATAGCAACTCGGACCGATGCATGAATTTACAAATTTCTAAGACGTTTTGTTTCATGTGTTTTAAGGAACAACACAAATTTCTCAGCTATCTTATTATGAGTCTTCATTCAGTTATTGCACTACACTTCA
Organism: Schistosoma rodhaini; assembly: GCA_944470415.2. Taxonomy (NCBI): domain Eukaryota; kingdom Metazoa; phylum Platyhelminthes; class Trematoda; order Strigeidida; family Schistosomatidae; genus Schistosoma; species Schistosoma rodhaini. The sequence goes on from OX104044.1 coordinate 67,871,825, forward strand.
ATTCAGAAAAGTGAGTAAATTTGTTTAGTCTAAAGTATCAACATCTTAGTAAGTAATATCGATATTAAGTTGGCTGACAGGTTTAATACTTTGATTTACCTGAGTCTTCCGAACTTTTTATGTTATCTTGTTCCGCATACCATAGTACAATTATTATGATTAAGGGGAGGAACAAACCCTAAAATGCTCAAGCATCTAACTAGCGACTACATAGAAGCTGTATTATAGGGAAGTAGACTAGCAGTTGAGTCGACTGATTAGAGAAAATCAGTTGTAGCAGGATAGATAATAATTAACTCATCAGTCATAAGGAAGACTAAACAGTATTGTTTGGGTTGAATTATTTTTCTTATTTGATCATATGTACAAATATTTGTGGATTCCCCTCGTGATCTTCAGAAACTCAGTGACTGTAACCGATAATTTACTGTGTTCAGCCTTGCACTAATTTGACGCAATAAAAGGATAGCGCTGTATCATACAGTTCACAGGTAATTATGAAAAATCATATAATTTTTATTCAGGCAAATTCGATTCTATGCTTTTATTGTCCTTAATACTGCAACTGTGGTAAGCATTTCTCTAAGCACACAATAACAGATTAGCCTCAAAAATGGCAAGTGAAACAAAGTTGAGAATGCAGTGAGATTATAATCATACGATACCATGGATAATGAATTCCCGTAGTATCCCTTTAGCACTGATGGTTTAGTGATAATGTACAGACGCTCAGCACTTCATTGATCGATACCAAAAAGATCTGAATGGACTTTGTATTACCTAGCAATATCAAATACACATAAGCGATAAAGTTTCACTTAATCCCTATGCTTCAACTCAAAACATACCTTGAAGTGTTGCTGGCATACCATCAATCATGATGACCAAAGACAGACTGTTGGAAACTTATCGAAAGTCCAGTCGCAATATATACCAACTACATACAACTGGATATGTTTGCCACCTCCTAACACAGAAGAATCAGAGAATTTATTTTATCTACATTATTACTTGTCATTAATTTTAATTTGATCAAAGGATGACTAATTTATGGACAAATCAATTACATTAAAGATAGCACGTCTTGGATTTTATCACGAAATTCATTCACTCATTTCGTTAAATATCATTTTGGAATTATGGCTGACGTCATTACGTGAAAGCATTAAATCTAATTCCTAGCCTTAACATTCAACTAAATCCCAATGCTAATTCCACACACTAATATATAACCTTCATTTACCCCTGGTAGGTAGGTTTTGTATTATTTTATTTAAACACAAATATTGGTACAAGAAAGCACCAGATACATATGCGCCACACTTCATTTGATTTGTGTGAGGGCTGAGATACTGCCCATGTGCCCAAACCGAAGCAGGTGGTTTTCTTAGGGGATCACACCCGGAGACTTTGACCTGAAGATCTAATCCACAAGGCAGTGGAGCATCGTGAGAAGATGCATTCTCATGGTAGCCGGTAACCAACGATTGGTTCATACGCTATTTGTTCCTTCAGGATACTGGAGCCCATGTGCACCATTGGTTTGGAATCAGGGTTTTCCAACTCCCCTAGGTGGACTCAACGTGTCCACCAACCTGGTTAAAGCTCCAGACATTCGCTTTTCGTCCTCCCAATTTCGTAAACAACACCCCATCACAAGAAGGCAGTGAGTAGGACTTCTCTGGCAGAGGCTATATACGCGTGGCCATGTGAGAGCATTTCGAGAGGGAGAGCGATCTCTCCCCACTCTCGGCCGTACCAGGGCATTTGGGGGCGGTAAGTAGGTGGACATTCCAAGGTCATTTAAGCGTTGCTCAAAGGCCGTTCATAAACTATAGTCTTACTGATCAGAGCAGTAGGAAGAATCATGCTACGAACTAAATACTGGTGAAACATCCAGAACAGGATGTGATAAGTCCGAACCCTGAAATCTAATGATCAAAACACGTCTATTATTGAGGCACAAAAATATTTCTCAACAACCGTTGAGCCACTACAACTATTACACCAGATGCCTTACGATTATAAGTACTAGGGAACCGTAAACGAATAAATAAGGGGGTTCCGAAACTAAGGAACCTTTTGAAATGACACCGAATATTAACAACTGTTTGCTTTCCAAAGGATGTTAAGTTTGCCAGCATCTCAACTCTGTAATAAAAAATCCTGTGTTACGTAGAGGAAAACTGACTTAAATTATCTCCAAACAAGACTACCAGTTTTTAAGGGATAGAATATCAGTCTATGAATCCTTGTGGTAAAAACCTACTGACAGTTAATAACTAAATAGCATTTTAAGAGGATTTATAGAACATTCTGCTTAGTTAAGATGTTGCAGCAAGAATATTAAATCAGCGATCTGCCTGGCTATATATATTCACGAGATACCTCTATGGATTATCACCTGATATCGTCCAAGTTGAGGGTGCAGTGTAATCAGGACGCAATTGAAGACACTACAAAAGTTATTTCGGACTCGTACAGCTTTTCTTAGATAAATAGAACACGATAGTGATAGCAGCTCCTTTAAGGAAGTGTTTAGTGAAATCACGCAGTGAGTTGCAGTCTTGCAAGTTTACATAGTCTGAACCCCGAAATTAGGTCTCCGAGCCGACTAGTTCTTTTTTTACCAAAAGAACTTTGAGAGATTTCGGGAACTTCGAAGTGCTCGAGTAATTCAAGACCCATTGCTCTTAAGATGGTATGTGAAAAAAACCTTTGTGAGATATGTCAAAAACACTCTATGGATTTCTATTTCCACAGAATTCACTGTAAGTATCAAATCATTAGACCAATAGTTTTGACCTTAGTTTTGTGTAGAATAAGAAATGAAACTGGACGCTTGGGACCAACAGTTGTAGTACTAACGATTACACTTATCAGAAGACAATGTTACTAATATCCCTTCTTAACCACCCACCGCCTAAACTTCGTAACAGACAACTGTGCCCGCACCCCATATGTCGGGTAAAAAATAAAAACGATAATTATGACGCATTTGTCTAAAGTTTATATTAAATTTTGAATTGGTAAAATACATCACGTAAGTGAAGCAAAGAAATTTTCTTTATGTTCAATACCATCCACAAGTGTGAAAAAGGTCACTCCAACACACCTTAAGACAAAATTGACACGTTTAATTGCCACTGTGCGTTTTAGCAATGAGTCAAAAAAGATACGTTAGGCACGTATATTGCATATGACATTGATCCTATTTATAATGTTGTTCTAGCTTCGTGTTATAATACAAGCCAAATGCGTAGCGTGGTAAGGCATTCATGTTCCTACTATGCGAATGTTAAAGCTGAGAAAAAGCATGTTATTTCTAGGTAATTGACTAAGAAATTTGGTGATGTGTAGTCGAGACAGACAACTTCCAGGGAATGCCAACGGCCAGCAACACAGATCCGTATGGATGCAAATCTAGGAATCTACAAGTTTTCGGTTACTTGGTCGGATGAAATCTGAACTTACAGAATAGTCAATTCTAGATGAGACCACGGATTAGGTACCACTTAATGTGATCATCAAATGTAAAGATGATCTGATCTGCATATAGATAAGCAGCTAGGACTCTCCCTACGTCTTCAAAATATTCCCAGTGTTTGTCTATAAAAGGATTGTGAAGTGGAAGCTAAGGGACGTCGGAAACTACCTACTGAGAACTCTGGCGTCTTACAGACGGTACAAAAACAAAGGTTGACGAGACCTCAATTCCTTAAAACATATCACTTACGTTGGCAGGGACAATATTTCCGAGAGGCCTTGTCTGTGCACGAATACTGGACAGCGGTATCCGGACGGGCACTGGCAAATGTTGTTGTTGACCTACATAGATAGAAGATCACAGCAAATGATTTGTCTTGTGCAAGTTGAAGTTACATGACTTAACAACAAAACAGAAATCTTGGAAAACAATGCGCAACTACATAATAAAATGCATAGATTAAACACCAGAACTCGTCTTATACGCCCAACCTGCAGGCCGATCACCCATAACTTAAAAGCCGCGCTCGTTGATCTAGCGCACCATTTAAAGCAAGTTAGTATACCAAGTTATCCCAATGAAGCGTGAAAGATCACCTAACTGAGTGTTTTGAATAATAATAATTAGCTTCATATGTATTAGTGTCAATCAAGTGTTTATAAATGTTTGGCCTATAGTCTATGTTATTACACTTCTAGGATGCTTCTGTGTCTCTTAAATGAGTCAATTGAAGGTGCAGACACCACTGCTTCGGATAACGGGTTCAAATAACTGATGAATAAGAGCGGAAACCTGTATACCACGGGTATTTCGTTCGTTCTTGGATTTTCTACTCGCCTGCTATGTCCTCTGAGATGTCCCGCCCAGTGGGAAGAAAAAAGAATATACTAGGTCCAAAATAATTTCTTAGTATTCTATACGTCAAAATCAGATCACCTCCTAATCTGAGATAGGACAGAGTAAAGAAGTCTAGCTTCTCAAGCCGCCCTTTGTATGGTAAACCCCGGAGTTCTGGAATTGTACCAGCAGCTGCCCTCTCTGATTTTTCCAGGTTATCCGAGTCACCTCTTAAACATAGGCTTGCAGCCTGAGCGCGGTTTCCAAGTTTAGTTCTCACTAAGGTTGTGTATACTGTATTGAACATGACAACACCTCCTTTGGTGAATTTTCGTCTTAAAGTTCATAGGGTTCTACACCCCTTAGCTGCAACCTTCCGGAAGTGGTCCCTGGTCTTAAGATCACGATTCACTGTCACCCAAGGATCCTTGTGAGACTGGACCACTGGAACAGGCACTAACCCTATGCTGTACCTATCGGCTTTTGTATCCTCAAAGTACTTGTACACACACTTTGCAGCACTGATAGTCATCAGCCACTCTTTAGACTAGTTAATCACAATACTTAGGTTTGCCTGAAGTGCGCATGCATATGCGCTTCCTGCTATTTCTCGCCAGATTTTTACATCGTCAGCGTATATTTACATCGAGGAATCAACTATACTGGGGAGATTATTTACATACGATATAAATAGTAAAGGACCTGGGACAAAACCTTGAGGTACTCCATTCAGTACTGATCTTCAGGTGGAGCACATGGAATTTATTCTTACTTTCTGTATACGACCTACCAAGAAATCTTTGAGCCATTTTAAAAGAGGTCCGCCAATACCAAAATTTTCTAACTTCAAGAGTAGTCTATTTGTCGGCACCTTATCAAATGCTTTGCTGAAGTCTATGTACGCCATATCCACTGATTTTCCGTTGTCTAGAGCCTTTGTTCAATGCTCCCTTGCTATATCGAGTTTTGGTGTGCAAGATGAACCTTTTCTGAAACCATGTTTTCTGTTTAACAAGTTGTTGGTTTCCACGAATGTCATTATGGTCCTTTTGACTATTCCTTCCAGTATTTTAACTACAACACTGGTGAGGCTGATAGGTCTACAGTTTGATGGAAGTTGTCTCTATCCTGTTTTATATATGGGAGTGACGATTGCATTTTTCCAGTCCGTGGGTAACACACCTTGGTCAAGTGACAAATTGAATATTACAGTCAATGTGGCTGCAATATATTATCCAATATGTCTCAGAATTTAGGGATGTAATTCATCCGGTCCTGTTGTCATTTCCGTGTCTATAGTGCTGGGAGCCTTTACTACATAGTCTCGATCAAAGTCCACTGTGAGTAGACGGTTTGTTGACTTTGTGTTTGAGTTTAGTTCTTCGTCTGGATGATGTTCCTGAGTGAAAACTACCCCAAAATAGTTTGTCGTAGTCCCTGTTTTTTCTTGATTGTCCTCTCTTAATTCAGATTCACTCCCTTCCTCAACTAGGTTGGGAATCCAGCACTTCATCCTTGTTTTGTAATTTACTTATGAGAATATTCTCTTAGGCTGCTTGATTACAGATTATGCCAACTACATTTCATATTTCCTCTGAGATTCACAGATTTTAATTATACACTTATTTCTTACCTACCTGTTGCATTTCGTCGTGCTTGCTGTGTCAAGGCTAGTGGTAACGTAGCAACCTTTCTTCTTCCATCTCAGTAAACGTTGAATATCTCCAGGTATGGCCGTGCTTCTTCTTTCAAACTGTCGGCGGTATATTTGGTTGAGTTACCTGATTGTATTGCTGCCTGAAACGAGTCCATGCAGCTTCTACTGATGTCCCTGAGTCAATTATCCAGTTTTCAGATGATGCTGCAGAGTTTGTCGCCTCCATGTCTACCTTCCATATTTTAGGATGGGCCGGCGCAACTGTTTGTCAGGACATTTCATCCATGAACTTGAATAAGATGGCTGCATGATCACTTCTCCCTGTAGGTGAGAGGAAAGTCATTTGAACGATTTCGTCATCGTGTGTAAAGACAAGTCCAAGAGAGAAGAGTAGCTTCTTAAGTTATAGCTGGTGGGATCTTTAATGTTCTGGAATAAAGCTACTGCAATTTAGGTTTCTAACAGTTTACAACCAAATGACGTTGTTGGTGACCTTACTTCTAAGTTTCCACAGTTTATATACGGTGCACTAAAGTCGCCTACTAAAAGCATTCTTCCACGGTGTGGGCAGCCGGAAAGCGATATTAGCCCTTATACCCGTAACAGCACACGAGACCAAGTTGGTCACATTCAAATTCTTCCTACAACTCCTAATAACTCTCTTATCTCCACGACTAACCCTTCTCACGTTCTTTTATCACCTCTCACCGCTAGGGCCAACGATTCAAGTACACGGAACGTTATTCCTGGGGGGGCTCGATAGAAGACTGTCGCTCATTCTGGAGCACATGTTTAGATTCAGATCATGCTCTAGTACGAGCACGTATCTGTCCTCGTCTTACTGGACGTAGGAAAGACACTGCAGGGGAGCCTCTAAGGGTTCTGCTTAATGATTGGCAAGCTAGGAATATATATTTCAGGAACACCTAGAAAAACAGTTGAGCAGCCATGTAAGTTGTGCCCACCCAAAGGTAGCGTGGAATGACATCCGAAAAGCTGTGGAAACAGCAGTGATATCCGCTAGTAAGGCAAACCATAAGGTTGAGGAGAAATAATGGATTTCAGCAGCATCTACAGCACTGATAGATGCTCGAAAACTCATCCCATCTGGCTCTGAACATAACGAAGAGCGGAGTCAGCTTAAGCGTAGGCTAATAAAAAGCCTACGCAATGACCGTGAACAGTGGTGGGTAGCGGAAGCAAGAGAGATGGAAAAGGCAGCAACAATAGGAAACAGCAGGCAGCTATTCAGACTTGTTAAAGAAACCGGTATTAGGAACCCAAGTATCAGTGAAACTATCTCAGATAAAGATGGGCATATCATTCATTCTCAATCCAGGAGATTGGATCGATGGGCAGAACACTTTAGGGATCAGTTCAACTGACCTTCAGTCACACTTTGGTTTCCCACGATCTCCAGTCAACCTGAATGGCAAGTTAATGTAAATCCTCCAACTCTTCACGAGGTTGAAAAAGCTATAGGAAATCTGAAGCGTGAAAGAGCAGCAGGCCCTGACAGGTTTACTCCTGAGATTTTTAAGGATGGTGGTCCAGTACTAGCAGCGGAATTGACTGAGGTCTTAAGTAGGATCTGGGAACTAGACGTAATTTCATCTGACTGATCCCAATCACTGATTGTGCCAGTCTATAAGAAAGGAAAAAAGTCCTCCTGTGACATTCACAGAGGAATCAGTTTGACTAATATAATGACTAAAATATTAGCTTCAATAATACTGGGACGCCTAACCAAAGCTCGTAAAGAGCAGCCCAGAGAAAACCGGGCTGGTTTTCTACCTGGACGTGGTTGTGTAGACCAGATATTCATTCTACGTCAGGTCCTAGAACATAGACACACATTCAGACGTCCCACAAAAGTAGTATTTCTCGATCTTAAGGCGGCATTTGACTCAGTTGATCGTGAAGTTCTATGGCAGTGTTTGTCACTGAATGGAGTACCAAAGAAGTACATTAACCTCATAAAGACTCTCTACTCGAACACATCTGATCGTGTTAGAGCTTATGGCGAACTGTCATCATGATTGGTTACCTCAAGTGGTGTTCGTCAGGACTGTCCACTCTCACCATTCTTGTTTAACTTCGTCATCGGCATGCTTTTAGAGCTAACACTTTCATCATCTAAATCTCAAGGAGTTGAACTTTTACCGGGAGGCTCACTCGTTGCATTGGAATATGTCGATGAAATAGTTCTATTTGGTGGAGACGCTGACAAAATGCAGAGTCTTCTGACCACTAGAAGCAACTATGCAGGCATGTTCGGAATGCGATTCTCTCCCTCGAAGTGCGAAATGTTACTTCAGGATTGGGTTGCATCGACACCTGAACTAATGATAGGGAGTGGAGTAGTTGAGCGTGTAGACCACTTCACTTATCTTGGGAGTCTCATCAGCCCTTGTGGTCTGGTATGTGACGAAATCTCAGCACGGATACAGAAGGCTCGTCTAGCTTTTGCCAACTTGCGTCATTTATGGCGTAGGCGAGATATCCGTCTAGCAACAAAAGGACGGGTTTACTGTGCAGCAGTCCGTTCCGTCCTTCTTTACGGCAGTGAAACATGGCCGATAAGAGTAGAGGATATTCGTAGGCTACTAGTGTTCGATCATAAGTGTCTTCGACGCATTGCTCGTATATCCTGGGACCGCCGGGTAAGTAATGCATTTGTTAGGAAACGGGTACTTGGTAATGATGGCAAATCGATTGATGAAGTAGTGATACTTCATCAGTTGAGATGGCTGGGACACGTGTTACGTATGCCCAACCACCGACTGCCCCGACGTGCAATGTTCTATGGTGCAGGAGTAGGTTGGAAGAAAGCTAGGGGCGGCCGGACCAAAACGTGGCACAAATCCATGAAGTCGCTGACAAGTGGATTGAGCCATGTTGGTAGGTGTAGACTAATTGGTTGGGATTCGCGAGATGATAACAATCGATGGTTAGAGACCTTGAATGACATGGCTCAAAATCGATTGCAATGGCGAAGGTGCATCCACTCTTTGTGTTCTACCAAATTCTAATCTAAATTCTTCATGTCCCTATCCTTTTTCTCTTTTCAAATTTATCTCACTGTATTATACTCCTTCAATAACATCTTCAAACCCTAATCTTTCACATAGTGCTTATACTCTTACTACTTCTACCACTATGGAATTTGAATCGACAACTTCATCTCTGAGCCAATGTGGTATGGCAGCTCGAACTGATGTATGTAAGTACGAAGTTCTACGTTTTGACTGACTGACTGATTACAAGTCTTTTAAATCCATTGAATGTCTACACATACTATTCCATTCAAATTTCCTTTAAGAGACTTTTATTTTTAAGTGATAACCGATACTTTGTCGATGGGAATACACAAAGTTCATTATCTAACTGACTCGCTTGGAAAATTACATCTTGTGCTCCTGAGAATGACAAAAATTATTTGAAAAAGGATTTTGCACTAACCACTTTTATCCACCAAACTCTGAATGGTTACTTGTGTGCACGAGTCCCTACTTTTGATATTAGTTTTCTACCTTCATTTTCCTGGTTGCTTTTATGGGTAGAAAGTGGATCGATTTGTCTGCAATTTTAGTAAAGTTTGTCTAAAAGAAGTACCATTACATAAGTAGTTCTCGTTGCGGTATACTACCTGGACTAAATTATTAGGAATTTTTTGCTGATTCTTACCATTTTACTTGTAACAGAAATCCCTGGTTAAGCCTCTTCGGTACGGAATCACTACCAGATGAGTGTGGGTATATGTGGTGTTTGTATGAACTAATGATTCCTTAATACTTGATGTCTGCCTGCTTTCAATTCTAAATACGATACTCTCTTTTGTGTTCATGTAGTTCTAGTTGATTTGAATTGCGTTATTTCTGGGATTCCTAGTTCGTATAATAATTCAAATACTTCTAATCATCAAGTTTATTACATGTTTACTGTGTGTTGCAATGAGTTCTCCGTTTACCGCTTGTAAGTTGAAAACCAGTTCGTGCAGATAGGCGTCAGAATTTGCGAAGAGAATGCTTACTTTAAGTCAGTGGCATTGGGATAGCTAACTTTTGTCATCATACTAATGATGTACAACAAGCAGCTATGTCCGTTGATTGCGGCTGCTGTTAACGCGTGTCGGACTGGCAGTTTTCGGAAGGATCTTTCGTGTCAGGCAATTTGAAGATTATGAAACTACAGGGTTCCCTACAATTTTCAGAAGACTTGCTATATTTATTGTGGTACCAGCACCAATCAGAATCATCTACGTCTCTCGGTCTAGGTACAGATCTACAAATTAATCAGCTTATCCGAGGAGTATGAGAGCGTATATGATTATGATGAATATTAAGATAAAGAGTCAGAGTAGAACAGAAATCTGTGACGTCATTTTGTGTTGTTTGATGTCTTTTTTGACAGAATAACCCTCGGTGTTTGTGGGGTTCTTGTTATCTTTAGAATCCAGTCGGCATATGCAGCCAGTTCATCTACAGCTATATTTCAGAATGAGACAAGGACAGTCTGCGCCTTTTGGAAAGCTTAGATAAGAGCTGTTTAAACAGGCCCCTTGTCATAGGTCATCTGATCAACGATATTTATGTCGCTGAGCTATGTTGCAACTCAATGTTGTGGAAAAGCTGGTCGAACCATTATCGGTCAGTTAGGTTGCCCTGTTCAAGGACATCTTTCTTCAGTGTCATGAAAATCCGAAACATCACTAGTAAACATGGTAGGAGTGGTGTGCCTTCTGAAACTGTGCATATGAATCTGCCACGCCATGCTCATGAAAGCCAGCTTCTTAGTAGCAGAACCAGACTTCTTTATTGTCGGGCCAGAATGGCATGAGCTGGAATGTGGGAAGAGAGGTTTAATCTCAAGAAACTTGGGTGTCTGTTCCATTATGAAGACATAATATACCAATGTGAGAGAAAAAAAACACCCGAAAGTATGAAAACGGTTTCATGATATGAAAAAAACAAAAATTAAGAAATGATAAATAATGTTCTAACAAGGACCAGACCCAACGTTTACTGTTTGATCTACCAGACCACGTCGAGCTCACCACTAAAAATGGCACAGGCATTCGGAGTCTGATAACGCCTTTGCCTGGAACACATGATCAAAGTGCGCCAACCCAGTCAAATCAGAAGTGAGAAGTGAATAGGTTAGCAGATATATTTGGAAGTCTATCAGTATGTCGGGGAGTGTTTATTTCATGCTGACTAACAGTTGCAAGGGATGATTAGTACGACATACCCACTCGTGATCTGGTGCAGATGCGTGACTGAGAGCCTTCAGCTAGATGAGTCCATTAAAACTAATGAGGTTGTAGTGACCTGCTTTTCTCGATGAGAACACGATTGGAATAATGGAAACAATTATCATTATAACCGATTGTATCAGTGATTGTTTTACCGTACTTGTTGTTGTTTAACGGCATCAAGGTCACCTCTCGTTCCGCTATCCATCTTGTTGGTTCGAACTTTCTTACGCTCTGTTCTTAATGCCTGCAATTTTTAGTACGTCTCGGTATTCATTCGATACCACGAGATTGCCAATGAATATACTCTATCTGGACCACATACAGTCTTCTGGTTTGCGAGTTATCAAAGGGACCAATTCGGTTTTGGGCGCGTAATCTCATTGTAGTGGTGATTATAGTCAAACGCAACTGGACGCCATCTACAAGGTCAACATCATTGTCGAAGACTAACCTAACTGTTTATTTTAGGGTCATATTTACAGCAACACTATGTATCAACATAACAAACTTTGTATAACGAAAAAATATCTGAACAAGGGAAAACCAAAAGCTCTAGCCGAACCATAAAACGTCCAAAACAACGCAGAACGAAACATTATCTATCACGGTTTACGACAACACCACAAACGACACACATCCTGGAACTTTATTTGCACAAGCGTGTTCTCTTTGAGCACGGAGGAACTGCAGCTGAAAAATGTATTTTAGGGCCAGTGAAATGTGAGTGAACCCTAGCCAGAGCATCCCGCAGTTGGGTCACTAAATAACGAATAGATCGCCGATCCCCGTCAAGGTCAAGGACAGTCAACGCACATCAGTTAATCATACGCCATGGACTGGCCCATGCTGCAGTGGTTCTACTTTCGCTTGTATCTACTTTGACTAATATATTCCTGTAATAACATCCCTTGTGTTATACAGTCTTCAGGGCATCCATGGACCCTCGATACGTCGACGGGGCAATCCATGTAAGGTGCTGGTCGCGAGGCGTGACTCCGAAGTTAGCTTGTTCGTTACACCATTCTTGTCTTAATCGAGTAGACCTCCGATCACTCGACATAAACCATCAACGTTGATGGTCTACAGTATTATGTTTACTCAACAAGGTGTTACAAACCGCAAGTCGACTACATTTGTCCACTTTATTTCGTCGTATAATGAAATTCAGATACCTTAAATAACACGTTTAATGATGAAACACAGCGTCTTTCTGCTTTACGGAGAATTAATCATCTGTGTAAATATGTTTATAGGGGGCGAAAAATCCTACTGAATAAACTTAGGTCGAAATTCCACTTTTACCAACTTGTGGTAAACTATCAGAAGGCCCAACTCAAATAAGTGGTGCAAGCTTCATACGTGAATACTTATGAGGATACTGACTAGCCTTTGTGCAGGTTGACAACGCGTCACCTTCATTACCAATGACTGACATTGAAGATCGAACATTAGCGGTGTTTCAAATATTTGTGTGTCAAATGGATATTTTGAGATGTGGGGTCGCGTCGCGTTGTTTTCAGGAGCCAGGAAGTATTGTAGCGCACAGTCGAACTATATGTTAAATGAGTTGTGCATACTCGTTGACAAGTGTGATCATGTTCTTGGGTTTGCTAACAAGAAGGTAAGCAACACACACTTCATAAGGCACTAGACATGTCATGAAGTATTATTTGGAAAATCATTACTGCATCGGGCCTTCAGCTTATTCCTTTTTCAAGAGGATGCTAGTAGTGAAACGAATCACAGAGGCCTTAGGCTACTAGTTCAGAAGCGTTCATCTAGTAAACTTACCTTCCCATCTCTGTGGTCAAATACATGTTGCAGTCATCCAATCATGAATTTTCCTGATGAACTTGTTGAGTTGGATGCAATCGGGGTGAAAAAAGCAGCACAAAGAAAGGTGAGGAGATTAGCGCGATTTTTTAAATAAATAGCTGTTGCATGAACTAGGCATAAAAAATACGTTTGTCCCATTAAATCGAATACACTTCTTAGGTCGAGTGCTGTATGCAGCACCAAATGAACCATGTACCCAAACTGCACTCGCAGAACATGAACTGGACTACATTCTTGTCAGCGTGTTAGATCCAATTGCTAGTAAGTATTTTTCTTGATCATGTTTTCTATTTGTATTATTTTAATGCTATGACGTGTACAAAGTTGTTACATGTGGATAAAGTTTCTATCTCCCTACTTTGCCTGTTTCTTGGATAGTTTGAGTATTGTCTGCTGTAAAGTTGCATCTCGTTCCCGATGAGAACTATAATAATCGTACAACGTGCAAAGAACTTGTTTTCTAGGAGCTTATAAAGATAGATTATAAATTTACCTACGCTTGTAGTCTGTGTTTCTATTGTTTATTTATTTATTTATTTATTTAAACACATATATATTGGTACAAAGGGGCACCAGGTACATATGCGCCACACAAAATAATGAAAGTAGGAAGAGAAGGGATGAAAAGATAAGGCGGACTAAAATGTACAACCAGAAGAGCTCTCTCCGTTAGGAAAGTTATAGCCACTCTTTATGAAGAAAGTAGAAGAAGGTTACAGCAGGATCGCCACTGACTTCCATTCTGAGCCATATCTGATAACGTCTCTAGACACTGTGTTGCACCATCTCTCGGACCCCAACCAAGGAGTCGTGAAGGACCAACAGAAGCTAGCCCTTTGCAGCTCTCTTTCATGCCACGACACCATGTCATACACTGACCTCCTCTCCGCTTTTTCCAACCAGTCCCAGGGTCGGCAAATAATGCACGACGTGGAAGTCTCTGGGACGACATTCGTAAAACATGTCCAAGCCACCGAAGTCGGTGTTTCAAGATGGTGACACCAATTGAATTATCGTCTCTGTGCCCGAACACACGATGCCGAACCTCTGCATTACTAACATGGTGTTGCCACTGAATGTCAGCAATCCTTCGGAGACAACGATGATCGAACACAGAGAGACGTCTAACATCCTCAATTCGGAGAGGCCAGGTTTCACAAGCATAGAGCAATACTGCTCTCACCGACGCGTTGTAAATCCGACTTTTTACAGCCAGACTAACATCACGAAGGCGCCAAAGATGGCCCAGATTGGCGTAAGCCGCTCTGGCTTTCCTTATACGTGCATCAATCTCATCACTCACGCCACCACCAGCACTTATGTAGCTACCTAGATACACGAACTTCTCAACTACTTCAATCTGCTCACCGTCCAGGGTGAGTACAGGATGAGAATCCTGCCAGTCTTGTAGGAGTACTTTGCACTTGGAGGGTGCAAAGCACATGCCGTACCTGCGGACACTGATTGCCAACTGATTAAGTGCTGATTGCATGCCTTGGGCATTATCGCACAGTAAGACAATATCATCCGCATACTCAAGGTCGAGAAGTCGTTCTCCAGGCAACATATCCACACCGCCATTACTTACATCCATCAGAGCTGTTTCCAGGATGTCGTCGATGGCAAAGTTGAAGAGGAATGGTGAGATCGGGCAACCCTGCCTAACCCCACTGCACGAATGGAACAAGGGAGAAAGGTGGTTGTATGCCCTCACTCTGCCTGAGGTGTTCGTATACAGGGCCTTTAAGATGTTAATGAACTTCTTAGGCACACCCTTCTTCAATAAACAATCCCAGAGAACAGTCCTGTCCAACGAATCGAAGGCAGCCCTGATATCAAGAAACACTACGATTGTTGGCCTGCGATAAGTATGACGGTGTTCTAACATTTGGCGGAGGGTGAAGATGTGATCAATGCATCCTCGACCAGAACGAAAACCAGCCTGCTCCTCGCGAGTCAATCGTTCTCGGGTTTTAAACAACCTAAGAAGAATTATAGAAGCCAATCGTTTGGACGCAATCGAAAGTAGACTTATCCCCCGATAGTTATTGCAGGAACAACGCGAACCCTTTTTAAAGATAGGGACGACTATCGACTCATTCCACGATGTTGGAACACTTTCTTGCTCCCAAACCTTCCCAAACAACACAGTCAATTCCTTAGTCAGAAGGTCACCACTATCTTTAAAAAGAGCCGGAGGTAAGTCATCTGGGCCAGGTGGTTTGTAACGTTTTAAGAGTTGGAGTTCCTTGCGGACTTCCGCCTCGTTTGGCGGATCAGTCGTCACCGACCATGGGGGGCAGGACAAGCTGGTTGATGTTGCCGGAGCAGCAGGCCAGTTGAACTGCCCTTCGAAGAATTCCGCCCATCGTCCAAGACGTCGAGAGATGTTAGTGATTGGCATCCCATCATCCTCGTAGATTGTTTCACTCACACCAGACTTCTTGCTGCCAGTGGCTCGGATGAGTTGGAAGAGCTTCCGGCAGTTACCAGATGCAGCTGCTGCTTCCATCTCATTAGCACGCTCCGACCACCAGGCTTCCCGGTCCTTACGCAAGCTTTGCCCGATTTCATTATGTAACAGCCTTCGTTTGTGGTCAAACTCACAATCACACGGAGTAGACCGACGGGCTTCCATCAGTTGTAAGGAGCCAGAAAAAACCCAGTGCTTGTAAGCGGGACGTTTCGCGAAGCCGCAAGCGGCTTTACTCGCCATTTTCATGGCGTCGTGAAGATGCAACCAATGCTCATCTATACTTTTCGGTGGGGTGTTAGCTAGCCTAGAGGCTAGCTCCGCTCGGTACTTACTTGCAACACGAGTTGCAGCCAGTTTACTAATATCAATCCGTTGGTGGTGGTCAATCCTTCGGCCACTGAAAAGTAAGGTGAGATTGGCGCAGACCAGGGCATGATCAGACTCCAGATAGGTACTCCAAAAGGAGCGGCAGTCTTGTACACAACCACGCCAGCGGTAGCTGATCGCGATGTGATCAATCTGAGTCCAGGCTTGGGATGCAGAGGGAGGACGCCAGGTGGCACACCGGCGATGACTGTGCCGGAAGTTAGTGCTGGCCAGAAACAGGTTGTGGTCTGTGCACAGTTGCAGCAAACGGTCCCCGTTATCTGTCCTGCGACCAACAAGTCCCCATCGGCCACCTAGACGATTCTCTTCTGTGCCTAGACGCCCGACCTGTGCATTCAAGTCTCCGGCTAGTACTACAATATCTGTCGAACGCGCTTTCTGGAGAAGAACTGTTAACTGATGGTAAAACTCATCCTTGATTGCATCCGGGCTGCAATCTGTCGGGGCATAGGCGGAGATGACGAAAAGACACCGTTTCTCACGCCGGTTTCTTCTCACTTTGATGGAACTTTCTAATCTAACAGTACATAACCGACTGTTAATGGGGAACCAATCGATTAGTGCTGCCTCAGCCCTAGCGCTTAGTGCGACACCAACGCCAGCATGACCAGACGAAGATGCCACAGGGTCCCCGGATAAGCGCACGTGGAACAAGCTTTTCGAGGCGACAGATGGAGAGCGGATTTGTAGTACTTCACTAGAGTCTTGAATACGGGTCTCGGATAGACAGCAAACATCAACATTAAGACCTTCCAAAGACATAGCCAGCCCTATCTGTTGTTTGATCTGCATTAGTGTGCGAACGTTGAAGGAAGCCAGCTTGAACGGCGTACGTGGTTTCAGAAAGACTGCCTCAGTATTCATAATCGGTGGAAGCATTCACTTTCAACCAGACAGTGACTGGAGATCGTTTAGATAGGACAGATTTTCCACCAAGAGCGAGCTGCTGCATAAGTTGAAAAGTAAGGTTACACAAATTGGGGGTAAAAGGGGGTGAATTAGCGATATGGTAAGTAATAATAATAATAATAATAATGATAATAATAACGTAAATTGTCTTGCATATAATATGAGCAGGAATAGAATCGTCAATAGAGTTCGTCATTTCATTCATTTGTGTGTGGGCTGTGATACTGCCCGGGTGCCCAAACCGAAGCAGGTGGTTTTCTTAGGAGACCACACCCGGAGCCTTTGACCTAAAGGTCTGATCCACAAGGCAGTGGAGCATCGTGAGGAGATGCAGTCCCATGGTAGTCGTTGACCAATGACAGGTTCTTCCGCCATTCGTTCCATCAGGAAACTGGAGCCCATGTGCACCATTGGTTTGGAATCAGGGTTTTCCAACTCCCCTAGGTGGACCCTCCGTGTCCACCAATTCGGTTATAGCGCCGGACATTCGCTTTTCGTCCTCTCACTTTCGTAAACAACACCCCGCCACGAGAAGGCAGTGAGTAGGACTTCCCTGGCAGAGGCTATATATTCGCTGGCCATATGAGAGCATTTCGAGAGGGAGAGTAGACTCTCCCCACTCTCGGCCGTACCAGGGCATTTGGGGGACGTGTTTCTATTGACTGGTATTAATTTGTTAAGGCTTTTTAATTCTGACACATTCATATTTAGAACTTATCGCTTCATAAGCAGACGAGCTAAAATTCTCATCTAAGTTCTGTTGACATAAAAACACTTAACTATAAAATTTTACTAAAATTTAGCGGGGTGGGTAAAACACTTCTTCCGACCTGTTACTGATCCAAACTCAACTCTTAACTTGTCTGAACAGCCGGGAAGTGCCACTACTCGCTATAAAGGTTAAAACTGATTTCATGATTTTAAATTTTGTTAATGAGTTACATACTAGAAAAATAAAGTGATGACGATTCTTAAAAATGATTGCCGGAAACTACTGATGGCATAATTCATTTCCTTAGGTGTATACGAGACGGTACTCGAACCTGTTGAGCGATGATTTTAAATTCAGAATTTGAATTTCAGATAACAAATTATATTTTTTAAAGTTGAAATCATGAGTCAGTTGAAGCTAGACCACCATCGAAAACCTGGAAGCACTGGACGGCCGTTTCGTCCTCAGCAGTGCGCATCCACGAAAAAATTATATATTCTGAACTCACTTTATCTACCAGTTTTAGAAGTTAGATTATATCATAAGCCTTCATACAACAGGAACTTCACCACTTGGTGCAAGCAAACCGTCACATTATTTGGCAATCTCACATTGACTCTGTTTCGCTCTTTTAATTTAGTGAAATACCAGTGGTAGTGAAACTAAGCATCAGACGATGCAGTTCTAATAGAAGAGATACACTCAATAAATATACCAAGTGTATTGAGGTTCAAAACGACGAAAAATAACGAGTGAATTGATCTTTATTTTATTTTATTTAAACACATAAATATTGGTACAAGGAAGCACCAGATACATATGCGCCATACAAATCTCATTCAATTTGCTTGAGGGCTGTGATACTACCCAGGTTCCCAAACTGAAGCAGGTGGTTTTCTTAGGGGACCACACCCGGAGCCTTTGACCGAAAGATCTGATCCATAAGGCAGTGGAGCATCGTGAGGAGATGCATTCCCATGGTAGCTGGTGATCAACGATTGATTCGTGCGCCATTTGTTTCCTAAGGATACTGGAGCCCATGTGCACCATTGGTTTGGAATCAGGGTTTTCCAACTCCCCTAGGTGGGCTCAACGTGTCCACCAACCTGGTTAAAGCTCCAGACATTCGCTTTTCGTCCTCCCAATTTCGTAAACAACACCCCACCACAAGAAGGCACTGAGTAGACTTCTCTGGCAGAGGCTATATATGCGTGGCTATGTGAGCGTCTAGAGAGAGAGAGAAAGAGAGAGCAGACTCTCCCCACTCTCGGCCGTACCAGGTGTAGGAAGCAATTTCCTACAGGGGTAACTTTAAGCTATTCTCTAAACTGTCGAATACAGAGTCTTGGTTTCGCCAAAGTCAAAACAAGTAAGCTATTTGGCTTAATAAACTTTATCTGTTTCTAAAACGTAAATTAACAACATTAGTATACGAATAAACAGTAGTCTATTACATAGGGAAAAGGTGAAATATAAATGACATACCGAACAGTAAGTGGAGAATAGGAAAAATGAGTCAAAGGGGAGAATATTGTTCCAGAATGAACATAAAATTGTGATTGGTGGATAAAACAAAGACAGTCATACAAGGTCAAAGAATTTAGTGCGGTGGTGAGCGTTTCACCTATCATTGGTGTGTTCACTTATCGATCACACTTTACACTCCCCCCGAAACGCGAACCACGTCCGTCGTCGTATGTCGGCGTCAGATAACCGGCTTCTTCCAATAGACACAGGCTTCGCAAATCCCGAAGATTTCTTCGTTTGCCATTCTCAACCTTGCTGTACGAACTCGTCCGTCAGGGCCGTAGCTTACTTGTTCGACAATGGCTTTAGGCCATAGACTTCTGCTCGTTTCAACGTTACTCACGAGAACTAGGTCGCCGGGTTGTAGATTTCTGCGTACGTTTAACCATTTATCTCTTGTTTGAAGAGTCAGTAGATATTCTCTTATCCACCTATACCAAAATGAGGTAGTTAATCTTTGAGCTTCTTTCCATCTTTTATTGTATAATAAAGTCTTATCCACAGAAACATTGCCGGATGATAATCCTTTGTAAGTCAACAACGATTTATCCGGTATAAGAGCCTCTAGGGTGCCAGGATCATCCGTCATTTTAACTAGTGGTCTGTTATTTAGTATCCTTAAAGCTTCATCGATCGGCACACTTTGAAATAAAAGCGCTCTTAGAATAGTCCAATAGATGACCGATGAAATGGGAATATTTAACTGTTCTTTTGCGTACTTGCCGACTTTAGTACAAAGAGCACATACTGTTAATTCCATTCTGGTTAGGTTTCCAAGATACTCACGAACTTTGAAACATGATTCTTTTGTTCGGATGTTCCACTCCATTCCCAGAGTTCGCTTACTCGTCCCATTAGACTCGCAGACGGTAACGTTTCCTTCAGTACGGTCTTCCTCTGGGTCGAACTCCAACACTTCAATATTATTGCTAGTCCATTTAGTTAAATTATATCGTCCCAAACTTATGAGTCTTTTAAGATGTGAATACGTCAGTTTAGCTTCTTCTATAGCATCTATACTTAACAATAAGTTGTCAACATAAAACTGTCCCTTAGTTAAGTGCGTAACAACCCTGGGAAATTCATCTTGATTGTCAGAATTCGTTTTCTGCAAGGCGAACGTGACGCTACATGGCAATGAGGTTGCTCCGAACAGACAGACTTTCGTTCTATAGATCTCTGACTCCTTTTCTAAGTCCCCACCTGGCCACCACAAATACCTAAGAGCATCTCGATCATGCACCGGAACTACTACTTGATGGAACATGGCTTCAATGTCCGTCGTAAGACCTATCGGTCGTTGCCGAAACCTGGTAAATACGTCTACTAGGTTATTGACTAAATCAGGTCCAGAATAAAGATTCTTGTTTAAAGACGTTCCAGCATACTGAGCTGCACAATCAAAAACTATTCTTAACTTGTTAGGCTTCTTGGGATGAAAGACAGGGTGATGAGAAAGATACCAAATTCGTCCATCAACGTGGTTATCGTTTACCTTTTCAGTATAATCTCGTTCTATATACTGAGTCATAGTGCTCGTATAGTCTTGGAGCAACTTCGTATCCCGAATAAGTCGACCCTTTAAACAGTTAAGTCTACGTTCTGCTAATTTCTTATTATTAGGTAACTTGTGTTCGTGCCTCCAAGGCAGAGCTATTCGATAGTGCCCATTTAACCTTTGCACTGAATTTGATATAGCATTGAGTGCTATACAGTCTTCTACAGACATCGGCGTAATACAACTAAATGGATCTTTGAATTCAGTTGAGTATAGTTGTTCAAACTTGTCCTCTAATTCCTCTTTATCTGAGAGGTAATTAAGTACACGTTTGTTTCCATGAAGTTCCCCGTAGGGACCAAACAACGTCCAACCTAATAGAGTCCTCACGGCAGACGGTTCATTCGTGTTTCCGGTTCTTATCTCTTTCATCTCGTGTATATTCGGTACATTACACCCAATCAACAGTTTGACATTCTCGTTTTTTACTCTCGGAAAACTTATGTCTTTTAAATGAGACCAGGTTGCCATTTGATTTGCCGTTGGCACAGTCCTGTGAACCGACGGTAGTTTTTCGACTGTCAACACTTTCTGCACCTTAACAGATGACGAAAAATCTATCGAGTGCAACTCTACATCAACCTCCTTGGATATAAAAGACGATTCATTACTAAGAGTTTTTAAAGACACAGTTTTTGGTTTTCCCTCGAGGCTTAACTCCTTAGCTAGATCATCAACAATGAGGGACGTATCTGACCCACTATCTAGCAAGGCGCAAGTCTGAATAATCTTCTCACCATTTTTTAACCATACAGGCACCACTGCAAATGCTACTGGTCTCTGCATACGCTTAACACTTTCGTCCGTACAGAACTGGGTATTAATGTAAACATCACTATTGCTAACTTTCTGTTCTTTCTGCTTCTCGTGTAACAGGGTATGATGTCTCCAACCGCATCCTTCAACAACACATGACCTCGGCGATCGACAGTTTCTTGCTACGTGGTTAGCCTTCAGACAAACATTACATAACTTGTTTCTAAGAACGAATTCTTTCCTTTCTCTAACATTCTTGTCTTGAAACTTCTGACACTGATCTAAAGAATGATTACCTGAGCACTCCAAACAGGATGAACTAAGTAAAGGGACATTGTCATCATTAATACTCGCGTAAGATATCCTTGCTGCATTGTAATCTGCACTAATTCTACCTTTTAAAACCCCAACATCCCTATTGTCACTATTACTACCGCGATTGACGAGTAATCCATACCGAGTATTAGCCATATCCGCTTGTTCCTTTACAAAGGCAGTAAGGTCGGCGAACAGAGGCTCACGACCTCCTCTGATAATCTTATAAGCTGTCTTTAGCCACTTTTGTTGAACATGCGTCGGTAATTTCAGAACCATAGCTTCAATAGTCCTGGTAGAGTTCAGGTCAGAAACGTAATTCATTTGTTCGAGAGTCAAACAGCATGCTTGCATTTCCCGGGACAATTTTCTTAAACCATCTGGTTGGTTCCTTTTTATATTGGGAAAATTTAGCAAGTTGTCGATGAACGTGCGTGCTATTACGTGCTTTTGACCAAAGGTTTCTTCTAAAAGCTTTAGGGCTTGATGATAGCCTATCTCTGGTTCTAGTATAGCACAATGAAGGATGGCGGCTTTGGCTTCGCCGTCACAATATTGAATCAAGTAATTTAGTTTAGCTCTAAATCCAATATTTTCACATCCGATGCATTCCTCGAAATTTCTAATAAAATTCCAGTAATTTATTGGTGTGCCATCGAATCTTAAGATTTCCCTTTTTGGTAAATACAGATTTTTTAATATTACATCCTCGTTGTTTATTGATCGACCGAGACCCTCACTTCCCTGGCGACGTAACTTTTCTAACTCAATTTCCTTTTCCAACTGAGTTATACGTAGTCTAGCTAACTCTAATTCTATCATGCTATTAGTTTTGGGTTTGTCCATTTCAAGTTGGTCCTCATCATAAACTCCTAGATGATGAGGTGATAACTCTGGAATCTCATCGGAATCGTAGTATTTATTAGAAGTCATTTTTGTGTCGAGGTTTACTGTTCGAAACTTTGTAGGAAGCAATTTCCTACAGGGGTAACTTTAAGCTATTCTCTAAACTGTCGAATACAGAGTCTTGGTTTCGCCAAAGTCAAAACAAGTAAGCTATTTGGCTTAATAAACTTTATCTGTTTCTAAAACGTAAATTAACAACATTAGTATACGAATAAACAGTAGTCTATTACATAGGGAAAAGGTGAAATATAAATGACATACCGAACAGTAAGTGGAGAATAGGAAAAATGAGTCAAAGGGGAGAATATTGTTCCAGAATGAACATAAAATTGTGATTGGTGGATAAAACAAAGACAGTCATACAAGGTCAAAGAATTTAGTGCGGTGGTGAGCGTTTCACCTATCATTGGTGTGTTCACTTATCGATCACACTTTACACCAGGGCATTTGGGGGCAATAAAATAGCTAGTTTTTAGCCAGTTTAGTGCATTATAGGGAGACCACCGAGTTTAGGGTAGTGAATTGATCTACTCTATTGTGACCGATACAGCCAGTCAGTCAGCTACAACGTAGGACCAGGCACATATATGCATCGGTCCAAGTTGCCATACCTCGTTAGCACAACAAGATCAACACCGGATTCATAGTAGTTAATTTAGTGGTGGCGGTAGTATATAAATTATAGGTTGTATATAAGGATATAGTACAGGAAGGAAGAAAGTTATGAAGCAATTTTAATCTCAAGGTTTAAGGGAAGATAAAGAGTGTATACACCTACGTAACACGTAACTCATCCGAGCCACTGGCAGCAAGAGGTCTGGTGTGAGTGAAACAATCTACGAGGATGATGGGATGCCAATCACTAACATCTCTCGACGTCTTGGACGATGGGCGGAATTCTTCGAAGGGCAGTTCAACTGACCTGCTGCTCCGGCAACATCAACCAGCTTGTCCTGCCCCCCATGGTCGGTGACGACTGATCCGCCAAACGAGGCGGAAGTCCGCAAGGAACTCCAACTCTTAAAACGTTACAAACCACCTGGCCCAGATGACTTACCTCCGGCTCTTTTTAAAGATAGTGGTGACCTTCTGACTAAGGAATTGACTGTGTTGTTTGGGAAGGTTTGGGAGCAAGAAAGTGTTCCAACATCGTGGAATGAGTCGATAGTCGTCCCTATCTTTAAAAAGGGTTCGCGTTGTTCCTGCAATAACTATCGGGGGATAAGTCTACTTTCGATTGCGTCCAAACGATTGGCTTCTATAATTCTTCTTAGGTTGTTTAAAACCCGAGAACGATTGACTCGCGAGGAGCAGGCTGGTTTTCGTTCTGGTCGAGGATGCATTGATCACATCTTCACCCTCCGCCAAATGTTAGAACACCGTCATACTTATCGCAGGCCAACAATCGTAGTGTTTCTTGATATCAGGGCTGCCTTCGATTCGTTGGACAGGACTGTTCTCTGGGATTGTTTATTGAAGAAGGGTGTGCCTAAGAAGTTCATTAACATCTTAAAGGCCCTGTATACGAACACCTCAGGCAGAGTGAGGGCATACAACCACCTTTCTCCCTTGTTCCATTCGTGCAGTGGGGTTAGGCAGGGTTGCCCGATCTCACCATTCCTCTTCAACTTTGCCATCGACGACATCCTGGAAACAGCTCTGATGGATGTAAGTAATGGCGGTGTGGATATGTTGCCTGGAGAACGACTTCTCGACCTTGAGTATGCGGATGATATTGTCTTACTGTGCGATAATGCCCAAGGCATGCAATCAGCACTTAATCAGTTGGCAATCAGTGTCCGCAGGTACGGCATGTGCTTTGCACCCTCCAAGTGCAAAGTACTCCTACAAGACTGGCAGGATTCTCATCCTGTACTCACCCTGGACGGTGAGCAGATTGAAGTAGTTGAGAAGTTCGTGTATCTAGGTAGCTATATAAGTGCTGGTGGTGGCGTGAGTGATGAGATTGATGCACGTATAAGGAAAGCCAGAGCGGCTTACGCCAATCTGGGCCATCTTTGGCGCCTTCGTGATGTTAGTCTGGCTGTAAAAGGTCGGATCTACAACGCGTCGGTGAGAGCAGTTTTGCTCTATGCTTCGACTACTTTACTCCCCATCCTTAGTTCGGGTGTTGACGCAGGCCAGTCCTGGAGTAACAATTTACATTTAGATGGAGAGAAACGCATCCCAAACATCCTGTCATTATTACTCAGTTCTAACAGAAGACTCTGCATTTTGTCAGCGTGTTCACCAAACAGGACTATGTCATCTGCGTATTCTAAGTCGCTTAATGGTCCTCTTGGTAGGAGATCAATTCCTGAAAATTCAGTCGAAGATAGTGTTATTTCCATCAACAGGTCTATAATGAAGTTAAACAAGAAGGGGGATAGTGGACAGCCTTGACGGACACCACTTGAGGTTGTAAAATCATATGACAGTTCGCCATAAGCTCTCACTCTACCGGTATTGTTCGAGTAAAGAGCCTTCAAAAGGTTTATGTACTTCTCAGGTACACCTTTCAATGACAGACACTGCCACAGAACCTCTCGGTCTACAGAGACAAATGCTGCTTTCAAGTCAAGAAAAACTATCATTGTCGGACGCCGATAAGCGTGTCTGTGCTCTAAAACTTGACGAATGGTGAATATGTGGTCGATACAGCCACGAACAGGTCTGAAGCCAGCCTGATTTTCTCGTGTTTGCAGTTCACGAGTCTTAGTTAGGCGCTCGATAATTATTGAGGCTAGTATTTTAGATGCTATGTTGGTCAGACTAATCCCTCTATGGTTATCGCAGGATGATTTTAACCCCTTTTTATATATTGGGACAATCAGTGATTGTGACCAGTCGGATGGGATTACGTCCGTCTCCCAGATTTTAGCGAGAATATTAGTCGACCTAATCGCTAAAATTGGACCACCATATTTAAAGACCTCTGGAGCCAATCCATCTGAACGAGCTGCACTTCCTCGTTTCAGATTAGTTATAGCCTTTTGAACTTCAAGTAGGGTCGGGGGGCCTACTTCAATGTTCCATTCAGACTGTCTGGGAATAGTGGGTAGTTGTGCAGTAGCTGAAGGGCAGCCAAACTGCTCCTTAAAGTGTTCCTCCTATCGTTCTAAACGTTTGGGTTGAGAGCAGATAAGGGTTCTGTCTTTTTCCGAGATTGTCTCACACTTCTTAATTCCGGTTTCTTTTATTAGTCTGAATAGTTGCCTGGTGTTGCCTACAGCCGCTGCCTTTTCCATCTCTTTTGCTTTCGTTGCCCACCACTGCTCACGATCGTTCCTTAGACTTTTAGTTAACCTAGATCTAATTTGTTTACGCTCTTCGTCGTGTTCAGAGCCTGATGGGATGAGTTTACGCGAATCCATCAGTGAAATAGACTTGGAAGAAATCCATTGGATTTTTGGAACCCTATGGTTTAAATTACTAATAGATGTTACTGCTGTTTGCACAGCTGTTCGTATATCTTTCCAAGCAGCATCTTGGTCAGTCTCGTTTTACTGATGTCCCTGAGTCAATTATCCAGTTTTCAGATGATGCTGCAGAGTTTGTCGCCTCCATGTCTACCTTCCATATTTTAGGATGGGCCGGCGCAACTGTTTGTCAGGACATTTCATCCATGAACTTGAATAAGATGGCTGCATGATCACTTCTCCCTGTAGGTGAGAGGAAAGTCATTTGAACGATTTCGTCATCGTGTGTAAAGACAAGTCCAAGAGAGAAGAGTAGCTTCTTAAGTTATAGCTGGTGGGATCTTTAATGTTCTGGAATAAAGCTACTGCAATTTAGGTTTCTAACAGTTTACAACCAAATGACGTTGTTGGTGACCTTACTTCTAAGTTTCCACAGTTTATATACGGTGCACTAAAGTCGCCTACTAAAAAGCATTCTTCCACGGTGTGGGCAGCCGGAAAGTGATATTAGCCCTTATACCCGTAACAGCACACGAGACCAAGTTGGTCACATTCAAATTCTTCCTACAACTCCTAATAACTCTCTTATCTCCACGACTAACCCTTCTCACGTTCTTTTATCACCTCTCACCGCTAGGGCCAACGATTCAAGTACACGGAACGTTATTCCTGGTCTCCTGAAGCTACATGTGGGGACTTTTAACGTCCAAACGTTGTGCCAAATAGGACAACAGGCTCTCTTATATAGGACTTCAGAATCTTACACCATCGATGTATGCTGCGTCTCCGAAACGCACGTCATTCATTTAACCTCACCATGTCACGATAAAGAACCAACTCGATTCACATTTCGTGTATCTGGAAGCCCTGATGCTGTTTCTCGTGACCTCGCTGGCGTAGGTATAGCATTAAGTCCTAGGGCAGAACTAGCTCTCTTAGACTGGATCCCAGTAGACAGTCGTCTATGCGCTGTCCGACAAAACGGATCAGTAAGGACTCGGAAATATAGGGAAACTCGTCGTTGCCTCTTCGTCGTCTCTGCCTACCCTTCCACTGACTGCATCTCAGACGATATAAAAGATAAGTTCTACAGGAAACTGTCTGACCTTCTCCGAAAAGCTAGGCGTTCTGATGTAGTATTAGTGGCTGGTGACTTTAATGCTCAAGTAGGTAAACTAAGTGAAAGGGAAAGACACCTGGGTGGATCTTATGGTGTCATGGCTAAAAGAACAGATAATGGAGACCGTCTGTTGCAGCTATGCCCAAATAACCGCCTATTTCTTGCAAATACTAACTTTAAGCATAAAGAAAAACATCTTTTGACATGGCGACCCCCGAATTCGTCCCAACGTTGGACCCAATTAGATCACATCGCTATCAGCCACCGATGGGGGGGCTCGATAGAAGACTGTCGCTCATTCTGGAGCACATGTTTAGATTCAGATCATGCTCTAGTACGAGCACGTATCTGTCCTCGTCTTACTGGACGTAGGAAAGACACTGCAGGGGAGCCTCTAAGGGTTCTGCTTAATGATTGGCAAGCTAGGAATATATATTTCAGGAACACCTAGAAAAACAGTTGAGCAGCCATGTAAGTTGTGCCCACCCAAAGGTAGCGTGGAATGACATCCGAAAAGCTGTGGAAACAGCAGTGATATCCGCTAGTAAGGCAAACCATAAGGTTGAGGAGAAATAATGGATTTCAGCAGCATCTACAGCACTGATAGATGCTCGAAAACTCATCCCATCTGGCTCTGAACATAACGAAGAGCGGAGTCAGCTTAAGCGTAGGCTAATAAAAAGCCTACGCAATGACCGTGAACAGTGGTGGGTAGCGGAAGCAAGAGAGATGGAAAAGGCAGCAACAATAGGAAACAGCAGGCAGCTATTCAGACTTGTTAAAGAAACCGGTATTAGGAACCCAAGTATCAGTGAAACTATCTCAGATAAAGATGGGCATATCATTCATTCTCAATCCAGGAGATTGGATCGATGGGCAGAACACTTTAGGGATCAGTTCAACTGACCTTCAGTCACACTTTGGTTTCCCACGATCTCCAGTCAACCTGAATGGCAAGTTAATGTAAATCCTCCAACTCTTCACGAGGTTGAAAAAGCTATAGGAAATCTGAAGCGTGAAAGAGCAGCAGGCCCTGACAGGTTTACTCCTGAGATTTTTAAGGATGGTGGTCCAGTACTAGCAGCGGAATTGACTGAGGTCTTAAGTAGGATCTGGGAACTAGACGTAATTTCATCTGACTGATCCCAATCACTGATTGTGCCAGTCTATAAGAAAGGAAAAAAGTCCTCCTGTGACATTCACAGAGGAATCAGTTTGACTAATATAATGACTAAAATATTAGCTTCAATAATACTGGGACGCCTAACCAAAGCTCGTAAAGAGCAGCCCAGAGAAAACCGGGCTGGTTTTCTACCTGGACGTGGTTGTGTAGACCAGATATTCATTCTACGTCAGGTCCTAGAACATAGACACACATTCAGACGTCCCACAAAAGTAGTATTTCTCGATCTTAAGGCGGCATTTGACTCAGTTGATCGTGAAGTTCTATGGCAGTGTTTGTCACTGAATGGAGTACCAAAGAAGTACATTAACCTCATAAAGACTCTCTACTCGAACACATCTGATCGTGTTAGAGCTTATGGCGAACTGTCATCATGATTGGTTACCTCAAGTGGTGTTCGTCAGGACTGTCCACTCTCACCATTCTTGTTTAACTTCGTCATCGGCATGCTTTTAGAGCTAACACTTTCATCATCTAAATCTCAAGGAGTTGAACTTTTACCGGGAGGCTCACTCGTTGCATTGGAATATGTCGATGAAATAGTTCTATTTGGTGGAGACGCTGACAAAATGCAGAGTCTTCTGACCACTAGAAGCAACTATGCAGGCATGTTCGGAATGCGATTCTCTCCCTCGAAGTGCGAAATGTTACTTCAGGATTGGGTTGCATCGACACCTGAACTAATGATAGGGAGTGGAGTAGTTGAGCGTGTAGACCACTTCACTTATCTTGGGAGTCTCATCAGCCCTTGTGGTCTGGTATGTGACGAAATCTCAGCACGGATACAGAAGGCTCGTCTAGCTTTTGCCAACTTGCGTCATTTATGGCGTAGGCGAGATATCCGTCTAGCAACAAAAGGACGGGTTTACTGTGCAGCAGTCCGTTCCGTCCTTCTTTACGGCAGTGAAACATGGCCGATAAGAGTAGAGGATATTCGTAGGCTACTAGTGTTCGATCATAAGTGTCTTCGACGCATTGCTCGTATATCCTGGGACCGCCGGGTAAGTAATGCATTTGTTAGGAAACGGGTACTTGGTAATGATGGCAAATCGATTGATGAAGTAGTGATACTTCATCAGTTGAGATGGCTGGAACACGTGTTACGTATGCCCAACCACCGACTGCCCCGACGTGCAATGTTCTATGGTGCAGGAGTAGGTTGGAAGAAAGCTAGGGGCGGCCGGACCAAAACGTGGCACAAATCCATGAAGTCGCTGACAAGTGGATTGAGCCATGTTGGTAGGTGTAGACTAATTGGTTGGGATTCGCGAGATGATAACAATCGATGGTTAGAGACCTTGAATGACATGGCTCAAAATCGATTGCAATGGCGAAGGTGCATCCACTCTTTGTGTTCTACCAAATTCTAATCTAAATTCTTCATGTCCCTATCCTTTTTCTCTTTTCAAATTTATCTCACTGTATTATACTCCTTCAATAACATCT
This sequence comes from Schistosoma rodhaini, assembly GCA_944470415.2. Classification (NCBI taxonomy): domain Eukaryota; kingdom Metazoa; phylum Platyhelminthes; class Trematoda; order Strigeidida; family Schistosomatidae; genus Schistosoma; species Schistosoma rodhaini. The sequence continues at coordinate 67,901,613 of OX104044.1, forward strand.
TCAAACCCTAATCTTTCACATAGTGCTTATACTCTTACTACTTCTACCACTATGGAATTTGAATCGACAACTTCATCTCTGAGCCAATGTGGTATGGCAGCTCGAACTGATGTATGTACGTACGAAGTTCTACGTTTTGACTGACTGACTTTGTCTAGTGCCTTATACCTAACCCAACCACTTGTCACCCGGTCGTTCCATGATAGGCAAGCAATGCTTCGAAAACACCTATTATCAAAAGCCTTTAGCCTACGCATATATTCTACAATTTAACCTAAATTTCACGTCTGTAGAGTAATATGGTGCAAACCGTCTGTATGTCTTCGTAACATAGGATTGTCATCTTACTCAATGTCGTTTAGTGAGTTTCTATTATGATCAGCCCCTGAAAAGTTAAATGAGGAATTTGTGGTTTTTACATAGACATGACGAAACTAATTAAAAAGGATAATGAGCAACCCTGACGCAAACCACTTGAGGTTCATAATTCCAATGATAGTTTGTCGTAAGATCTGTTTCTACCAATTGTGTCTGGGTGAGGAACCTTCGCAAGGTTAATTTACTTTCTCAGGACACCTTTTACTGACAAATACCGTTACAAAACTTGTCGCTCAACGGAGTCGAGTACCGCTTTAAGATTGGAAAACACAGTTATAGTTGGGCGTCAACAAATATCCCTCTGATCTAGATCTTGGCAAAATTTCAATACTTGGTCAATACATCGCCAGATCTTTAACGAGCCTGGTCTCCCTGAGTCTGCTCTACACGAGCTCCATCTAAGCATCAGATGGTTATAAAGGCTAATATTTTAGGCATATTAGTCGAATTGATTTCTCTATGTTTATCAAAGGGTATAGTTGAGTTGTCCCACCTTATTTCACCTTTCCCTCAACCAGGAAAATAAAATTGGGACCCTCATTTCTCAGTTTCTTGCTTCCAGATAAAACAGTTTATTACTCAGTTATATGCGATAGGTTACATAATCACAGTGTCTACTGGATTTTCCAACACTGATAGGAAAAAAACGTCTTTAAAATAATGTGACTTTGTAAAAAGTAGGAAACGTTCCATTTAACTGTGTAAGCTGGCTTCTAGAAATATATCTAACCGATTTTGTAAAATGTACTTTCATATATCTCACAACCTTCCCATTCATACGCAAATATATCTTTCGTTTATTACTTTACCTAGCTCGAAATCTTCCAGATACAGACTTAATGAAACTAAATCCTGATGAAGTCAGTGACGTTCGTTGGATGACTTTTAGTGATTTCAACTATATGAAGTGTTCCCCAAGAGATCATATGAACACAGCAAAAACTTCAGACTCCGACTTCTGCAGATCATCCATCACCCCTTGGCTACGTGGTCTCCTTGCACGCGGTCTCTTGCAAAAATTATTCAGTTGGGCAGAAGCATCATGTGGTAATCACTTGCGGGAAAACTTTTTGGCCGAAGACCAATCCTGGGATAGAACTAAAATAATACATTTGTCTTCCGAGGACGTAAAATAATTTGTATTGTTTCATTTCTTATGGTCTATACCTTACTGTAATATAATTTCCAAAGAAGCTTGTGTTCTAACTATCCCAATGACATTGCCTGTTTGTTCTTTTTTGCGAGCTGTTTATGTTAAACAACTATTATCTATATGTCATACTTATGTTTTCAATGTGACAATTGAGTTAAGTCAATAATGAAATGTGTCGATCGAATCTTATTCTACTACCTCCTAAACCATATCTTTATTCACTGGTAAAATCTCATGAAGCTGGATGTCTAACTGGTAGTCCATATAAACTTCAGGTCACTTTTTATGATACTATTCAACTTTACAGATGGAAGTAGGTAAAGCATGGTTCAAACCTGTTACTCACAGATCGATTTGTTTAACCACTAAATCACCCCATCACTTCGGCAAACATAGGTATCTAATAATAAACTATGTAGCAAATCCCTATACTCTACTTCAGTTTTAATACGTTTCAAACCCAAACGAGTCTTCTGAATCATTGATTGAAGGGACTGGGACAAGTGTTGTATGTGTTCAATCAACATCCTACATCTGTGCACAATATTAACTGCGTTGGGAGTAGGTTGAAAGAAAGCTATGGGTGTTCAAAACAAGATATGACATCAATCCGTTAGGTGATTGATAACTAATAGGTTCAGACTACCTGGTTGGAGCCCGCATGGTAATCGTGCTCATTGGTTTAAAAAGCTGACGAATATGTCTCATTAAACAGTGGCATAGAGTCTCAATGTTGTTTCATACCTTTTTCCTCTTTATTTATGGCAGGAAGTGTATCGTTCTCAAGAAAACCATATTAAATCGAACATAAATTTTGCACTTCATAGTTCTTATTACCATTAATACATACTTATGAATGTTTCGGGGGTAACTACAGCAACCGCTTGTGAAAATCCTATATTATACCCGTCATGTTTCATAAGTCGTGTTCCAACTTTTGAATTTTTTTCTGCCTGGTTTCTTTTTTTTAATTGTTATATTCTTTACCAATGTTCATAATAACCTGGCTTGTACATTCGTTGCATTACATAATCTCTATGCCATTTGAATTCAACAGTTATTTGAAACGCCTTTAACATTTTCCATTAAACCCATCATAGTCGTTATTGCTATACGTATTTGGATGTATCACTTATTTATTTATTTAAACACAAATATTGGTACAAAGGGGCACCCGATACATATGCTCCACGCAAGTCTCATTTGATTTGTGTGGGGGCTGTGATACTGCCCAGGTGCCCAAACCGAAGCAGGTGGTTTTCTTAGGGGACCACATCCGGAGACTTTGACCTGAAGACCTAATCCACAAGGCAGTGGAGCATCGTAAGAAGATGCATTCTCATGGTAGCCGGTGACCAACGATTGGTTCATACGCTATTTGTTTCCTCAGGATACTGGAGCCCATGTGCACCATTGGTTTGGAATCAGGGTTTTCCAACTCCCCTAGGTGGACTCAACGTGTCCACCAACCTGGTTAAAGCTCCAGACATTCGCTTTTCGTCCTCCCAATTTCGTAAACAACACCCCACCACAAGAAGGCAATGAGTAGACTTCTCTGGCAGAGGCTATATATGCGTGGCTATGTGAGCGTCTAGAGAGAGAGAGAGAGAGAGAGAGCAGACTCTCCCCACTCTCGGCCGTATCAGGGCATTGGGGGCTATCATATTGGTCACCTAAAAGGACGTTCAACATATTGAAGATAATAAAGTCACTGCATTAAGATATTGTCGTACTGTACTGGCATAATGACTACACTATCACGTAGTTATAAGTCAAACAAGCATTCAAAATAAGCTCTGGAGCCTACTATTAAAATTAACACTAAGTAGATGAATATTTCTGGATTGCAATTTGTAATATGATCAGGCAGCTCGGATTCGTTTGTGTTATAGACTTCTGATATTTCCGAATCACTTAAAAAAACAATACATATTTCTTTACTGGCTAATCACCGATCAACATTATAAGTAGTTACTCATAATGTTTTCCGGATATCATCATAAGGCATTATAATGACTTGACAATCATGTAATATGATTGTTAAATTCATGAAACCATTAACACAAACGCGGTCGATAAATTGACTTATAATTATCATTAAGTAGTTTTGTTTTCTCGTGGTTATCAATGATTTCAGTAAGTTTCTCTATCACTTGCTCATTAAGTAAACATCTTAAGTCACTATCAGTCTAATTGGAGGTTTATCAACACAATCATGCATGCACATCATCAGTATAAGCAGTCGAGCAAACCTGCACACTAAAATCATCACAGTTGAATTTACCTTAACACTAACAAAAGTTCTTGACATTATCATAGACATGAGTTGGGAATTGTACTCCCCTTGGGTACAACTTATGCTCCCCCTGATAATCATATAAGCAGCACTCATTGTTTATCATCTTGCAATGATCTATTTAGCCGAAAGGATCGTACTACGTCGTGTCGCTTATATTTGTGACACATAAGCTTTGTCAATCTCAACAACTTATAATCACTATTTCAAATAAGTCGATTTCTACCTTATGCTTAACTCGATACTTGCAACTAACTTGTATGCACCATCAGCTGGTAAGTATGAATATAAATAATCAGTTCATATCAAAGCATTGAGTCTAGAGCATGTCTCATGTTTGACTAATTACTGTTAACTATATGTCCGAAATTCACATTATCATTATTTCCGCGTATATAAAGCACTTTTTATAACAGTCCATATGTATTAGTAGTTTTATTAAATCCTATCACGGTTAAACAATATTGAGGTCGAGAAATCTCCCTGCAACTAAATAAACCGTATTAAGCTGGAACACTAGTTGGGATTCTTTCTCCCCGTGGTTATATTTTTGTTCCTGCAGTTAACATACTGATGCAAATGCAGTTGGAAATCAACTCATACGGGCAACATACTGACATAAACATTAACCGACTTTCTAATTTAAAGCAAAGATGATACCAATATAAACATTTCCTCAATGTTGATTGTTTTTCTATATCTAAGCACAAAATACTTATACTACCCACTAGTTAAGCGATTAACCAACGGTTATTATTATGTATCTTAATGTAACTTGTTAAAAATCTCTATATTGAATCATTCTTCATCACTATAATCCCACTTTACTTGAGGTGTAAGTGATGTTCATATAGATTTTCATTTTAAGCGTGTTAAGCATTAAATCAAACATTTTGTAATTATTACATGTATTTCCCGATCAGTTGCTGCCGTCTTTTAAACACGCAATAGTGATAAATTAGGGTAACTTATTTAATTGATCAAATGGGATGACAGTTTCGTTCCCGATTCTACACTATCGTTTTTTGTTTTCATAAAATAGACGTGAATGTATAAATCAAATAATTTACAACCTTTGAAATAAAAACCTATAAAGCCAGAACAACATGTATGTATGCTGCTGGATATTTCTATGATATGCAGTGTACAACACTATTATAACCATGCGATCTATCATTTATACTCTTCATTGAAATATCTTTGTAGAATTATTCTTATTTGATTTCCTGGTTCAGTCAAGTTAAGTTAAATTATCAATTTATAAAAAATATTTTTCAGTACATAATTCGTGCTTAATTCTTGGCGGTTTGGTTATTTTTTTTCTTCAGATTTTCTGACTGACTATTATATTTCGGTTATAATCTTGATGGTTATTGGAACTGTGACTCCAAAAACTTCTATAACATCTGTTGTGGATAGTTGTCAGACAACTAGCGTAACGACATCTTCGGTTTCTGTATCTTCATCTTCTGAGAATACTAGCGGTGTGCTTCTTAGCAATTTATGGACTCAACTTGACCACATTCAATCTACAGTAAGTGATTTTTTTTATTAACAATGTGTCTCAATCAAAATATGTTAGTTCTGTACACATAGACCTGGGAAGTTTTCTTTACGAATTTAAACTTTATGAACGAAAATGAGTTGTTCTCTACACATGGTCGTTATAATAACTTTTCAGAACAATGATTATAGTTTATATATGTTTTTCTTTTCGGCTGCAGCTATGACTGCATGATGTTAAAACATTTTATGAAAACTTAATACCATGTACCATCGTTAATGGTTAATTACATCAGTTATTATATCATCAAAGCTCATAAGCTTGATTGCCTTTATTTCTTCAACTGTGTCTGAATAATTCTGGTTGTGGTTCTTAACATTCTATATTTACCTTTTTTTTTTATTCCCGACCGATTTTTAGATTCCGGACAGATTATCAATTGCTATGTTAGAGAGTGCTGGTGTGCAAATGGAGAACAGCGATCCACGGCTTGCCCGTTTAATCAGTCTAGCTGGTCAAAAATTTCTGACTGATATCCTTTCTGACGCTATGCTTCATTGGCGCCTTGCAAATGGACAACCTACTGGGTTGCTTAACCATTCTAGTGTGTCTACATCTATACCAGGTCAAGCATCTAATCCGTCTTATATGAATGCTACTACAACACCAGCGAGCAACCCAAGTCAGTCTATTCCACAGTCTCCATCATCTAGTAAGTATAGCTCAATCTACTTGTAATTTGTTATAACAGTGTTACATTCACTATAAATCTCTTCCGTATAGACTAAAAACACAAAAGAGCATTGGATATTTTAGATCTATACGAGATAAGTGAACAAATTCAACCTATGATTGCTTCAGGTGATTGAATAGCGATGTCCACTTATCCTATTCAGTTTATATCACAATCGATTTTCGTTTCCATCTTCTGTTATATAGGTTAGTTTCGAGTGTTTGATATGTAACATACAGTTTTGAATTTGTAAAATAAATAAACAGAATGCTAGTCGACAGATGATCCAATGTGGTCGAGTGATATATCACAGTGAATTAAAGGATATGAGCTTTGTAAGTCCCTTAGCCATCAATGGATTATGATCAAACTCTTAGACTTAATTTTTGCCTATCACCTTAGTTCAAGGATACACTGGTTTGTCCGTTACGTTAGTGTAATGAATGAGGACACAGGTGGGAACGACCAATTTATTGTTTACCACCATCATTTGTCGTTCACATTCTGTATGATTCTTGCAATTCACAATTCCTTTCTATTTCGTTTTCTGTTCTCTTCAACTCGATCTTCTTAGCTTTCTACTTCCAGGTTTTTCATTTCCGACCTGTGTTACATAATATTTATGTCGATAGACTCAAAACTATTTGTTAATACTCTTTTTTATTTTGCATTACGTCACTTGTCTGTATCCTTTATTCAGATTTTGTGTATCTCTTTATCCTTCAACCCATACAGCAGTTGGCATATGGTGCTGAACATGTCCTATATAAACGGTCTTAAGTCACTGACTGGTCAAAAGTTGAATGATACCACTGAATATGAATTCTCAACCAGTCTTTCTGAAACTACGTATGCCATTTCTGGCTAGCACTAACTTCCGGCACAGTCATCGCCGGTGTGCCACCTGGCGTCCTCCCTCTGCATCCCAAGCCTGAACTGAGATTGATCACATCGCGATCAGCTACCGCTGGTGTGGTTGTGTACAAGACTGCATCTCCTTTTGGAGTACCTATCTAAAGTCTGATCATGCCCTGGTCTGCGCCAATCTCACCTTACTTTTCAGTGGCCGAAGGATTGACCGCCACCAACGGATCGATGTTAGTAAACTGGCTGCAACTTCTGTTGCAAGTAAGTATCGAGCAGAGCTAGCTTCTAGGCTAGCTACCATCCCACCGAAAAGTATAGATGAGCATTGATTGCATCTTCACGACGCCATGAAAACGGCGAGTAAAGCCGCTTACTGCTTCGCGAAACGTCCCACTTATAAGCACTGGGTTTCTTCTGGCTCCTTACAACTGATGGAAGCCCGTCGGTCTACTCCGTGTGATTGTGAGTTTGACCACAAACGAAGGCTGTTACGTAGTGAAATCGGGCAAAGCTTGCGTAAAGACCGAGTAGCCTGGTGGTCGGAGCGTGCTAATGAGATGGAAGCAGCAGCTGCATCTGGTAACTGCCGGAGCAGTTTTGCTCTATGCTTGTGAAACCTGGCCTCTCCGAGTTGAGGATGTTAGACGTCTCTCTGTGTTCGATCATCGTTGTCTCCGAAGGATTGCTGACATTCAGTGGCAACACCATGTTAGTAATGCAGAGGTTTGGCATCGTGTGTTCGAGCGCAGGGATGATAATTCAATTGGTGTCACCATCTTGAAACACCGATTTCGGTGGCTTGGACATATTTTACGAATGTCGTCCCAGAGAATTCCACGTCGTGCATTATTTGCCGACTCTGGGACTGGTTGGAAAAAGCGAAGAGGAGGACAGTGTATGACATGGTGTCGTGGTATGAAAAAAAGCTGCAAAGGACTAGTTTCTGTTAATCCTTCACGACTCCCTGGCTGGGGCCCAAGAGATGGTGCAACACAGTGGCTAGAGACGTTATCAGATATGGCTCAGAATGGAAGTCAGTGGCGATCCTGCTGTAACCTTCTTCTACTTTCTTCATAAAGAGTGGCTATAACTTTCCTAACGGAGAGAGCTCTTCTGGTTGTACATTTTAGTCCGCCTTATCTTTTCATCCTTTCTCTTCCTATTGTCATTATTTTGTGTGGCTCATATGTATCTGGTGCCCTTTTGTACCAATATGTATTTGTTTAAATAAATAAATTCAAACTAACCTCATTCATCTTTCTCACTAAAGCACATCGGACAACAAATAGAGTTGTCTGTCTTTAGAAAGTCTCAACATCAATGCCTGTTGTCCATCCGAGATCCATATTCAAGACCTTAGTTAGGCACTACAAATTCGTTCTCCATCTGTCGCTTCGAAAAGCTTGTTTCACGTGCGTTTATCTGGGGACCCTGTGGCATCTCTGTCTGGTTTCGCTGGCGTTAGTGTCGCACTAAGCACTAGAGCTGAGACAGCTCTAATGGACTGGATCCCCATGATCAGTAGATTATGTGCTGTTAGATTAAAAGGCCCCACCAAAGTGAGAAGAAATCGGTGTTAGAAACGATGTTTTTCCATCATCGCGTACGCCGGTCGGAGCGTGCTAACGAGTTGAAAGCAGCAGCTGTATCTGGTAACTGTCGAAAGTTCGTTCAGTCCATCAAAGATACTGGCAGCAAGAATTCTGGTGTGATTGCAACAATCTGTGAAGCTGACGGGCTGCTAATCAACTATATTTACTGACATCTTGGATGATGAGGAGAGTTCTTTATGAGACAGTTCAACTGGTCTTTTACCCTGGCGACATTGATAAAACTGTCCTGTCCTCTATAATCGATGGCGGCTGATCAGCGAGCACCTGCAGTTCTTGAAGCTCCACAAATCACCAGGCCCAGACAACTTACCTCCGGCCCCTTTTATAGAAGCTGGTAACCTGGTTAAGGAACCGAGTTGTTTGCAAAAGTTTGGAAATTAGGGAGTGCTCCAACACCCTGGAATGAGTCGATAGTTCAATTCTTCGGGCAATACTCTTTGGGATTGTTTATTGAAGAAGCGTGCCTGAAAGGTTTACTAACATCTTGAAGGCCCTAAATACAAACACCTCAGGCAGAGTGAGTGCGTACAACCACCTCTCCTCCCCTTTGTTTCATTTAAGCAGTGGGGTTTGGAAGGGTTGCCTAATCTTACTGTCCCTCGTCAAATTTACCATCGACGATGTTCTGGAAAGAGCTGTGATGTATGTAGGTAATGGTGGTTTGGGTCAGTTGCCTGGAGAAATACTTTTCGACCTTAAGTATGTGAATGATATTGTTTTACTATACGATGGTACTCAAGCCATAGAATCCGTACCTAATCAGTTGGCAGTCAGTATCGATAGGTACGGCATGTGTTTTGCACCTTTGAAGAGCAAAGCACTTTTACAAGACTGGCATAATCGTGAACCTGAACCCACAATGGGCAGTGAGCGTATAGAAGTTGTCGAGTACCTCATGTATCTGGGTAGCTGTGTAAGTGCTGATAATTTTGTGAGTGATGAGATCAATCCACGTATGGTGAAAGCCAGAGCGGCTTATGCCAATTCGGGCCATCCTTGGAGCCTTCGTGATGCCGGTCTCTATGAGAGCCGGATCTACAACGCATCGGTGAGAGCAGTTTGGCTTGTGAGACCTGGACTCTCAGAGTTGAGGATGTTAGACGACTCTGTGTTTGATCATCGCTGTCTCTGAAGGATTGCTGACATGCAGAGGCAACATAATGTTGGTAATGCAGAGGTTCAACATCCTGTGTTCCGGCACAATGATAATGATCCGTTTGGTGTTACCATATTGAAACATCGATTTCGGTGGCTTGAATGTGTCTTACAAATGTCGTCTCAGAGTATTTCACGTTATGCATTGTTTGCAGACACTGGGATTGGTTGGAAAAAGCGGAAAGGTAATCAGTTTATGATATGGTGTCGTAGTATGTAAGAAAGATGTACTGGACTAGCTGCTATTGATCCTTCACAACCTTAGCTGCTACCTTGATATGATGATCGAACTTGCTTATCGTGACGACTCAACTCAGCTATATTGGCTGAAACACATGTACCTTTAGGTCCTACCATACCAGGCAAGTCGGGTTGAGAACGGTAAGACTAAAAGCAGCTATGTAAGGTCTGAGTACGACGTCCTACTTCTGACTGTAGAGAAGTTCGACAGCGGTACCGTGTTTCCCTCGGACAATAAACATCTGCAGTGATACTGCCATCTTACAAGGAAGGAAGGGGTTAAAAAATGTCGACCCTAGAAATGTCACGCCTCACCTTACCTCATGGATTTCCGTTTCTGGAGGTAAGGCCCTTCGAAGGACAGAGCTAACACGTCATAAACATACGACAAACAGGCCATGAATGACCAGTCTCAAGCAGCTGTCCCTTGGACTCCGCGGTCACACTCTCAGGTCGTTATGACCAACTTTAATCCAACTTCCTTTTCAGGTCCCTCAAGAAAATACCCTTCCACGGTGTGGGCAGCCGGAAAGTGATATTAGCCCTTATACCCGTAACAGCACACGAGATCAAGTTGGTCACATTCAAATTCTTCCTACAACTCCTAATAACTCTCTTATCTCCACGACTAACCCTTCTCACGTTCTTTTATCACCTCTCACCGCTAGGGCCAACGATTCAAGTACACGGAACGTTATTCCTGGTCTCCTGAAGCTACATGTGGGGACTTTTAACGTCCAAACGTTGTGCCAAATAGGACAACAGGCTCTCTTATATAGGACTTCAGAATCTTACACCATCGATGTATGCTGCGTCTCCGAAACGCACGTCATTCATTTAACCTCACCATGTCACGATAAAGAACCAACTCGATTCACATTTCGTGTATCTGGAAGCCCTGATGCTGTTTCTCGTGACCTCGCTGGCGTAGGTATAGCATTAAGTCCTAGGGCAGAACTAGCTCTCTTAGACTGGATCCCAGTAGACAGTCGTCTATGCGCTGTCCGACAAAACGGATCAGTAAGGACTCGGAAATATAGGGAAACTCGTCGTTGCCTCTTCGTCGTCTCTGCCTACCCTTCCACTGACTGCATCTCAGACGATATAAAAGATAAGTTCTACAGGAAACTGTCTGACCTTCTCCGAAAAGCTAGGCGTTCTGATGTAGTATTAGTGGCTGGTGACTTTAATGCTCAAGTAGGTAAACTAAGTGAAAGGGAAAGACACCTGGGTGGATCTTATGGTGTCATGGCTAAAAGAACAGATAATGGAGACCGTCTGTTGCAGCTATGCCCAAATAACCGCCTATTTCTTGCAAATACTAACTTTAAGCATAAAGAAAAACATCTTTTGACATGGCGACCCCCGAATTCGTCCCAACGTTGGACCCAATTAGATCACATCGCTATCAGCCACCGATGGGGGGGCTCGATAGAAGACTGTCGCTCATTCTGGAGCACATGTTTAGATTCAGATCATGCTCTAGTACGAGCACGTATCTGTCCTCGTCTTACTGGACGTAGGAAAGACACTGCAGGGGAGCCTCTAAGGGTTCTGCTTAATGATTGGCAAGCTAGGAATATATATTTCAGGAACACCTAGAAAAACAGTTGAGCAGCCATGTAAGTTGTGCCCACCCAAAGGTAGCGTGGAATGACATCCGAAAAGCTGTGGAAACAGCAGTGATATCCGCTAGTAAGGCAAACCATAAGGTTGAGGAGAAATAATGGATTTCAGCAGCATCTACAGCACTGATAGATGCTCGAAAACTCATCCCATCTGGCTCTGAACATAACGAAGAGCGGAGTCAGCTTAAGCGTAGGCTAATAAAAAGCCTACGCAATGACCGTGAACAGTGGTGGGTAGCGGAAGTAAGAGAGATGGAAAAGGCAGCAACAATAGGAAACAGCAGGCAGCTATTCAGACTTGTTAAAGAAACCGGTATTAGGAACCCAAGTATCAGTGAAACTATCTCAGATAAAGATGGGCATATCATTCATTCTCAATCCAGGAGATTGGATCGATGGGCAGAACACTTTAGGGATCAGTTCAACTGACCTTCAGTCACACTTTGGTTTCCCACGATCTCCAGTCAACCTGAATGGCAAGTTAATGTAAATCCTCCAACTCTTCACGAGGTTGAAAAAGCTATAGGAAATCTGAAGCGTGAAAGAGCAGCAGGCCCTGACAGGTTTACTCCTGAGATTTTTAAGGATGGTGGTCCAGTACTAGCAGCGGAATTGACTGAGGTCTTAAGTAGGATCTGGGAACTAGACGTAATTTCATCTGACTGATCCCAATCACTGATTGTGCCAGTCTATAAGAAAGGAAAAAAGTCCTCCTGTGACATTCACAGAGGAATCAGTTTGACTAATATAATGACTAAAATATTAGCTTCAATAATACTGGGACGCCTAACCAAAGCTCGTAAAGAGCAGCCCAGAGAAAACCGGGCTGGTTTTCTACCTGGACGTGGTTGTGTAGACCAGATATTCATTCTACGTCAGGTCCTAGAACATAGACACACATTCAGACGTCCCACAAAAGTAGTATTTCTCGATCTTAAGGCGGCATTTGACTCAGTTGATCGTGAAGTTCTATGGCAGTGTTTGTCACTGAATGGAGTACCAAAGAAGTACATTAACCTCATAAAGACTCTCTACTCGAACACATCTGATCGTGTTAGAGCTTATGGCGAACTGTCATCATGATTGGTTACCTCAAGTGGTGTTCGTCAGGACTGTCCACTCTCACCATTCTTGTTTAACTTCGTCATCGGCATGCTTTTAGAGCTAACACTTTCATCATCTAAATCTCAAGGAGTTGAACTTTTACCGGGAGGCTCACTCGTTGCATTGGAATATGTCGATGAAATAGTTCTATTTGGTGGAGACGCTGACAAAATGCAGAGTCTTCTGACCACTAGAAGCAACTATGCAGGCATGTTCGGAATGCGATTCTCTCCCTCGAAGTGCGAAATGTTACTTCAGGATTGGGTTGCATCGACACCTGAACTAATGATAGGGAGTGGAGTAGTTGAGCGTGTAGACCACTTCACTTATCTTGGGAGTCTCATCAGCCCTTGTGGTCTGGTATGTGACGAAATCTCAGCACGGATACAGAAGGCTCGTCTAGCTTTTGCCAACTTGCGTCATTTATGGCGTAGGCGAGATATCCGTCTAGCAACAAAAGGACGGGTTTACTGTGCAGCAGTCCGTTCCGTCCTTCTTTACGGCAGTGAAACATGGCCGATAAGAGTAGAGGATATTCGTAGGCTACTAGTGTTCGATCATAAGTGTCTTCGACGCATTGCTCGTATATCCTGGGACCGCCGGGTAAGTAATGCATTTGTTAGGAAACGGGTACTTGGTAATGATGGCAAATCGATTGATGAAGTAGTGATACTTCATCAGTTGAGATGGCTGGGACACGTGTTACGTATGCCCAACCACCGACTGCCCCGACGTGCAATGTTCTATGGTGCAGGAGTAGGTTGGAAGAAAGCTAGGGGCGGCCGGACCAAAACGTGGCACAAATCCATGAAGTCGCTGACAAGATATTGAGTTTTATATATGGACTGGAATTTACATGAAAATTCATCTCAACAATTTAATATAAATTTATGTAGAAAGCTAACTCGACGAGGACAATCTATTATGTAAGCATTAAATGATCGTACCCAGCAGATTAGATCGAAATCATGGAATAGCTTTCAACTCGTCTAACTGCGATATCATTTTAAATGAAGAGTGCAATAATTAACTGTTCATTTAAACATCAGTTAGATATATCCTGCTCTTAATCTTATAGTAAGTCACTAAAAAACAGTTGTGGATTTCTTGTTTATATGTAATTTATCGCAAGTGTTAAATAATGTGCAACTGACAAATTCTGGATTCGTGTTGCCTATCTCAAAGCGGTGCATATCAATCTAAATCGCCTTCGAATTTGTGTCTCACTTTCCATGCATTTACATTCGTGCAACTCACTTACGAATCTCAGTTATGTTTTTACGGATACTGTTAAGTGACTTTGTTATCAAAACTGTTTTCATTATACTTCTCTCCTTGGATGAGAGTGTTATGTAAGGCATACTGTAGTTAGACTTCATATGTTTGTGTATATTAAAGATTGTCAGTTTTTTAAACAATACATACATTATTCGACAATTCATAAGTCATTTCAGTTTGGACAAATCATTACCTTCCCATCCTTATATGATCAATATAATTCAAAGACCATTGCATTATAGTCTACACTTCATTACTAAGTCGTGTCATTATTTCGATTAAATTGCTCAGTAGTTTTTTTATAGTTAGATAAGGCAAACTTTTTGTCCCTTGGAATCTAGAATCTTTCAATTCTGGTTGTTTAGAAAGCAGTAACTTAGATCTCCACAGTATAATGCTGCGAGCTAAGCGATAATAATGTTATAGTTCTTTATCTCGTTTGTAATTTCTAATTCATATCAATTTAACTAATAGTAATTTTGGTCTCACTGATTTAATCCCAAAAATGAAAACAATTTTCGACCGGTTATTTTAATCAACTGTATCAAATTTCGTTATTAATGTTAAAATCATTATGTTACACCTTGTATCAATCCTTATGATGTCTATAATATGTTGTTTTCTAGGTGGAAAGCCTGGAACAAATAAATTTCCCACAGATCGTCGCGCCACTCTTACACTGGAAGATTTAATTGCTTCATTGAATGATAGGGGTATTCATGTTGCCAAACCGCCTTATTATCGATAGATCGTATACTCAATACGTATTGTATATTTTCTTGCCTTCTTTCACTTTTATTCTTTCTTTTAGTTTTCTGTTTGATTCAACTTTACTAAAATGGTTGACAAGCTTTTCAATGTCCTTTAATACAAAACCAAATCTACCTATTCCTTTTGTCCACCAAGAAATAATTGTAACATAAACATTTTAGTTCGCTTTAATATAACCTTAAAACAGTTGAATAAAAACACACATTTATTACAGCTAGTGAGAATTTGTGTTTTTCTGTCGTTTGATATTCAAGACTTAGTTTATTCAATGTCTATTGGGAGGTGAATTCTTTGAGCGAATGTCTGTAGTTACAAGTTTATTACATATCTTTTTCATTTGTTCTGGGTTTGAGTTCCAGATAGAATTAATCATGTGTCTTGGATCCCACTGGCGTCCACCATACAAAAATATCAAATAAAACGCTCTTATCTTTTAGTGATTTCTACTCAAATGTACTATATTTCTTATGATTAATACTGAAATTGTAAGTTGTTAGTGGTTATCATAGATGCTTACATTAAGTCGATAAACGACATATGTACTAAAGCCATATAGTTGTTTACACTTTACACTTAGATTAAAGCGACTTAATACAAGCCCAGTTTCAACTACATCTATTTTCCTCATTCATTATATATTTAATGCATGAATCCTAGTATAACCCCCTATTGTTTCTTCAGAAAATAGACTAAAAGGGAAACATTTCATGAACTTTAGTGTCTCCGTTTGAATTTTCTAATGTTTACTATCACAATAAGTTGTAATCTGCTCATGAAGCGTGTGAATAGATACGGTCAGAATTCATAGTCACTCAGTCACGCTGAATCTGAAACAAGAAGGCTTAATCCCGAAACTCTCCAACGTTTGACCGAACAGTTAGTTGTGCTATCGTTTTTATTTAAAGACAATGAACAGATAAAGAAGGGTAATACTTGTGATATTAGTTCACAGACTCAAATTTCTATAATTGCAAGCAGCACAGAAAGTGTGCAAAAAGTTATTCAATAAATGTAGAATAATCTAGTTTAGCATACTGAAGATGGAAGTCGTATATTCTAAATAGAAGTTTTACGAATCACTATTGATGGTTCTCAGTGAGACTCATCTATGCAATCTAAACTTCAGTTATTAGGTGTCTAGTTATACGGTGCGAGTATGTATTAACTCGCCTCGGTCCTTCTTAATTCTTATGGTTTGATCCAATCGAGTACCGCAGACTACTTCTGATTCTCAGTGAGGACATAGGTCCTCTACTGTTTACCTTTAAACATAGTCATTATATAGGAGCACAGTTATAGGTGAGAATCTATTACAAATATGATGTATTTTTATAAGGTAGTATAACTGTCTGTCTGCTTAATGAATTTCTAAACAAACCACATTGAGTTACACCGTGCATCATGGTAACTGTGTAGTTATCTTCTCTAGCGTTTTGTCATCAAATGACTGTATACACTTAGGGTATATTCTTACCTTAATGCTGTATAATTTGTACCGTTAAAATCATCTGAGGTCCCGCCAGTGAAACTATTCATATTTGAAAACGAGGTGAAATGTATTGGATTATGGTAGAATTATGACGTAACACATGGAACAAATGTGTTGCGTAATAGGCGGCTACACTGCACTATTCAAATGAATGATTCAATAACTACGGTAGTCGTACAATTCTGTACTTTTTTTTTACTTCAATTCTCCTACAATTAAGAAAAGAAACACTGAAAAATAATTTTTTTTATTGCTTTCGTTGAGTGGAAAATGTAGCGGTAGTTATGTGCCTCCTCGAAAATCAGCCATTAAGATTGTGGTATTTAGGAGCCCAAGTGTATTTTCTCGCGTATTTTTTAAAGTTAATGATCCACTTTTCACTTGATTCTGGCGTTGTTTCTCCCAGGAAAACGTATCTATATTTCATAAATTAAAAATTTGGTCATTTCATCCTTTGTTAATATTAACCTTATTCATCTGAATGTTGCTGTTCAGAAGTAAATGTGGTTCTGGATATTCTAGTTTCTAATGGTCAAATGTGTTTAAAAGGAATTTATGTACAAGAGTTTTGAGAACTAACTAATGGAATAAAATTTCAGTCAAACTTATTTAAAAGCAAATGTATAATACACTAATCAATAATATTACAATACGAAATTGAACAACAAGTAAGCTGAAAAATAAATTATTCGTTTAAGCTATACATGATTGAACACAGGAATGTAATAAAATATTCAGAATTTAAACCTAAGTGTGTATATACTCTTTACTGTCACAATCATAGGTAACATCATGTGGCAACAAGTTGTTTTATACCAGTTAATATAAAGGTCTCAAAGCATGTACATGGAAAAACAAGAACAAGGCTTATTATCCTCATTCTAAAACCTATTCTTTAAAAATTCAAACTAAATGATTCTTGTGTATTCAGTGGTCATTTACCTGACGTCCAAACATCATTCAAACTAATCAGTAGTCAAGTGAGTCCAAACTCAGCTTTGTTAAAGGTATCTCTATCACAAGATATAAACATGCATTAAAAGGAATACTTTGAATCTTGTATCACCCTGGGGGTCTTGATTTTTAATGTCCAGTTGCTTAAGATTTTGTTCTATATCTTTATTTAAAAGATTCAATTGAAAGTCGTTTTTAATTTAAACTATTATTTGCTCATTTTCCTTTATCGATTAGTTTAATCTTTCAGTTAGAACTACTTAGTGTATGACACTAATTTCCCATGTCCGAAAGCTCTTATGTGGTTAAATAATCGAATTCGTTAAAACAAGCGACTATGTTACCACTTTCATTCACTCTGTCTAGCTGATAGTTTATGTTTTTTTAAGTGATGGTGACCTAACGTGTTGAATGTTCTGACGGTGTTCTCCTAATTTTCAGGTTGCTTGTTCTGGTAAGTGTAATGGGACATTGCATCACGTGGTTTTGATGTGCTGTTTTCAAATAGAGTTGTATGCTATTTGTATGCACCTCGCCCTATCAAGAAAAGTTGAGCTGTTCGACTTTCAAGTTCTAGGTTGGAACCTCGCTGCGCCTACTTCAGCTTCGACAACCGGGTAGTATCATTAGCCCCCACATATAGAGTGTGGTTTGTTTATTTATGCTGAAGTGATGGTAATATAGTTGTTTTAACATCATGCATTAATTTCGTTTCAATGTCTTAACTTTCTTTTTATGATTATTATTGTTGTCATTAATAAATGAAGGAAATACTAAAAACATACATTAGAATTTGTATATCAATGTTATGTTATAAGAGAAGGCACATTATATATAACCCTAATTAAACCCCATAATATCCTATCATAAAGCGGTTAAGAACTATCACTCCATGTTATATATTAAAATTAAAAGTAAATATTTTAAGTAAAATAATGATCGTAATGAAAATAAAAATAATCCTCACATTGTTCCTTTTTGTGACATGCTAAAAATAAAGGAAAATTATGTTCTACTTTTTACTATCACTGTTCTTTGACAAATAAGATAATGGTTTTCTGACAAGATTGGGTGATGCATTCGCACTGTTTGAACTTGCATACTTTGTTTTTGTATTCGTTAAGTTACTTGTCTGTCTGAAATTCGGCCCAGTCATTGTAGGTGACCTTGGTGAACTATTTGCGCTTTGTTTAACTGTTGGTTTTTGTAATAATTTAGGGCTTGGTGGTAAGGAATTGCTTTTCTGAATAGTGGTGTTCATATAAGACGACGGTTTCAAATGTGATTGAACTTTTATATTTTCTAGGGACTTTTGAATAGAGAGTGGTGAATTGATATCTGAAGAAGCACCGAATGTTTCTTGTTTCATCGGTGAAATAACAGTTTCGAGAAAATTCTCAGTAAAAATCGAATTACCATTTGATGATGTATTTTCGGAACATGTTAAATCTGGAACAACTGTAGATGTAAAATCCGATCCCAATAAAACAATATCAGGTGAAACAGCGGAATTACTTTCGTTACCTAGACTGTCAGAAGGACCAGTGCATGAACTATTAGTACCAGGTTGTGAGGTGACTAACATGTTCGAGGTGGGTCCCAACAGTGGAGATATGTGACTGGGAACTATTGTCAACTCGGAGTTCATTGTGCTGTCCACTTCATTGATTTTGTCGTTGAGATCAGTGGGATTTGTGTTGTCGGGAGAGGTGTGAAGTTGATTGTTTAGATGCGCTGTGTCGATGTGGTCAGTCATATTATCTGATATTTGGGACAACTCGACAACAGGTGGTTGATCAATCACTCGATCTAAGTGTGCCTTCGACGTACTCATGCAAGCGGCCAAAGGAGCGTCGAATATTTGTTCACTCTCCACTTCATGAATTTCTTCTACGAGTTCAGTGGGAGTTTTGCTTTGATTTTGCAAGTCCTGATGACTAGTCTCAGGCAGTTCGTGATTCTGGTCAAGACGACTTTCAGTCATCATGTCACTGCGTATTGTGGTGATACTGATTTCCGAGGTGGGTCCCAACAGTGGAGATATGTGACTGGGAACTATTGTCAACTCGGAGTTCATTGTGCTGTCCACTTCATTGATTTTGTCGTTGAGATCAGTGGGATTTGTGTTGTCGGGAGAGGTGTGGAGTTGATTGTTTAGATGCGCTGTGTCGATGTGGTCAGTCATATTATCTGATATTTGGGACAACTCGACAACAGGTGGTTGATCAATCACTCGATCTAAGTGTGCCTTCGACGTACTCATGCAAGCGGCCAAAGGAGCGTCGAATATTTGTTCACTCTCCACTTCATGAATTTCTTCTACGAGTTCAGTGGGAGTTTTGCTTTGATTTTGCAAGTCCTGATGACTAGTCTCAGGCAGTTCGTGATTCTGGTCAAGACGACTTTCAGTCATCATGTCACTGTGTATTGTGGTGATACTGATTTCCGAGGTGGGTCCCAACAGTGGAGATATGTGACTGGGAACTATTGTCAACTCGGAGTTCATTGTGCTGTCCACTTCATTGATTTTGTCGTTGAGATCAGTGGGATTTGTGTTGTCGGGAGAGGTGTGGAGTTGATTGTTTAGATGCGCTGTGTCGATGTGGTCAGTCATATTATCTGATATTTGGGACAACTCGACAACAGGTGGTTGATCAATCACTCGATCTAAGTGTGCCTTCGACGTACTCATGCAAGCGGCCAAAGGAGCGTCGAATATTTGTTCACTCTCCACTTCATGAATTTCTTCTACGAGTTCAGTGGGAGTTTTGCTTTGATTTTGCAAGTCCTGATGACTAGTCTCAGGCAGTTCGTGATTCTGGTCAAGACGACTTTCAGTCATCATGTCACTGCGTATTGTGGTGATACTGATTTCCGAGGTGGGTCCCAACAGTGGAGATATGTGACTGGGAACTATTGTCAACTCGGAGTTCATTGTGCTGTCCACTTCATTGATTTTGTCGTTGAGATCAGTGGGATTTGTGTTGTCGGGAGAGGTGTGGAGTTGATTGTTTAGATGCGCTGTGTCGATGTGGTCAGTCATATTATCTGATATTTGGGACAACTCGACAACAGGTGGTTGATCAATCACTCGATCTAAGTGTGCCTTCGACGTACTCATGCAAGCGGCCAAAGGAGCGTCGAATATTTGTTCACTCTCCACTTCATGAATTTCTTCTACGAGTTCAGTGGGAGTTTTGCTTTGATTTTGCAAGTCCTGATGACTAGTCTCAGGCAGTTCGTGATTCTGGTCAAGACGACTTTCAGTCATCATGTCACTGCGTATTGTGGTGATACTGATTTCCGAGGTGGGTCCCAACAGTGGAGATATGTGACTGGGAACTATTGTCAACTCGGAGTTCATTGTGCTGTCCACTTCATTGATTTTGTCGTTGAGATCAGTGGGATTTGTGTTGTCGGGAGAGGTGTGGAGTTGATTGTTTAGATGCGCTGTGTCGATGTGGTCAGTCATATTATCTGATATTTGGGACAACTCGACAACAGGTGGTTGATCAATCACTCGATCTAAGTGTGCCTTCGACGTACTCATGCAAGCGGCCAAAGGAGCGTCGAATATTTGTTCACTCTCCACTTCATGAATTTCTTCTACGAGTTCAGTGGGAGTTTTGCTTTGATTTTGCAAGTCCTGATGACTAGTCTCAGGCAGTTCGTGATTCTGGTCAAGACGACTTTCAGTCATCATGTCACTGTGTATTGTGGTGATACTGATTTCCGAGGTGGGTCCCAACAGTGGAGATATGTGACTGGGAACTATTGTCAACTCGGAGTTCATTGTGCTGTCCACTTCATTGATTTTGTCGTTGAGATCAGTGGGATTTGTGTTGTCGGGAGAGGTGTGGAGTTGATTGTTTAGATGCGCTGTGTCGATGTGGTCAGTCATATTATCTGATATTTGGGACAACTCGACAACAGGTGGTTGATCAATCACTCGATCTAAGTGTGCCTTCGACGTACTCATGCAAGCGGCCAAAGGAGCGTCGAATATTTGTTCACTCTCCACTTCATGAATTTCTTCTACGAGTTCAGTGGGAGTTTTGCTTTGATTTTGCAAGTCCTGATGACTAGTCTCAGGCAGTTCGTGATTCTGGTCAAGACGACTTTCAGTCATCATGTCACTGTGTATTGTGGTGATACTGATTTCCGAGGTGGGTCCCAACAGTGGAGATATGTGACTGGGAACTATTGTCAACTCGGAGTTCATTGTGCTGTCCACTTCATTGATTTTGTCGTTGAGATCAGTGGGATTTGTGTTGTCGGGAGAGGTGTGAAGTTGATTGTTTAGATGCGCTGTGTCGATGTGGTCAGTCATATTATCTGATATTTGGGACAACTCGACAACAGGTGGTTGATCAATCACTCGATCTAAGTGTGCCTTCGACGTACTCATGCAAGCGGCCAAAGGAGCGTCGAATATTTGTTCACTCTCCACTTCATGAATTTCTTCTACGAGTTCAGTGGGGATTTCGCTTCGATTTTCGTAGTTCCTGCTGCTATTTTTATGTGTCTCGCTCTCTTTTTGTTCATTTTGTGACGGTGTATGTCCTTTTTGTGCTACTAGTTTTTCCGACTCTATGCTTTGATGATTTTCTTGCACTTCTTTTGTTGGTTTCCTTTCTATTTTCTTATATTGTTCCTGCTTTTTAGCCTCGTCTTCTTTTATATTTCTCGTTACATTTGTTTCTTTTTCACTCTCGTTTTCCACTTTTTCATGATCAACCCTGGGGTCATAGTTTTGTTCATTCATGTCTTTAGAATCTGTTTTCTCTTGCGCGCTCTTTGTAACTTGTTCTGTAATCTCGATAGTGAAACTTATTTCCTCATCTTTATTTATACTTTTCTTTGGAAATTTCGCACTTTCATCCATGTTATCTTGCTGTTTGTCTTTTGGGTCTACAAATTAAAAAAAATTTTGTATTGTAAATGATATTCTATATTGGAAACCTATACTGATTAACCATATGACTGCATATAATAAATATGTTATCTTTCAAAATTGAAATCATGAGTCAATTGAAGCTTGACCACCATCGAAAACCTGGAAGCACTGGACGGCCATTTCGTCCTATTATGGGACTCTTCAACAGTGCGCATCCACGATCCCGCACTTGCGAGATTCGAACCCAGGACCTACCAGTTACGAGCCAGAGCCCTTAATCGATAGACCGCTCACTGAAGGCAATTGGTGAAGTGTCGCTCATAATTCGTGGATCAGTTGAAGTTAGACATTAACATCGTTGGATGCCGGCTCAGTGGTCTATCGGTTAAGGGCTCTGGCTCGTAACTGGTAGGTCCTGGGTTCGAATCTCGCAAGTGCGGGATCGTGGATGCGCACTGCTGAGGAGTCCCATAATAGGACGAAACGGCCGTCCAGTGCTTCCGGGTTTTTGATGGTGGTCTAGCTTCAATTGACTCATGATTTCAACTTTGAAATATACTGAAATCTCCACAAATCCCCTTCTGAATATGTTGTCTATTTAGAGCATTTTGTGTGTATTCTGTGTGAAACGGTTGATTCTAGGATTTTTTTTCCGTTTTTCGAATACATATTTTAAATTACGTTTTAAAATCTTCAACCATTTGCCATAATTTACTGAGTTGATTATATGATTTTGTATTATTTATAAGGTGATTTTTATCCTGAAATAAAGCGGTGTTTTTTGTTTTCTCAAGATTTCATAATAAATATATGTTCCCAATAAACATTTACCCGAAGAATAAGGTTTTTCTAAATTCAAACTTTGGAGTATTTCTTAAGACGGTTTTGTCCTTGGAAAATCTGTGAAGGGAAATAAAGGTCATTCATAACCTATGTCAATTCATTAAGAACCTCCATCACTTATAATTAAATATGTTCGATGTAATTCTATTTTGTTGCATCAAGCTATCAATGGTGTGAACATACAGTTAAAACATACTACTGAGATGGCAATATCTGGTAATCGATTTTTTTTAAAATCCAGTTCAAATCACCAGTGGTAGAACTACAGTACCTGTAATATTCAGTTTGTTGAGAATTTTATGCATGAATGTTAACCAAGGTTGTATGCAATCCAATAGGTGCTTAGGACCTATCCCCCATTTTTGGTTATTTTTTAATGTTTCTATCAATTTCATAAAACTTGTATATCAGCAAATAGAAAATTTTTTACACTGTGTAGATATATATCAGAATATCCAATTTCCATAGCCATCGTTTTACATCAACAAACAAACTATAAGGCTTTTTTAAGCAGAGATGGATGATGGCTAGCAGTATTATCCAAGACACACTTTTCATCATATTTTGGATGCGTCAGCTGGATGTATCTGGATCCCACATTTGATGTTCACTCCTGGACTTGAATCCAGTAACGTTTGATGCAAACTCCATCGCGTTATTCACTTAGCTACTGAGTCTAGATAGCCACTGGCTTGTGCAGAGACTGACCATTTGCAGTCCAAAATACCAGTGGGAAGATCCAAGCAACCACCATATTCGAATTAAAATATGAATTTGTGTGCAAACGTATATTTGTACGTCAATACCCAAGCGTTCTTTAATTTGATGTATAGCAACTTAAATTCGTAAATGAGAATCATTTTGCATTCAGTAGTTCATTTATTGCATAATTTTTAATAAAGCATTAATCTGATGACCAGTTTTTCTCAATGCCAGAAATCATGTAATAGCCTTTACAAAAGCAATATAATAGTTTAATATATCTGGACAACATTGTTAGTTGTATAGACTAAATTCATTGTTATATCAGCTTACCTGATGATTGTGATGTACGTTGAAGCTGAGGCTCAGTAGACGTTTCTCCAGTAGTGTTATTTACAACCGGTCGCTTCTTAAGCAGATTTGAAAAGAAATCAGCTAATACACCATCTGAAGTACCTTGTATGGAAGGAGTACTAGTTAAATTATTTATTGGACCTACGGGAGAAATCTGTTCATAAAATAGTGAAAAAGGATGAGATGATAGATAATCAGTATACATTCATCTTAAAGTCAATATAAACTATTTGTAAATAGCTGTGTGTATTTTATTCTAAATTCTTTTCGTTAAGATACATCAAAAACCATTGTTCTAAAATCTCACAACAGTCGAGAATTGTCCTTAATAGGTTTGATCGATCAACACACTTCATAACCTTACGTATTCAGTTTCTTCCCTAATATGCTTGACCGAATCCATGGATTGTTTTTGATTTTAGCATTTTCTCCAGATAATTTCAGGAACTTGCAGTAATTTTTCAATCATATCTTCACCTTTTGATTTGTTCACATTTCTAAATTTGCAGTGCCAGGAGTCTAAAAGTCTACATAAAGTCGGCTGAAGTTAGACATTAACACCGTTGTATACCGACTCAGTGGTCTAGTGGTTAAGCGCTCGCGCCCAAGACTGATAGGTCCTGGTTTCGAATTTCGCGAGGCGGGATCGTGGATGCACACTGCTGAGGAGTCCCACAATAGAACGTGTTGGTTGTCCAGTGCTTCCAGGTCTTCCATGGTGGTCTAGCTTCAATTGATTCATGATCTCAGCTATTGAAATTACTTTAATATCCACAAAACCCCTTCTGATAATACATAAAGTCAGTAAAGAAATATGTGTGTTTGTAATACTATCGCTACAGAGATTACTACCTTACAGTATTTTGAAAAGAAACACGTATTTTACTTGGTATTATTTGTTAGATAATATTCATAATTCATTGAAATACGTAATCAGATTTCTGTAGCTCTACACACTCTACTGAACCAAATAACCGGTAATCAAATTGCATTTATGTAACACCATACTGTTCATGTATCTATCACTTCATTATTAAACAACCTACTTTTGCACGAAATATAGGGGTTGGACTGACCGGTAAACGATTGTTATCATCCATTGTTTTAGCACCTGATCCAATTTTAAAACTATTTGCAGGCTGTTTTGAATTTGAATGTAATCCCCCAGAGCCTAAGAATTCCTTTAGCGTGTTAGGATCTATGTTCTCGTTTTCTTTTATTGTTGAAAGTCGAAGGAGAAAAGCCTGCAATAATCAATAAAATGTAATAAAATCCCATTAAAGTATCTTTCGTGTTTAAAAAGACTTGGAACATTTTTTAAAAACATTTATTCATTGACTAATAAGCATCCATGATAATTTATTGGAAATGTTGAATGGCGGATATATCTAGTTTTATTCCATTACAGAAAATTAGTTATGGGATAAGTTACAATGTATGTTATTTTACGTCACACATTGGAAAGCTTCACATAAATTACTAGCAATCAGCTTCATACTCAAAATTTATGATTTGAGAATTGTAAATTGTATAAATTAGAGAATGAGGATGATTATTTCTCATCCAACTAGTTTGATGTTAATATCAGACAATATTGTGTACCTATTGTTGCTGAAAGCTTTCTTTTGTACATACTGTTTAAAAAAACATTGGATTATGCACTACTGATTAAGTGAAAATAGAAAAAAATCTTTTCGAGTTTCTTGCTTCTTGAAAATGTCCAATTGCTTCAATTTTTCACTAGTTTTTTTAATAGTATTGCCACTGAACAAATCATCCACCTGAGCTACAAATCTTCTCTACCATCTCAAGATAAGTTAATTGCAAAATAAATCGTATAATACTGTAGTAAGTCAGTGATTTAATTTATGCACATAAATACACAATACTAAAAAGATTCAAACAAACAATACTAAGTTAATTTAAACTTCACCCCATTGCACAAGCAAGTGGCTATCATGACTCAGTAGCTGAGTGGATAACGCAATGGCGCTTGAAGCGAAAGGTACTGTGTTCAAGTCCCAGAGTGAACATCAACTGTGAGATGCAGGTACATCCAGCTGACGAGTCCCAAATAGGACGAAATGTGCGTCCTGGATTCCACTGCCAGCCACTATCCATCTTTGCTTATAATGCTTGTGAAATAAGGCTATATCGAGGCAATACGCACAGTATGCATATATGCCAACTAGAGACTGACCAGTTGTAGTCCTAACAAATCGATGGGAAGATTCAAACAAACAATACTAAATGAATATAATTATTGTTTATTACAAGAATGGTAAATAATAAGTCTAAATAATTGAATTAACTTAGTATTACTTGTTTGAATCTTTCCATTGATGTTTAGGACTGAAACTGGTCAGTCTCTAATTGGCGTATGTGCATACTGTTCGTATTGCCTCGATGTAGCCTTAATTCACAATAATTATGTTAAAAATTAACAAAAAAAAGTTTTATATTTTTGATAAAATAATTAAATAGTAATAGAAATTTTCACACAAATTTTTTTCAATTTAACACACTTATAGTTGAGGTGAAGTTGTAATCATGTGTTTGTTTCTATTTATTTAAGGATTAAGATTTTCACAGATTAGTATAGGTATACTATACTCAAATCTTGGTTTTGTATATTACATAGCTACAGGTTTTTGTTGTATTAGGTGAAAAACAATATTCCTTGAGACTTGTTATATATAAAGTTGTAGGAATATACCAATGTTTGTAAAATTGTAAATATATATTCTTTGTGTTTCAGTGAACTACTTATGGTGAGGGTAGTTTTCAGTATGAACTGATATTATCTGAAGAACCATTATGAACCAAAAAACACTGTACATATGTTTTGTCCTAGTTAAGGACTGGTCTAACCTGGTTTATTATTTGGTTGCATAGATTGTTGAAATCAGTGTAATGGGAAAATGCTTTCGCTTACGGATTGGTATTGGGTGCATACTAATGATGATTCGCAAATTAGAAACAAATAGCTTTTTAGGAAAATAATTCAGAAGTCAGGAAATCTTTTCTGAAGAATCTTTTCCCATTTTATTGTCGTGAACATAGTAACTTCATCATTTATTCACTGTAGCTATTCCAATATTTAAAAAGGTTTTCTTATATATTTTAAAGATTTTACCTTATTTGTGTTGGACACTCCGGTCGATTAGGCTATCCAATGTAGTGGACACAAAATCACTAATAATTCTTCTGTGTTGCAACTTTTCCCTATAGACTAATTAAGTGGTATACTTCAGTTGTAACAAGACTACCACCAAACATAAACGATACTATTAGGCTTCCCATAAAAAGTGGTGATTTCTTTAGTCATGATGACTTAATTTAAATGAAGATTCTAATGTGAATCCAAAATTAGATATATTTGAAAGTAATATTTAGATAAATCATTTATATCAATCATTAGCTTTTACTGAGCAAACTTATTTAAAATGCTGAATACTCATTCTGCTCATGTATACTGGGATTCAGTCCTAAGTAATTTTTGAATCTGTCTAGTTAAATCTCCAATTAATATTATGTGTAGTAGTATTATACAGGTTGAATGCCAGAAATGATATGCGTTTGAATTCATTAAGATTTTCGGGTCCTGAGTAAATCTCTTCACTGATTCCCGACAACACATACATGCAGTAAATTGGTCCGTCAAAACAAAGTCGTAGGTGCATCCATTCTTTATGTTCCCCAAATTATAAGCCTTTGAGTTCCTCAATTTTTTTATGTCACTAATTTACATTTCCTGAATCGTATTTTAGATGCCTGGTCTTCTTTATTACTGCTAATACTATCTTCATAACTCAGTCACTATCTAGAAGAGAAAAGGTGGAACTAGGTAATCGCATCTGAGATAGATTATCGCTTGGAATGGAGTTGTTAACTGCCCTTCAGGTACGACCATGTAGCTGAGTCCTTTGTAAGAGTTCCATATAGTTGTGACAATCTTTCCAGATACACAATAGTATCTAACAATGTTCCACAAAGTTTATCTATTAGCTCTGTCGAATGCTTCCTCATGATCAGGAAAGTTGATGTATTGTGATGAGTTCCGTCCGACTGATTAGACAACCCTGATCATTAGTGTATCAGTTTGTTCGGTATATGATTGATCTTTATGAAAGCCAGCTTTATTAATCTCAAAGTTGGAGGTCTTCTGAATCTCTCATTTGGTTCAGGAATATTATGTCGAAAAATGCCTAGTATTGAAAGTAGTATGATTTCACTGTAGTTTTCAAATTTACTAAGATCTCCCTTCATCCATTAAAAACTCCTAAAGTAAATCTTTTTTGTACAACTTTTGGACATATATTCAACATATGATATATGCAACAAGTATTATGGCATGATTTTGCAAAGTATATGACAAGTATTATGACATACCTGTTCATCAATCGTCATTATTTCTGGTTCTCTGTGAATTGCTTTACGTGGTACTGGTCTTGGAATAACTGTAGAAAAAGGATGCTGCGCATTGATTTTTGTTAAATTTTCACCTAGGATATTAATCTTTTTATGATTATCCCAACCTGCTGGACTGAACAATAGGTATATAGATAGGGAAAAACCGTAAGGTTAATAATTGCATTTCTCATGAAAAGAAAAAATTAAATTAGGTTCGCAATGCTCGACAGATAAAACGTATTCATTCTTATGATAAAAGCAACCCATCCTTATACTTGAATTATAATATCCAAGCATTTATACGTTGTTGCTTTTGCCAAATACGAAAATTCTGGATCGTAATTTAAGCAGTAAAAAAGATATCTGAAAGTTTGATGTAACGCATCTATCATCAAATTTTACTCATTTCGTGAAGAACATTTTATGATAGAGAGCGTTTAAAGAATAAGTTTTTCATGTTTCACTTCTCTCTCTGAACCAGATATTAGTTTTGAGAGCCCAGTCATTTTTGCAATCACGTCTCATCTTGTATAAAATTTATAACTGTTATTTATTTTTATCCCTTTTAATGTAATTAATTGATTGTAAAATCAACAAGGTAGTTTTTGATATTTAACTGTTATGCTTATACGAAAAACGTCTTTCGTTTCATTTCACATTTTTTGCACAGAATAAATGCAAAATATTTTCTTGTATAACCATGAACGTCATTATACTCTTTTCTCCTGCTTCCATATTTTTTTTGTTTTTCATAATCACTGACACTGAAATCCACGACACAGATTTTGTTTTATGTAGGACTTATCACCTTTTTATATTTGGACTCTAGAGCTAATGATCTTACTGATAATATCAGTCTACCAATGATATAGCACCGTAAACTGTTCAGTGAAAATCTGAAAATTGAAATGAAACCTCTCCAAAACAATGTTCCATGCCTTGTTTTGTAATACCTTATATATGAGACTTAACAGATAAATTTGTTTTTAAAGCAATCATAAGATGCTTAATCAGCCGTCCAGTGCTTCCAGGTTTTCCATGGTGGTCTAGCTTCAATTGACTCATGATCTCAACTCTATAAATTACTAAAATCTCCACAAAACCCCTTCTGATAAAAATAATTATGTAATGGCCAGTTTTTGAAACTTCTAACTAAATATCAACTCTTAGATGCAGATACGTTAGGCTGACGAGTCACAAACAGAACGAAACAAGCATCCCGAATTCCACATCTAGATACATCCCATCTGTTCCAAAAAAGACTTGTGAAATAATGTTTATATCCAGATAATCTGCTTAGAATACATATATCAATTGAGAGTGATCAAAATACAAAGAGAATCTAACTGTTTCCTTAAATCTCTTCTTAGCTGCTACATACTATTAGTATAAGAAAATATATAAGTCTTTAAAATTTATTTGCACAGTGTATGTATAACTAGTAGTGGATTCATCTGGACATTTTCACATGTCTACAAGCTGTGTTTCAGTTTTAAGTATAAACTTACCTCTTCTGATGGCTTTGTAAGAGATGAACCAAAGATCTTTATAAAATGTCAAT